>OX638146.1:36787983-37987983 GCA_951805005.1 Othius punctulatus
CCCTATCGTAGAAGCTGACTACCTCCGTTTCAGAGAGGGTTTGTGATCAGCCAGAGTCGGTACTTAACCCCTCCGCAAGAAGCCCTGGCGCGCTGCCGCCCGGGAAAGTGTTAAAGACCAAAGGGCCTCTTTGAAAGCAGAAAGCGCACCTTGCATTAGTTCCCGCATCAGCCAGAATGATGCAATAATAACCGAACACTAATAATAATAACAACAACAACAGTATGGAGTACCACCTACGTGTACGCAACCCTTGCAGGATGCCCAAGTATACAAACACATGCGCATTCTTCACCTTTGCAGGGCCAATGAAACCCGCGCATTCTACTCACCAGTGTTGACCCATCGATCTTAATACTTTCCCAACGGCAGCACTGTATATACCTGACCCTATCGTAGAAGCTGACTACCTCCGTTTCAGAGAGGGTTTATGATCAGCCAGAGTCGGTACTTAACCCCTCCGCAAGAAGCCCTGGCGCGCTGCCGCCCGGGAAAGTGTTAAAGACCAAAGGGCCTCTTTGAAAGCAGAAAGCGCACCTTGCATTAGTTCCCGCATCAGCCAGAATGATGCAACAATAACCGAACACTAATAATAATAACAACAACAGTATGGAGTACCACCTACGTGTACGCAACCCTTGAAGGATGCCCAAGTATACAAACACATGCGCATTCTTCACCTTTGCAGAGCCAATGAAACCCGCGCATTCTACTCACCAGTGTTGACCCATCGATCTTAATACTTTCCCAACGGCAGCACTGTATATACCTGACCCTATCGTAGAAGCTGACTACCTCCGTTTCAGAGAGGGTTTATGATCAGCCAGAGTCGGTACTTAACCCCTCCGCAAGAAGCCCTGGCGCGCTGCCGCCCGGGAAAGTGTTAAAGACCAAAGGGCCTCTTTAAAAGCAGAAAGCGCACCTTGCATTAGTTCCCGCATCAGCCAGATGATGCAACAATAACCGAACACTAATAATACTAGCAACAACAACAGTATGGAGTACCACTTACGTGTACGCAACCCTTGATGGATGCCCAAGTATACAAACACATGCGCATTCTTCACCTTTGCAGGGCCAATGAAACCCGCGCATTCTACTTACCAGTGTTGACCCATCGATCTTAATACTTTCCCAACGGCAGCACTGTATATACCTGACATTGTCGTAGAAGCTGACTACCTCCGTTTCAGAGAGGGTTTATGATCAGCCAGAGTCGGTACTTAACCCCTCCGCAAGAAGCCCTGGCGCGCTGCCGCCCGGGAAAGTGTTAAAGACCAAAGGGCCTCTTTGAAAGCAGAAAGCGCACCTTGCATTAGTTCCCGCATCAGCCAGAATGATGCAACAATAACCGAACACTAATAATAATAACATCAACAACAGTATGGAGTACCACCTACGTGTACGCAACCCTTGAAGGATGCCCAAGTATACAAACACATGCGCATTCTTCACCTTTGCAGAGCCAATGAAACCCGCGCATTCTACTCACCAGTGTTGACCCATCGATCTTAATACTTTAACAACGGCAGCACTGTATATACCTGACCCTATCGTAGAAGCTGACTACCTCCGTTTCAGAGAGGGTTTATGATCAGCCAGAGTCGGTACTTAACCCCTCCGCAAGAAGCCCTGGCGCGCTGCCGCCCGGGAAAGTGTTAAAGACCAAAGGGCCTCTTTGAAAGCAGAAAACGCACATCGCATTAGTTCCTGCATCAGCCAGAATGATGCATCAATAATCGAACCCCACACACAATAATACCTTCAACAACAGTATGGAGTACCACCTACGTGTACGCAACCCTCGAAAAACGGCCCAGGTATATGGACACAAGTGCATTCTTGACCTTTGCAGGTGCAAATAAGACCCGCGCATACTAGTCACCAGGGTTGACCCATCGATCTTAATACTTTCCCAACGGCAGCACTGTATATACCTGACCCTATCGCAGAAGCTGACTACCTCCGTTTCAGAGAGGGTTTGTGATCAGCCAGAGTCGGTACTTAACCCCTCCGCAAGAAGCCCTGGCGCGCTGCCGCCCGGGAAAGTGTTAAAGACCAAAGGGCCTCTTTGAAAGCAGAAAGCGCACCTTGCATTAGTTCCCGCATCAGCCAGAATGATGCAACAATAACCGAACACTAATAATAATAACATCAACAACAGTATGGAGTACCACCTACGTGTACGCAACCCTTGAAGGATGCCCAAGTATACAAACACATGCGCATTCTTCACCTTTGCAGAGCCAATGAAACCCGCGCATTCTACTCACCAGTGTTGACCCATCGATCTTAATACATTCCCAACGGCAGCACTGTATATACCTGACTCTCTCGTAATAGCTGACTACCTCCGTTTCAGAGAGGATTTACGATCAGCCAGAGTCGGTACTTAACCCCTCCGCAAGAAGCCCTGGCGCGCTGCCGCCCGGGAAAGTGTTAAAGACCAAAGGGCCTCTTTGAAAGCAGAAAACGCACATCGCATTAGTTCCTGCATCAGCCAGAATGATGCATCAATAATCGAACCCCACACACAATAATACCAACAACAACAGTATGGAGTACCACCTACGTATACGCAACCCTTGAAAAACGGCCCAGGTATATGGACACAAATGCATTCTTGACCTTGAGCAGAAAACGCACCTCGCATAAGTTCCCGCATCAAACAGAATAATGCATTAATAATCGAACACCACACACAATAATACCTTCAACAACAGTATAGAGTACCTCCTACTTGTACGCAACCCTCGAAAAACGGCCCAGGTATATGGACACAAGTGAATTCTTGACCTTGAGCAGAAAACGCACCTCGCATAAGTTCCCGCATCAAACAGAATTATGCATTAATAATCGAACACCACATACAATAATACCTTCATCAACAGTATAGAGTACCTCCTACGTGTACGCAACCCTCGAAAAACGGCCCAGGTATATGGACACAAGTGCATTATTAACCTTGAGCAGAAAACGCACCTCGCATAAGTTCCCGCATCAAACAGAATTATGCATTAATAATCGAACACCACATACAATAATACCTTCAACAACAGTATAGAGTACCACCTACGTGTACGCAACCCTCGATAAACGGCCCAGGTATATGGACACAAATGCATTCTTGACCTTGAGCAGAAAACGCACCTCGCATAAGTTCCCGCATCAAACAGAATAGTGCATTAATAATCGAACACCACACACAATAATACCTTCATCAACAGTATAGAGTACCTCCTACGTGTACGCAACCCTCGAAAAACGGCCCAGGTATATGGACACAAGTGCATTCTTGACTTTGAGCAGATAACGCACCTCGCATAAGTTCCCGCATCAAACAGAATTATGCATTAATAATCGAACACCACATACAATAATACCTTCAACAACAGTATAGAGTACCACCTACGTGTACGCAACCCTCGATAAACGGCCCAGGTATATGGACACAAATGCATTCTTGACGTTGAGCAGATAACGCACCTCGCATAAGTTCCCGCATCAAACAGAATAATGCATTAATAATCGAACACCACACACAATAATACCTTCAACAACAGTATAGAGTACCTCCTACGTGTACGCAACCCTCGAAAAACGGCCCAGGTATATGGACACAAGTACATTCTTGACCTTTGCAGGTGCAAATAAGACCCGCGCATACTACCCACCAGTGTTGACCCATCGATCTTAATACTTTTCCAACGACAGCACTGTACTGACTGTACTGTACTGTACTGTACTGTACTGTACTGTACTGTACTGTACTGTAGCACTGACTCTTTTGTAATAGCTGACTACCTCCGTTTCAGAGAGGATTTACGATCAGCCAGAGTCGGTACTTAACCCCTCCGACAAGCCCTGGCGCGCTGCCGCCCGGGAAAGTGTTAAAGACCAAAGTTCCTCTTTGAAAGCAGAAAACGCGCATCGCATTAGTTCCTGCATCAGCCAGAATGATGCATCAATAATCGAACCCCACACACAATAATACTAACAACAACAGTATGGAGTACCACCTACATATACGCAACCCTCGAAAAACGGCCCAGGTATATGGACACAAGTGCATTCTTGACCTTTGCAGGTGCAAATAAGACCCGCGCATACTACTCACCAGGGTTGACTCATCGATCTTAATACTTTCCCAACGACAGCACTGTATATACCTGACTCTCTCGTAATAGCTGACTACCTCCGTTTCAGAGAGGATTTACGATCAGCCAGAGTCGGTACTTAACCCCTCCGCAAGAAGCCCTGGCGCGCTGCCGCCCGGGAAAGTGTTAAAGACCAAAGTTCCTCTTTGAAAGCAGAAAACGCACATCGCATTAGTTCCTGCATCAGCCAGAATGATGCATCAATAATCGAACCCCACACACAATAATACCAACAACAACAGTATGGAGTACCACCTACGTATACGCAACCCTCGAAAAACGGCCCAGGTATATGGACACAAATGCATTCTTGACCTTGAGCAGAAAACGCACCTCGCATAAGTTCCCGCATCAAACAGAATAATGCATTAATAATCGAACACCACACACAATAATACCTTCAACAACAGTATAGAGTACCTCCTACGTGTACGCAACCCTCGAAAAACGGCCCAGGTATATGGACACAAGTGCATTCTTGACCTTGAGCAGAAAACGCACCTCGCATAAGTTCCCGCATCAAACAGAATTATGCATTAATAATCGAACACCACATACAATAATACCTTCATCAACAGTATAGAGTACCTCCTACGTGTACGCAACCCTCGAAAAACGGCCCAGGTATATGGACACAAGTGCATTATTGACCTTGAGCAGAAAACGCACCTCGCATAAGTTCCCGCATCAAACAGAATTATGCATTAATAATCGAACACCACATACAATAATATCTTCAACAACAGTATAGAGTACCACCTACGTGTACGCAACCCTCGAAAAACGGCCCAGGTATATGGACACAAATGCATTCTTGACCTTGAGCAGAAAACGCACCTCGCATAAGTTCCCGCATCAAACAGAATTATGCATTAATAATCGAACACCACACACAATAATACCTTCAACAACAGTATGGAGTACCACCTACGTGTACGCAACCCTATATGGACACAAGTGCATTCTTGACCTTGAGCAGAAAACGCACCTCGCATAAGTTCCCGCATCAAACAGAATTATGCATTAATAATGGAACACCACATAAAATAATACCTTCAACAACAGTATAGAGTACCACCTACGTGTACGCAACCCTCGAAAAACGGCCCAGATATATGGACACAAATGCATTCTTGACCTTGAGCAGAAAACGCACCTCGCATACGTTCCCGCATCAAACAGAATAATGCATTAATAATCGAACACCACACACAATAATACCTTCAATGACAGTATAGAGTACCTCCTACGTGTACGCAACCCTCGAAAAACGGCCCAGGTATAAGGACACAAGTGCATCCTTGACCTTGAGCAGTAAACGCACCTCGCATAAGTTCCCGCATCAAACAGAATTATGCATTAATAATGGAACACCACATAAAATAATACCTTCAACAACAGTATAGAGTACCACCTACGTGTACGCAACCCTCGAAAAACGGCCCAGATATATGGACACAAATGCATTCTTGACCTTGAGCAGAAAACGTACCTCGCATACGTTCCCGCATCAAACAGAATTATGCATTAATAATGGAACACCACGTACAATAATACCTTCAACAACAGTATAGAGTACCACCTACGTGTACGCAACCCTCGAAAAACGGCCCAGGTATATGGACACAAGTGCATTCTTGACCTTGAGCAGAAAACGCACCTCGCATAAGTTCCCGCATCAAACAGAATGATGCATCAATAATCGAACACCACACACAATAATACCTTCAACAACAGTATGGAGTACCACCTACGTGTACGCAACCCTCGAAAAACGGCCCAGGTATATGGACACAAGTGCATTCTTGACCTTTGCAGGTGCAAATAAGACCCGCGCATACTACCCACCAGTGTTGACCCATCGATCTTAATACTTTCCCAACGACAGCACTGTATATACCTGACTCTCTCGTAATAGCTGACTACCTCCGTTTCAGAGAGGATTTACGATCAGCCAGAGTCGGTACTTAACCCCTCCGCAAGAAGCCCTGGCGCGCTGCCGCCCGGGAAAGTGTTAAAGACCAAAGTTCCTCTTTGAAAGCAGAAAACGCGCATCGCATTAGTTCCCGCATCAAACAGAATGATGCATCAATAATCGAACCCCACATACAATAATACCAACAACAACAGTATGGAGTACCACCTACGTATACGCAACCCTCGAAAAACGGCCCAGGTATATGGACACAAGTGCATTTTTGACCTTTGCAGGTGCAAAAAAGACCCGCGCATACTACTCACCGGTGTTGACCCATCGATCTTATTACTTTCCCAACGACAGCACTGTATATACCTGACTCTCTCGTAATAGCTGACTACCTCCGTTTCAGAGAGGATTTACGATCAGCCAGAGTCGGTACTTAACCCCTCCGACAAGCCCTGGCGCGCTGCCGCCCGGGAAAGTGTTAAAGACCAAAGTTCCTCTTTGAAAGCAGAAAACGCGCATCGCATTAGTTCCTGCATCAGCCAGAATGATGCATCAATAATCGAACCCCACACACAATAATACCAGCAACAACAGTATGGAGTACCACCTACGTATACGCAACCCTCGAAAAACGACCCAGGTATATGGACACAAGTGCATTTTTGACCTTTGCAGGTGCAAAAAAGACCCGCGCATACTACTCACCGGTGTTGACCCATCGATCTTATTACTTTCCCAACGACAGCACTGTATATACCTGACTCTCTCGTAATAGCTGACTACCTCCGTTTCAGAGAGGATTTACGATCAGCCAGAGTCGGTACTTAACCCCTCCGACAAGCCCTGGCGCGCTGCCGCCCGGGAAAGTGTTAAAGACCAAAGTTCCTCTTTGAAAGCAGAAAACGCACATCGCATTAGTTCCTGCATCAGCCAGAATGATGCATCAATAATCGAACCCCACACGCAATAATACCAACAACAACAGTATGGAGTACCACCTACGTATACGCAACCCTCGAAAAACGGCCCAGGTATATGGACACAAGTGCATTCTTGACCTTTGCAGGTGCAAAAAAGACCCGCGCATACTACTCACCGGTGTTGACCCATCGATCTTATTACTTTCCCAACGACAGCACTGTATATACCTGACTCTCTCGTAATAGCTGACTACCTCCGTTTCAGAGAGGATTTACGATCAGCCAGAGTCGGTACTTAACCCCTCCGACAAGCCCTGGCGCGCTGCCGCCCGGGAAAGTGTTAAAGACCAAAGTTCCTCTTTGAAAGCAGAAAACGCACATCGCATTAGTTCCTGCATCAGCCAGAATGATGCATCAATAATCGAACCCCACACGCAATAATACCAACAACAACAGTATGGAGTACCACCTACGTATACGCAACCCTCGAAAAACGGCCCAGGTATATGGACACAAGTGCATTCTTGACCTTTGCAGGTGCAAATAAGACCCGCGCATACTACTCACCAGTGTTGACCCATCGATCTTAATACTTTCCCAACGACAGCACTGTATATACCTGACTCTCTCGTAATAGCTGACTACCTCCGTTTCAGAGAGGATTTACGATCAGCCAGAGTCGGTACTTAACCCCTCCGCAAGAAGCCCTGGCGCGCTGCCGCCCGGGAAAGTGTTAAAGACCAAAGTTTCTCTTTGAAAGCAGAAAACGCACATCGCATTAGTTCCTGCATCAGCCAGAATGATGCATCAATAATCGAACCCCACACACAATAATACCAACAACAACAGTATGGAGTACCACCTACGTATACGCAACCCTCGAAAAACGGCCCAGGTATATGGACACAAGTGCATTCTTGACCTTTGCAGGTGCAAATAAGACCCGCGCATACTACTCACCAGTGTTGACCCATCGATCTTAATACTTTCCCAACGACAGCACTGTATATACCTGACTCTCTCGTAATAGCTGACTACCTCCGTTTCAGAGAGGATTTACGATCAGCCAGAGTCGGTACTTAACCCCTCCGCAAGAAGCCCTGGCGCGCTGCCGCCCGGGAAAGTGTTAAAGACCAAAGTTTCTCTTTGAAAGCAGAAAACGCACATCGCATTAGTTCCTGCATCAGCCAGAATGATGCATCAATAATCGAACCCCACACACAATAATACCAACAACAACAGTATGGAGTACCACCTACGTATACGCAACCCTCGAAAAACGGCCCAGGTATATGGACACAAGTGCATTCTTGACCTTTGCAGGTGCAAATAAGACCCGCGCATACTACTCACCAGTGTTGACCCAACGATCTTAATACTTTCCCAACGACAGCACTGTATATACCTGACTCTCTCGTAATAGCTGACTACCTCCGTTTCAGAGAGGATTTACGATCAGCCAGAGTCGGTACTTAACCCCTCCGCAAGAAGCCCTGGCGCGCTGCCGCCCGGGAAAGTGTTAAAGACCAAAGTTCCTCTTTGAAAGCAGAAAACGCACATCGCATTAGTTCCTGCATCAGCCAGAATGATGCATCAATAATCGAACCCCACACGCAATAATACCAACAACAACAGTATGGAGTACCACCTACGTATACGCAACCCTCGAAAAACGGCCCAGGTATATGGACACAAGTGCATTCTTGACCTTTGCAGGTGCAAATAAGACCCGCGCATACTACTCACCAGTGTTGACCCATCGATCTTAATACTTTCCCAACGACAGCACTGTATATACCTGACTCTCTCGTAATAGCTGACTACCTCCGTTTCAGAGAGGATTTACGATCAGCCAGAGTCGGTACTTAACCCCTCCGCAAGAAGCCCTGGCGCGCTGCCGCCCGGGAAAGTGTTAAAGACCAAAGTTCCTCTTTGAAAGCAGAAAACGCACATCGCATTAGTTCCTGCATCAGCCAGAATGATGCATCAATAATCGAACCCCACACACAATAATACCAACAACAACAGTATGGAGTACCACCTACGTATACGCAACCCTCGAAAAACGGCCCAGGTATATGGACACAAATGCATTCTTGACCTTGAGCAGAAAACGCACCTCGCATAAGTTCCCGCATCAAACACAAGTATGCATTAATAATCGAACACCACACACAATAATACCTTCAACAACAGTATAGAGTACCTCCTACGTCTACGCAACACTCGAAAAACGGCCCAGGGATATGGACACAAGTGCATTCTTGACCTTTGCAGGTGCAAATAAGACCCGCGCATACTACCCACCAGTGTTGACCCATCGATCTTAATACTTTCCCAACGACAGCACTGTATATACCTGACTCTCTCGTAATAGCTGACTACATCTGTTTCAGAGAGGTTTTACGATCAGCCAGAGTCGGTACTTAACCCCTCCGCAAGAAGCCCTGGCGCGCTGCCGCCCGGGAAAGTGTTAAAGACCAAAGTTCCTCTTTGAAAGCAGAAAACGCACATCGCATTAGTTCCTGCATCAGCCAGAATGATGCATCAATAATCGAACCCCACACACAATAATACTAACAACAACAGTATGGAGTACCACCTACGTATACGCAACCCTCGAAAAACGGCCCAGGTATATGGACACAAATGCATTCTTGACCTTGAGCAGAAAACGCACCTCGCATAAGTTCCCGCATCAAACAGAATAATGCATTAATAATCGAACACCACACACAATAATACCTTCAACAACAGTATAGAGTACCTCCTACGTGTACGCAACCCTCGAAAAACGGCCCAGGTATATGGACACAAGTGCATTCTTGACCTTGAGCAGAAAACGCACCTCGCATAAGTTCCCGCATCAAACAGAATGATGCATCAATAATCGAACACCACACACAATAATACCTTCAACAACAGTATGGAGTACCACCTACGTGTACGCAACCCTCGAAAAACGGCCCAGGTATATGGACACAAGTGCATTCTTGACCTTTGCAGTTGCAAATAAGACCCGCGCATACTACTCACCAGTGTTGACCCATCGATCTTAATACTTTCCCAACGACAGCACTGTATATACTTGACTCTCTCGTAATAGCTGACTACCTCCGTTTCAGAGAGGATTTACGATCAGCCAGAGTCGGTACTTAACCCCTCCGCAAGAAGCCCTGGCGCGCTGCCGCCCGGGAAAGTGTTAAAGACCAAAGTTCCTCTTTGAAAGCAGAAAACGCACATCGCATTAGTTCCTGCATCAGCCAGAATGATGCATCAATAATCGAACCCCACACACAATAATACCAACAACAACAGTATGGAGTACCACCTACGTTTACGCAACCCTCGAAAAACGGCCCAGGTATATGGACACAAATGCATTCTTGACCTTGAGCAGAAAACGCACCTCGCATAAGTTCCCGCATCAAACAGAATAATGCATTAATAATCGAACACCACACACAATAATACCAACAACAACAGTATGGAGTACCACCTACGTATACGCAACCCTCGAAAAACGGCCCAGGTATATGGACACAGGTGCATTCTTGACCTTGAGCAGAAAACGCACCTCGCATAAGTTCCCGCATCAAGCAGAATTATGCATTAATAATCGAACACCACACACAATAATACCTTCAACAACAGTATAGAGTACCTCCTACGTGTACCCAACACTCGAAAAACGGCCCAGGTATATGGACACATATGCATTCTTGACCTTGGGCAGAAAACGCACCTCGCATAAGTTCCCGCATCATACAGAATTATGCAATAATAATCGAACACCACACACAATAATACCTTAAACAACAGTATAGAGTACCTCCTACGTGTACGCAACCCTCGAAAAACGGCCCAGGTATATGGACACAAATGCATTCTTGACCTTGAGCAGAAAACGCAGCTCGCATAAGTTCCCACATCAAACAGAATTATGCATTAATAATCGAACACCACACACAATAATACCTTCAACAACAGTATAGAGTACCTCCTACGTATACGCAACCCTCGAAAAACGGCCCAGGTATATGGACACAAATGCATTCTTGACCTTGAGCAGAAAACGCAACTCGCATAAGTTCCCGCATCAAACAGAATAATGCATTAATAATCGAACACCACACACAATAATACCTTCAACAACAGTATAGAGTACCTCCTACGTGTACGCAACCCTCGAAAAACGGCCCAGGTATATGGACACAAGTGCATTCTTGACCTTTGCAGGTGCAAATAAGACCCGCGCATACTACCCACCAGTGTTGACCCATCGATCTTAATACTTTCCCAACGACAGCACTGTATATACCTGACTCTCTCGTAATAGCTGACTACCTCCGTTTCAGAGAGGATTTACGATCAGCTAGAGTCGGTACTTAACCCCTCCGCAAGGAGCCCTGGCGCTCTGCCGCCCGGGAAAGTGTTAAAGACCAAAGGGCCCCTTTGAAAGCAGAAAACGCACATCGCATTAGTTCCTGCATCAGCCAGAATGATGCATCAATAATCGAACCCCACACACAATAATACCAACAACAACAGTATGGAGTTCCACCTACGTATACGCAACCCTTGAAAAACGGCCCAAGTATATGGACACAAATGCATTCTTGACCTTGAGCAGAAAACGCACCTCGCATAAGTTCCCGCCTCAAACACAAGTATGCATTAATAATCGAACACCACACACAATAATACCTTCAACAACAGTATAGAGTACCTCCTACGTGTACGCAACACTCGAAAAACGGCCCAGGGATATGGACACAAGTGCATTCTTGACCTTTGCAGGTGCAAATAAGACCCGCGCATACTACCCACCAGTGTTGACCCATCGATCTTAATACTTTCCCAACGACAGCACTGTATATACCTGACTCTCTCGTAATAGCTGACTACCTCCGTTTCAGAGAGGATTTACGATCAGCCAGAGTCGGTACTTAACCCCTCCGCAAGAAGCCCTGGCGCGCTGCTGCCCGGGAAAGTGTTAAAGACCAAAGTTCCTCTTTGAAAGCAGAAAACGCACATCGCATTAGTTCCTGCATCAGCCAGAATGATGCATCAATAATCGAACCCCACACACAATAATACTAACAACAACAGTATGGAGTACCACCTACGTATACGCAACCCTCGAAAAACGGCCCAGGTATATGGACACAAATGCATTCTTGACCTTGAGCAGAAAACGCAACTCGCATAAGTTCCCGCATCAAACAGAATAATGCATTAATAATCGAACACCACACACAATAATACCTTCAACAACAGTATAGAGTACCTCCTACGTGTACGCAACCCTCGAAAAACGGCCCAGGTATATGTACACAAGTGCATTCTTGACCTTTGCAGGTGCAAATAAGACCCGCGCATACTACCCACCAGTGTTGACCCATCGATCTTAATACTTTCCCAACGACAGCACTGTATATACCTGACTCTCTCGTAATAGCTGACTACCTCCGTTTCAGAGAGGATTTACGATCAGCTAGAGTCGGTACTTAACCCCTCCGCAAGGAGCCCTGGCGCTCTGCCGCCCGGGAAAGTGTTAAAGACCAAAGGGCCCCTTTGAAAGCAGAAAACGCACATCGCATTAGTTCCTGCATCAGCCAGAATGATGCATCAATAATCGAACCCCACACACAATAATACCATCAACAACAGTATGGAGTACCACTTACGTGTACGCAACCCTCGAAAAACGGCCCATGTATATGGACACAAATGCATTTTTGACCTTGAGCAGAAAACGCACCTCGCATAAGTTCCCGCATCAAACAGAATAATGCATTAATAATCGAACACCACACACAATAATACCTTCAACAACAGTATAGAGTACCTCCTACGTGTACGCAACCCTCGAAAAACGGCCCAGGTATATGGACACAAGTGCATTCTTGACCTTTGCAGGTGCAAATAAGACCCGCGCATACTACCCACCAGTGTTGACCCATCGATCTTAATACTTTCCCAACGACAGCACTGTATATACCTGACTCTCTCGTAATAGCTGACTACCTCCGTTTCAGAGAGGTTTTACGATCAGCCAGAGTCGGTACTTAACCCCTCCGCAAGAAGCCCTGGCGCGCTGCCGCCCGGGAAAGTGTTAAAGACCAAAGGGCCCCTTTGAAAGCAGAAAACGCACATCGCATTAGTTCCTGCATCAGCCAGAATGATGCATCAATAATCGAACCCCACACACAATAATACCAACAACAACAGTATGGAGTACCACCTACGTGTACGCAACCCTCGAAAAACGGCCCATGTATATGGACACAAATGCATTCTTGACCTTGAGCAGAAAACGCACCTCGCATAAGTTCCCGCATCAAACAGAATAATGCATTAATAATCGAACACCACACACAATAATACCTTCAACAACAGTATAGAGTACCTCCTACGTGTACGCAACCCTCGAAAAACGGCCCAGGTATATGGACACAAGTGCATTCTTGACCTTTGCAGGTGCAAATAAGACCCGCGCATACTACCCACCAGTGTTGACCCATCGATCTTAATACTTTCCCAACGACAGCACTGTATATACCTGACTCTCTCGTAATAGCTGACTACCTCCGTTTCAGAGAGGTTTTACGATCAGCCAGAGTCGGTACTTAACCCCTCCGCAAGAAGCCCTGGCGCGCTGCCGCCCGGGAAAGTGTTAAAGACCAAAGTTCCTCTTTGAAAGCAGAAAACGCACATCGCATTAGTTCCTGCATCAGCCAGAATGATGCATCAATAATCGAACCCCACACACAATAATACCAACAACAACAGTATGGAGTACCACCTACGTGTACGCAACCCTCGAAAAACGGCCCATGTATATGGACACAAATGCATTCTTGACCTTGAGCAGAAAACGCACCTCGCATAAGTTCCCGCATCAAACAGAATAATGCATTAATAATCGAACACCACACACAATAATACCTTCAACAACAGTATAGAGTACCTCCTACGTGTACGCAACCCTCGAAAAACGGCCCAGGTATATGGACACAAGTGCATTCTTGACCTTTGCAGGTGCAAATAAGACCCGCGCATACTACCCACCAGTGTTGACCCATCGATCTTAATACTTTCCCAACGACAGCACTGTATATACCTGACTCTCTCGTAATAGCTGACTACCTCCGTTTCAGAGAGGATTTACGATCAGCCAGAGTCGGTACTTAACCCCTCCGCAAGAAGCCCTGGCGCGCTGCCGCCCGGGAAAGTGTTAAAGACCAAAGTTTCTCTTTGAAAGCAGAAAACGCACATCGCATTAGTTCCTGCATCAGCCAGAATGATGCATCAATAATCGAACCCCACACACAATAATACCAACTACAACAGTATGGAGTACCACCTTCGTATACGCAACCCTCGAAAAACGGCCCAGGTATATGGACACAAGTGCATTCTTGACCTTTGCAGGTGCAAATAAGACCCGCGCATACTACTCACCAGTGTTGACCCATCGATCTTAATACTTTCCCAACGACAGCACTGTATATACCTGACTCTCTCGTAATAGCTGACTACCTCCGTTTCAGAGAGGATTTACGATCAGCCAGAGTCGGTACTTAACCCCTCCGCAAGAAGCCCTGGCGCGCTGCCGCCCGGGAAAGTGTTAAAGACCAAAGTTTCTCTTTGAAAGCAGAAAACGCACATCGCATTAGTTCCTGCATCAGCCAGAATGATGCATCAATAATCGAACCCCACACACAATAATACCAACAACAACAGTATGGAGTACCACCTACGTGTACGCAACCCTCGAAAAACGGCCCATGTATATGGACACAAATGCATTCTTGACCTTGAGCAGAAAACGCACCTCGCATAAGTTCCCGCATCAAACAGAATAATGCATTAATAATCGAACACCACACACAATAATACCTTCAACAACAGTATAGAGTACCTCCTACGTGTACGCAACCCTCGAAAAACGGCCCAGGTATATGGACACAAGTGCATTCTTGACCTTTGCAGGTGCAAATAAGACCCGCGCATACTACCCACCAGTGTTGACCCATCGATCTTAATACTTTCCCAACGACAGCACTGTATATACCTGACTCTCTCGTAATAGCTGACTACCTCCGTTTCAGAGAGGATTTACGATCAGCCAGAGTCGGTACTTAACCCCTCCGCAAGAAGCCCTGGCGCGCTGCCGCCCGGGAAAGTGTTAAAGACCAAAGGGCCCCTTTGAAAGCAGAAAACGCACATCGCATTAGTTCCTGCATCAGCCAGAATGATGCATCAATAATCGAACCCCACACACAATAATACCAACAACAACAGTATGGAGTACCACCTACGTGTACGCAACCCTCGAAAAACGGCCCATGTATATGGACACAAATGCATTCTTGACCTTGAGCAGAAAACGCACCTCGCATAAGTTCCCGCATCAAACAGAATAATGCATTAATAATCGAACACCACACACAATAATACCTTCAACAACAGTATAGAGTACCTCCTACGTGTACGCAACCCTCGAAAAACGGCCCAGGTATATGGACACAAGTGCATTCTTGACCTTTGCAGGTGCAAATAAGACCCGCGCATACTACCCACCAGTGTTGACCCATCGATCTTAATACTTTCCCAACGACAGCACTGTATATACCTGACTCTCTCGTAATAGCTGACTACCTCCGTTTCAGAGAGGATTTACGATCAGCCAGAGTCGGTACTTAACCCCTCCGCAAGAAGCCCTGGCGCGCTGCCGCCCGGGAAAGTGTTAAAGACCAAAGTTTCTCTTTGAAAGCAGAAAACGCACATCGCATTAGTTCCTGCATCAGCCAGAATGATGCATCAATAATCGAACCCCACACACAATAATACCAACAACAACAGTATGGAGTACCACCTACGTGTACGCAACCCTCGAAAAACGGCCCATGTATATGGACACAAATGCATTCTTGACCTTGAGCAGAAAACGCACCTCGCATAAGTTCCCGCATCAAACAGAATAATGCATTAATAATCGAACACCACACACAATAATACCTTCAACAACAGTATAGAGTACCTCCTACGTGTACGCAACCCTCGAAAAACGGCCCAGGTATATGGACACAAGTGCATTCTTGACCTTTGCAGGTGCAAATAAGACCCGCGCATACTACCCACCAGTGTTGACCCATCGATCTTAATACTTTCCCAACGACAGCACTGTATATACCCGACTCTCTCGTAATAGCTGACTACCTCCGTTTCAGAGAGGATTTACGATCAGCTAGAGTCGGTACTTAACCCCTCCGCAAGGAGCCCTGGCGCTCTGCCGCCCGGGAAAGTGTTAAAGACCAAAGGGCCCCTTTGAATGCAGAAAACGCACATCGCATTAGTTCCTGCATCAGCCAGAATGATGCATCAATAATCGAACCCCACACACAATAATACCAACAACAACAGTATGGAGTACCACCTACGTGTACGTAACCCTCGAAAAACGGCCCATGTATATGGACACAAATGCATTCTTGACCTTGAGCAGAAAACGCACCTCGCATAAGTTCCCGCATCAAACAGAATAATGCATTAATAATCGAACACCACACACAATAATACCTTCAACAACAGTATAGAGTACCTCCTACGTGTACGCAACCCTCGAAAAACGGCCCAGGTATATGGACACAAGTGCATTCTTGACCTTTGCAGGTGCAAATAAGACCCGCGCATACTACCCACCAGTGTTGACCCATCGATCTTAATACTTTCCCAACGACAGCACTGTATATACCTGACTCTCTCGTAATAGCTGACTACCTCCGTTTCAGAGAGGATTTACGATCAGCCAGAGTCGGTACTTAACCCCTCCGCAAGAAGCCCTGGCGCGCTGCCGCCCGGGAAAGTGTTAAAGACCAAAGTTTCTCTTTGAAAGCAGAAAACGCACATCGCATTAGTTCCTGCATCAGCCAGAATGATGCATCAATAATCGAACCCCACACACAATAATACCAACAACAACAGTATGGAGTACCACCTACGTGTACGCAACCCTCGAAAAACGGCCCATGTATATGGACACAAATGCATTCTTGACCTTGAGCAGAAAACGCACCTCGCATAAGTTCCCGCATCAAACAGAATAATGCATTAATAATCGAACACCACACACAATAATACCTTCAACAACAGTATAGAGTACCTCCTACGTGTACGCAACCCTCGAAAAACGGCCCAGGTATATGGACACAAGTGCATTCTTGACCTTTGCAGGTGCAAATAAGACCCGCGCATACTACCCACCAGTGTTGACCCATCGATCTTAATACTTTCCCAACGACAGCACTGTATATACCTGACTCTCTCGTAATAGCTGACTACCTCCGTTTCAGAGAGGATTTACGATCAGCCAGAGTCGGTACTTAACCCCTCCGCAAGAAGCCCTGGCGCGCTGCCGCCCGGGAAAGTGTTAAAGACCAAAGTTTCTCTTTGAAAGCAGAAAACGCACATCGCATTAGTTCCTGCATCAGCCAGAATGATGCATCAATAATCGAACCCCACACACAATAATACCAACTACAACAGTATGGAGTACCACCTTCGTATACGCAACCCTCGAAAAACGGCCCAGGTATATGGACACAAGTGCATTCTTGACCTTTGCAGGTGCAAATAAGACCCGCGCATACTACTCACCAGTGTTGACCCCTCGATCTTAATACTTTCCCAACGACAGCACTGTATATACCTGACTCTCTCGTAATAGCTGACTACCTCCGTTTCAGAGAGGATTTACGATCAGCCAGAGTCGGTACTTAACCCCTCCGCAAGAAGCCCTGGCGCGCTGCCGCCCGGGAAAGTGTTAAAGACCAAAGTTTCTCTTTGAAAGCAGAAAACGCACATCGCATTAGTTCCTGCATCAGCCAGAATGATGCATCAATAATCGAACCCCACACACAATAATACCAACAACAACAGTATGGAGTACCACCTACGTATACGCAACCCTCGAAAAACGGCCCAGGTATATCGACACAAGTGCATTCTTGACCTTTGCAGGTGCAAATAAGACCCGCGCATACTACTCACCAGGGTTGACTCATCGATCTTAATACTTTCCCAACGACAGCACTGTATATACCTGACTCTCTCGTAATAGCTGACTACCTCCGTTTCAGAGAGGTTTTACGATCAGCCAGAGTCGGTACTTAACCCCTCCGCAAGAAGCCCTGGCGCGCTGCCGCCCGGGAAAGTGTTAATGACCAAAGTTCCTCTTTGAAAGCAGAAAACGCACATCGCATTAGTTCCTGCATCAGCCAGAATGATGTATCAATAATCGAACCCCACACACAATAATACTAACAACAACAGTATGGAGTACCACCTACGTATACGCAACCCTCGAAAAACGGCCCAGGTATATGGACACAAATGCATTCTTGACCTTGAGCAGAAAACGCACCTCGCATAAGTTCCCGCATCTAACACAAGTATGCATTAATAATCGAACACCACACACAATAATACCTTCAACAACAGTATAGAGTACCTCCTACGTGTACGCAACACTCGAAAAACGGCCCAGGGATATGGACACAAGTGCATTCTTGACCTTTGCAGGTGCAAATAAGACCCGCGCATACTACCCACCAGTGTTGACCCATCGATCTTAATACTTTCCCAACGACAGCACTGTATATACCTGACTCTCTCGTAATAGCTGACTACCTCCGTTTCAGAGAGGTTTTACGATCAGCCAGAGTCGGTACTTAACCCCTCCGCAAGAAGCCCTGGCGCGCTGCCGCCCGGGAAAGTGTTAAAGACCAAAGTTCCTCTTTGAAAGCAGAAAACGCACATCGCATTAGTTCCTGCATCAGCCAGAATGATGCATCAATAATCGAACCCCACACACAATAATACCAACAACAACAGTATGGAGTACCACCTACGTATACGCAACCCTCGAAAAACGGCCCAGGTATATGGACACAAATGCATTCTTGACCTTGAGCAGAAAACGCACCTCGCATAAGTTCCCGCATCAAACAGAATAATGCATTAATAATCGAACACCACACACAATAATACCAACAACAACAGTATGGAGTACCACCTACGTATACGCAACCCTCGAAAAACGGCCCAGGTATATGGACACAAGTGCATTCTTGACCTTGAGCAGAAAACGCACCTCGCATAAGTTCCCGCATCAAGCAGAATTATGCATTAATAATCGAACACCACACACAATAATACCTTCAACAACAGTATAGAGTACCTCCTACGTGTACCCAACACTCGAAAAACGGCCCAGGTATATGGACACAAGTGCATTCTTGACCTTTGCAGGTGCAAATAAGACCCGCGCATACTACCCACCAGTGTTGACCCATCGATCTTAATACTTTCCCAACGACAGCACTGTATATACCTGACTCTCTCGTAATAGCTGACTACCTCCGTTTCAGAGAGGTTTTACGATCAGCCAGAGTCGGTACTTAACCCCTCCGCAAGAAGCCCTGGCGCGCTGCCGCCCGGGAAAGTGTTAAAGACCAAAGTTCCTCTTTGAAAGCAGAAAACGCACATCGCATTAGTTCCTGCATCAGCCAGAATGATGCATCAATAATCGAACCCCACACACAATAATACTAACAACAACAGTATGGAGTACCACCTACGTATACGCAACCCTCGAAAAACGGCCCAGGTATATGGACACAAGTGCATTCTTGACCTTGAGCAGAAAACGCACCTTGCACATGTTCCCGCATTAAACAGAATGATGCATCAATAATCGAACACCACACACAATAATACCTTCAACAACAGTATGGAGTACCACCTACGTGTACGCAACCCTCGAAAAACGGCCCAGGTATATGGACACAAGTGCATTCTTGACCTTTGCAGTTGCAAATAAGACCCGCGCATACTACTCACCAGTGTTGACCCATCGATCTTAATACTTTCCCAACGACAGCACTGTATATACCTGACTCTCTCGTAATAGCTGACTACCTCCGTTTCAGAGAGGATTTACGATCAGCCAGAGTCGGTACTTAACCCCTCCGCAAGAAGCCCTGGCGCGCTGCCGCCCGGGAAAGTGTTAAAGACCAAAGTTCCTCTTTGAAAGCAGAAAACGCACATCGCATTAGTTCCTGCATCAGCCAGAATGATGCATCAATAATCGAACCCCACACACAATAATACCAACTACAACAGTATGGAGTACCACCTACGGATACGCAACCCTCAAAAAACGGCCCAGGTATATGGACACAAGTGCATTCTTGACCTTTGCAGGTGCAAATAAGACCCGCGCATACTACTCACCAGTGTTGACCCATCGATCTTAATACTTTCCAAACGACAGCACTGTATATACCTGACTCTCTCGTAATAGCTGACTACCTCCGTTTCAGAGAGGATTTACGATCAGCCAGAGTCGGTACTTAACCCCTCCGCAAGAAGCCCTGGCGCGCTGCCGCCCGGGAAAGTGTTAAAGACAAAAGTTTCTCTTTGAAAGCAGAAAACGCACATCGCATTAGTTCCTGCATCAGCCAGAATGATGCATCAATAATCGAACCCCACACACAATAATACCAACAACAACAGTATGGAGTACCACCTACGTGTACGCAACCCTCGAAAAACGGCCCATGTATATGGACACAAATGCATTCTTGACCTTGAGCAGAAAACGCACCTCGCATAAGTTCCCGCATCAAACAGAATAATGCATTAATAATCGAACACCACACACAATAATACCTTCAACAACAGTATAGAGTACCTCCTACGTGTACGCAACCCTCGAAAAACGGCCCAGGTATATGGACACAAGTGCATTCTTGACCTTTGCAGGTGCAAATAAGACCCGCGCATACTACCCACCAGTGTTGACCCATCGATCTTAATACTTTCCCAACGACAGCACTGTATATACCTGACTCTCTCGTAATAGCTGACTACCTCCGTTTCAGAGAGGATTTACGATCAGCCAGAGTCGGTACTTAACCCCTCCGCAAGAAGCCCTGGCGCGCTGCCGCCCGGGAAAGTGTTAAAGACCAAAGGGCCCCTTTGAAAGCAGAAAACGCACATCGCATTAGTTCCTGCATCAGCCAGAATGATGCATCAATAATCGAACCCCACACACAATAATACCAACAACAACAGTATGGAGTACCACCTACGTGTACGCAACCCTCGAAAAACGGCCCATGTATATGGACACAAATGCATTCTTGACCTTGAGCAGAAAACGCACCTCGCATAAGTTCCCGCATCAAACAGAATAATGCATTAATAATCGAACACCACACACAATAATACCTTCAACAACAGTATAGAGTACCTCCTACGTGTACGCAACCCTCGAAAAACGGCCCAGGTATATGGACACAAGTGCATTCTTGACCTTTGCAGGTGCAAATAAGACCCGCGCATACTACCCACCAGTGTTGACCCATCGATCTTAATACTTTCCCAACGACAGCACTGTATATACCTGACTCTCTCGTAATAGCTGACTACCTCCGTTTCAGAGAGGATTTACGATCAGCCAGAGTCGGTACTTAACCCCTCCGCAAGAAGCCATGGCGCGCTGCCACCCGGGAAAGTGTTAAAGACCAAAGTTTCTCTTTGAAAGCAGAAAACGCACATCGCATTAGTTCCTGCATCAGCCAGAATGATGCATCAATAATCGAACCCCACACACAATAATACCAACTACAACAGTATGGAGTACCACCTTCGTATACGCAACCCTCGAAAAACGGCCCAGGTATATGGACACAAGTGCATTCTTGACCTTTGCAGGTGCAAATAAGACCCGCGCATACTACTCACCAGTGTTGACCCATCGATCTTAATACTTTCCCAACGACAGCACTGTATATACCTGACTCTCTCGTAATAGCTGACTACCTCCGTTTCAGAGAGGATTTACGATCAGCCAGAGTCGGTACTTAACCCCTCCGCAAGAAGCCCTGGCGCGCTGCCGCCCGGGAAAGTGTTAAAGACCAAAGTTTCTCTTTGAAAGCAGAAAACGCACATCGCATTAGTTCCTGCATCAGCCAGAATGATGCATCAATAATCGAACCCCACACACAATAATACCAACAACAACAGTATGGAGTACCACCTACGTATACGCAACCCTCGAAAAACGGCCCAGGTATATGGACACAAATGCATTCTTGACCTTGAGCAGAAAACGCACCTCGCATAAGTTCCCGCATCTAACACAAGTATGCATTAATAATCGAACACCACACACAATAATACCTTCAACAACAGTATAGAGTACCTCCTACGTGTACGCAACACTCGAAAAACGGCCCAGGGATATGGACACAAGTGCATTCTTGACCTTTGCAGGTGCAAATAAGACCCGCGCATACTACTCACCAGGGTTGACTCATCGATCTTAATACTTTCCCAACGACAGCACTGTATATACCTGACTCTCTCGTAATAGCTGACTACCTCCGTTTCAGAGAGGTTTTACGATCAGCCAGAGTCGGTACTTAAACCCTCCGCAAGAAGCCCTGGCGCGCTGCCGCCCGGGAAAGTGTTAATGACCAAAGTTCCTCTTTGAAAGCAGAAAACGCACATCGCATTAGTTCCTGCATCAGCCAGAATGATGTATCAATAATCGAACCCCACACACAATAATACCAACAACAACAGTATGGAGTACCACCTACGTATACGCAACCCTCGAAAAACGGCCCAGGTATATGGACACAAATGCATTCTTGACCTTGAGCAGAAAACGCACCTCGCATAAGTTCCCGCATCTAACACAAGTATGCATTAATAATCGAACACCACACACAATAATACCTTCAACAACAGTATAGAGTACCTCCTACATGTACGCAACACTCGAAAAACGGCCCAGGGATATGGACACAAGTGCATTCTTGACCTTTGCAGGTGCAAATAAGACCCGCGCATACTACCCACCAGTGTTGACCCATCGATCTTAATACTTTCCCAACGACAGCACTGTATATACCTGACTCTCTCGTAATAGCTGACTACCTCCGTTTCAGAGAGGTTTTACGATCAGCCAGAGTCGGTACTTAACCCCTCCGCAAGAAGCCCTGGCGCGCTGCCGCCCGGGAAAGTGTTAAAGACCAAAGTTCCTCTTTGAAAGCAGAAAACGCACATCGCATTAGTTCCTGCATCAGCCAGAATTATGCATCAATAATCGAACCCCACACACAATAATACCAACAACAACAGTATGGAGTACCACCTACGTATACGCAACCCTCGAAAAACGGCCCAGGTATATGGACACAAATGCATTCTTGACCTTGAGCAGAAAACGCACCTCGCATAAGTTCCCGCATCAAACAGAATAATGCATTAATAATCGAACACCACACACAATAATACCAACAACAACAGTATGGAGTACCACCTACGTATACGCAACCCTCGAAAAACGGCCCAGGTATATGGACACAAGTGCATTCTTGACCTTGAGCAGAAAACGCACCTCGCATAAGTTCCCGCATCAAGCAGAATTATGCATTAATAATCGAACACCACACACAATAATACCTTCAACAACAGTATAGAGTACCTCCTACGTGTACCCAACACTCGAAAAACGGCCCAGGTATATGGACACAAGTGCATTCTTGACCTTTGCAGGTGCAAATAAGACCCGCGCATACTACCCACCAGTGTTGACCCATCGATCTTAATACTTTCCCAACGACAGCACTGTATATACCTGACTCTCTCGTAATAGCTGACTACCTCCGTTTCAGAGAGGTTTTACGATCAGCCAGAGTCGGTACTTAACCCCTCCGCAAGAAGCCCTGGCGCGCTGCCGCCCGGGAAAGTGTTAAAGACCAAAGTTCCTCTTTGAAAGCAGAAAACGCACATCGCATTGGTTCCTGCATCAGCCAGAATGATGCATCAATAATCGAACCCCACACACAATAATACTAACAACAACAGTATGGAGTACCACCTACGTATACGCAACCCTCGAAAAACGGCCCAGGTATATAGACACAAGTGCATTCTTGACCTTGAGCAGAAAACGCACCTTGCATAAGTTCCAGCATTAAACAGAATGATGCATCAATAATCGAACACCACACACAATAATACCTTCAACAACAGTATGGAGTACCACCTACGTGTACGCAACCCTCGAAAAACGGCCCAGGTATATGGACACAAGTGCATTCTTGACCTTTGCAGTTGCAAATAAGACCCGCGCATACTACTCACCAGTGTTGACCCATCGATCTTAATACTTTCCCAACGACAGCACTGTATATACCTGACTCTCTCGTAATAGCTGACTACCTCCGTTTCAGAGAGGATTTACGATCAGCCAGAGTCGGTACTTAACCCCTCCGCAAGAAGCCCTGGCGCGCTGCCGCCCGGGAAAGTGTTAAAGACCAAAGTTCCTCTTTGAAAGCAGAAAACGCACATCGCATTAGTTCCTGCATCAGCCAGAATGATGCATCAATAATCGAACCCCACACACAATAATACCAACTACAACAGTATGGAGTACCACCTACGGATACGCAACCCTCAAAAAACGGCCCAGGTATATGGACACAAGTGCATTCTTGACCTTTGCAGGTGCAAATAAGACCCGCGCATACTACTCACCAGTGTTGACCCATCGATCTTAATACTTTCCCAACGACAGCACTGTATATACCTGACTCTCTCGTAATAGCTGACTACCTCCGTTTCAGAGAGGATTTACGATCAGCCAGAGTCGGTACTTAACCCCTCCGCAAGAAGCCCTGGCGCGCTGCCGCCCGGGAAAGTGTTAAAGACCAAAGTTTCTCTTTGAAAGCAGAAAACGCACATCGCATTAGTTCCTGCATCAGCCAGAATGATGCATCAATAATCGAACCCCACACACAATAATACCAACAACAACAGTATGGAGTACCACCTACGTATACGCAACCCTCGAAAAACGGCCCAGGTATATGGACACAAGTGCATTCTTGACCTTTGCAGGTGCAAATAAGACCCGCGCATACTACTCACCAGGGTTGACTCATCGATCTTAATACTTTCCCAACGACAGCACTGTATATACCTGACTCTCTCGTAATAGCTGACTACCTCCGTTTCAGAGAGGTTTTACGATCAGCCAGAGTCGGTACTTAACCCCTCCGCAAGAAGCCCTGGCGCGCTGCCGCCCGGGAAAGTGTTAAAGACCAAAGTTCCTCTTTGAAAGCAGAAAACGCACATCGCATTAGTTCCTGCATCAGCCAGAATGATGCATCAATAATCGAACCCCACACACAATAATACCAACAACAACAGTATGGAGTACCACCTACGTATACGCAACCCTCGAAAAACGGCCCAGGTATATGGACACAAGTGCATTCTTGACCTTTGCAGGTGGAAATAAGACCCGCGCATACTACTCACCAGGGTTGACTCATCGATCTTAATACTTTCTCAACGACAGCACTGTATATACTTGACTCTCTCGTAATAGCTGACTACCTCCGTTTCAGAGAGGATTTACGATCAGCCAGAGTCGGTACTTAACCCCTCCGCAAGAAGCCCTGGCGCGCTGCCGCCCGGGAAAGTGTTAAAGACCAAAGTTCCTCTTTGAAAGCAGAAAACGCACATCGCATTAGTTCCTGCATCAGCCAGAATGATGCATCAATAATCGAACCCCACACACAATAATACCAACAACAACAGTATGGAGTACCACCTACGTATACGCAACCCTCGAAAAACGGCCCAGGTATATGGACACAAATGCATTCTTGACCTTGAGCAGAAAACGCACCTCGCATAAGTTCCCGCATCAAACAGAATAATGCATTAATAATCGAACACCACACACAATAATACCAACAACAACAGTATGGAGTACCACCTACGTATACGCAACCCTCGAAAAACGGCCCAGGTATATGGACACAAGTGCATTCTTGACCTTGAGCAGAAAACGCACCTCGCATAAGTTCCCGCATCAAGCAGAATTATGAATTAATAATCGAACACCACACACAATAATACCTTCAACAACAGTATAGAGTACCTCCTACGTGTACCCAACACTCGAAAAACGGCCCAGGTATATGGACACAAGTGCATTCTTGACCTTTGCAGGTGCAAATAAGACCCGCGCATACTACCCACCAGTGTTGACCCATCGATCTTAATACTTTCCCAACGACAGCACTGTATATACCTGACTCTCTCGTAATAGCTGACTACCTCCGTTTCAGAGAGGTTTTACGATCAGCCAGAGTCGGTACTTAACCCCTCCGCAAGAAGCCCTGGCGCGCTGCCGCCCGGGAAAGTGTTAAAGACCAAAGTTTCTCTTTGAAAGCAGAAAACGCACATCACATTAGTTCCTGCATCAGCCAGAATGATGCATCAATAATCGAACCCCACACACAATAATACCAACAACAACAGTATGGAGTACCACCTACGTATACGCAACCCTCGAAAAACGGCCCAGGTATATGGACACAAGTGCATTCTTGACCTTTGCAGGTGCAAATAAGACCCGCGCATACTACTCACCAGGGTTGACTCATCGATCTTAATACTTTCCCAAC
Source organism: Othius punctulatus (assembly GCA_951805005.1). NCBI lineage: Eukaryota > Metazoa > Arthropoda > Insecta > Coleoptera > Staphylinidae > Othius > Othius punctulatus. Next base: position 36,814,553 of record OX638146.1, read on the forward strand.
GACAGCACTGTATATACCTGACTCTATCGTAATAGCTGACTACCTCCGTTTCAGAGAGGTTTTACGATCAGCCAGAGTCGGTACTTAACCCCTCCGCAAGAAGCCCTGGCGCGCTGCCGCCCGGGAAAGTGTTAATGACCAAAGTTCCTCTTTGAAAGCAGAAAACGCACATCGCATTAGTTCCTGCATCAGCCAGAATGATGCATCAATAATCGAACCCCACACACAATAATACTAACAACAACAGTATGGAGTACCACCTACGTATACGCAACCCTCGAAAAACGGCCCAGGTATATGGACACAAATGCATTCTTGACCTTGAGCAGAAAACGCACCTCGTATAAGTTCCCGCATCAAACACAAGTATGCATTAATAATCGAACACCACACACAATAATACCTTCAACAACAGTATAGAGTACCTCCTACGTGTACGCAACACTCGAAAAACGGCCCAGGGATATGGACACAAGTGCATTCTTGACCTTTGCAGGTGCAAATAAGACCCGCGCATACTACCCACCAGTGTTGACCCATCGATCTTAATACTTTCCCAACGACAGCACTGTATATACCTGACTCTCTCGTAATAGCTGACTACCTCCGTTTCAGAGAGGTTTTACGATCAGCCAGAGTCGGTACTTAACCCCTCCGCAAGAAGCCCTGGCGCGCTGCCGCCCGGGAAAGTGTTAAAGACCAAAGTTCCTCTTTGAAAGCAGAAAACGCACATCGCATTAGTTCCTGCATCAGCCAGAATGATGCATCAATAATCGAACCCCACACACAATAATACTAACAACAACAGTATGGAGTACCACCTACGTATACGCAACCCTCGAAAAACGGCCCAGGTATATGGACACAAGTGCATTCTTGACCTTGAGCAGAAAACGCACCTCGCATAAGTTCCCGCATCAAACAGAATAATGCATTAATAATCGAACACCACACACAATAATACCAACAACAACAGTATGGAGTACCACCTACGTATACGCAACCCTCGAAAAACGGCCCAGGTATATGGACACAAGTGCATTCTTGACCTTGAGCAAAAAACGCACCTCGCATAAGTTCCCACATCATACAGAATTATGCAATAATAATCGAACACCACACACAATAATACCTTCAACAACAGTATAGAGTACCACCTACGTGTACGCAACCCTCGAAAAACGGCCCAGGTATATGGACACAAGTGCATTCTTGACCTTGAGCAGAAAACGCACCTCGCATAAGTTCCCGCATCAAACAGAATGATGCATCAATAATCGAACACTAATAATAATACCAACAACAACAGTATGGTGTACCACCTACGTGTACGCAACCCTTGAAGGATGCCCAAGTATACAAACACTTGCGCATTCTTCACTATTGCAGGGCCAATGAAACCCGCGCATTCTACTTACCGGTGTTGACCCATCGATCTTAATACTTTCCCAACGGCAGCACTGTATATACCTGACCCTATCGTAGAAGCTGACTACCTCCGTTTCAGAGAGGGTTTATGATCAGCCAGAGTCGGTACTTAACCCCTCCGCAAGAAGCCCTGGCGCGCTGCCGCCCGGGAAAGTGTTAAAGACCAAAGGGCCTCTTTGAAAGCAGAAAGCGCACCTTGCATTAGTTCCCGCATCAGCCAGAATGATGCAACAATAACCGAACACTAATAATAATAACAACAACAACAGTATGGAGTACCACCTACGTGTACGCAACCCTTGAAGGATGCCCAAGTATACAAACACATGCGCATTCTTCACCTTTGCAGGGCCAATGAAACCCGCGCATTCTACTCACCAGTGTTGACCCATCGATCTTAATACTTTCCCAACGGCAGCACTGTATATACCTGACCCTATCGTAGAAGCTGACTACCTCCGTTTCAGAGAGGGTTTATGATCAGCCAGAGTCGGTACTTAACCCCTCCGCAAGAAGCCCTGGCGCGCTGCCGCCCGGGAAAGTGTTAAAGACCAAAGGGCCTCTTTGAAAGCAGAAAACGCACCTTGCATTAGTTCCCGCATCAGCCAGAATGATGCAACAATAACCGAACACTAATAATAATACCAACAACAACAGTATGGTGTACCACCTACGTGTACGCAACCCTTGAAGGATGCCCAAGTATACAAACACATGAGCATTCTTCACCTTTGCAGGGCCAATGAAACCCGCGCATTCTACTCACCAGTGTTGACCCTTCGATCTTAATACTTTCCCAACGGCAGCACTGTATATACCTGACCCTATCGTAGAAGCTGACTACCTCCGTTTCAGAGAGGGTTTATGATCAGCCAGAGTCGGTACTTAACCCCTCCGCAAGAAGCCCTGGCGCGCTGCCGCCCGGGAAAGTGTTAAAGACCAAAGGGCCTCTTTGAAAGCAGAAAGCGCACCTTGCATTAGTTCCCGCATCAGCCAGAATGATGCAACAATAAACGAACACTAATAATAATAACAACAACAACAGTATGGAGTACCACCTACGTGTACGCAACCCTTGAAGGATGCCCAAGTATACAAACACATGCGCATTCTTCACCTTTGCAGGGCCAATGAAACCCGCGCATTCTACTCACCAGTGTTGACCCATCGATCTTAATACTTTCCCAACGGCAGCACTGTATATACCTGACCCTATCGTAGAAGCTGACTACCTCCGTTTCAGAGAGGGTTTATGATCAGCCAGAGTCGGTACTTAACCCCTCCGCAAGAAGCCCTGGCGCGCTGCCGCCCGGGAAAGTGTTAAAGACCAAAGGGCCTCTATGAAAGCAGAAAACGCACCTTGCATTTGTTCCCGCATCAGCCAGAATGATGCAACAATAACCGAACACTAATAATAATACCAACAAAAACAGTATGGAGTACCACCTACGTGTACGCAACCCTTGAAGGATGCCCAAGTATACAAACACATGCGCATTCTTCACCTTTGCAGGGCCAATGAAACCCGCGCATTCTACTCACCAGTGTTGACCCATCGATCTTAATACTTTCCCAACGGCAGCACTGTATATACCTGACCCTATCGTAGAAGCTGACTACCTCCGTTTCAGAGAGGGTTTATGATCAGCCAGAGTCGGTACTTAACCCCTCCGCAAGAAGCCCTGGCGCGCTGCCGCCCGGGAAAGTGTTAAAGACCAAAGGGCCTCTTTGAAAGCAGAAAGCGCACCTTGCATTAGTTCCCGCATCAGCCAGAATGATGCAACAATAACCGAACACTAATAATAATACCAACAACAACAGTATGGAGTACCACCTACGTGTACGCAACCCTTGAAGGATGCCCAAGTATACAAACACATGCGCATTCTTCACCTTTGCAGGGCCAATGAAACCCGCGCATTCTACTCACCAGTGTTGACCCATCGATCTTAATACTTTCCCAACGGCAGCACTGTATATACCTGACCCTATCGTAGAAGCTGACTACCTCCGTTTCAGAGAGGGTTTATGATCAGCCAGAGTCGGTACTTAACCCCTCCGCAAGAAGCCCTGGCGCGCTGCCGCCCGGGAAAGTGTTAAAGACCAAAGGGCCTCTTTGAAAGCAGAAAACGCACCTTGCATTAGTTCCCGCATCAGCCAGAATGATGCAACAATAACCGAACACTAATAATAATACCAACAACAGTATGGAGTACCACTTACGTGTACGCAACCCTTGAAGTATGCCCAAGTATACAAACACATGCGCATTCTTCACCTTTGCAGGGCCAATGAAACCCGCGCAATCTACTCACCAGTGTTGACCCATCGATCTTAATACTTTCCCAACGGCAGCACTGTATATACCTGACCCTATCGTAGAAGCTGACTACCTCCGTTTCAGAGAGGGTTTATGATCAGCCAGAGTCGGTACTTAACCCCTCCGCAAGAAGCCCTGGCGCGCTGCCGCCCGGGAAAGTGTTAAAGACCAAAGGGCCTCTTTGAAAGCAGAAAGCGCACCTTGCATTAGTTCCCGCATCAGCCAGAATGATGCAATAATAACCGAACACTAATAATAATAACAACAACAACAGTATGGAGTACCACCTACGTGTACGCAACCCTTGAAGGATGCCCAAGTATACAAACACATGCGCATTCTTCACCTTTGCAGGGCCAATGAAACCCGCGCATTCTACTCACCAGTGTTGACCCATCGATCTTAAAACATTCCCAACGGCAGCACTGTATATACCTGACCCTATCGTAGAAGCTGACTACCTCCGTTTCAGAGAGGGTTTATGATCAGCCAGAGTCGGTACTTAACCCCTCCGCAAGAAGCCCTGGCGCGCTGCCGCCCGGGAAAGTGTTAAAGACCAAAGGGCCTCTTTGAAAGCAGAAAGCGCACCTTGCATTAGTTCCCGCATCAGCCAGAATGATGCAACAATAACCGAACACTAATAATAATACCAACAACAACAGTATGGAGTACCACCTACGTGTACGCAACCCTTGAAGGATGCCCAAGTATACAAACACATGCGCATTCTTCACCTTTGCAGGGCCAATGAAACCCGCGCATTCTACTCACCAGTGTTGACCCATCGATCTTAATACTTTCCCAACGGCAGCACTGTATATACCTGACCCTATCGTAGAAGCTGACTACCTCCGTTTCAGAGAGGGTTTATGATCAGCCAGAGTCGGTACTTAACCCCTCCGCAAGAAGCCCTGGCGCGCTGCCGCCCGGGAAAGTGTTAAAGACAAAAGGGCCTCTTTGAAAGCAGAAAGCGCACCTTGCATTAGTTCCCGCATCAGCCAGAATGATGCAACAATAACCGAACACTAATAATAATAACAACAACAACAGTATGGAGTACCACCTACGTGTACGCAACCCTTGAAGGATGCCCAAGTATACAAACACATGCGCATTCTTCACCTTTGCAGGGCCAATGAAACCCGCGCATTCTACTCACCAGTGTTGACCCATCGATCTTAATACATTCCCAACGGCAGCACTGTATATACCTGACCCTATCGTAGAAGCTGACTACCTCCGTTTCAGAGAGGGTTTATGATCAGCCAGAGTCGGTACTTAACCCTCCGCAAGAAGCCCTGGCGCGCTGCCGCCCGGGAAAGTGTTAAAGACCAAAGGGCCTCTTTGAAAGCAGAAAGCGCACCTTGCATTAGTTCCCGCATCAGCCAGAATGATGCAATAATAACCGAACACTAATAATAATAACAACAACAACAGTATGGAGTACCACCTACGTGTACGCAACCCTTGAAGGATGCCCAAGTATACAAACACATGCGCATTCTTCACCTTTGCAGGGCCAATGAAACCCGCGCATTCTACTCACCAGTGTTGACCCATCGATCTTAATACTTTCCCAACGGCAGCACTGTATATACCTGACCCTATCGTAGAAGCTGACTACCTCCGTTTCAGAGAGGGTTTATGATCAGCCAGAGTCGGTACTTAACCCCTCCGCAAGAAGCCCTGGCGCGCTGCCGCCCGGGAAAGTGTTAAAGACCAAAGGGCCTCTTTGAAAGCAGAAAGCGCACCTTGCATTAGTTCCCGCATCAGCCAGAATGATGCAATAATAACCGAACACTAATAATAATAACAACAACAACAGTATGGAGTACCACCTACGTGTACGCAACCCTTGAAGGATGCCCAAGTATACAAACACATGCGCATTCTTCACCTTTGCAGGGCCAATGAAACCCGCGCATTCTACTCACCAGTGTTGACCCATCGATCTTAATACATTCCCAACGGCAGCACTGTATATACCTGACCCTATCGTAGAAGCTGACTACCTCCGTTTCAGAGAGGGTTTATGATCAGCCAGAGTCGGTACTTAACCCCTCCGCAAGAAGCCCTGGCGCGCTGCCGCCCGGGAAAGTGTTAAAGACCAAAGGGCCTCTTTGAAAGCAGAAAGCGCACCTTGCATTAGTTCCCGCATCAGCCAGAATGATGCAACAATAAACGAACACTAATAATAATAACAACAACAACAGTATGGAGTACCACCTACGTGTACGCAACCCTTGAAGGATGCCCAAGTATACAAACACATGCGCATTCTTCACCTTTGCAGGGCCAATGAAACCCGCGCATTCTACTCACCAGTGTTGACCCATCGATCTTAATACTTTCCCAACGGCAGCACTGTATATACCTGACCCTATCGTAGAAGCTGACTACCTCCGTTTCAGAGAGGGTTTATGATCAGCCAGAGTCGGTACTTAACCCCTCCGCAAGAAGCCCTGGCGCGCTGTCGCCCGGGAAAGTGTTAAAGACCAAAGGGCCTCTATGAAAGCAGAAAACGCACCTTGCATTAGTTCCCGCATCAGCCAGAATGATGCAACAATAACCGAACACTAATAATAATACCAACAACAACAGTATGGAGTACCACCTACGTGTACGCAACCCTTGAAGGATGCCCAAGTATACAAACACATGCGCATTCTTCACCTTTGCAGGGCCAATGAAACCCGCGCATTCTACTCACCAGTGTTGACCTATCGATCTTAATACTTTCCCAACGGCAGCACTGTATATACCTGACCCTATCGTAGAAGCTGACTACCTCCGTTTCAGAGAGGGTTTATGATCAGCCAGAGTCGGTACTTAACCCCTCCGCAAGAAGCCCTGGCGCGCTGCCGCCCGGGAAAGTGTTAAAGACCAAAGGGCCTCTTTGAAAGCAGAAAGCGCACCTTGCATTAGTTCCCGCATCAGCCAGAATGATGCAACAATAACCGAACACTAATAATAATACCAACAACAACAGTATGGAGTACCACCTACGTGTACGCAACCCTTGAAGGATGCCCAAATATACAAACACATGCGCATTCTTCACCTTTGCAGGGCCAATGAAACCCGCGCATTCTACTCACCAGTGTTGACCCATCGATCTTAATACTTTCCCAACGGCAGCACTGTATATACCTGACCCTATCGTAGAAGCTGACTACCTCCGTTTCAGAGAGGGTTTATGATCAGCCAGAGTCGGTACTTAACCCTCCGCAAGAAGCCCTGGCGCGCTGCCGCCCGGGAAAGTGTTAAAGACCAAAGGGCCTCTTTGAAAGCAGAAAACGCACCTTGCATTAGTTCCCGCATCAGCCAGAATGATGCAACAATAACCGAACACTAATAATAATACCAACAACAGTATGGAGTACCACTTACGTGTACGCAACCCTTGAAGGATGCCCAAGTATACAAACACATGCGCATTCTTCACCTTTGCAGGGCCAATGAAACCCGCGCAATCTACTCACCAGTGTTGACCCATCGATCTTAATACTTTCCCAACGGCAGCACTGTATATACCTGACCCTATCGTAGAAGCTGACTACCTCCGTTTCAGAGAGGGTTTATGATCAGCCAGAGTCGGTACTTAACCCCTCCGCAAGAAGCCCTGGCGCGCTGCCGCCCGGGAAAGTGTTAAAGACCAAAGGGCCTCTTTGAAAGCAGAAAGCGCACCTTGCATTAGTTCCCGCATCAGCCAGAATGATGCAATAATAACCGAACACTAATAATAATAACAACAACAACAGTATGGAGTACCACTTACGTGTACGCAACCCTTGAAGGATGCCCAAGTATACAAACACATGCGCATTCTTCACCTTTGCAGGGCCAATGAAACCCGCGCAATCTACTCACCAGTGTTGACCCATCGATCTTAATACTTTCCCAACGGCAGCACTGTATATACCTGACCCTATCGTAGAAGCTGACTACCTCCGTTTCAGAGAGGGTTTATGATCAGCCAGAGTCGGTACTTAACCCCTCCGCAAGAAGCCCTGGCGCGCTGCCGCCCGGGAAAGTGTTAAAGACCAAAGGGCCTCTTTGAAAGCAGAAAGCGCACCTTGCATTAGTTCCCGCATCAGCCAGAATGATGCAACAATAACCGAACACTAATAATAATACCAACAACAACAGTATGGAGTACCACCTACGTGTACGCAACCCTTGAAGGATGCCCAAGTATACAAACACATGCGCATTCTTCACCTTTGCAGGGCCAATGAAACCCGCGCATTCTACTCACCAGTGTTGACCCATCGATCTTAATACTTTCCCAACGGCAGCACTGTATATACCTGACCCTATCGTAGAAGCTGACTACCTCCGTTTCAGAGAGGGTTTATGATCAGCCAGAGTCGGTAGTTAACCCCTCCGCAAGAAGCCCTGGCGCGCTGCCGCCCGGGAAAGTGTTAAAGACAAAAGGGCCTCTTTGAAAGCAGAAAGCGCACCTTGCATTAGTTCCCGCATCAGCCATAATGATGCAACAATAACCGAACACTAATAATAATACCAACAACAACAGTATGGAGTACCACCTACGTGTACGCAACCCTTGAAGGATGCCCAAGTATACAAACACATGCGCATTCTTCACCTTTGCAGGGCCAATGAAACCCGCGCATTCTACTCACCAGTGTTGACCCATCGATCTTAATACATTCCCAACGGCAGCACTGTATATACCTGACCCTATCGTAGAAGCTGACTACCTCCGTTTCAGAGAGGGTTTATGATCAGCCAGAGTCGGTACTTAACCCTCCGCAAGAAGCCCTGGCGCGCTGCCGCCCGGGAAAGTGTTAAAGACCAAAGGGCCTCTTTGAAAGCAGAAAGCGCACCTTGCATTAGTTCCCGCATCAGCCAGAATGATGCAATAATAACCGAACACTAATAATAATAACAACAACAACAGTATGGAGTACCACCTACGTGTACGCAACTCTTGAAGGATGCCCAAGTATACAAACACATGCGCATTCTTCACCTTTGCAGGGCCAATGAAACCCGCGCATTCTACTCACCAGTGTTGACCTATCGATCTTAATACTTTCCCAACGGCAGCACTGTATATACCTGACCCTATCGTAGAAGCTGACTACCTCCGTTTCAGAGAGGGTTTATGATCAGCCAGAGTCGGTACTTAACCCCTCCGCAAGAAGCCCTGGCGCGCTGCCGCCCGGGAAAGTGTTAAAGACCAAAGGGCCTCTTTGAAAGCAGAAAGCGCACCTTGCATTAGTTCCCGCATCAGCCAGAATGATGCAACAATAACCGAACACTAATAATAATACCAACAACAACAGTATGGAGTACCACCTACGTGTACGCAACCCTTGAAGGATGCCCAAATATACAAACACATGCGCATTCTCACCTTTGCAGGGCCAATGAAACCCGCGCATTCTACTCACCAGTGTTGACCCATCGATCTTAATACTTTCCCAACGGCAGCACTGTATATACCTGACCCTATCGTAGAAGCTGACTACCTCCGTTTCAGAGAGGGTTTATGATCAGCCAGAGTCGGTACTTAACCCTCCGCAAGAAGCCCTGGCGCGCTGCCGCCCGGGAAAGTGTTAAAGACCAAAGGGCCTCTTTGAAAGCAGAAAACGCACCTTGCATTAGTTCCCGCATCAGCCAGAATGATGCAACAATAACCGAACACTAATAATAATACCAACAACAGTATGGAGTACCACTTACGTGTACGCAACCCTTGAAGGATGCCCAAGTATACAAACACATGCGCATTCTTCACCTTTGCAGGGCCAATGAAACCCGCGCAATCTACTCACCAGTGTTGACCCATCGATCTTAATACTTTCCCAACGGCAGCACTGTATATACCTGACCCTATCGTAGAAGCTGACTACCTCCGTTTCAGAGAGGGTTTATGATCAGCCAGAGTCGGTACTTAACCCCTCCGCAAGAAGCCCTGGCGCGCTGCCGCCCGGGAAAGTGTTAAAGACCAAAGGGCCTCTTTGAAAGCAGAAAGCGCACCTTGCATTAGTTCCCGCATCAGCCAGAATGATGCAATAATAACCGAACACTAATAATAATAACAACAACAACAGTATGGAGTACCACTTACGTGTACGCAACCCTTGAAGGATGCCCAAGTATACAAACACATGCGCATTCTTCACCTTTGCAGGGCCAATGAAACCCGCGCAATCTACTCACCAGTGTTGACCCATCGATCTTAATACTTTCCCAACGGCAGCACTGTATATACCTGACCCTATCGTAGAAGCTGACTACCTCCGTTTCAGAGAGGGTTTATGATCAGCCAGAGTCGGTACTTAACCCCTCCGCAAGAAGCCCTGGCGCGCTGCCGCCCGGGAAAGTGTTAAAGACCAAAGGGCCTCTTTGAAAGCAGAAAGCGCACCTTGCATTAGTTCCCGCATCAGCCAGAATGATGCAACAATAACCGAACACTAATAATAATACCAACAACAACAGTATGGAGTACCACCTACGTGTACGCAACCCTTGAAGGATGCCCAAGTATACAAACACATGCGCATTCTTCACCTTTGCAGGGCCAATGAAACCCGCGCATTCTACTCACCAGTGTTGACCCATCGATCTTAATACTTTCCCAACGGCAGCACTGTATATACCTGACCCTATCGTAGAAGCTGACTACCTCCGTTTCAGAGAGGGTTTATGATCAGCCAGAGTCGGTAGTTAACCCCTCCGCAAGAAGCCCTGGCGCGCTGCCGCCCGGGAAAGTGTTAAAGACAAAAGGGCCTCTTTGAAAGCAGAAAGCGCACCTTGCATTAGTTCCCGCATCAGCCATAATGATGCAACAATAACCGAACACTAATAATAATACCAACAACAACAGTATGGAGTACCACCTACGTGTACGCAACCCTTGAAGGATGCCCAAGTATACAAACACATGCGCATTCTTCACCTTTGCAGGGCCAATGAAACCCGCGCATTCTACTCACCAGTGTTGACCCATCGATCTTAATACATTCCCAACGGCAGCACTGTATATACCTGACCCTATCGTAGAAGCTGACTACCTCCGTTTCAGAGAGGGTTTATGATCAGCCAGAGTCGGTACTTAACCCTCCGCAAGAAGCCCTGGCGCGCTGCCGCCCGGGAAAGTGTTAAAGACCAAAGGGCCTCTTTGAAAGCAGAAAGCGCACCTTGCATTAGTTCCCGCATCAGCCAGAATGATGCAATAATAACCGAACACTAATAATAATAACAACAACAACAGTATGGAGTACCACCTACGTGTACGCAACTCTTGAAGGATGCCCAAGTATACAAACACATGCGCATTCTTCACCTTTGCAGGGCCAATGAAACCCGCGCATTCTACTCACCAGTGTTGACCCATCGATCTTAATACTTTCTCAACGGCAGCACTGTATATACCTGACCCTATCGTAGAAGCTGACTACCTCCGTTTCAGAGAGGGTTTATGATCAGCCAGAGTCGGTACTTAACCCCTCCGCAAGAAGCCCTGGCGCGCTGCCGCCCGGGAAAGTGTTAAAGACCAAAGGGCCTCTTTGAAAGCAGAAAGCGCACCTTGCATTAGTTCCCGCATCAGCCAGAATGATGCAATAATAACCGAACACTAATAATAATAACAACAACAACAGTATGGAGTACCACCTACGTGTACGCAACCCTTGAAGGATGCCCAAGTATACAAACACATGCGCATTCTTCACCTTTGCAGGGCCAATGAAACCCGCGCATTCTACTCACCAGTGTTGACCCATCGATCTTAATACATTCCCAACGGCAGCACTGTATATACCTGACCCTATCGTAGAAGCTGACTACCTCCGTTTCAGAGAGGGTTTATGATCAGCCAGAGTCGGTACTTAACCCCTCCGCAAGAAGCCCTGGCGCGCTGCCGCCCGGGAAAGTGTTAAAGACCAAAGGGCCTCTTTGAAAGCAGAAAGCGCACCTTGCATTAGTTCCCGCATCAGCCAGAATGATGCAACAATAAACGAACACTAATAATAATAACAACAACAACAGTATGGAGTACCACCTACGTGTACGCAACCCTTGAAGGATGCCCAAGTATACAAACACATGCGCATTCTTCACCTTTGCAGGGCCAATGAAACCCGCGCATTCTACTCACCAGTGTTGACCCATCGATCTTAATACTTTCCCAACGGCAACACTGTATATACCTGACCCTATCGTAGAAGCTGACTACCTCCGTTTCAGAGAGGGTTTATGATCAGCCAGAGTCGGTACTTAACCCCTCCGCAAGAAGCCCTGGCGCGCTGCCGCCCGGGAAAGTGTTAAAGACCAAAGGGCCTCTATGAAAGCAGAAAACGCACCTTGCATTAGTTCCCGCATCAGCCAGAATGATGCAACAATAATCGAACACTAATAATAATACCAACAACAACAGTATGGAGTACCACCTACGTGTACGCAACCCTTGAAGGATGCCCAAGTATACAAACACATGCGCATTCTTCGCCTTTGCAGGGCCAATGAAACCCGCGCATTCTACTCACCAGTGTTGACCTATCGATCTTAATACTTTCCCAACGGCAGCACTGTATATACCTGACCCTATCGTAGAAGCTGACTACCTCCGTTTCAGAGAGGGTTTATGATCAGCCAGAGTCGGTACTTAACCCCTCCGCAAGAAGCCCTGGCGCGCTGCCGCCCGGGAAAGTGTTAAAGACCAAAGGGCCTCTTTGAAAGCAGAAAGCGCACCTTGCATTAGTTCCCGCATCAGCCAGAATGATGCAACAATAACCGAACACTAATAATAATACCAACAACAACAGTATGGAGTACCACCTACGTGTACGCAACCCTTGAAGGATGCCCAAATATACAAACACATGCGCATTCTTCACCTTTGCAGGGCCAATGAAACCCGCGCATTCTACTCACCAGTGTTGACCCATCGATCTTAATACTTTCCCAACGGCAGCACTGTATATACCTGACCCTATCGTAGAAGCTGACTACCTCCGTTTCAGAGAGGGTTTATGATCAGCCAGAGTCGGTACTTAACCCTCCGCAAGAAGCCCTGGCGCGCTGCCGCCCGGGAAAGTGTTAAAGACCAAAGGGCCTCTTTGAAAGCAGAAAACGCACCTTGCATTAGTTCCCGCATCAGCCAGAATGATGCAACAATAACCGAACACTAATAATAATACCAACAACAGTATGGAGTACCACTTACGTGTACGCAACCCTTGAAGGATGCCCAAGTATACAAACACATGCGCATTCTTCACCTTTGCAGGGCCAATGAAACCCGCGCAATCTACTCACCAGTGTTGACCCATCGATCTTAATACTTTCCCAACGGCAGCACTGTATATACCTGACCCTATCGTAGAAGCTGACTACCTCCGTTTCAGAGAGGGTTTATGATCAGCCAGAGTCGGTACTTAACCCCTCCGCAAGAAGCCCTGGCGCGCTGCCGCCCGAGAAAGTGTTAAAGACCAAAGGGCCTCTTTGAAAGCAGAAAACGCACCTTGCATTAGTTCCCGCATCAGCCAGAATGATGCAACAATAACCGAACACTAATAATAATACCAACAACAGTATGGAGTACCACTTACGTGTACGCAACCCTTGAAGGATGCCCAAGTATTCAAACACATGCGCATTCTTCACCTTTGCAGGGCCAATGAAACCCGCGCATTCTACTCACCAGTGTTGACCCATCGATCTTAATACATTCCCAACGGCAGCACTGTATATACCTGACCCTATCGTAGAAGCTGACTACCTCCGTTTCAGAGAGGGTTTATGATCAGCCAGAGTCGGTACTTAACCCTCCGCAAGAAGCCCTGGCGCGCTGCCGCCCGGGAAAGTGTTAAAGACCAAAGGGCCTCTTTGAAAGCAGAAAACGCACCTTGCATTAGTTCCCGCATCAGCCAGAATGATGCAACAATAACCGAACACTAATAATAATACCAACAACAACAGTATGGAGTACCACCTACGTGTACGCAACCCTTGAAGGATGCCCAAGTATACAAACACATGCGCATTCTTCACCTTTGCAGGGCCAATGAAACCCGCGCATTCTACTCACCAGTGTTGACCCATCGATCTTAATACATTCCCAACGGCAGCACTGTATATACCTGACCCTATCGTAGAAGCTGACTACCTCCGTTTCAGAGAGGGTTTATGATCAGCCAGAGTCGGTACTTAACCCTCCGCAAGAAGCCCTGGCGCGCTGCCGCCCGGGAAAGTGTTAAAGACCAAAGGGCCTCTTTGAAAGCAGAAAACGCACCTTGCATTAGTTCCCGCATCAGCCAGAATGATGCAACAATAACCGAACACTAATAATAATACCAACAACAACAGTATGGAGTACCACCTACGTGTACGCAACCCTCGAAAAACGGCCCAGGTATATGGACACAAATGCATTCTTGACCTTGAGCAGAAAACGCACCTCGCATAAGTTCCCGCATCAAACAGAATTATGCATTAATAATCGAACACCACACACAATAATACTTTCAACAACAGTATAGAGTACCTCCTACGTGTACGTAACCCTCGAAAAACGGCCCAGGTATATGGACACAAATGCATTCTTGACCTTGAGCAGAAAACGCACCTCGCATAAGTTCCCGCATCAAACAGAATTATGCATTAATAATCGAACACCACACACAATAATACTTTCAACAACAGTATAGAGTACCTCCTACGTGTACGCAACCCTCGAAAAACGGCCCAGGTATATGGACACAAATGCATTCTTGACCTTGAGCAGAAAACGCACCTCGCATAAGTTCCCGCATCAAACAGAATTATGCATTAATAATCGAACACCACACACAATAATACCTTCAACAACAGTATGGAGTACCACCTACGTGTACGCAACCCTATATGGACACAAGTGCATTCTTGACCTTGAGCAGAAAACACACCTCGCATAAGTTCCCGCATCATACAGAATTATGCATTAATAATCGAACACCACACACAATAATACTTTCAACAACAGTATAGAGTACCTCCTACGTGTACGCAACCCTCGAAAAACGGCCCAGGTATATGGACACAAATGCATTCTTGACCTTGAGCAGAAAACGCACCTCGCATAAGTTCCCGCATCAAACAGAATTATGCATTAATAATCGAACACCACACACAATAATACCTTCAACAACAGTATGGAGTACCACCTACGTGTACGCAACCCTATATGGACACAAGTGCATTCTTGACCTTGAGCAGAAAACGCACCTCGCATAAGTTCCCGCATCAAACAGAATTATGCATTAATAATGGAACACCACATAAAATAATACCTTCAACAACAGTATAGAGTACCACCTACGTGTACGCAACCCTGGAAAAACGGCCCAGATATATGGACACAAATGCATTCTTGACCTTGAGCAGAAAACGCACATCGCATTAGTTCCTGCATCAGCCAGAATGATGCATTAATAATCGAACACCACACACAATAATACCTTCAACAACAGTATGGAGTACCACCTACGTGTACGCAACCCTATATGGACACAAGTGCATTCTTGACCTTGAGCAGAAAACGCACCTCGCATAAGTTCCCGCATCAAACAGAATTATGCATTAATAATCGAACACCACACACAATAATACCTCCAACACCAGTATAGAGTACCTAATACGTGTACGCAACCGTCGAAAAACGGCCCAGATATATGGACACAAATGCATTCTTGACCTTGAGCAGAAAACGCACCTCGCATAAGTTCCCGCATCAAACAGAATTATGCATTAATAATCGAACACCACACACAATAATACCTTCAACAACAGTATGGAGTACCACCTACGTGTACGAAACCCTATATGGACACAAGTGCATTCTTGACCTTGAGCAGAAAACGCACCTCGCATAAGTTCCCGCATCAAACAGAATTATGCATTAATAATGGAACACCACATAAAATAATACCTTCAACAACAGTATAGAGTACCACCTACGTGTACGCAACCCTTGAAAAACGGCCCAGGTATATGGACACAAATGCATTCTTGACCTTGAGCAGAAAACGCACCTCGCATACGTTCCCGCATCAAACAGAATTATGCATTAATAATGGAACACCACATACAATAATACCTTCAACAACAGTATAGAGTACCACCTACGTGTACGCAACCCTCGAAAAACGGCCCAGGTATATGGACACAAGTGCATTCTTGACCTTTGCAGGTGCAAATCAGACCCGCGCATACTACTCACCAGTGTTGACCCTTCGATCTTAATACTTTCCCAACGACAGCACTGTATATACCTGACTCTCTCGTAATAGCTGACTACCTCCGTTTCAGAGAGGATTTACGATCAGCCAGAGTCGGTACTTAACCCCTACGCAAGAAGCCTTGGCGCGCTGCCGCCCGCGAAAGTGTTAAAGACCAAAGGGCCCCTTTGAAAGCAGAAAACGCACATCGCATTAGTTCCTGCATCAGCCAGAATGATGCATCAATAATCGAACCCCACACACAATAATACCAACAACAACAGTATGGAGTACCACCTACGTGTACGCAACCCTATATGGACACAAGTGCATTCTTGACCTTGAGCAGAAAACGCACCCCGCATAAGTTCCCGCATCAAACAGAATAATGCATTAATAATCGAACACCACACACAATAATACCTTCAACAACAGTATAGAGTATCTCCTACGTGTACGCAACCCTCGAAATACGGCCCAGGTATATGGACACAAGTGCATTCTTGACCTTGAGCAGAAAACGCACCTCGCATAAGTTCCCGCATCAAACAGAATGATGCATCAATAATCGAACACCACACACAATAATACCTTCAACAACATTATGGTGTACCACCTACGTGTACGCAACCCTATATGGACACAAGTGCATTCTTGACCTTGAGCAGAAAACGCACCTTGCATAAGTTCCCGCATCAAACAGAATTATGCATTAATAATCGAACACCACACACAATAATACCTTCAACAACAGTATGGAGTACCACCTACGTGTACGCAACCCTATATGGACACAAGTGCATTCTTGACCTTGAGCAGAAAACGCACCTCGCATAAGTTCCCGCATCAAACAGAATTATGCATTAATAATGGAACACCACATAAAATAGTACCTTCAACAACAGTATAGAGTACCACCTACGTGTACGCAACCCTCGAAAAACGGCCCAGGTATATGGACACAAGTGCATTCTTGACCTTTGCGGGTGCAAATAAGACCCGCGCATACTACCCACCAGTGTTGACCCATCGATCTTAATACTTTTCCAACGACAGCACTGTACTGACTGTACTGTACTGTACTGTACTGTACTGTACTGTACTGTACTGTACTGTACTGTACTGTAGCACTGACTCTCTTGTAATAGCTGACTACCTCCGTTTCAGAGAGGATTTACGATCAGCCAGAGTCGGTACTTAACCCCTCCGACAAGCCCTGGCGCGCTGCCGCCCGGGAAAGTGTTAAAGACCAAAGTTCCTCTTTGAAAACAGAAAACGCGCATCGCATTAGTTCCTGCATCAGCCAGAATGATGCATCAATAATCGAACCCCACACACAATAATACCAACAACAACAGTATGGAGTACCACCTACGTATACGCAACCCTCGAAAAACGGCCCAGGTATATGGACACAAGTGCATTCTTGACCTTTGCAGGTGCAAAAAAGACCCGCGCATACTACTCACCAGTGTTGACCCATCGATCTTATTACTTTCCCAACGACAGCACTGTATATACCTGACTCTCTCGTAATAGCTGACTACCTCCGTTTCAGAGAGGATTTACGATCAGCCAGAGTCGGTACTTAACCCCTCCGCAAGAAGCCCTGGCGCGCTGCCGCCCGGGAAAGTGTTAAAGACCAAAGTTCCTCTTTGAAAGCAGAAAACGCACATCGCATTAGTTCCTGCATCAGCCAGAATGATGCATCAATAATCGAACCCCACACACAATAATACCAACTACAACAGTATGGAGTACCACCTACGTATACGCAACCCTCGAAAAACGGCCCAGGTATATGGACACAAGTGCATTCTTGACCTTGAGCAGAAAACGCACCGCGCATAAGTTCCCGCATCATACAGAATTATGCATTAATAATCGAACACCACACACAATAATACTTTCAACAACAGTATAGAGTACCTCCTACGTGTACGCAACCCTCGAAAAACGGCCCAGGTATATGGACACAAATGCATTCTTGACCTTGAGCAGAAAACGCACCTCGCATAAGTTCCCGCATCAAACAGAATTATGCATTAATAATCGAACACCACACACAATAATACCTTCAACAACAGTATGGAGTACCACCTACGTGTACGCAACCCTATATGGACACAAGTGCATTCTTGACCTTGAGCAGAAAACGCAACTCGCATAAGTTCCCGCATCATACAGAATTGTGCATTAATAATCGAACACCACACACAATAATACTTTCAACAACAGTATAGAGTACCTCCTACGTGTACGCAACCCTCGAAAAACGGCCCAGGTATAAGGACACAAGTGCATCCTTGACCTTGAGCAGTAAACGCACCTCGCATAAGTTCCCGCATCAAACAGAATTATGTATTAATAATGGAACACCACATAAAATAATACCTTCAACAACAGTATAGAGTACCACCTACGTGTACGCAACCCTCGAAAAACGGCCCAGATATATGGACACAAATGCATTCTTGACCTTGAGCAGAAAACGCACCTCGCATACGTTCCCGCATCAAACAGAATTATGCATTAATAATGGAACACCACATACAATAATACCTTCAACAACAGTATAGAGTACCACCTACGTGTACGCAACCCTCGAAAAACGGCCCAGGTATATGGACACAAGTGCATTCTTGACCTTTGCGGGTGCAAATAAGACCCGCGCATACTACCCACCAGTGTTGACCCATCGATCTTAATACTTTTCCAACGACAGCACTGTACTGACTGTACTGTACTGTACTGTACTGTACTGTACTGTACTGTACTGTACTGTAGCACTGACTCTCTTGTAATAGCTGACTACCTCCGTTTCAGAGAGGATTTACGATCAGCCAGAGTCGGTACTTAACCCCTCCGACAAGCCCTGGCGCGCTGCCGCCCGGGAAAGTGTTAAAGACCAAAGTTCCTCTTTGAAAACAGAAAACGCGCATCGCATTAGTTCCTGCATCAGCCAGAATGATGCATCAATAATCGAACCCCACACACAATAATACCAACAACAACGGTATGGAGTACCACCTACGTATACGCAACCCTCGAAAAACGGCCCAGGTATATGGACACAAGTGCATTCTTGACCTTTGCAGGTGCAAAAAAGACCCGCGCATACTACTCACCAGTGTTGACCCATCGATCTTATTACTTTCCCAACGACAGCACTGTATATACCTGACTCTCTCGTAATAGCTGACTACCTCCGTTTCAGAGAGGATTTACGATCAGCCAGAGTCGGTACTTAACCCCTCCGCAAGAAGCCCTGGCGCGCTGCCGCCCGGGAAAGTGTTAAAGACCAAAGTTCCTCTTTGAAAGCAGAAAACGCACATCGCATTAGTTCCTGCATCAGCCAGAATGATGCATCAATAATCGAACCCCACACACAATAATACCAACTACAACAGTATGGAGTACCACCTACGTATACGCAACCCTCGAAAAACGGCCCAGGTATATGGACACAAGTGCATTCTTGACCTTGAGCAGAAAACGCACCGCGCATAAGTTCCCGCATCATACAGAATTATGCATTAATAATCGAACACCACACACAATAATACTTTCAACAACAGTATAGAGTACCTCCTACGTGTACGCAACCCTCGAAAAACGGCCCAGGTATATGGACACAAATGCATTCTTGACCTTGAGCAGAAAACGCACCTCGCATAAGTTCCCGCATCAAACAGAATTATGCATTAATAATCGAACACCACACACAATAATACCTTCAACAACAGTATGGAGTACCACCTACGTGTACGCAACCCTATATGGACACAAGTGCATTCTTGACCTTGAGCAGAAAACGCAACTCGCATAAGTTCCCGCATCATACAGAATTGTGCATTAATAATCGAACACCACACACAATAATACTTTCAACAACAGTATAGAGTACCTCCTACGTGTACGCAACCCTCGAAAAACGGCCCAGGTATAAGGACACAAGTGCATCCTTGACCTTGAGCAGTAAACGCACCTCGCATAAGTTCCCGCATCAAACAGAATTATGTATTAATAATGGAACACCACATAAAATAATACCTTCAACAACAGTATAGAGTACCACCTACGTGTACGCAACCCTCGAAAAACGGCCCAGATATATGGACACAAATGCATTCTTGACCTTGAGCAGAAAACGCACCTCGCATACGTTCCCGCATCAAACAGAATTATGCATTAATAATGGAACACCACATACAATAATACCTTCAACAACAGTATAGAGTACCACCTACGTGTACGCAACCCCCGAAAAACGGCCCAGGTATATGGACACAAGTGCATTCTTGACCTTTGCAGGTGCAAATCAGACCCGCGCATACTACTCACCAGTGATGACCCTTCGATCTTAATACTTTCCCAACGACAGCACTGTATATACCTGACTCTCTCGTAATAGCTGACTACCTCCGTTTCAGAGAGGATTTACGATCAGCCAGAGTCGGTACTTAACCCCTACGCAAGAAGCCCTGGCGCGCTGCCGCCCGGGAAAGTGTTAAAGACCAAAGGGCCCCTTTGAAAGCAGAAAACGCACATCGCATTAGTTTCTGCATCAGCCAGAATGATGCATCAATAATCGAACCCCACACACAATAATACCTTCAACAACAGTATAGAGTACCACCTACGTGTACGCAACCCTCGAAAGACGGCCCAGGTATATGGACACAAGTGCATCCTTGACCTTGAGCAGTAAACGCACCTCGCATAAGTTCCCGCATCAAACAGAATGATGCATCAATAATCGAACACCACACACAATAATACCTTCAACAACAGTATAGAGTACCACCTACGTGTACGCAACCCTCGAAAAACGGCCCAGGTATATGGACACAAGTGCATTCTTGACCTTTGCAGGTGCAAATCAGACCCGCGCATACTACTCACCAGTGATGACCCTTCGATCTTAATACTTTCCCAACGACAGCACTGTATATACCTGACTCTCTCGTAATAGCTGACTACCTCCGTTTCAGAGAGGATTTACGATCAGCCAGAGTCGGTACTTAACCCCTACGCAAGAAGCCCTGGCGCGCTGCCGCCCGGGAAAGTGTTAAAGACCAAAGGGCCCCTTTGAAAGCAGAAAACGCACATCGCATTAGTTTCTGCATCAGCCAGAATGATGCATCAATAATCGAACCCCACACACAATAATACCTTCAACAACAGTATAGAGTACCACCTAC
The DNA here is from genome assembly GCA_951805005.1 of Othius punctulatus. Taxonomy (NCBI): domain Eukaryota; kingdom Metazoa; phylum Arthropoda; class Insecta; order Coleoptera; family Staphylinidae; genus Othius; species Othius punctulatus. Next base: position 36,835,735 of record OX638146.1, read on the forward strand.
GTGTACGCAACCCTCGAAAAACGGCCCAGGTATAAGGACACAAGTGCATCCTTGACCTTGAGCAGTAAACGCACCTCGCATAAGTTCCCGCATCAAACAGAATGATGCATTAATAATGGAACACCACATAAAATAATACCTTCAACAACAGTATAGAGTACCACCTACGTGTACGCAACCCTCGAAAAACGGCCCAGATATATGGACACAAATGCATTCTTGACCTTGAGCAGAAAACGCACCTCGCATAAGTTCCCGCATCAAACAGAATAATGCATTAATAATCGAACACCACACACAATAATACCTTCAACAACAGTATAGAGTACCTCCTACGTGTACGCAACCCTCGAAAAACGGCCCAGGTATATGGACACAAGTGCATTCTTGACTTTGAGCAGATAACGCACCTCGCATCAAGCATCAAACAGAATTATGCATTAATAATCGAACACCACATACAATAATACTTTCAACAACAGTATAGAGTACCACCTACGTGTACGCAACCCTCGATAAACGGCCCAGGTATATGGACACAAATGCATTCTTGACCTTGAGCAGATAACGCACCTCGCATAAGTTCCCGCATCAAACAGAATAATGCATTAATAATCGAACACCACATACAATATTACCTTCAACAACAGTATAGAGTACCACTTACGTGTACGCAACCCTCGAAAAACGGCCCAGGTATATGGACACACGTGCATTCTTGACCTTTGCAGGTGCAAATCAGACCCGCGCATACTTCTCACCAGTGTTGACCCTTCGATCTTAATACTTTCCCAACGACAGCACTGTATATACCTGACTCTCTCGTAATAGCTGACTACCTCCGTTTCAGAGAGGATTTACGATCAGCCAGAGTCGGTACTTAACCCCTCCGCAAGAAGCCCAGGCGCGCTGCCGCCCGGGAAAGTGTTAAAGACCAAAGGGCCTCTTTGAAAGCAGAAAACGCACATCGCATTAGTTCCTGCATCAGCCAGAATGATGCATCAATAATCGAACCCCACACACAATAATACCAACAACAGTATGGAGTACCACCTACGTGTACGCAACCCTCGAAAAACGGCCCAGGTATATGGACACAAGTGCATCCTTGACCTTGAGCAGTAAACGCACCTCGCATAAGTTCCCGCATCAAACAGAATGATGCATCAATAATCGAACACCACACACAATAATACCTTCAACAACAGTATAGAGTACCACCTACGTGTACGCAACCCTCGAAAAACGGCGCAGGTATATGGACACAAGTGCATTCTTGACCGTTGCAGGTGCAAATCAGACCCGCGCATACTACTCACCAGTGTTGACCCTTCGATCTTAATACTTTCCCAACGACAGCACTGTATGTACCTGACTCTCTCGTAATAGCTGACTACCTCCGTTTCAGAGAGGATTTACGATCAGCCAGAGTCGGTACTTAACCCCTCCGCAAGAAGCCCTGGCGCGCTGCCGCCCGGGAAAGTGTAAAAGACCAAAGGGCCCCTTTGAAAGCAGAAAACGCACATCGCATTAGTTTCTGCATCAGCCAGAATGATGCATCAATAATCGAACCCCACACACAATAATACCAACAACAACAGTACGGAGTACCACCTACGTATACGCAACCCTCGAAAAACGGCCCAGGTATATGGACACAAGTGCATTCTTGACCTTGAGCAGAAAACGCACCGCGCATAAGTTCCCGCATCATACAGAATTATGCATTAATAATCGAACACCACACACAATAATACTTTCAACAACAGTATAGAGTACCTCCTACGTGTACGCAACCCTCGAAAAACGGCCCAGGTATATGGACACAAATGCATTCTTGACCTTGAGCAGAAAACGCACCTCGCATAAGTTCCCGCATCAAACAGAATTATGCATTAATAATCGAACACCACACACAATAATACCTTCAACAACAGTATGGAGTACCACCTACGTGTACGCAACCCTATATGGACACAAGTGCATTCTTGACCTTGAGCAGAAAACGCACCTCGCATAAGTTCCCGCATCATACAGAATTATGCATTCATAATCGAACACCACACACAATAATACTTTCAACAACAGTATAGAGTACCTCCTACGTGTACGCAACCCTCGAAAAACGGCCCAGGTATAAGGACATGAGTGCATCCTTGACCTTGAGCAGTAAACGCACCTCGCATAATTTCCCGCATCAAACAGAATTATGCAGGAATAATGGAACACCACATAAAATAATACCTTCAACAACAGTATAGAGTACCACCTACGTGTACGCAACCCTCGAAAAACGGCCCAGATATACGGACACAAATGCATTCTTAACCTTGAGCAGAAAACGCACCTCGCATACGTTCCCGCATCAAACAGAATTATGCATTAATAATGGAACACCACATACAATAATACCTTCAACAACAGTATAGAGTACCACCTACGTGTACGCAACCCTCGAAAAACGGCCCAGCTATATGGACACAAGTGCATTCTTGACCTTGAGCAGAAAACGCACCTCGCATAAGTTCCCGCATCAAACAGAATTATGCATTAATAATCGAACACCACACACAATAATACCTTCAATAACAGTATGGAGTACCACCTACGTGTACGCAACCCTATATGGACACAAGTGCATTCTTGACCTTGAGCAGAAAACGCACCTCGCATAAGTTCCCGCATCAAACAGAATTATGCATTAAAAATCGAACACCACACACAACAATACCTTCAACAACAGTATGGAGTACCACCTACGTGTACGCAACCCTCGAAAAACGACCCAGGTATATGGACACAAGTGCATTCTTGACCTTGAGCAGAAAACGCACCTCGCATAAGTTCCCGCATCAAACAGAATGATGCATCAATAATCGAACCCCACACACAATAATACCAACAACAACAGTATGGAGTGCCAGCTGCGTGTACGCAACCCTCGAAAAACGGCCCAGGTATATGGACACAAGTGCATTCTTGACCTTGAGCAGAACACGCACCTCGCATAAGTTCCCGCATCAAACAGAATGATGCATCAATAATCGAACACCACACACAATAATACCTTCAACAGTATGGAGTACCACCTACGTGTACGCAACCCTCGAAAAACGGCCCAGGTATATGGACACAAGTGCATTCTTGACCTTGAGCAGAAAACGCACCTCGCATAAGTTTCCGCATCAAACAGAATGATGCATCAATAATCGAACACCACACACAATAAAACCTTCAACAACAGTATGGAGTACCACCTACGTGTACGCAACCCTCGAAAAACGGCCCAGGTATATGGACACAAGTGCATTCTTGACCTTGAGCAGAAAACGCACCTCGCATAAGTTCCCGCATCAAACAGAATGATGCATCAATAATCGAACCCCACACACAATAATACCAACAACAACAGTATGGAGTGCCAGCTGCGTGTACGCAACCCTCGAAAAACGGCCCAGGTATATGGACACAAGTGCATTCTTGACCTTGAGCAGAACACGCACCTCGCATAAGTTCCCGCATCAAACAGAATGATGCATCAATAATCGAACACCACACACAATAATACCTTCAACAGTATGGAGTACCACCTACGTGTAGGCAACCCTCGAAAAACGGCCCAGGTATATGGACACAAGTGCATCCTTGACCTTGAGCAGTAAACGCACCTCGCATAAGTTCCCGCATCAAACAGAATGATGCATCAATAATCGAACACCACACACAATAATACCTTGAACAACAGTATAGAGTACCACCTACGTGTACGCAACCCTCGAAAAACGGCCCAGGTATATGGACACAAGTGCATCCTTGACCTTGAGCAGTAAACGCACCTCGCATAAGTTCCCGCATCATACAGAATGATGCATCAATAATCGAACACCACACACAATAATAAATTAAACAACAGTATAGAGTACCACCTACGTGTACGCAACCCTCGAAAAACGGCCCAGGTATATGGACACAAGTGCATTCTTGACCTTTGCAGGTGCAAATCAGACCCGCGCATACTACTCACCAGTGTTGACCCTTCGATCTTAATACTTTCCCAACGACAGCACTGTATGTACCTGACTCTCTCGTAATAGCTGACTACCTCCGTTTCAGAGAGGATTTACGATCAGCCAGAGTCGGTACTTAACCCCTACGCATGAAGCCCTGGCGCGCTGCCGCCCGGGAAAGTGTTAAAGACCAAAGGGCCCCTTTGAAAGCAGAAAACGCACATCGCATTAGTTTCTGCATCAGCCAGAATGATGCATCAATAATCGAACCCCACACACAATAATACCTTCAACAACAGTATAGAGTACCACCTACGTGTACGCAACCCTCGAAAAACGGCCCAGGTATAAGGACACAAGTGCATCCTTGACCTTGAGCAGTAAACGCACCTCGCATAAGTTCCCGCATCAAACAGAATTATGCATTAATAATGGAACACCACATAAAATAATACCTTCAACAACAGTATAGAGTACCACCTACGTGTACGCAACCCTCGAAAAACGGCCCAGGTATATGGACACAAGTGCATTCTTGACCTTTGCAGGTGCAAATCAGACCCGCGCATACTACTCACCAGTGTTGACCCTTCGATCTTAATACTTTCCCAACGACAGCACTGTATATACCTGACTCTCTCGTAATAGCTGACTACCTCCGTTTCAGAGAGGATTTACGATCAGCCAGAGTCGGTACTTAACCCCTCCGCAAGAAGCCCAGGCGCGCTGCCGCCCGGGAAAGTGTTAAAGACCAAAGGGCCTCCTTGAAAGCAGAAAACGCACATCGCATTAGTTCCTGCATCAGCCAGAATGATGCATCAATAATCGAACCCCACACACAATAATACCAACAACAACAGTATGGAGTACCACCTACGTATACGCAACCCTCGAAAAACGGCCCAGGTATATGGACACAAGTGCATTCTTGACCTTGAGCAGAAAACGCACCGCGCATAAGTTCCCGCATCATACAGAATTATGCATTAATAATCGAACACCACACACAATAATACTTTCAACAACAGTATAGAGTACCTCCTACGTGTACGCAACCCTCGAAAAACGGCCCAGGTATATGGACACAAATGCATTCTTGACCTTGAGCAGAAAACGCACCTCGCATAAGTTCCCGCATCAAACAGAATTATGCATTAATAATCGAACACCACACACAATAATACCTTCAACAACAGTATGGAGTACCACCTACGTGTACGCAACCCTATATGGACACAAGTGCATTCTTGACCTTGAGCAGAAAACGCACCTCGCATAAGTTCCCGCATCATACAGAATTATGCATTAATAATCGAACACCACACACAATAATACTTTCAACAACAGTATTGAGTACCTCCTACGTGTACGCAACCCTCGAAAAACGGCCCAGGTATATGGACACAAATGCATTCTTGACCTTGAGCAGAAAACGCACCTCGCATAAGTTCCCGCATCAAACAGAATTATGCATTAGTAATCGAACACCACACACAATAATACCTTCAACAACAGTATGGAGTACCACCTACGTGTACGCAACCCTATATGGACACAAGTGCATTCTTGACCTTGAGCAGAAAACGCACCTCGCATAAGTTCCCGCATCAAACAGAATTATGCATTAATAATGGAACACCACATAAAATAATACCTTCAACAACAGTATAGAGTACCACCTACGTGTACGCAACCCTCGAAAAACGGCCCAGATATATGGACACAAATGCATTCTTGACCTTGAGCAGAAAACGCACCTCGCATACGTTCCCGCATCAAACAGAATAATGCATTAATAATCGAACACCACACACAATAATACCTTCAATAACAGTATAGAGTACCTCCTACGTGTACGCAACCCTCGAAAAACGGCCCAGGTATAAGGACATGAGTGCATCCTTGACCTTGAGCAGTAAACGCACCTCGCATAAGTTCCCGCATCAAACAGAATTATGCATTAATAATGGAACACCACATAAAATAATACCTTCAACAACAGTATAGAGTACCACCTACGTGTACGCAACCCTCGAAAAACGGCCCAGATATATGGACACAAATGCATTCTTGACCTTGAGCAGAAAACGCACCTCGCATACGTTCCCGCATCAAACAGAATTATGCATTAATAATGGAACACCACATACAATAATACCTTCAACAACAGTATAGAGTACCACCTACGTGTACGCAACCCTCGAAAAACGGCCCAGCTATATGGACACAAGTGCATTCTTGACCTTGAGCAGAAAACGCACCTCGCATAAGTTCCCGCATCAAACAGAATGATGCATCAATAATCGAACACCACACACAATAAAACCTTCAACAACAGTATAGAGTACCACTGACGTGTACGCAACCCTTGAAAAACGGCCCAGGTATATGGACACAAGTGCATTCTTGACCTTGAGCAGAAAACGCACCTCGCATAAGTTCCCGCATCAAACAGAATGATGCATCAATAATCGAACACCACACACAATAATACCTTCAACAACAGTATAGAGTACCTCCTACGTGTACGCAACCCTTGAAAAACGGCCCAGGTATATGGACACAAGTGCATTCTTGACCTTCAGCAGAAAACGCACCTCGCATAAGTTCCCGCATCAAACAGAATAATGCATTAATAATCAAACACCACACACAATAATACCTTCAACAGTATGGAGTACCACCTACGTGTAGGCAACCCTCGAAAAACGGCCCAGGTATATGGACACAAGTGCATTCTTGACCTTGAGCAGAAAACGCACCTCGCATAAGTTCCCGCATCAAACAGAATGATGCATCAATAATCGAACACCACACACAATAATACCTTCAACAACAGTATAGAGTACCTCCTACGTGTACGCAACCCTTGAAAAACGGCCCAGGTATATGGACACAAGTGCATTCTTGACCTTGAGCAGAAAACGCACCTCGCATAAGTTCCCGCATCAAACAGAATGATGCATCAATAATCGAACACCACACACAATAAAACCTTCAACAACAGTATGGAGTACCACCTACGTGTACGCAACCCTCGAAAAACGGCCCAGGTATATGGACACAAGTGCATTCTTGACCTTGAGCAGAAAACGCACCTCGCATAAGTTCCCGCATCAAACAGAATGATGCATCAATAATCGAACCCCACACACAATAATACCAACAACAACAGTATGGAGTGCCAGCTGCGTGTACGCAACCCTCGAAAAACGGCCCAGGTATATGGACACAAGTGCATTCTTGACCTTGAGCAGAACACGCACCTCGCATAAGTTCCCGCATCAAACAGAATGATGCATCAATAATCGAACACCACACACAATAATACCTTCAACAGTATGGAGTACCACCTACGTGTAGGCAACCCTCGAAAAACGGCCCAGGTATATGGACACAAGTGCATCCTTGACCTTGAGCAGTAAACGCACCTCGCATAAGTTCCCGCATCAAACAGAATGATGCATCAATAATCGAACACCACACACAATAATACCTTGAACAACAGTATAGAGTACCACCTACGTGTACGCAACCCTCGAAAAACGGCCCAGGTATATGGACACAAGTGCATCCTTGACCTTGAGCAGTAAACGCACCTCGCATAAGTTCCCGCATCATACAGAATGATGCATCAATAATCGAACACCACACACAATAATAAATTAAACAACAGTATAGAGTACCACCTACGTGTACGCAACCCTCGAAAAACGGCCCAGGTATATGGACACAAGTGCATTCTTGACCTTTGCAGGTGCAAATCAGACCCGCGCATACTACTCACCAGTGTTGACCCTTCGATCTTAATACTTCCAACGACAGCACTGTATGTACCTGACTCTCTCGTAATAGCTGACTACCACCGTTTCAGAGAGGATTTACGATCAGCCAGAGTCGGTACTTAACCCCTACGCAAGAAGCCCCGGCGCGCTGCCGCCCGGGAAAGTGTTAAAGACCAAAGGGCCCCTTTGAAAGCAGAAAACGCACATCGCATTAGTTTCTGCATCAGCCAGAATGATGCATCAATAATCGAACCCCACACACAATAATACCAACAACAACAGTACGGAGTACTACCTACGTATACGCAACCCTCGAAAAACGGCCCAGGTATATGGACACAAGTGCATTCTTGACCTTGAGCAGAAAACGCACCGCGCATAAGTTCCCGCATCATACAGAATTATGCATTAATAATCGAACACCACACACAATAATACTTTCAACAACAGTATAGAGTACCTCCTACGTGTACGCAACCCTCGAAAAACGGCCCAGGTATATGGACACAAATGCATTCTTGACCTTGAGCAGAAAACGCACCTCGCATAAGTTCCCGCATCAAACAGAATTATGCATTAATAATCGAACACCACACACAATAATACCTTCAACAACAGTATGGAGTACCACCTACGTGTACGCAACCCTATATGGACACAAGTGCATTCTTGACCTTGAGCAGAAAACGCACCTCGCATAAGTTCCCGCATCATACAGAATTATGCATTCATAATCGAACACCACACACAATAATACTTTCAACAACAGTATAGAGTACCTCCTACGTGTACGCAACCCTCGAAAAACGGCCCAGGTATAAGGACATGAGTGCATCCTTGACCTTGAGCAGTAAACGCACCTCGCATAATTTCCCGCATCAAACAGAATTATGCATTAATAATGGAACACCACATAAAATAATACCTTCAACAACAGTATAGAGTACCACCTACGTGTACGCAACCCTCGAAAAACGGCCCAGATATATGGACACAAATGCATTCTTAACCTTGAGCAGAAAACGCACCTCGCATACGTTCCCGCATCAAACAGAATTATGCATTAATAATGGAACACCACATACAATAATACCTTCAACAACAGTATAGAGTACCACCTACGTGTACGCAACCCTCGAAAAACGGCCCAGCTATATGGACACAAGTGCATTCTTGACCTTGAGCAGAAAACGCACCTCGCATAATTTCCCGCATCAAACAGAATTATGCATTAATAATCGAACACCACACACAATAATACCTTCAATAACAGTATGGAGTACCACTTACGTGTACGCAACCCTATATGGACACAAGTGCATTCTTGACCTTGAGCAGAAAACGCACCTCGCATAAGTTCCCGCATCAAACAGAATTATGCATTAAAAATCGAACACCACACACAACAATACCTTCAACAACAGTATGGAGTACCACCTACGTGTACGCAACCCTCGAAAAACGGCCCAGGTATATGGACACAAGTGCATTCTTGACCTTGAGCAGAAAACGCACCTCGCATAAGTTCCCGCATCAAACAGAATGATGCATCAATAATCGAACCCCACACACAATAATACCAACAACAACAGTATGGAGTGCCAGCTGCGTGTACGCAACCCTCGAAAAACGGCCCAGGTATATGGACACAAGTGCATTCTTGACCTTGAGCAGAACACGCACCTCGCATAAGTTCCCGCATCAAACAGAATGATGCATCAATAATCGAACACCACACACAATAATACCTTCAACAGTATGGAGTACCACCTACGTGTACGCAACCCTCGAAAAACGGCCCAGGTATATGGACACAAGTGCATTCTTGACCTTGAGCAGAAAACGCACCTCGCATAAGTTCCCGCATCAAACAGAATGATGCATCAATAATCGAACACCACACACAATAAAACCTTCAACAACAGTATGGAGTACCACCTACGTGTACGCAACCCTCGAAAAACGGCCCAGGTATATGGACACAAGTGCATTCTTGACCTTGAGCAGAAAACGCACCTCGCATAAGTTCCCGCATCAAACAGAATGATGCATCAATAATCGAACCCCACACACAATAATACCAACAACAACAGTATGGAGTGCCAGCTGCGTGTACGCAACCCTCGAAAAACGGCCCAGGTATATGGACACAAGTGCATTCTTGACCTTGAGCAGAACACGCACCTCGCATAAGTTCCCGCATCAAACAGAATGATGCATCAATAATCGAACACCACACACAATAATACCTTCAACAGTATGGAGTACCACCTACGTGTAGGCAACCCTCGAAAAACGGCCCAGGTATATGGACACAAGTGCATCCTTGACCTTGAGCAGTAAACGCACCTCGCATAAGTTCCCGCATCAAACAGAATGATGCATCAATAATCGAACACCACACACAATAATACCTTGAACAACAGTATAGAGTACCACCTACGTGTACGCAACCCTCGAAAAACGGCCCAGGTATATGGACACAAGTGCATCCTTGACCTTGAGCAGTAAACGCACCTCGCATAAGTTCCCGCATCATACAGAATGATGCATCAATAATCGAACACCACACACAATAATAAATTAAACAACAGTATAGAGTACCACCTACGTGTACGCAACCCTCGAAAAACGGCCCAGGTATATGGACACAAGTGCATTCTTGACCTTTGCAGGTGCAAATCAGACCCGCGCATACTACTCACCAGTGTTGACCCTTCGATCTTAATACTTTCCCAACGACAGCACTGTATATACCTGACTCTCTCGTAATAGCTGACTACCTCCGTTTCAGAGAGGATTTACGATCAGTCAGAGTCGGTACTTAACCCCTCCGCAAGAAGCCCAGGCGCGCTGCCGCCCGGGAAAGTGTTAAAGACCAAAGGGCCTCCTTGAAAGCAGAAAACGCACATCGCATTAGTTCCTGCATCAGCCAGAATGATGCATCAATAATCGAACCCCACACACAATAATACCAACAACAACAGTATGGAGTACCACCTACGTATACGCAACCCTCGAAAAACGGCCCAGGTATATGGACACAAGTGCATTCTTGACCTTGAGCAGAAAACGCACCGCGCATAAGTTCCCGCATCATACAGAATTATGCATTAATAATCGAACACCACACACAATAATACTTTCAACAACAGTATAGAGTACCTCCTACGTGTACGCAACCCTCGAAAAACGGCCCAGGTATATGGACACAAATGCATTCTTGACCTTGAGCAGAAAACGCACCTCGCATAAGTTCCCGCATCAAACAGAATTATGCATTAATAATCGAACACCACACACAATAATACCTTCAACAACAGTATGGAGTACCACCTACGTGTACGCAACCCTATATGGACACAAGTGCATTCTTGACCTTGAGCAGAAAACGCACCTCGCATAAGTTCCCGCATCATACAGAATTATGCATTAATAATCGAACACCACACACAATAATACTTTCAACAACAGTATTGAGTACCTCCTACGTGTACGCAACCCTCGAAAAACGGCCCAGGTATATGGACACAAATGCATTCTTGACCTTGAGCAGAAAACGCACCTCGCATAAGTTCCCGCATCAAACAGAATTAAGCATTAATAATCGAACACCACACACAATAATACCTTCAACAACAGTATGGAGTACCACCTACGTGTACGCAACCCTATATGGACACAAGTGCATTCTTGACCTTGAGCAGAAAACGCACATCGCATTAGTTTCTGCATCAGCCAGAATGATGCATCAATAATCGAACACCACACACAATAATACCTTGAACAACAGTATAGAGTACCACCTACGTGTACGCAACCCTCGAAAAACGGCCCAGGTATATGGACACAAGTGCATTCTTGACCTTTGCAGGTGCAAATCAGACCCGCGCATACTACTCACCAGTGTTGACCCTTCGATCTTAATACTTTCCCAACGACAGCACTGTATGTACCTGACTCTCTCGTAATAGCTGACTACCACCGTTTCAGAGAGGATTTACGATCAGCCAGAGTCGGTACTTAACCCCTACGCAAGAAGCCCTGGCGCGCTGCCGCCCGGGAAAGTGTTAAAGACCAAAGGGCCCCTTTGAAAGCAGAAAACGCACTTCGCATTAGTTTCTGCATCAGCTAGAATGATGCATCAATAATCGAACCCCACACACAATAATACCTTCAACAACAGTATAGAGTACCACCTACGTGTACGCAACCCTCGAAAAACGGCCCAGGTATAAGGACACAAGTGCATCCTTGACCTTGAGCAGTAAACGCACCTCGCATAAGTTCCCGCATCAAACAGAATTATGCATTAATAATGGAACACCACATAAAATAATACCTTCAACAACAGTATAGAGTACCACCTACGTGTACGCAACCCTCGAAAAACGGCCCAGGTATATGGACACAAGTGCATTCTTGACCTTTGCAGGTGCAAATCAGACCCGCGCATACTACTCACCAGTGTTGACCCTTCGATCTTAATACTTTCCCAACGACAGCACTGTATATACCTGACTCTCTCGTAATAGCTGACTACCTCCGTTTCAGAGAGGATTTACGATCAGCCAGAGTCGGTACTTAACCCCTCCGCAAGAAGCCCAGGCGCGCTGCCGCCCGGGAAAGTGTTAAAGACCAAAGGGCCTCCTTGAAAGCAGAAAACGCACATCGCATTAGTTCCTGCATCAGCCAGAATGATGCATCAATAATCGAACCCCACACACAATAATACCAACAACAACAGTATGGAGTACCACCTACGTATACGCAACCCTCGAAAAACGGCCCAGGTATATGGACACAAGTGCATTCTTGACCTTGAGCAGAAAACGCACCGCGCATAAGTTCCCGCATCATACAGAATTATGCATTAATAATCGAACACCACACACAATAATACCTTCAACAACAGTATGGAGTACCACCTACGTGTACGCAACCCTATATGGACACAAGTGCATTCTTGACCTTGAGCAGAAAACGCACCTCGCATAAGTTCCCGCATCATACAGAATTATGCATTAATAATCGAACACCACACACAATAATACTTTCAACAACAGTATTGAGTACCTCCTACGTGTACGCAACCCTCGAAAAACGGCCCAGGTATATGGACACAAATGCATTCTTGACCTTGAGCAGAAAACGCACCTCGCATAAGTTCCCGCATCAAACAGAATTATGCATTAATAATCGAACACCACACACAATAATACCTTCAACAACAGTATGGAGTACCACCTACGTGTACGCAACCCTATATGGACACAAGTGCATTCTTGACCTTGAGCAGAAAACGCACCTCGCATAAGTTCCCGCATCAAACAGAATTATGCATTAATAATGGAACACCACATAAAATAATACCTTCAACAACAGTATAGAGTACCACCTACGTGTACGCAACCCTCGAAAAACGGCCCAGATATATGGACACAAATGCATTCTTGACCTTGAGCAGAAAACGCACCTCGCATACGTTCCCGCATCAAACAAAATAATGCATTAATAATCGAACACCACACACAATAATACCTTCAATAACAGTATAGAGTACCTCCTACGTGTACGCAACCCTCGAAAAACGGCCCAGGTATAAGGACATGAGTGCATCCTTGACCTTGAGCAGTAAACGCACCTCGCATAAGTTCCCGCATCAAACAGAATTATGCATTAATAATGGAACACCACATAAAATAATACCTTCAACAACAGTATAGAGTACCACCTACGTGTACGCAACCCTCGAAAAACGGCCCAGATATATGGACACAAATGCATTCTTGACCTTGAGCAGAAAACGCACCTCGCATACGTTCCCGCATCAAACAGAATTATGCATTAATAATGGAACACCACATACAATAATACCTTCAACAACAGTATAGAGTACCACCTACATGTACGCAACCCTCGAAAAACGGCCCAGCTATATGGACACAAGTGCATTCTTGACCTTGAGCAGAAAACGCACCTCGCATAAGTTCCCGCATCAAACAGAATGATGCATCAATAATCGAACACCACACACAATAAAACCTTCAACAACAGTATGGAGTACCACCTACGTGTACGCAACCCTCGAAAAACGGCCCAGGTATATGGACACAAGTGCATTCTTGACCTTGAGCAGAAAACGCACCTCGCATAAGTTCCCGCATAAAACAGAATGATGCATCAATAATCGAACACCACACACAATAATACCTTCAACAACAGTATAGAGTACCACTGACGTGTACGCAACCCTTGAAAAACGGCCCAGGTATATGGACACAAGTGCATTCTTGACCTTGAGCAGAAAACGCACCTCGCATAAGTTCCCGCATCAAACAGAATGATGCATCAATAATCGAACACCACACACAATAATACCTTCAACAACAGTATAGAGTACCACCTACGTGTACGCAACTCTCGAAAAACGGCCCAGGTATATGGACACAAGTGCATTATTGACCTTGAGCAGAATACGCACCTCGCATAAGTTCCCGCATCAAACAGAATAATGCATTAATAATCGAACACCACACACAATAATACCTTCAACAACAGTATAGAGTACCTCCTACGTGTACGCAACCCTTGAAAAACGGCCCAGGTATATGGACACAAGTGCATTCTTGACCTTGAGCAGAAAACGCACCTCGCATAAGTTCCCGCATCAAACAGAATAATGCATTAATAATCAAACACCACACACAATACCTTCTACTACAGTATGTAGTACCACCTACGTGTACGCAACCTTCGAAAAACGGCCCAAGTATACGGACACATGCGCATCCTTGACCTTTGCAGGTACAAATAAGACCCGCGCATACTACTCACCAGTGTTGACCCATCGATCTTAATACTTTCCCAACGACAGCACTGTATATACCTGACTCTCTCGTAATAGCTGACTACCTCCGTTTCAGAGAGGATTTACGATCAGCCAGAGTCGGTACTTAACCCCTCCGCAAGAAGCCCTGGCGCGCTGCCGCCCGGGAAAGTGTTAAAGACCAAAGGGCCTCTTTGAAAGCAGAAAACGCACATCGCATTAGTTCCTGCATCAGCCAGAATGATGCATCAATAATCGAACCCCACACACAATAATACCAACAACAACAGTATGGAGTACTTCCTACGTGTACGCAACCCTCGAAATACGGCCCAGGTATATGGACACAAGTGCATTCTTGACCTTGAGCAGAAAACGCACCTCGCATAAGTTCCCGCATCAAACAGAATAATGCATTAATAATCGAACACCACACACAATAATACCTTCAACAACAGTATAGAGTACCACCTACGTGTACGCAACCCTCGAAAAACGGCCCAGGTATATGGACACAAGTGCATTCTTGACCTTGAGCAGAAAACGCACCTCGCATAAGTTCCCGCATCAAACAGAATGATGCATCAATAATCGAACACCACGCACAATAATACCTTCTACAACAGTATAGAGTACCACCTACGTGTACGCAACCCTCGAAAAACGGCCCAGGAAACGAAACTAAATAAAAACGTCTGCAAATTTATTCTACAATAAAAATACTAAATTGATTGCACAACTAAATAGTAAATTTTGAAACTTAAATAAGCAAAAAATAACAAAATATAATATTCTTACTTTAAAACAATAACTTTTTTAGAGAAAAGAACTGTATTTTCCTAGCTCTGTTATAACTTCTTCATTATTTACCGAATTTTAAATTTCTTTCTCACAACTCATTAGCATAAAAACCTCAAGGCGAGTATCGGATTGCGTTGATCTTAATTTATTGTTTACATACTTTAGCTTAGAGAAAGATCTTTCACATGAAACTTGCGATATCGGAAGTGTTAAAAAATACTTGTACTATCAAAAGACACAAAAAGAGAAATAGTCAAAAAAGTAATTATACCTACGCTAACTTACAGCAGCGAAATATGGACAATGACAGGAAAACAAATATAAATAATAAACGCCATGGAGATGAGATTCCTAAGAAAAATAGAAAACAAAACAAGGAGAGACAGGATAAGGAGGGAGACGCATAGGAAAAGCTTTAAAATAAGACCTCTACTGGAAAAAAATAACAGAAGGCCAAATGAGGAGGTATGGTCACATGAGACGAATGAGAGAAAAAAGAAACTCTAAGAAAATATACCCACTTAGTGGGGTACACTTCTTGAAATAAATTATATTTACAAATGACATAATAACAACAACTAGCACAGTTCTTGCAACTTTTACATTTTCCTAATGCTAAATTTGTTTCCAACAATTGCTTCATCGAGTCTACTGTGAACACGTCACAAATATTTGGTATTAGTAGCTTCCAATTTTCAATAAAAGTGTCTAGTTCTTTTATACTTGGTAATGTTATATTAAAATCTATTTTTGGTAATTTATTAGTTAATGTTTCTAAACAATTTCTTGGAATATTTCCTTAAATTTCATTAAAATTTTATAAGTTGAGTTGAGTTGAGTGAAGTGAAGTTTTTTTGAAATCGTTTTATCATGGAGTCTATTATGGTATCCATTATTATATTAAAAAACAAAATCTTTATTTATCAAGCTCATCGTCTGGTGTTTCTTCACCACGTTTTTTCTTCAGGCAGAAGCTTTTTTTTTTCTTCGTAGTTTGGGCAATAATGTCTCAACTGTCATTTCAGAATTATGTTGTTCTAGTTTTTCTTCAGCCCATACTACAAATTCGTCTGCGCGATGTTTTACTGCAAGGAAATTTATTTGAAACTCCTTTAATTGCATTATTGCACTTTGTGCCATCTGTGTAGTCTTCAAAATGTCTAGTCCTGGTGTTTGTAAATATTCTGTAATGCTGAATATTTTAAAATATATATTAGCTGTTAAAATAACTTTGTATTTTATACTATTTTCTTTAAAACTTTTTGCCATTACTCTTACATAACTATTCATCTCTTTGGTTTTCTCTATTGTCTCTAACGCCAATAAAACTTCTACATACAAAGCTGATTCGATGTTACCATATTTACCGTATATTTTTGAAAGTGCCATTTCTTTAGCCCACCTTCAAGTTTTTCCAATGATTTGTAGCTTTCTCTTCTTTGGGTCGTTAACATTATTTTTGATCCAAACATCCATCCGTTGATAGGATTCCTTAACAAATATTGCTACTTTATTTATGAGTGAGAAGACGGACAAAGCTTTAATGCTACAAGTCATTACATCGCAAATAACTAAATTTAAAATGTGACTGTAACACTAGATATGGATATGCTTACTGTTTTCCTTCTTCATCGTTACCACTAAATCTTTGTATGATCCCTGCACGTTGGCTACTCCATTCGTTGAATCAGCGATAGATTGGAAGATTGGTATTTTATTTAATTCCAGTTCGTTTTCAATTATTTATGAATACCAACTCCCATTAAATTATGGCAACTGACAAAGAAAAGCAATATTTGTTTTGTCTGGTTTTCAAGTACATATTTACTAATTATCGGGCATTGGTCTGTTGTAGACACGTCCTGAGTTGTGTCTACTGCTATTTGAATAAATTCCGGCAGTATTTATTTCTTCTGCTATAATTGTTTTCATTTTGTCAATAATAAGATTAATAATTTTATTAACTGTAGTCTTTGACAGAAATAAAACAAATGCTAAACTAGATTTATTTTTAATATTTAAGCTATATAGTCGTTTACTCTCACAAATAGGTTTAGCTAAATGGTCTTTCAAAATTATATCATATTTAGCAAGCAATAGTGCAATTTCTAAAAAGTTGCCCTGGTCCAACTTTTCGTTGTCCAGATAGTAGCACTATTCAAACTCTTTGATCCTATAACTTAAGCCTCGTCTTCCAAGAAGTTTAATGATATTTATTATTCTATCAAAGATTTGTCTATTTGTCATAACATTTTTCTCTTTAAGTTTTATCTGTTGAGACCATCATAATTTATCAACACTAGAATTATTTTCAAACAAAAAGTAAGCATTACCATATTTTGTATGTAGCTGTGACACATGGTGTTCTTCAATGCGTTGATATATATGTTTCCAACCAAATATGCCATAATAAAGACACTTTTGTCAGATTTATTACTAAAAGTAAAACATACCGTACAAAATAACGTATTCTGCGTCTTAATAAAACTTAGCCACTGCCGTGGGGTTTTGTTTTTAGTTAGAAATACCGTTTGACAATTAAAATTGACATGGTTATTGAATACGTTTGGATGGTAATCAAAACAGTTTCTCAGTTCATGTGGTTGAGGCTTCTGAAAATAGTTACAGTCGTTCATTTGTACTTGTTGAACTAATATATTGTCTGCTTTGTAACGGTTCGAACCCAGGTGTTGTACAAATTCTCATAATTTGTAATATTTATTATTCATTGCATTTATTTAACTGCAATTCATCCTTAAATGCAATTGGATGCATTTAATTTCTTTAACTGCATATTACACGAATTCTTATAATTCAAGTAATTGATTTGGCTCGTGATTTACAAATTCTCGTAATTTGTAATATTGATTTGGCTTGTGATTTAGTGGTAGTACTCTACGTTATGTTTGATTTTTAAATCAAAATCGTGATAACTCAGTTTGGTTCGTTTTATGGGTAATGTGTCTGTTAGTAATTTTTGTTAGCAAGTAAAACACAGATACATGGATTTCAAATGATTTATTCATTTTAAAAGGTTATGCAAGCGACAGGTAAATAATAGACAATTTTGTTACTCTGATTGGACGTTATTTATTTAGTTATATTTATTTAAATTTTGGAATAGATTTGTTTAATAATTATTGAAAATTTATTATATTCTTTGAATTTGAATGATTTATTTTATTTTGAAAACAGAGTAACTTATTAAAACTGCGGTTGGAATTACAAAGTATTACTTAGCGACTTCATGCACCACAATCTTCAAATTGTGCCGAGAAGGATATCTGATACATGTCATCACTGCATAGAAATTCATTAGCACGGTGCCTACCAATGTATTTCAACGCCACCTTGTTGATAGGAACTAATCACATAACTTCACATTAAAGTACTTTAAGCGATTCCAGTGCTTCAAGCACCCAATGTGTCCTCATTCGGAGATATTGCTAGTACTCGCGTCTACCAACATTATCAGCCATGTGATCGTAAAAACTTTAATAGGTATTGTTATTCAAAATTGATTATTGATTAGTATGATAAAGCTCTATTCTACTTCTACTTTTCTATCTACTTAAGCACATACAAACATTCGTTTCAGTCATTCATAATTCTGAGATTTCTTGAATATCGGAGCGCTGAGCAAATTTAATTATACGATTTAATTACAAATATCATTGAATTATTTATATCGAAATTATTAAGTTATGTTCCCCTGACGCAACTTTTTATTTAACTACCGATTGATTAATGAGGCCACACTGTTTATCAAATGTTTGCGACGACGGAAAGGAAGGCATGTTACAATATTCTCCTGTCAGTACGAAAATATTGTCAGGACAAGGTATAAAATGCAGTTAGGTTCAACTCCGCATTTAGTGGCGTGAGGCTCCCTACATTTCATACCTTTATTAAACTTCGTTCATTACCAGCGGCAAGGCGCGGTAATATCACTAGAGAGGTTACATTATTATGGATAAGTTACTTTAGAATTGTTAGTGTGAAAAGATATTTGATCAAATGTTGGGCGACGACGGAAAGGAAGGCATTTTACAATATTTTCCTGTCAGTACGAAAATATTGTCAGGACAAGGTATAAAATGCAGTTAGGTTCAACTCCGCATTTAGTGGCGTGAGGCTCCCTACATTTCATACCTTTATTAAACTTCGTTCATTACCAGCGGCAAGGCGCGGTAATATCACTAGATAGGTTATATTATTAGTATGGAATTGACTTTGGAATTGTTAGTGTGAATTACATTTGATAAACTTGTGTTATATATTCACCTGAATAATTAATGTTCAAAGTATATGAGTCGTCGTCGGACAGCGTGACGTTCTGTCTCGATCGGTACATCTAACTCGTCTCGTTTAAGTTCCGCACTTCTATTTATACTGGTCCCCACTTTTTACTCTTCTTCCCCTGTCCTATGCTAAATCTGCGTACCGCTGCAAAGTGACGCAATCCCATACGTGTCACCGAATTACGCAATCGCCGTTTCGAGTTCCCGTCGTATTCCCACGACCTATTTCTGTGTCATCATTTTGATCGTGTACTTATTTACATTTGCCTAAAATTAAGAAGTCAGCAAATTGACTGACCTCGCTTGGGCCAGCGCGCCGTCGGCCGCGGCCTGATATGATATTTACGCTGTTTTGTTCCGACTCGTAAAATTATGGACTTTAATATTATTAGGTTCTTACAGCTTCAGAATCTTGATCAATTTCGTGTATTGTTGTTGATTTATTAGTTAAAGATGAGTAGGATGATGGTGGTGTGAATGCAGTTTCGCAGTTTTATATGGAATAACTGCAACCAACCACAGGGGTTTCTGAAGGGGATGAAACCATTGGTTGCTTATTAAAACTTAAATCTAGTTTCATACACCTTTTTGCCTCTTCGGCTAAACGTGCCTTCTTCTTTTCGCACTCCCTCTTGGCACCACCAATCTTTCGCTTCATATTTTTAGGCCTACAACATGTATAGCTATTTGTTATTCAGACTGTCTACGATTATTAACTGATGGTAAATGTATTTTAATTTTTAAACTATTTAGTTTATTAAAGAATATTTTGGCTTTCACAGCGGAATGATAAATATGTATAGTTATTGCCAGAGTACCTTGTTGCGAAAAAAAAAACTCGAATCGTCGCTACTCGAAACTATTAGCCCATATATAAAAATGTCGAGATTATTGTTTTATACAGTGTGATTGCAAATGTAAACAAATATTGTTTTTCACAAATTAACCTGAAGACAGCCAGACTGTAGCCTTAAAGACACAATAAAGGAAGCTAAATTGACCAAAAAATTATCACATTTTATAGTATGGTCACACCTCAATACGAGAATGCAACTACACCATCCCTCCAAGAGTTATATTAGAGGTAGGTATTATTAAGCCCGAATTTCAAAATTTCGACTCGCCATTTAGGTAATGACTTGATGCATTTGAGGTTTTATTATCATGTTTGCTTCCTCTGTAAGGCCTTAACCCTTAAAATACTTTTATTTTATTTTTTAGGCAAATTTTCATATAACCCAAACCCAATCTAACCATATTGTATTGAATACAGTATTTAATGTTTTGGGTTTATGCACTTATAATTAGTTATTATTAATATCTAATAAACAGCTACCAATTAATATTGATTTAAAATTTAAAATAACCACCATAAATTATTTTTTCTAAAGGGACACGCATGTAGGGGTTACCTGTTCTCTGCCGAAGACATTGAAATAAAAAATTGCACTTGATAGGAAAAATAAATAATGAATAAAATATGTTATTTTAGTAAACGTAGGGACGCATAATCTAGTACAAATGGAGGAGAGTCTCTTACTAAACGTCTGGTGGAACTGACTTAATGCCGACTATTATCTGAATACCTAGAGAAACTACCTTTGAGCTAGCAAGTTACTCGCATATAGTAGTCATAAAGCCGAATCATCCGCGCTGAGAGCAATGTGACACCCGATGATTCTGGCCTGTATGTTCTCTAGAACATTTCTCTCTGCTAGGACACATTCCGCGATATAATTTGTAAGGGGAATGGGGTAACACGAAAGTACGATTTGCATAAATGCGACAGCGCTGAAACCGCAAAAAAAATCAGACTACTGCACCGGCGCCTCACGACTATTTTCGACCGGCGCACCGGGAGATTTCCCGGCTTCCCGCCGGCCCCATCCGCCTCTGTCTACAGCAGTGTATGTATGATCTTTGCGTTGACTGATTTCACTATCCAATACTATTTTTTGGCAGTGTATGCATTGAGTTTTTTGTAAAAAAATTTTTACAACAAAACCACCAATATAATATAATATGTGTTTTTGTATAGCACTTAATGTGATTGTGTCAACAGCTGCTACTAATTGTGTTAGCTGATTCTCATCATCCACCACACTACCATTATTCCTATCTACAATTGAACGGTTTTCCGAACGAAAATTAAAAATTGTCGAAGCATCTGCATCAAATTGCATACAGTTTGAACTAATACTTGGAGTGACGCTATTGGTAAATAGTAATTTTCTTAAAGCCCATTTAAATTGCAAAGTGTTGGGGTTGTTGTTCCATCCACCACGTGACCTTATGCAGCAAAAAAAAAACAACTCTAGGTGGTCTTGAGATGTTTTATATGTTAAAAAATATCTTAAAGGATTTTCTTCTAAATTTAAAAGATCTAAAGCTAATTGCTTAAAACTAAAAATATTTACAAGGAATCCTAAAGCGAATGTCTTTCTAGGATGTTGAAGAATGTTTCTATTGCCAATTCTTAATTGTTTTATATACTCTGCTGATTTCTCTAGAATATCTTCCCAAACAGCTTTGTTTTTTAATGTTGAAGGAGATTTGAATCCGCGTGAAAATATACATCTGGAATTCATTAAATCAAACAACCTATCAAACACTCTAATGAACTCAGCAGTTGCTTCGCTATTAACAAAATTGGGGTTACCAGTTTTCCTTAAGAAATCTATTGCATCAGCTACTCCAGAGCTTATTGTTTGAGCTGCTAACTTGACATTCATTTTTTTTGTTGGAAATTTATATGTGGAGTAGATAAAGAATTGACAAACTTAAAATCCTCTATTTCTTGTAATTTGTGTAGTTCTTTTATAAATCCAAAAGAAATAGAACCACGATCAGAATTAATTTCTATTTCTGCAAGTGAATTTCTGCAAAGCTTTAGCATGTGACATGGATCTAAGATGCAGTATATATTACTGCCATTTATCGGATGTTTAATATGCGTCACTATATTTTCTGTGGACCATTTAAACCCCAGGAGGTCTAAAGATTTTATATTTGTTGCACAACCGTCACATGTAATCGATCTTACACACACACCTACTTCACTTATCTTTTCAATTGCAAATTTTATCAATTGACTTTGCAAATCAGCAGTAATTTTATTTATAAAAAAAATAAGCAATAGGTAATTTAAACCTTTTTGTATAGGACACAATTTGAAATACAAGTACTTCAGTGGCCATTTCTTCCAAATTTTTATCTGCTATACCACCATAATCCACATACCCATGATGTTTATCAGATTTTTTATCATAAATTATTTGAGATCGAATTGCCTTCGAATCAAATATTAAAGCTACATTATTCATATGACTATTTACACCTACATTACATTTTAAAAACTCAAAGACCTCCATTAAAAAACCTAAAAACGAATTTGTGCACTATGAGGAAGGGATATGTGTTTGCGCAAAAAATTATATGATTTAGGGCTATAAAAGTACAATGTTAATGCAAATTTTTTCAATTCATCAGAATACCTTCGCTGAGTCGGCTTTTTGTTCAAATTGCGGGCTTCATTTTTTACTAAATCTAATGTAAACTCGTCAAAGTTATTTTTCAACACCTCTTCTAAATTATTGCTACATTTATCATTATATTTTAAAACCCTTATTATATCCCGCATTGTCTTAATTTTTACATTTCTTCTTTTGATGCGTTGCTGAAGATTTTTTATTTTCCTTTTATTTTTCATATCGCTTGGAAATTTT
Organism: Othius punctulatus; assembly: GCA_951805005.1. NCBI lineage: Eukaryota > Metazoa > Arthropoda > Insecta > Coleoptera > Staphylinidae > Othius > Othius punctulatus. The sequence continues at coordinate 36,859,183 of OX638146.1, forward strand.
ACTTTTTTAGGTGATGTTTGAGTAGCAATCAAGTCTGTTTGGTCCAGGTGTAGGCTGCTTCGTAATATTTAACTGAAATAATTGTATTATAATTTTTTTAATCCAGTGCAATTTTTATTAAGAACGGTTAAGTGATTTCCACTTTTTTTCTTCATAATATTTATTGAAATTACCTCATCAGTCGCAGTGGGTGATGAATATTGCTCTAACTTCCTACGTTTAATTGTGCTCGTCTGGTAATATTTTGGAAAATTATTAAATATTGTGGGGATGGCATCCCCTTTCAAACGCCTTTTGCTTAAGGTTGATTCTGAATAACAATCTTCTGTAAAATGTTGACTGCATATTAATGTATGCACTGTTGGTGTAAAACCTTCCAAACGAACAACTTTAATCCATTTCTCTAGTAACTCCAAATTACCTAATGGAAATCTACCAATGAAATAAAATACTTTAATTAAACAAATAGCAAACATTAAATATCAATAAATAACAATCAATAAATAGAGTTAAACTTCGATTACATACACTTTTAGATTAGGTATATTTCAAACAGCCTAGGATATTTTATAATTAACTTACTTGTGATACCCAATGTTTTGGTGTGGACTCTACACGTTAGTGCTTTTAACAGCTTTTAACCATTATTTCCTTTTTACGTTTTTATTTGCAAAATGATTATTAGGTACACGTAAAACGCATAGGACACACTGGGACAGACAAAGATACAAATGCACGATTTGCATCTGCACTACTCTAACATCGACGCTCGGATTTTTGTCGCTAAAGCCGCTTACGTTCTCGTTCCAGTTACTACGTATATAATTCAGTGGTCTCCACTGAGAACACATGGACACGTGTGCAATTACTTGAGATTGCTAACGCCAACTTCGTCGTCGATTTTTATTCAACGCTCGATACAAGGAACACATCGCTCATTTTGAGATTGTATGTAACTTTTGAGATTTGATACTTCCTCTGATACTTCTTTAGAAGTCCCAATTGAAAACGGAGTAAAAGATCTTCATTAAATTTATCCACATAATTCGCGTGATCGGGGTTTGCTTGATATGCCAGTTGTTTTAATCTAACAACAAATTCTTTTACACTTTCATCAGTGCATTGTACGCAGCAAGAAAATTTATGTTGCTTTTCCCCAAGGGTATCCTCTGTCTCGAACTGCTTTACTAATGCCTCCTTTAAATTCTGATAATTTGCTGTTTTTAAGTTAGGTTCCGCTGCTAATAAATCAGCTGCTGTATCTCTTAATTTAATTCTTATTAATGCAGCACGTTCATTATTGCTCCATCCCGCCAATAATGCTGTGTCTTCAAACAATTCAAAGTAACGTTTTACATTTGTTGATCCATTAAATGTAGGTACTGCACTTGCGGAAGACAATGCGCTTTCTACGCGTCGTGTTTCAACGTTTTCTGCGTTATTTTCCTCCATTTTCTTAGATTTATCTCTATCTATTAATTTAATTTTTCTTAACACTTTCACTAAACACTTAACTGAATATTTTATATCACACCTAGACTAAATTATAACGATCGCTTAACTATTAAAATTTATGAAGGATATACGTAAAATTTAGATTACAGAATCAATTAAAAAAAAAAATCGAAATTATCGCCAATTACTCTATAATATGTATCAGTACTCTCCATAAATATGTCTCAGACTTACGATTATAATATGCTACTAAGAAAAAAATTACAATTAAATACAAAATTCCTGAAAAAAAAATCACTCACTCATACTTTAAATTTTCATTATTTGGGACACTGTCGGAATCTGACCTGCACAGCAAACAAAGTTGGGGGGCTTTAACATTTTCACAATTAATTAGGACACTGTCGGAATCTGACCTGCACAGCAAGCAAAGTTTGGAGGACTTATTCATTTTCACAACTAAATAGGACACTGTCGGAATCTGACCTGCACAGCAAACAAAGTTGGGGGGCTTTAACATTTTCACAATTAATTAGGACACTGTCGGAATCTGACCTGCACAGCAAACAAAGTTGGAGGGCTTATTCATTTTTACAATTAAATAGGACACTGTCGGAATCTGACCTGCACAGCAAGCAAAGTTGGAGGGCTTTAACATTTTCACTTTTTACCAATAATTATACATACTACAAATTGATCATAAATATCTGAAAAAAATACATCATACTTATTCTCAGCTTGGTATAAGTTAATTTAAATCCTCAATTTTAATAACCCACAATTTAATCAACCCCACACCTGACACAAAATTTACTATGTGATGCCCGCAGGCCATGTGCGTTAGCTGCGGGATTACTTATCACAAGCAAAAGTTACCTTCCTAATGAGCAAACACTGGTCGAGCGGTAATGACATGTGTTTGTTCATATGGTCGGCGATTTGTGGGGTTCGACGTAAGTTGAGACTTGCGTACTGATACATTTATGAACTAAACTTTAAATCTCACTTACCTTTTAAACCATGATGTCCCATTCCACTGTTCATCTCGAAGGCACTGCTGAAAACGAGTTAAGCGGGAAAATGACGAGACTCATAAAAACGTTTAACACTTATATTAATTTAAGATTTAACATACAATAATGACCGCGAGTAAATTGAGCAACATAATGAATATAATGAGCGCGAAGTATGAGCGCGGATTATGAACTCGAGAAAATGAGAACCGACAAAATGAGCGCGCCGAAGAGCGCGGACAAATGAGAGCGCCGAATAATGAGATCGGTGTATATGAGCGAGTGAGCATTGACTCGCCTTTATATAATGTTTCCGAAGAACAAAAGAGTGTCAAAGGTCCAAACCAGGGTTCGACCATGTTGTGACTTACACATCCGTATATTTAGAGTAACAATGTTTATTTAGATTATTTTAGGCTCTAATTCACTTGCTCCTGCTCAATAGGGTATATACTATTAACGCTTATACACCTGTGCTTGCTTGATATAATATTGTACTTAAAAGGTCGCCTAATACTCCTTTAATTACCTAGTTTAAACACTGCGAGCTGTAAACAGCTTATCTATTCGCAGCATTTGTGCGATTTTAATACAATATACTTATTTACTTAAAATCTACCTTTTCTACCTGTTACCTTCATACGATTACAAACTAACTAACACTAATGAATTGCCTGTATTTAAATTATCATCTCTTGTTATTTATACGTTTGGATGTCATTCCACAATAAAGTTATTAACAGTTAAATATTAATTAAAACACTTGTAGGGTTTTAACATTGGCAACCTAATTTACACTTGTATACTATAACTACTTATAATTAAGGGATTAAACGTAACATGCAATGTGCGGGGCTGCGTCAGTGAGTTTACCTCACATTATACTCTTTAAAAAATGACAAAAAAAAGGTTTCCTTGTCTGCTAGAAAAATATTAAATAACAAATTAATTTCCTTATTACAGAAAATAGCACAAACAACACATTTACGATAATGCCCATGGTGATGGGGCAACAATTATTGATGATTTAATTAATGGGCCTTATCACTGTTTTAATCATCATTCGCGTTGCAAAGATTTAGAATGTCCTGCATTAAAAATTATAAGAATTACGATATTTTGCGGTTTAAATGCGAAGTCCGCAAAATAAAGACGGCGTTCGTTCAAACGGCAGAGCCCCAAGAGAGCTGAAAAACAGCGGTAAAAAATGACCTTGACACTTAATTCGCATATTTCAAACTTCTGTTAGGAATTGTTGGCAACATGGCATTGCAATTATGTCATTGCTCCATCTCGTAGCGAACACATGAACTGCTTGAAGCTTATTTTTAACTATTTTCACGGCGGGAAATTCAATTTAGGTACATTTTAAATAATTAATTAAACCATAAAAACATCTGTTAATTAATAAATACTCTATCTTATTAGATACAGTATATTACAAGGTTTCAGGATATATTTTTGGAATGGATAAATTTAATTTCTCTGAATCAAATTATTTAAATAATATGGTAAACAATTGGTAATTTTAATTATAAACTACACTACATAAACGTCACGTAGAATCAGGTCTATATTCATGTAAAGCTTTAAAATTGTGCAAATATTTGCAAACACAATCCATGAAGATAAAAAACGGCAAAAATCGAAGATTTAATGAAATTTCATAGAAAAATGTAAATAATCAAAAAACTAACTATATAGCGACACGTAGTATTTATTTTGATAATTTATGGTACAGAAAATATAACGTGAAAGTGATTATTAACAGCGTTTAAGTTGAAAAATACTTTTACGCCCGAAAAACCGCGCTCTTAAGTGTAAATTTATTTAATCGATTGCTTACGTTATGGATATTGAAAAATAAAAAGGTGAAGAAAAAAATTTACGTAGTATTTTTTTGGTTTACAAAAAAGTTCCTTGCAGTTTTTCTCTAAATAATAGGGAAGAAAATATTTTGATTTTATTTTTTACAACTAAATCTATGTGTTACGTCATTAAAGTCACCACCCGGTATATATGGCAACTGTGAGTCAAGATTTGAACAGTTGTTTTTAACTCCAAGGGTTGCAGGTTCGAACCTCTAAGCATTAGTGCTCAAAAAGATCCACTTTCACTGTAACACTGCTTTGGAAGTTGGTGAAATTGATATAACTCGTTGAATTATGCGTGCAGCCAAAGAACTCTGTGAAAGAAATCAATTCATTCAAAATTCCCAAGTATCGTCTCTTGATTTCTGAAATTAGTCACACCAATAAAAATATGCCGCTTTAAAAGCGAAACAAAAATGATCTTCTCATAAGTTTATAATATTGATTTCTCTAATAAATATTCTGTTTAAGAAAAAAATAAATATGCTCTACTTTCTAATTTTGTAGGTTTATAATTTTGATTGCTGCAACAAATCGGGTCTGAACTGGAAGATAGTCATTATGGAAAATACTATACATCCTAGTGCCTACAAAAAAACATAATCATAATATAATTATGATAATCTTAGATTATTACCTGTGGAACAAGGTTTCTGTTTAATGGAAATAATCCCCATGCTGTATCATCAATCTTGTGGTGATGAATTTGTAGCAGAAATTGCTTTTTCTATAAAACAAAGCTGACATGAAACAATGTGTAAACTGGGTAATATTTGATTCCTACAAGAAACGCTTAAATGGTAATTACGTAACTTGATATATTATATATAATCATTAAACCCCTTATACCTTGTTAGGTGTCGGGTTCCGTAACTTGATTTATATTTAAATATTATGACTTTGTTGAATTATTTTAGCAGAACTGCTGAAATCAATTTCAAGGTCTCTATGCCTGATCGGCTAAAAAGTGATTTTATCAACTTTAAACAGCTCTCGCAATTAATTGTTTTTAAAATAAAGGCTCACAATTTTGTATTAAAATTACAAAACAATGAAATATTAAAAAAAATTGAGAAGGTTCATAAACGCAGCACAGCAATACAATTTTCAGATTTTTACTTACAATTGCACACTGAACGAATCTTAATATTTCGTCCCCTGCAATCAGTTTGTAGCAGGGTTAGTGTGATTTAAATCAACTGATCTTTTTAAAGATATCATAGATTTAAATCAAAATTGATTTTTTTTAAATTAGTTTTTGCACTGTTTGTGCATTCCAATAGGCGAATAATTAAAAATATGATGTAACTAGAGAGTTAGCATGCTTTAAATAGTAATAGTAAAATATTTTTCTTTTCTTCCATTTTTTTGGTCCATCACTTAGTGCAGATACATAGAAATTTGATTTAATCATCAATTCTAGTTCAAATCTAAGAATTTATTAAAACAAAAATCATATGAAAAAATCGTGTTGTAAATCAATTGATATAAATCACATCTACCCTGGCAAAAAGTGATATATACATAAAATATAAAAAATCACGATTTATTTGTTTTTTTTTTAAATTGATTGATTTTTGATTTTTTTTTTAAAACATGATTTATTCCAACCCTGGTTTGTAGTATTATACAGGAAAAACTAATTTCAATCTAATAAAGGATAGTGTACAGATATAAAATATGTATTCTTACCAAATTAGCAATGTCTTCATCTAAATATGAACAGTTCAGCTCGCCAAGAGTTCTGGCTAAAGTTTTATACTGAAATTTATAACGTAGTCAATAGTAGTCAATACCTAGTTGCATAAAGCTCTAATTACAATGAAAACAAATATGTTGGCTTTATAACTGTTTCATACCTCATTCACAGCTCGATGCATTGCTTCGATCAATAGGGCCAAGATTCCCAAACCAACTATTGAGCACAAAATTATTTCCACTGAATGCATCAATTTGAAGCCTGCAATACTTATAACTATACCAATGTAAGCCCATAGTAAGTTAAGTACAACCGTAGAGGAAACAAACTTATTTCCGGCATTAATTGTCCCAACAAGCATCATTGAAGCTTGCATCATACCATTTATTCCTTTGACGGCTTCATTTTTGGTTACTGAATTTTCGTTCCATGCCAAAATTATTCTCTGAATAGAGTTGAATTGTACACTGGCATAGGTACATTTCACGAATAATATATAACCCGGCGAAATTATTTGTACAACCACATGTTCCATGAAAGTGACGAAAATCAAAGTAAAAGCAACAGGCTGCCCTTTAAGATATATGTAATATAAGGATGATATCACATTCACTGTAAATGAGAGGAACACTATTATAATTGTGAAAAGTAGATGACCATTGTAGTTATATTTTCGATTGAAATTAGTATGCAAAATGTAATCTGTTTGGTTCAGTCCCTGTAAGGATTTTACATATTCAGCGGGTTTAAATTGCATATAGTATTGAGAAAATAAGGCAATAATGAGCGTAAGCAAATTAAAAAATATATAAAATGATTCCGCAATGTTTTCTTCATATACCGGCATGTTCCATCTGCAGTAGAATAAAACTACATAAGAAATGACACAGCCTAAAAAAAATCCCATCAACATTATAATCATTGCAGAGAAATGATTCTTACCCCAAAAGGTTGTGTAGTTTATTTTAGAGTTTTTATAGGTTATTTCTAATTTTGCGCCTGATCTTCTATAAGCAATAGGTATATAACCATATACATATGTCTGTACATAATTAATATTATGCATAAATGACGGCAAATCTTGAAACCTAATTATAATGTCACGGATTCGACTCATTGTTTAACTCTAATTGTTTACACTGAATATATCTAAATGATGTAATATATCATATTAATATATGTCTGAATGTAGATTGATTTGTACTGCTTATAACTCATATTCGCTTGTCACTAACTGTATTCTCATGCATCCATTAGTTTATTACTCGTTGAATAAGTAAATAAATGTATTGTGTAATACATAACCAATGATCCCAAATAGTTATTTCTTAAATAAATCAACATGGTATTAAAGTTTAATCTGTATTTACTAAGTACACCTTTTAGTATCGGAAAATGGAAAAATCCGAATATATAAAAAAATCTGAATTCGTTAAGTACACCTTTTAGTATCAGAAAATGGAAAAATCTAAATTTCCCTCATCTATAGTTTCCTCAGAAATTGGATTAAAAGTTTCCACATAAATTTTGATAGTAACTATGAATACTTTTACCAAATTAATGAAAGTTTGACAGAAATAATTGGAAATTTGATACTTTTGAATAATATTTGAATAGTTATAATTGAAAATTTGACAGTAATCTTCAAAAAAATTGACTATAATGACTGATATTTAACTGACAATTGAAAATGTCGTTACAATTTTTGAAATTTTGAATGTAATCACTGAAATTATTAAAATTAAAAATGTCTTGTAATATTTGGAGTTTTGTTAGAATTAAAGTTTTAGCAATAAATATTGCAACTTTGGCAGTAGGCACTAATTTTGTTGCGATTCTTACAACTTTAAAGGTAATTGAAATTTTTTCAAAAAATTGAAAATTTTACAGTAAACCGTAAAATTTTAGTATAATTCAAATTTAAGGAGTAATTGTTGCAATCTTAATATAAAAGAAAATCAGAACTAATTGAAATTTTGCGAACTTCTTTGAAATATTGACAGAATTGAATATAATAGTAACCACAACAATGTTACTAAAATGGAGTGATTATTAAAATTTTAATTAGAGTAATTAAACATTGCCACAAATAACTGAAAATTAGTTAGTACATAATAATTGTCATTATGTACATGTAAAACATTATAAACACGTGGTATTACTATTGGCCCAGAAAGCCGAAAGCCTACCAAATATTCTTTAGGTGCACACAATGCATCTAAATGTACTGATGTAATTTTTTTTCTCGATACTAATTATTATACTATAATACTACGCAAAAATACCCTTGCGAGGATTTTTTCTCTTCTCTACCTGCCACAACAGGACTATTTTACATTTTATGAGTTTATGAGTTTACTATCGGCCCACTTGAGGTTGCAGAATACCGCTCCTCTAGCGAAGCTACCGATAATGTCCGCTGGGAGCAGTACTGGACTGTACGGAAAATGTTTACATTTTGATACGTTGTGTTTTGAAAATGGGCAAACATATCATGGTGAAATTAAAAATTTGGATGTATTTTATAATCATCTATCCGCGTATGCTGTAATTCTAAAAAATAATAAGATTTACAATTTTTTTTTGGCGATATCTCCAAAACTATGCATTAAAAAAATATAGTTGGATAGATAATTATACAGGGTGTCCTAAATAGAGTAGGATTGCATGGGTATCTTTGTTATTTCGAAAGCTAGAGATCTGGTTAAATAGGCAATGTCATGCAGTTTTGTATACTGGTTCAGATTATGTTGACAAATTTTCAAAAGTCCGAGCAGTTTAGAAATTATTCTAAAGAAACTAAAAATTGCGATTTGCTAAAAACTGCGATATTTCCATAATTATTAAAGATGCGGAAAAAAGTTTAAAATAAAAGTAACTTGGTTCGATCGCGCAAACTTAAGAATCAAGTCAAAACAAAAGTCAAGATGACGGTTTCCGAGATATTTATATCTTATTAGCCACTTTCTTATTTTAAATGGCCGCCATATTTGATTTTTACACAGCTAAAACGACTTTTTTTCTCTTTTCAACGATGTTTAACAACCTATGTCAAAATAAAAAATATGGGATATATCAATTGTTCCCATTTTTATTCTTATTCTATAAATTATTTTTAAAACAAATGTAAAACAAATAAAAAAACGTTATACAACTAAGTAGTAAAATAACAATAAATTATAAAAAAATGCTTAAAATACTGACAGTTATTGGCTAAATGAACAAAAATAAGCTAAACACAATTGCCAGCGTTTTAGAATATTGCCAGTTACTATCGCAATGTGTTGCGAATATCGCATTTTATTGCCTCAGTCATTACTTCACGAAGTTCATCTACACTATTATAATTGAAGTTACTTCCATAAATTTTATTTTTTAAAGTACCTTACAAAATAAAAGTCAAGAAGCGTCAAGTATGCAGATCTGGCTAACCACTAAACAGTTGTATTAGTCACTATTACTTTCTTATTAAAAGGGCCATTTAAATAAGTAATAACATCTTTAGCATTGAGTGGAGGGTCGCCATCTTACTGGTACTATATTTGTTTGGAAGAATTTCCAAATGACGTTGTGCACTTAAAAATATTATAGCACCATGTAAATCATTTCCCAATATGCCACAAAATACATCAAAGCATTTGCCATGGAATCACTATGTGTGGATTGTCCTGAGCCCAATAGTGTTTGTTATGATGATTAAATAACCCACAATTAGAAAAGTAGGATGCATCTATACATAAAATTGTATTTATAAAATCACTAGCCTACGTAATTTTGTTAATTAACCTTCTGCAAAATCTTAGTTATTCTACAGATGTTATCATTTGCTTGTAAAGTATGAGAAATATGCAATTTATAAGGGTGAAACTTGTGATTTATTAAAATTGTTGATCCTCTAGATTTAGGTACGTTAACTTGATGTTCTATTTGCCGATTTGAAATGTTCGGATTAGCTAACATTTAATGTAGTCAATTGTTTTGGCCAATAACTGTCAGAATTTTGAGCATTTTTTATAATTTATTGTTATTTTACTACTTAGTTGTATATCGTAAAAGACTGTCCAAAAACTTCTGATATAATCGATTTATTATATTTCCCAATTATTACAATTTTTCATTATATTACGTAAAAATCTCGTGCATCTCCCAAGACACGCTTAAGCAGAGTCCCTGTCCTTTTCCTCCCTCTTCTGCACATCTCTCGGGTGTACGCCCTCATTCCGAGTCGCCCCGTTCCTTGACGACCCCAACAATCGTTTTTTTATTTTGTTTTGTATTTGTTTTAAAAATAATTTATAGAATAAAAATAAAAATGGGAACAATTGATATATCCCATATTTTTAATTTTTACATAGGTTGTTATACATCGTTGAAAAGAGGAAAAAAAAGTCTATTTAGACGTATAAAAATCAATCATGGCAAGTATTTAATATAGGAAAGTTGGTATTAATATCTAAAAAACCGCCATCTCGACTTTTGTTTTGACTTGATTCTCAAGTTTGTGCGATCGAACCAAGTAACTTTAATTTTAATTTTTTCCGCATCTTTAATAATTATGAATATATCGGAGTTTTTAGAAAATCGCGATTTTTAGTTTTTTTAGAATAACTTCTAAACTGCTCCCACTTTTGAAAATGTTTCATCATAATCTGAACCAGCATATAAAAGTGCACAAAGAAGCTGCAGCTTTAAGAATAAGAAAGATACCCGTGCAATCCCACTCTATTTAGGACACCCTGTATATAATGTTTACTCTTTAAATTTCAGATCTCCATCTTAAAGTGTTTAGAAAATATGATTTTTTGAAAATTCAGACCACTGTTATAATCCCTTTAAAAACAGGATAAACAAAATGTGTCACCCATCTTTCATAACAAAGAGCTTAAAATTATTGTCAAAAATAATGATCCAGAACAGTTTCCGATCAGATTAATAGGTAACAAATGAACAACTTTTTTAGTATGCATTTTTGAGGAAAAAGTTGTTAGGCAAAAAAGTCCTGCGTTATCTCAAATTAATAATAGCATTATTTGAAAACTGAAAAAATTCAAAATCGAATAATTTGTAAGTGCTGAAAAATTTTATATTATTTTAATAGATCTAAAATAGGCGAGCATTGTTTAAACTTACTCAGTACTCAGTACTGATGATTTTGTCTGGATGATTTACATTGGCTGCTTCTCTGCATGTTCTGTAATTATTCCCCACAATAAAAACAATTTCAACCACTTCTGGATTAGTTAACGGCATTTTACCAGTGCAAATGACACTTTAGTGACAAACATATGATATTACAAAACGAAAAATTAAATTGGCAAACCAGATAACGCGATTTATAAATATTATTAGAAGTGTGAAATGCAGGTAACACAAGGGAAAGATAAAACAATCCGTAGAAGATAATAACAAACAATTTAAGAACATAATTAAGCACTTTAAGACAGAAAAACATTTAATTTTTAATTTAATTTTTTTTGTTTTCAAAAAATGCTATTATTAATTTGCCATAATGCAGGACTTCTGTACCTAACAACTTTTTGATCTAAAATGCATACCAAACAAGTTACCTACATTGGGTAACAATATTCTGATCACGATGTATATATTTTTCTCCACTACAGGCAAAAAAGCTAAGCATCTATGTATTTCGTGATAGCTATCCAATTATTTTGTGATATTCTACTCCGGCTGATTCGCAAAATTCTTTCAGGCCTTTTTGAGGTCTGAACCGGCTGCGGGGGACAGGGCGTGTAAAAGCTGGACGCCTGGTCACCCTAATTAAGTACAAGTATCGAGTATCGAGCCATCAACAAAAATGTTCGACGAAGTTGGCGTTGGCAATCTCAAGTATGTCTGCACTAAGATCACACGCACACGTGTGCAATGACTTGAGATTGCCAACGCCAACTTCGTCGTCGATTTTTATTGAACGCTCGATACAAGGAACACATCGCTCATTTTGAGATTGTATGTAACTTTTGAGATTTGTTGATGTAAAGTTTCATGGCTTGTTGATCTGGCACCATTGCAAAACGGATACACTTGGCAATCAGCAGGGTTACCAAAAGTAACCTAAAAGGGCTGGTTGCGTATTTAGCAAACAAAAAATCCCCCATTTCATTATTTCAAGTAGCCCTGAGTAGCCCAATATGGCAACTCTGCTGTCATTTCGTCGCTAACTGCCAATCTGCCGGCAACTAATGAATGATAATAACTATAGGAACAACTATAAGTTCTCACCATTCTTTTCACACGGTGACTCGTCCTCGTTCGCTTCCGATCATACTGTACTTGCTCGAGGAAGAAGCGAGAATGAATAAGTGTACTCGTTTTAAGGTTGCGATTTTGTGAACAAAGAATGACCTATAGTAAAGGACAGACGAATATTGTCGAGGAAGTGGCGCTCTCTGGCGATAACTAGTATATACATACATATAACTTTCGTGCGTACATAGGCGCGTTATAGATCCATTCTATCACCAAGGTCATGAAAAAAAAAAACAGCCAGCCATCAGTGGCTGACTCACTCGTACCGCTCGTACTCTGTAAACATTTGTCGGTGTCGGCCAAACTGGACTTTGGACTGGAAATTGAACGAAATGCGGAATCAGGCACATGCCTATTTTCTTCAAAACTACAATATATATTTACTTTTAGAATATGTTACACCTACATAGAAACTCTTTTGTTCAGAATGTTTAATTTTATAAGATTAAAGTATGAACATTAAATTTCTACTTCTTCGTGGATATTCAAATTTTTAGAAACACTCGCGCTGAGTCACTACCGCGAAGACGCGACCCCCACTTGTCACCAAAATCACCCCACCGCCCGAAGATGACAAGTACGTCACCACCAACATCCCCGAGAAGGATGGAGGAATATTATAAAGGCGAAGAACACCCTATCACCGCATCTAGGAAGGATTCAATTTAGAAAATTATCCTGCAGCTAAGAAACTGCTCTTGACTCAACGTAAAAAAGAGCAAAGAGTAAGATTCGTATTGGAATATTATCTGGAACTATTCGATTTCTGGCATGGTGTTAATTTCAAACACAAGAAGAGTTTTGAATTATAATATAAAGGTCATATTATAGATTATAGATACCCAAACTCTCGTATTGTTGAACATTATACTCAAAAAATAGCTGGAGTTTTAATGCATCTAATAGGTAGAAATAATGCAGAGGTCTCCCGTGGTATATTGAAGAATATCATGCTACCATCAGTGACTGCGGTCTTTCCCAAAAATGATTTTATATATCTGCAAGACAATTGTCCTATTCATACAGCTACATAGAATGATTTCAATTGGATTCAGTATCAAGATATGCGAGTTCTACCTTGGCCTTCACACAGTCCGGATTTGAACCACATCGAAAATGTGTGGGGTTTGATTGTAAACAAAATGAATAGATGCAATAATTCCTGTTAAACAGGAAAATGTTGAACAGCTATGAGAAAGAATTCAAGAAGGGTGGAAAGAATTAACTCCAAACTATACAGAAGTTTAAGTAGCATCAATGCTGGGAAGATTGAATAATGTAATAGACAAAAATGGAGCTTTTATATTCAGTTTATAATTTTTTTTTACATTCAGTTGTTATTATGTTATTTCTAATAATAAACATGTTAATTGTTTACGGTAGGTAATTAGAGGGAATTAACATGTAGATACTGTGTGAAAGTCAGAAAAAAGTCAGAATGTCCAATCACTATCCAGATTATTATGTTGACATAAATTTAGGCGTCCAGGTGTACAACTTACTAATGTTAATAAATTATAAGTAATTAATAATAAATTAGAGGACAGTAAATGAAATGTTTGTAATTACCAATAAAAATATTTATTTAGTTTTGATTTATAAATTTGTTTATTATTAATTATATTTACATTAGGTTGTATTATTTCATAAATAAATCAAAACCTGCGAATATCGATACGTATGGTAGTTAGAAAGTTTTTCGTGCATATAAATCCGAGCTCTGAAAATAATGGTTTGAGGTTTATTATTTAATCCCTTAGGGTGAATCTAAATGAAAATTTAAATACCAGTGACGTTAACTCACAGTGACAAATAAAATAACAGTAAATACAGTGACACCAAGAGCACCCACGGTAGCAGCATCAAGTCATAGCACCGACTTACAGCGATCACCATGTTTTCCAGCCAAAAAATATTTCCCTTCAATTCGACGATGTACCTCCTATTGAGTATATTATTGATAGACAATAAAACATGGTAAATAGCAAATCGATACAAACATTCTTTTGAAGACTCACAACAATATATTTAGAACGATCTTAAATAAAGGAATGCTTCATTAATGTATATTATATGCATGTTTAGTAGAATTGTAAGTAATGAATAACACGTCTGCAGATAGCGACTGCTATAGCAGTCCTTCACGAATGCCCTGAGGGGACATTGACTGCAATAGCGGTTCGTCTCATATGTAATTTATCTGGACTCAACTGCAACTATGCAATCCTTGCATAGGCCATAAAATGATGGCCTTAGTTTGCACTAGTGTTAGTATGTACCTAAGTGTACCCTAACAATCATTCCCATTTACGATGTGTCCGCAAACCGTTGAAACAAAGTCGTTGAATTATTTTTAAGTATTCGACGAAAAAATCACTTGGAATAATCTATTGTCTATTATAAAACGTTTATTCAAAAAATAGACGTTTAGCAAAATCCTTCACAATAAAAATGAAGTGCGCCACACAGTACCGCCAACCGCCAATGCCACCTGCAATCCAAGTTGTGCAGGTGGTATTGGAAGCGCTGGCTTAATAGTAATTCAGCAATGCAATTGCGCCACCTAGGACACAATGGCTGAACAAAAAACCCACTGGAAACTAGCTATTTACTACAGTATTCTCTAATTTCTATTTCAAATATGGCCGTTACAATTTAATATGCCCAGTTATTGCGTTCACATCCAGCATGCACATCGGAATGTAAATTTGGTTCAAATTACGACCTTACTTCTGCATAACCCTTATATGTTATGCAGATGTATTGGAAATTTGAATTTAACTTATATTTCCCGTCCTAACTTTGAAAATTATGTCGGACAAAAATAACGTATTTCATCAATTTATTACCAAAAAACTAAACACACAAATGCGTTATAACGTATATCTGCACAATTCTCGAACATTTATGATTAATTTGTGGTATAATATAATGCATTTAATTGATTAACAAACGCGCTGGGTGTGAACGGGTAAGTGCCGAATTCGCTTGATTTTGTCCATGATAAATCCCAACCTTAAAGATGAAATGATCAGTACTGAGGAGGAACGAGTAAAGATTAAAATCGAAAACTGCACATTCAAGGAGGAAAACGAGGATCCAGTAAACGCATTTGATGCAGCACAAGGTATGTTATTGAAGTAAAATTAAATTAAATTGCATTATAACTGGGCGCTAGTTATTATTGTGGCAAAAGGAGACCGTGCTGTGTTCCGCTCTGCTTAGCACAAGTGTCCTATCAGAGAAAGATAAATACTGAAGTGTCATGAAAAAATAACTAGAAATATTACATAGAAATGGAATGTAAAAGTGTACACTGTAGAGACTAAAAATGTACTGCTGTACAACCAGCGGTAATAAAGGAGAGTTAAACTAGAAGTTATCGTTCATCCATGTTTTATTTCGTTTACCTTTAAATTATTGTCAATATCTTGAAACTTAACTACGCACAGAAAATAGTTATTTACATATTAATGGCTTAAAAACTGGAATTTTTTGCCGGCAATATGAAAATTGTGGCATTAAATGAGGAACCCGAGTGGTATACCATGCTAAGAGCCTGCATAATTACACATTTTTTAATTAGTTTCCCCATGTCTCAGCGGGCGCACATGGATTGCGTTTAAACTAATCTTTTAATCACTCCACTCTTGCAGGTAGTCTATTTTGAAAACATGAATTGCCCGGACTGGTGCACATTGCGCGTAAACTATTCTTGTAATCACTTCACCCTTGCAGTTAGTCAATTTTTAAAACATGAACAGAAATTATGATGTTATTATCATTTATATTTGACGGAAAGTGCAGTAAAGAGTTTTATAAAGACACTTGATATTTTTAAACTTATTTTTATTTATTTGTAATAGAGCAGAAAGCAAAAATGCTGAGTATAATGTTTATTAATGTTTTATTTTATTTTAGTGAAGACAGTAAAAATGAAAAATAAAATACACATTTCATAATATATCATAGAAAATACTCAAAAGAAAAATGCACGTTTTATATCTTTTTTTCATTAAAAAAAAAATACACAGAACAAGTACTCACACTAATCATGCCCAAACAAAAAGTATTGCTTATTAGAGTATGAAACGCATTTAACAAAATGAAGGTGAGAAGTTTTGCCTGCTTTATATGCTTCAATATTTTCTTCAATGAAATTCTGCCTGCGTTTAACATTATTGCCGTGCTGTTGCACAGGTTGGTTGCACAGGTGGGCACTTTGCAGTTTCACATATGTGTTAGTCTGAATGTCATTTAATACGCTATTAAATATAAATATATTAGGATGCTTGTAATAAAAACTTTCATAAAAATGGGAATTAAACGATTCGCTCGCGTTGGTCATACGTTCCGTTGATGAAGACGCTTCAGCCTAATGAATTGGAGGAAATGCTTCTTCCTTCGCTGACATAGGTGTCTACTAGATAGTCGGCAAATTTTCGAAGTCTGTTGTCTGTGGGTTCAGATTCGGTGAAGTCAATAATTAAACTGTCAGGCACTTCTTCTGGATGTTCTGAATTGAATTTTTCGATACCATGCTTGCATCAATTGAAATTTGCACCCGGATATCTTACTTGCTGGCCATACGACATGAACTGCTTTGTGACTAGTTTTTTCGAAGTCCACATCAATGATTGCGGAGTGAAATTTAAGTTTATTTCTAAACACTTTTGTTTTAATATTCCGAATAAATGTTTATAAGTTTTTGCTTCTTTATTTGGAAGAAGCGCAAAAACGAGTGGTATATAGTGACCATTTTCAATTACATGAATAAAAAACAGTTGATAAAAGTGCTTGGTACAAAACGAAAATGTACCATCAGATATATTTATATTTTTATATATATATTTTCAGCACACCACTCAAAAACTGTAAGTTTGTACAACAAGACTATACTATTACATATTTCTTTTCCTGGTTCACCCCTGATAGTTTCCTTTGAAAGTTTTTCTACAATTTTCATCACTTCACCCCTTGACTTTGAAACCGGTGGCTGTACTTTTCTTCGACTTTGATAAATGTTAGTTTTTATAGATTGCACGTCATAAATCGTTAAAGTGTTGAGTTGTTCTGACTGTTGCTTTAGTTCAGAATTCATTATTTTAGATTTCGTTTTTCATTTAAGTCATCCACAGCTTTTTCATCCTTTTCACAGAATTAGAAATAATTTGTCTGTTTAATTTCCCCAGCTCTTCTTCATGATATGTACGAAATTACTTTTTGAAATTATGTGTTTCTCTCCCAGCATATATACTTTAGTCCGACACGACTTGTTTTTTCATCGCCAGTATGTTTCGCCAGTTTTTAATTCCGAGCATTTTCAAAATTTAAATCTATTTATTAATAATAATTCACTGTTGCGTTCACTCAATATTACTTTTACTATTATTGAAGATCGATATTCACTTGTAAGAATCTGTAGGAATTCTAATAAAAACAGCAGCATTTACTTGCAAGTAAGCACTTGAATTAAGATTTCAAAGAATAGCTAATTACCTACAAGAAAGTAAGTTACCTGGGTCGGAGATGTATTTGTTATCATCCCAGAATATTAAAAGATAATGCGCAATTCATACCTACCTGGGGTACTACGGGGTACTCCGTGCAGTTCGTGGTAGGTATTAATAGGCTCAGGTCAAATTCCCCGCAATTCATGTCTGCGGTCTCAGCTTTAGGTGGGTGCCATTGTTTATCCAGCTTTACATGCATTTCATCATAAATTACTTAAAACTAATATTAATATTAATTATATTATTATATTACCAATTTATGATCTGATAATACCATAAATTTGCTTTTTTTCAGGTTTAGAGCCACAAATAAGTTTTGTGAATTATAAATCTAACTGGAACTCAGGTGGAGACAGTGATTCAGAGGTAGGTATAGTTTATTCATAAAACTCCTGAGACATAAGACAAAGATAAAAATCAATTTGGAATGTACTCGGTAACTAAAACTTACCAACTATTTTTTCTGACTATACTTTTGTTACACTTTTGAATTAAGGTTGTATTGAAGGAATTAAGGTGCTGTTGAAGTTCACTGGGTTACATGGGTTAATGTGAAAGCTCTGATAAGGATTTATAACACATTTATCAATGTGACAGATGGACTTCCAATTAAATCGTTACCAGCATCAAATCTTAAATTACTATCAGCTGATTTAGGAATTTTTATGTTAACCAACCAAATATAATTTTGACACCGCGGGAGTTTTGTGAATGCATAACAAAAGGGTAAATGAGAATTATACAGTTTCTAGTACCATGTATTTTTAGGACAATTATTGCATAGTAAAAACAGAAGAAGAGACGGTGCAAATCAATGAAGTCAAACCATACACATGTGAAATCTGTAAAGCTATGTATGATGGCCAGGCAAGTTATGAGGCCCACTTAAAGGATAAACATGAAATGTAAGAAATTTATTAATCAACCTGTGTGTCTCCTCAAATATATATATATTATATATAATTGAAAACCTATCTACCCTAAGGTGTTAGGTGTTTAGGCTACTTCAGCTTAGTTCATGTACGAACTTCGCCCACTCTTTTCGGTTTTTCGCCATTTTCTTCCCCTCATTCCAGGTCAGTCCTCGGTCTTTTAAAATTTCCCTCACTACGTCATCCCACGATTTTTTTGGTCTGCCTCTTTGCCTTTTATGGGGTGTTATTGCCTGCCATACCCTTTTTGTCTGTCTGGTTTCTTCCATCCTTACAATGTGTCCAAACCATTTTAGTTGTTGCCGCTTGATCTTTGTTATTATTGGTTCCACTTCTAATTCCTCCCTTACCACTTCGTTTCTGATTCTATCTCTTCTTGTGATTCCTTTGACGCTTCTTAGGTACTTCATTTCTACGGCCTGTATTCTGCTTTCTATTCTTTTAGTTATTATCCAGCTTTCACACCCGTACATTAATATTGGTTTGAATACTGTGTTGTACACTGCTAGTTTTGTTTTCTTTGTAATTTTATTGTTTCTTAGGAATGTGTTATTTAGTGCGTAGTACAGTTTTGTTGCGCTCTCTAATCTGTCATTTATTTCTGCATTGTTTTCTCCATTTTTGTGAATTTTGACTCCTAGGTATTTAAAGGTTTCCACTTGTTCAACGTTCCTACCTCTTAGTTTTGCGGGTGCGCTCAGATCCTCTTTCCCTAGTGCCATGATTTTTGTTTTAGTTATATTTATTCTTAGATTCCTTTCATGTAATGCTTTTTCCCATAATTCTAAGTTGAATTGTAGCTCTTGTTTGCTTTTAGCATATATAATTAGGTCATCCGCGAAGGCGCATACTGCTATCTTCACCATTTCCATATTTCTATATCCCACTTTTAGCTTTTTTGTTGTGTCCTTTGTTTCTTTCAGTATATCATCTAGGACGATATTGAAGAGGGTTGGACTTAATACACCTCCTTGTCTCAGACCTTCCATCGTTTCAAATTCCTCTGATTGCATGTTTCCAGTTCTGACTATGTTCCTTGTCGTTTTGTAGATGCTCCTAATGCTTTCTATTAATTTTCTGTTTACTCTTCTTTTTTCAAGACTATTCCAGACTGCATTTCTGGGTATGCTGTCGAGTGCTTTTTCGAGGTCTATAAAGGCTACAAATATGTTGTTGTTTTTGCTCTTTTCAATTATTTGTTTCATTGTGAATATGTGGTCTTGTACTCCTCGTCCTTTCCTAAATCCACTTAACTTAATTTAATGTGTATGTAGATCTGGAGAAAAAACAGTCGATGGAGTCCTCCTGAAAAACATGTCTATTATGAATGGGTATATAACGCATGTTTTGAGTTAATAAGATTATTGTATTGTCTGCGACATGTTTCGACACACACTGTCTTCATCGCGCTGATGAATAATGATTTGTTTATTATTTATTATTCGTCTGCCCGATAAAGACACTGCGTGTTGAAACATGTCGCAGACAATACAATATTTTTTTTAACTCAAAAAATATTAATTTATACGATTACTTATCAAAAAATACGAACGTTTATCTAGAGAAAATACACTTAACACAATACAACTTAAAGAGATGCCAACGTGTAATTACAAGTTGTAAGTGTTGACAAAAAAAATTAAAAAATACGATGGTAGCAGGAAATTTGAAGCTGTCTAGGATCTAGCCAGTAAAAACAGAAATAAACGAAAAAATAAGTTTTGTATGCGTTGCTTTAAATTTGCTGGTGTAAGTATATGGAATTATAAGTTCTGAACCTATTACCAGATAGTTATCTACACCTATACTTGTTTCATTGTAACACATAAATTTTAATATCGCATTGAGTGGAGTTATAACCTAAATCCTACACTGTGAAAACATTTTGATTGAAAGCCTACTATGAATCATGTTAAAATTAGATAGAATATATATATTATTTCAAAATTTTTAGGCCAAAGCTAAAGATATTTTAGTTATTTAGGCAGATTTTAAGTTTGAAACATTTGTAACATTCTTATTTACGAACCAATTATGTATTACGTCGTTTGTATCGCTGTCTTTACAATGACACCAAACTGAACAAAATTGGTTGGTAAATAAGAAAGTTACAGTTGTTGAAAACATATATCCCGTCTTGTCCGTTGTTGACGTCAATTTGTTAAATTGTGTCACATTCAAAGGTCATTCCCTGACCTCAGCCCAAAAATTCTGAAAAAAAAATTCTAAAAAACTATCGTTTATTATGTAACTACTTGCAAGAAAAAAATGTACATAATTTTGGGACATGAGGACAATTACTATTTTATGATTTCACATGGAATTATTTCACTATTCGGCTTATATAAAATTCAAGTTTGTAAAAGTTTATGAAACCCATTAGTTACGTAACTCGAGAAGATGACTGTACATTATTATTTCTACAGGCACACAGAAGAAAACCCCTACAAGAATAATGAATGCACATCAAGTTTCACTAAAAGTAATCATTTCAAAAAGCACAAGAGGATACACACAGGAGAAAAACCTTTCAAATGTGATGAATGCACAGCAAATTTCACTCGAAAAGATTATTTGAAAATCCACAAGATGACCCACACAGGAGAAAAGCCTTACAAATGTGATGAATGCACATCAAGTTTCATTAAAAGTGATCATTTGAACATGCACAAGAGGATTCACACAGGGGAAGAACGTTACAATTGTGATGAATGCACATCAAGTTTCATATCAAGTAATGGTTTGAAAAAGCACAAGAAGACTCACACGGTAGAAAAACCTTACAAATGTGATGAATGCACATCAAATTTCACTCGAACATATAATTTGAAAATCCACAAGATGACCCATACAGGAGAAAAGCCTTACAAATGTGATTTATGCACATCAGGTTTCACTTTAAAAGGATATTTGAAATTACACAAGATGACCCACACAGGAGAAAAGCCTTACAAATGTGATGAATGCACATCAAGTTTCATCAAAAGCGATCATTTGAAAATGCACAAGAGGACCCACACAGGAGAAAAACCTTACAAATGTGATGAATGCACATCAAGTTTCATCAAAAGCGATCATTTGAAAATGCACAAGAGGATTCACACAGGGGAAAAACCTTACAATTGTGATGAATGCACATCAAGTTTCATATCAAGTAATAGTTTGAAACAGCACAAGAGGACTCACACAGGAGAAAAACCTTACAAATGTGATGAATGCACATCAAGTTTCATATCAAGTAATGGTTTGAAAAAGCACAAGAAGACTCACACGGGAGAAAAACCTTACAAATGTGATGAATGCACATCAAATTTCACTCGAACATATAATTTGAAAATCCACAAGATGACCCACAGAGGAGAAAAGCCTTACAAATGTGATTTATGCCCATCAGGTTTCACTTTAAAAGGATATTTGAAAACACACAAGATGACCCACACAGGAGAAAAGTCTTACTAATGTGATGAATGCACATCAAGTTTCATTAAAAGTGATCATTTGAAAATGCACAAGAGGATTCACACAGGGGAAAAACCTTACAATTGTGATGAATGCACATCAAGTTTCATATCAAGTAATAGTTTGAAACAGCACAAGAGGACTCACACAGGAGAAAAACCTTACAATTGTGATGAATGCACATCAAGTTTCATATCACGTAATGGTTTGAAAAAGCACAAGAGGACTCACACGGGAGAAAAACCTTACAAATGTGATGGATGCACATCAAGTTTCACAACAAATGATAGTTTGAAAGGCACAAGAGGATCCACACAGGAAAAAAACGTTACAAATGTGATGAATGCACATTAAGTTTCACTCAAATAAGTAATTTGAAAGTGCCCAAGAGGACCCATACATAATGCTTTCAATCTGATATCGGGTTAAAATCTATTTACCGGTATTTGGTAATCAAAATGTTTAATACCAGGATAGCTGTATTAATACCGGTATTAGTATTATAAAATTTTCTAATTAGATTTACCTAATACCCAAAAAACATTACATTATTTTTATATTAACATTGACTACCAAATTAATTCTATTACGGGTGGGGAATCTGATGGTGTTTAGTTTCTTCATAAAATTTTCTCATCCTATACATAATTGAATTAAAAAAATATTTCATATGTTCATATAAGAAATCCGTCTGGCGTGGCTGTGGAAATTCAAACGTATTCAAATTACTTGTTTTAGATTTTCAATTTTCTGACAAGTACCAAGTGATAAATAAACTAACCTATTGTCTGTCGCTGCAATGATTTTGTTTTTTCATTTAATAGCATTCTTGCACATCAGCAATGACTTCCTGCGAACGCGCTGTGGGCCAGCCGCTTTCCTTTTTTGCGATCTACGTTGCCAGTGTTTTGAAAAAGTCAACAGTTTTGCCATATTTTTGACATTAACAGAGAGCTCAATGACATTCGATTTGAATTTTATGAATGTGAATCAAGTCACGGACATACGTTTCCACAGGTTTCCACAGGCACCCCTGATTGACTTTTTTTGTGAACATATGCTACAATTTGTATACCTGCTCTGTTAATGCGTGACGTAGTCACTTAAATAATGATTTAAAAATAGTAGTAGTTGCTATAAATAAATTTGATTACTCCTAAAACAAATTCATAAAAATTCAATGTGAAAAGGGAATAGAACATAGAGAATTAAATCTATAATAAAGATATAATTTTTTTTTTTTTTTTAAATAATAAAGTAGCCTATTTTATGAAGTTCTGTTTTCTAAAAGAATAGGATTTTATTCAATACGTTTACTCAAGTTTTTTGTTAAGGTATTATGCAATAAAGGCGCTGTGGTTTGCGTGCAGGACCGGATTTTTTTATACTGTGATTGCTAAATTTTGTTCCTGATTAATTACTTAATAAGTTTGATTACATATCGTATGTGCAGTTATTTATTTAAAATATATTTCAATAAACATGCATGATCCTCTTTCACAAAATAAATAGTTATACCATGTGTTCTACAAAAAGGGCTCAAGACTATAGCGACTTCAATTGTTATTTAACCATCAACCTGGAGTATTTTATCGTCTCGATAACTCAAGAAAGGGAAGGAAGTTTGGGTTGAAACTTAATGAACCGTTTTAAAACCTAACTTAATGTTAAATATTTTTTTGGTTAAAAATGGTCAACAGGAAGTGGAAGTTTATTATTTTCGACTATCAGTTTTATATCATTCTGAAATATTGTCATTAATCATGCGATCCAGATTATGGAAAATATGCATTGGAGCCAGAAATGTGAACCGTGAAAATTGCTGACGCATACCTTCAATATATGGAGATTACGTTTCCGGAAGTTGTAAGTTTAAAAAAAAGGTAATTTATATTTATTATGAACAGCGAACTACATCTAATGAATGTGTAGCATGAAGTGCATTTTATTGTCTAATTGCCATGTCGCAGGCTCTGCCGCGACCTTGGCTTCAGAGGTTTCTCGGGAAGACACTGCGTCTTCCACGATGATAACTGCTGAGTCAGGTTCGTAGAAAAGCATGGCTCCAATATAATACCTCCCATCCCTGTGGGATGACCTCCCATCAGATGACTTGAAGTGGTGTTTAGTTATTGACACCACCTGGTGCGGGTCGCAGGGCTGGGGTGTTCCGTGTTCGATTCTTGTAGAATTTTCTGTAGATAAGACAACTTCCTGCAACAGCTAATATTAAATATATGGTCAGGGTACTCCAACGTAGGCCTGGTGAAATTCCCAATCGCCTGGAATCGGCTGAATGGGCCGATTGTTATTGTCTGGTTTTGTTAGGTGGACGAGACAGATAACGTCTCGTTAGTACAGTTACATTATTTCTTGCATAATGCCTAAACAAAAAACCACTGAAGATGAGCTACTGTACAAGAGTGGATTAAAGAACACAAAGAATTGAAATTTGAAAATAACAAAATATTTTGCAGAGTTTGTGCAAAGTCTGTAATTTATTTCACCTTAAAATATTGTTTAATAATAATAATTAATTCACTACTTTGATTTGCAGTTTCAATGGAATAAAAAAAATTATATTTAATTCAACATGTGAAAACAATAATACACAAGCAACGCTTAGAAAAATTTAAAAATCAACCAAGAACACAGAAACTACAGTAGAATCCATAGCATCAACTTCCCGCAACAATCAACAATAACAATTTAATTTTGATTTGTGTAAAACAATGCTTGAATCAAACATTCCCTTCAAAATATTACAAAATAATTCATTTAGTACATTTCTGGAAAAATATTGTATAACAGAAATATACCAGATGAAAGTACGCGCAAAAATTATGTTGAATCGGTACATAAACAAACTATGCTAGAAATTAAATATATAATTTGCAACAATTGCATTTGGGTCAGTGTGGATGAATCAACCGAATCGTGTTGGCGATATGAAGCCAATTTTATTATAGGAGTCCTCAGCGACAAATGTCAGACGAAAGGTTATTTAATCTGTTCTAAAGAATTAAACAAAACCAATAGTAATACAATTTAAAAATTTATTAATAAATCACTAACCAACTTTTATTTACCAGAAGTAGTCCCAAGTCAGAAAATGTTGTCACGGATGCAGCAGCATACATGATAAAAGCTGCATCATACATGAAAATTTTCTATTAAAATTTAATACATTGAACCTGCATAGCCCACGGACTAAATTGCATTGCTGAAACTATCTGAATCGACTTTCCATTAATTAATGAATTAATTACAAATGGAAAAATATATTTAATAAAGCTCCTCTAAGAATGCAACTATTTAAAGAGTGAATGCCCAATATTGCTGCAATATATTACGCAAATAATTTTGAACATTTAAAAAAAGTTATATTGAATTTGAACCAACAACTGGCAGAGATTGCTAGAAGAAATTACAAGATTGCAAAAGAATTTAAAATTTAAAAAATAATAAGTTAGAGTTTATCAATTCACAGTATTGTATGCAGTTATTCAATTACCTCATTGGAGTAGCAAGGAATGCCCTTAACGAATGCAATTACGATTGTTAACAATTTTAAGGAAGCTATCTGTGGTGTCCCAGGAAAAATTGGAGAGAAGATAATAGTAAAATTAAATAATGTTTTAAAAATATATATGAAGGTTTTCAAACGTTAAATAATTTTGGAAAAATGTAAGTGGTAAAACTGTGGGTGATTTTGAAAGCAGCATACCTATAGCTAATTTTAAATACGCGCGTATAACAAGTGCAGATGTTGAAAGAAGTGTCTCTGTTTATAAATATATTTAGAGCGATAGAAGACACAATTTATTCATGGAAAATTTGTACTAAAATGAAATTGTACATGTTTTCAAAGAAACTAGTATTTTATAATGTGATTTTGTAAATAGTATTACCTCCCTATATTTAGGATATTTTTGTATTTTTTCGATAAACATATATTTCTAAATTTAAAATGAAATTTACTTTTATAAAAAATAAGTGCTTTATATTGAATTCATTGTTCTATCTACAACTCGACGCTCTTTCAGTCAATGCTTTCTTAAACTGTCCTGTGTTTTGGACAAAATAATAAAAGGCACATCTATAATCTAGGTAAGTTTACTATTCTGTAGTTACTTTTATAATCTAAGGTAAAAAATAAATTTTTAAAATAAACATTTTTTTAAATTTTATTTGAGTTTTTGCAAATTTTTGTGCTTTTTTAATGTAAATTTATGTTTTTTTGTGCGTATTTTTTCTCAAAAATATGTGCTTTTATAAGTGCTTTTTTAATATTTTTTTAATGCTTTTTATCCAGTCTTTAATGATGACACTTGTTCAATTGACGAAGTTAATTTTCGTAGTCACATTTACAACTAAATATTAGATAAAATGTTCATAGCACTTAAAGTGAGATTTTCCGGAAAAAAAAATTGTAAGGGTACCTACTGAAGCTTTGAACACAATGCTTCTTGGATGTCGAACTTTTAAAGAATTTAAGAATTCTTATTTTAATGATTTAGAGTTAAAACTCTATTCCTGTACGTCTTGTTTTTGTTAAGGTAGTTTAGTGTTTTAAAATGCCTTAAAACATATTATACAGTCACAATAGGCCAACAAATATTATTAAGTCTGCCGCTATTGAGCGTTGAAAGAAGTGAACCAAGTTTAATTTCTGTAGAGTAAATTATTCATAAATTTGTCTAAATTGTTATCTTGAATGTTTAGGTTTTGTTAAATGATCATATGATTTGTATTTTGTTCTGACATTAAACTTTATGAATTATTGTATCTGTCTATATATATGTATATATTTTTTTTTGTGCCTATAATCCGCTCTTTAGTGATAAGGATAACTACTGGCAAACTACACAGCATAACAGTATATTTTCTTTTTAAAATAGGTTTAATCATTTCTTGAATGTTTCATCATTATTGAGGAAATATTTTTTGTAATCATCAATTTCATTTTAATCACTTATTTCCTAAAACAGATGTTAAAGAAAAACAGATGTTAAGAGCATTAGATACTTTCAAACCTTGATGATTTCTGGCAATATATTTAAACTAATCGTCATATTTCCCGTCCAAGATATATTTTTAAGCTATAATTATCGCTAAAAGGTGACTCCATGTAGGCAAATTTGTTTTAAATCTACCTGATTTGGCGGGAAACCCTGCATATCGACAATCTTAGACGTTACCACGGCAACCGTCTAAACATCCATGGGAGGCCGCAGAAATATTTTCTAGTGGTTCAAATTATTGAATGTTTCTCCTGTTAATGTTGAATTTCAAATTTAACAGCGAGCGAAAACTATATATAAAACTATAACATATTAGTAAATAAGATTCAAATGTGTAGAAATTGCCAAGGGTGCGACGATCGAGGCCAAAGTCCAGCGATGACCCCCTACTGTACGCTTGCCTCGTACGCCCATGCAACCGGAAATGCATTGTTTTATTTGGTTGGCAATGCGGATGAACCGCCATCACGTAGTTCTCGTTAAAGATTCATGGCGTCAACATCTAAATTTTTCATACCGATGTGATGCTGCTGCAGTACAAGGATATAATTGAGGTGAGTTTGGTATAATCAGTTAATGGAGACGTTCATCGAGACGTTAATCGAAATTCGTTCGATTAGAGATACAGTCCAGCTAATCGTTTGCATTCAGGTTGATTCACCGCTTGTCTGATCATTAATACGCCATTTTTATCGATTGCTAAGATTTGGTTCGTTTACCCAACAACGGTCCGTTTCTGTTGTTCAAGGTAATTACACAGTCGACAACGAACGAACTGTACATACAGGAATAAATTCGCTGTTCACTATTCCGTATTTGATTCATTTTAGGCATGATTTAACAGTAGGTATTCCTAAGCATTTTAATTGCTCAAAACTGTGTGAACCAACGACCTGCATCATATACATACACATAAGTGGTTATTTACATTGCACAAGTGTCCTAGAGCTGTACATGCGAGCGTGGGCCTAATAAGCGAGCGAGCTTGTTACTGTTTGAGCAAGAAAAGTTCACTAACGGTTGAACATTTTACAAAGTTGACACACAACTCTATATAAACCCATTGTTTACAACATGGTTACTATGGCGGCAATTATAACTTTACGAGAAACGTCCTCGAAAGTCATTACGAGAAACGTCCTCGAAAGTCATTACGAGAAACGTTCTTGTAACGTCTTTACTAGAAACGTCCTTGTAAAGTCTGTACGAGAAACGTCCTCATAAGGTCTGTAGGACAAACGTCCTCGTAAAGTCTTCACGAGAAACGTCCTTGTAAAGTCTGTACAAGAAACATCCTCGTGAAGTCTTTACGAGAAACGTCCTCATAATGTCGCCGCATTTTATTTATACAATATCTTAGTAACGCATAGGAGTGGCCTGCAGATGTTGCTAATCACCACGGTAACCATTATTACGTTTTCAATACGCACTTTGACATAATCACAATTTGGGATAGAAATTCTTTTTGTAGTCAACTTGAGCCGTTGTGCTTAAAGCGTATGTATCTTGCACCTAAAGGAAGTTTGCGGCGTCGGGCAAATAAAGGCTCTCCGTTTCACGTCTGGCCTCATACATTGTCTGTGGACGTAAACCATTTCTTTGGGGCCTAGATATGTAAATAGCTCTTTTCTACTCACACATTAGTAAGTTGTCAATTACACACGGACTTCATGGCTAGTAAATCAGTTATAACGTAACAGTGTTATGTAATGAAAGTCACTACTGTTAAGTTATATATGTGTATATAGGGGTTTTTCAGATTGTTAGTATGGGGATCTCGGAAACTAGCGGAGATAGAGGGACGATTAAATGGGGAAAGAATTGCAGTTTTACGAGCTCAATTTCATGAGCTGCTTTTTTTTTTTTTTTTGGAAAAATTGCATGGCTGACTGGATATCTCGAAAAAATATATTTTTTGTTATTTTGTTCGGTGCCTATGGATCTGTTATTATTGACTTTAGAAAAATGTGTAATAGAAAAAGTTGTACGTAATTATGTGCTTAATAATACAGTCTAATCGATTATTTTATTTAAGCTATAATTTTTTAGTCATGACATAAAGTTGAGTTTTTTCTAATGGAAACCATAGTTGGCCATGACTTTATAAAAAAGGCCATTCTTCAACTATTCTAATGATATACCACTTGATATAGTTATTTTTGTAAATAATTAAATTATGGTTATTTTCGAACCATTCAAGCTTTGAAAACAATTGATAGATGCGCATTAAATAATATAATTCAAGTTAATTATTAAAATTTTTCTTTTCATTTCGAAATTATAAACATTATTTTGGTATAAAATGTTTATTTCGTTGGAGTTACAATTTTATATAAAAATAATTTTTGATAAAATAAAACTACTATATAAATAAATAATAAATAAAACTAAAACTTATTCTTCCAATACAGTGAAACTTTAACCAAGTGTTTGATTTAACCTAAATAAAACTACATAAGTACAAAACTACTAAACAGGGAATGACAGACGATAAATTGAGAAACAATACAAGAATATTAGAACGTAACTAAAGTAGTACCAAAACAACGTAATTAAAGTTAGGAAAGTATTTAAGACTAAGTATGTTCAAAAGGTTCACCATTATGATTAATGCACACCTTTTTGAAACAGAATTTGTTGCTTTTCTAACGGAGCGTCTATCAATATTAGCAAAAACTTGTAACTTGTAAGTACAGCTTCTCTAAGGTCATCTACTGTGACGTACGATGTTTGATACACTCTTTTACCTTTTATCTTTTACCATTGCCCATAAATAAAAATCTAAAACAGAGAGATCGGGAGATCGGCCACCTCTATAATTGTCGTTTGTATCTATCAATTGTTTCTATAGCATACTACTACGAATAGTTCGAAACTGAAAAGAAGAAAATTCCCATAATTTAATTATTTATAAAAATACCTATGTAATATGATATATCATTAGAATCGTTGAAAAGAGGCCTTTTTTATAAAGTCATGGCCGACTATGGTTTCATAGTCAAGTTTGTGTCATAACTCAAAAATTATAGCTTAAATAAAATAATCGGTTAGACTGTATTATTAAGCACATAATTTCCCATAACTTTTTCCTTTACACATTTTTTCAAAAGTCAATAATAACAGAGCAATAAGCTCCGAACAAAATAACAAAAAATATATTTTTTGAGATATCTAGTTAGCCATCCATTATTTCCTAAAAACAAAAAGCTCATGAAATTGAGCTGCAATTCTTTCCCAATTTAATCATCCCTCTATCTCCGCTAGTTTCCGAGATCCCCATACTAAAGATCCGAAAAAACTCACCCTATATATATATACAGGGTGTGTCTCGAAATTGGCGCCCGTGCTTTTGGGATTTGATTCACAGGGCTTGATCAAATTAAAAATTAAGAGCGAAAAACGTTCCGTTTCTCCCTCGCTGCAGAGTTATTAATAAAAATGTAAACTTTTTCGACCAGTACTCAAAAACACGATTTTAATTTATTAATTTTATCAA
Organism: Othius punctulatus; assembly: GCA_951805005.1. Lineage (NCBI taxonomy): Eukaryota > Metazoa > Arthropoda > Insecta > Coleoptera > Staphylinidae > Othius > Othius punctulatus. The sequence continues at coordinate 36,889,912 of OX638146.1, forward strand.
ATCTAGAGACAACATAGCGAATGTTAATTTTTTTAACTGTTGAAAAGCAGAATAGAAACTAAAATGAAATGGACTTTTATGTTTTTACAATATTATTCGTTAAATTTAACAAAATGATTCGAAAATTTATCACAATTTATCAAAACAAGTTCGTTATGAACAGTAATAAATAGAAAGTTCATAATGTGTTTTTAGAATTTTAATTGATTTCAACAAAAATGCAATTATAACATTCACTGTGATTCATCATTGCCAATTACGACTCCTATTTAAAAAAAACAACTGTATTGTATCTTATTTATTAACTAATATATCAAAATTCTGTAAAACTCATTCAATCCACCGTAAAAAAAGTGCATGAAGAACATGCAACTCTTATCTTAATAAAATGATAAATAAATGAAATATTGATAAAAATCTAAAATGGAAAATAATGAGTTTTTGGCTATAACTCGAAAACAAAAGACGATAGCCAATTTTTATTTTCACCATTGAGTTTGTCTTGAAAAAAGAGATCGAGGATACGCCATCTGATTTTCTCTATCTCTTCTAGTTACCGAGATCCCCTATAGAAACATCCAAATCGGGCCACCCTGTACAATCCCGGCCATCCAAAAGTGAACAAAACCTAGTGAAAATTTACGTATTTTTCATTAGATTAGGCTTTCTTCATCGACGTTCGTGCAGCATAAGGTACTATTCAAACTGTGACATTTTAGCTCGCTGTGACATTTTAGGGGGCCTATGATTAATAGTAAAAGTCATACTATAAAAAAATACGTTCCCTTTTGGATGGCCGTGGTTGTACATGTGAGCATTTTTTCCAATCACGGCACATTATTGATACATTATGTCACCATCTCTTGGCACTTTTAACACCGTAAATCAAAACTAAACTCGTCCTAAGCATCCAGGGACCATGGCATGAAATCGTGAGGTTATGTCATAAACATGGGAAAAAGATCACGCGAAAAACCCTGACGGGGAATCCATGAAGAGTTCGTTATAAGAGGAGAATTCGTCCAAGTTTAGATCCATTTTGGTTCGCTACATCCAAAAGTTCATTATAAGCAGATTTGCTATAACCGGTAAAAAAAAAACATTGTGCTTATGAGGAAATTTGCATTGTTTGAAATGAAGTACATTATACCCGAGAGTTCACTATAAACGTGTTCGTGATAACCAGACTTTACTGAATCTACGAATATGGCATAATTCAAGACTAAAATTTATTATTTTTTCTATGAACATTAGCGTTAATATATTGGCGATTGTTAATAGATGTCCGTTCATCTAATCTTAAACTGAAAGCCTTATTACTAATTTTATATTGTAATATTTTTCGTTAATTACTTCATTCCGAATATTGGCTGCATGATGCTAAACAATTTTTTTAATGGTATTTCAAGATTTAGAAATGTCACTTTTTGTCGTTTATAATATTCTCGTTTATATGTTGAGACCTACAAAATGTTGTAAAAATTATTCCATGCTGCACTGACATGCACACTGTTGAAGCAGGATTGGATTCATCAGTTGTTTCCTGTAAATGAGTAATTTTTGATCGAGAAACTTTAATTTCAATTGAAGTAAACTTTTCATCAGCATTTTCCTTTTCTCGTATTAATAAATTAGTTTTGTGCAGGCTCTTTAAATGACTGAAGTTTAATCTTTTAAACATTTTGTCAGTTTATTTCATAATGCTTGACATCCCGCCTCGTGGTCTCTGTTTAGACGGCGTTGACCAAAATTCCTTGACCTTGGTGGTTTTGCATCTCGGGAAGATCGCGATAAGAGAAGGGGGACATTTTTCGCTAGGGAGTTAAGTTAGGCGCCATGTGAGCTTGCACGATATCGAAAACAATTAACATTTCATGATGTTCGGAAATGGGGGCTAGGTGTCTGTGCACTTTGCTAATTTTCAAATCCACGTACTGCCTCGAGAAACTAGAGTTTCAAGAAGAATAACTTTGTACTGCAATGGATCATACATAAACTGTGAACACGGGAAATTGTTACTGTAGCAGTACTTTAGACAATTTAAGCAAGACACAAAACGTATCAATTCTCTCCATATAGCAGAAGAGGTAATGTTGCTAGAGTTTGGTTGGTCTATAGTTTAGCAGTAAATTTCATACTTTTCATTTTCATCATATAGGCTCATTTGTTCTGCATGCATACACACAGACAATTTGTTTTAAATAATTTTGTTTTGTAAGTTGTAATTTATTAACCCTACAATTTCAAAATGAGCAATTGCGTTAATGTACTGAGCGATCAACAATTATTTAGGTAAAAGAAGTCCTTCAGATGTTGGAAATATGTCTACTAGAGTCCAAGACGTCTGTTAAAATCTCGAGGCAGCCATTCATGGTAGGCCTGTTGTAGGAATGCATACCTTGTTTAATTTTTTTTTTTTGCAGGTACCATAACACTTATACCATATTATCTAAATAATTGTTGATCGCACAGTATAATTTAAGAAAAACTGTTGTTCAATTGTTGTTTCTGAACAGTTGTTGTTCGTTTAAAATTGTATATAAAATCTTATTTTTGTCTTTTTTTTTCAGATACCAGTTGAAGACACTTTCGCACGTTGATTCATTTCAAGAATCAAGAAGAATGTCAGTTGAGCACATTGATTCATTTCAAGAATCAAGAAGAATGTCAGATGAGCACATTGATTCATTTCAAGAATCAAGAAGAATGTCAGATGAGCACGTTGATTCATTTCAAGAATCAAGAATGTCAGATGAGCACGTTGATTCATTTCAAGAATCAAGAAGAATATCAGATGAACAGCTAATATAATTACAACATATATCCTATACTACCCTCCAATCTAGTCAAGATATCGATGACTTACGAAGGAAGCAATTCCCTTTGGATCTGGACAATATTCTGGAATTCATTATCAAGAATCAAAAAGAATATCAGATGAACAACTAATATATTTACAACACCTATCCTATACTACCGTTCAAGCGACACAGGATAATGATGACTTCTAGAACAAGAAAGCAATTCACTTTGGCTGATGACAATATTCTGGAATTCATTATCTAGAATCAAGAGGAATATCAGATCAACAGCTAATATAATTACAACATATATCCTATATTCCCTTCCAATTTACACAAGATAATGATGACTTCCGAAACAAGAAAGCATTCCTTTCGGATCAAGAGAATATTCGGGAATTCATTATTCTCATACAACAAAACATGGCAAATGTTACATTTTATATGTATGTTAAATTTTAATTTGTACATAAGAAGGTGCATTAGTTCAATGCAATGGCACCAACATATTCGGTGCAATGACCAACAGTGGTCTTCACACAACCGAAGTAAAATGAAAGCACATTTGTCAACGGTGATTGTTAACGTTGCAAATAACAACCACAAAAAAATGGAATCCCCGAAGAGTCTTGACGTTATTATCTGCTTATTGGATGTAGATAGTTCAGCTGCTGCTCTTTATAATTCCCAAATTATAAATAAATGCACATGAATTTGCATTCACAAAATGTGAATTGTAGAGCAGAACAAATTAAATTTGAATTTATCACCGCTCGGAGCTATCCCCGAAGTTATGCCGATGTAGTATAAAGACGAGTGTCATCAACCATTGATAAAACAATTCCGATATCAATTAAAACTTACTTATGCTTGACATAAGAAATTTTAACCGTACCAAGAAATCTAGACTACAGCATTTTAGTTCATTCAACCGGCGCTGAGTAGTCGAATGCATTACAATTACTCTGAGAGTATGTATTTGCAGTTGCATACTTGCTTCTCTCTATCGGTATATTATCTGCCACTAGTGGCATCAAATAATTAATGACGAAGCTTCAAGCTATAGTTTTATGGGCAGCTCTTTTCAACTCTTTGCTGGATTGTGATTATAGATATCTATGTGAAACCTTTTTTCTGTAACATATTTATAGGGATAAGCAGATGACGCCTACATCAGCAAGATTGTTGACTTCGCAAGTTCACATGATTTACCTCTTTATGTATACAATATTAATAGTTTAGAATTTAATTCTATGATCCACGGGTTTCCAAATTATGTATGCAGGAATGCATACAGTTGACTCTTCGCGCACGACTTTTCCTTTGATGGAGAATTATTAAATGTGGTGCAAAGAAAGAAAGATTTTTGACGTTGCACAGATTTTTGTTTTAAGTATCCGGTTTTTGGACTATTACTTCAAATGAATGCGTTGTGACTGAAAGGTCAAAATCAAAGCTAAAATAGCAAATGAGACAATTGTGGAATGTATTATTTTTTTTTTTCATTTATAATAATTGATATAATAATTTCAAGATAACACATACACTTCTGTATGGTATGTGGAATGTGCCACAGCTATTTTTGTCATTGGATCTGCATGGCACACATTGTGCCACGGGTCGTCCCTTTATGCAGAGCTGCGTAGGTCAGCAATTGTGCCGCACTCCCTGTGAATTTATATTTGAGATTATTAAGCTCGTCGTCTTGACTAGCTATGAATGGTCCCCCAAATTTGGTTTAAGTTTTTATTATCTCAAAATTAGCAGATTTACTATAATCTCAACTGTGCGTACCACAGCTTCATAAAAGCTTCGCTTTTGAAGTGGCATTTCTGCTTCTTTATAAGAGGTTCCTCGTCAGAAGTAGCACTTTGTACGATATCACTTGGAACATAATTCATAATTCATTTTATTCATGCTCCAGATTACAAACGAGAAGTCTCGCACAAGTCTGTCAATAATTCACACAAATTGCAAAACAAAATACAAAAAAAAACAAAAAGTATACGACTATAATAACTCTACAACCATGCAAATGCGCTAGTTGTTTGTGTCTTAACACATTAAAATATATAAGCATACAACAAGTAATAAAAGAAACAGCCAAAGTTCAAACTAGTTAAAATTGGAAGAGTAAAATTCCGCCAAGTTGTACGGCTCAATTTCGCACAACAACTCAAACAAAGCCCTTTTGAATTTATTGCTGTTAGATACACATTTTATGGTTGCTGGTAGGTGGTTGAAAATCTTCAGTATAGCATAATGAGACTCTTTCCCGAATTTCGATAGCCCATGTTTCGGCAAGCTATATAATTGGCCATTCCTCGTGTTGTCATGACACCATCACGTTGTTATCAAATTTCTGCCCGTGTTTCAGCAGAAACTTGACGCACTCACAGATATACATTCCATGGATTGTGAGCATCCTGCCCTTTCTGAAAATACCTCTGCAGGAGTCCCTGAAACCTAGCTTATACATAATTCGTACTGCCCGTTTTTGCATCTTAAAGGCTTCCTCCCCTGCAACACTGTTTCCGCAGAACATCAGACCATATCGCAAGTGGAAGTGGACATGGCGTATTAAAATGTTTTGTTAAGTCTAAATTTGTGGCTTTCACCAGAACACGCAGCCCGTAACAAGCCCTACTCACTCGGTCACAAACCAATGCAACATGGGAGGAGAAAGACTGTCTCATCCAGTATAATTCCTAAGAACTTCGCTTCGTTCATAAACTCATACTCACTATTGGTGAAGCTGTGACGTACCTGAAGGGCAATCAGCGCGTTAGGCCGTGGAGCGAGTGGAGGGTCCCTTCGAAGCAGTGACGAGGGCCAGGCTCTCGGTGTCAGAGAGTGGGGGGGTTAAAAAAGGCTCCACGTAATTTTAACCTCGTCGCTACTTCGTCGCAAGGGTGGCTCCACCCTACCTGCGTGGGTGGACGGCAGACAGTCAGCGAAGTTCAGAAATCACGAACTGTCACAACGCTGACCATTTGGCGCCAACACCACCAGATTTAAATCTCGCAGTGAGAATAAAAAACTGAAACTGAAATAAATGCCCGATCGAGAAAACGTGGGGGGAACAAAAAATAACAGGTGTGAATTTTGTAGTGTAAAATATCGGCGTTTATTCACACAAACGACGGACACCGTGTCTGCGCTCCTGAAATAAATACCTCCGTACGCAACCCTTTCGCGCAGGGTTCACCCTATTCGGCCGAATATTGCGAGCTCCTGATCGCGCGATTCAAAGGGCCGACGGAGCGACATTTCTCTTACACAAGCGCAAAACACGTACGGCACGAAACACGTAACGCAACTTTTACACAAAAGAATAAACGATATGTCAATATGGAATTAAATAAAGGTCTGGCTCAATTGAGAACACAAAAAAATATGTATCAATATCTATGTCTGTATCTGTGTCCCTGGCGGCTGGGTTCAGCTCCTGAATGGCGGCGGTTTGCGTCGTGGACGCCGATCACTCGATTCCGGCCTCAGCGCAGGATGATCGCGGCCTCCAGCCAAGAACGGGTTGGCTGAGCTACTTAGCCCTTACCCCGTAACAAAACGCTCAGATGTTATGAGCGTATGGATAGTTCCTTGCCCTGTACCTGGTGCCTCAATCCCCTCAAGGGTGGTTAACTGAGTCCCCGTTGATTATCCCGGAAACCGGATGGTGGTACACCTATTTCAACGGTTCTTCTAGCACCTCCGTACTGTACACAAGGTAGCTGAATTCTGCCTCTATGGCGGCGTCTCGCCGGCGAATTTAAAAATCGCACACATGGGAAAGGCGTCACCACAACAAAAAAAGGTGCGAGTACGGTTGTCTACAGTGCAGGTCTATACGCCAATTAATTATTAAAATGCAGTTTCTGCCAAAGACATTTCTGGACCGTTACAAAGCTATAGCAGTTGAAGCTAAGCAGAACATACTTATCACTACTTGCGTTATCAGCTGTCTCATCAGATAACGTATTCCACAGTTGCTGTAATCGTCTTTGCTTCTTTTCATAGTCACTCATTTGGAGACTGACACTAGTCGTATAGGTACTGATCTGGCTAAAAGGCTAGATGGGATGCGCCTATATTTGCAAGCCATATCTTGCAAACCGTGACACAGTTTGTGCCTCACGGCACATAAGAGAACAAATCTTTTATCAGGCCACTTGGCGTAGACTTTGTGCCATGACTAAATACAAATAAAATACAATTACCTTCTTTTTTAAATATTTAACCCAATAGTGCATGAGGTTGTTATTGTTAAATTTTCAATTGAAATATATAAAATCTCAATATGTAATATTTTGAATTTACAAAATCAAATCGAATTTTCTATATTTTGAAAAATATTGGGGCTAGTATTATAGAGAATGATCAGCTGATTGAATAAGTCTTTAGTGATTAATACATTTTGATGATCGATTTCACATTTTAATACAAGGACTAGTTGCATTATTCTAGATTTTAGTGTCGACTCGTTATGTTCAATACTTCGTAGGGTGTCATTAAATTTCTTAATAGCTTGAGTGGTTAGGCTATAACCGTATTTTAACTGATGTTTAATTTGTTTATCACAATCTTGTAGATAGTTTAAAATATTATCATTTCTTTCACCGTCTGTGTTCAAATTTCCGCTAATCGTTTTCACGATCGTTCCTAATCCGTCAATCAATCCACTTTTATTTCTTTTCTTACTCAAAGCGTGCAATTTAATATTATTTATTTTGTCTACAATTTCATTTTGAATATAGTTTAATATTTTGTTATAATTTTCAAAATCTTGACCATGGTTTAATATTTTGTTATAATTTTCAAAATCTCGTTCATATGTAGATATGCTTTTTAAGCCTAGTTTTAGGAATTGGTATTGAATGTTTCTCAACTTCTCGATATAACGGGTTTAAATCATAGTAATGAACAAAGGTGTGTTCGGTCTTTTGTAGTTTCGCTGGTTCTAGGTTGATAGGTAATATTCTTAGATTTTGCGTGATGTTTTTTATTCTCTCGCCTTGCGTCATTGTGACGAGGGCGCACCTGGAAGAGATTCGTTAGTTTTAGATTCGTTTTGATGAATATGATTCACGATATTTGATCCTTCGAATACGTATTGGATCATTAATTTAACTTTATCATAATTTAGTTGATCTAAGCTGCATCCAATTTTGGGCACTGCCAATTTTGTAATATCTTTTGCTTCGCAGAATTTCCGCATATTGATTAAGGCCTTGAGTAAATTCTCATAGGTCGGAACTTCTCCAGGAGTTCCTTTTCAATGGTTGAGTAATTCGTTTCCGAAATATTCAAGGTTCTACTTGCGTAAGCTATGGGTAGATCTGAGCCGATGTTACCTTGTGATAAGACGGCACCCACTGCATAGTTACTGGCATCTGTCGTGAGGACAAATAGTTTTGAAAAGTCTGGGTATTGTAACAGAGGCTCGTTATTCAGTAAATTTTTACATAAACTAAAACAACTTGTATACTCTGGATTATTAATGTCTATATAATAGCATTCTTTTTGAGACATTTGGTCGATGGTTCAGTTAAATTTGCAATGAATTTTCTACAATAGCCTAGGAGTCCAAGGAATCCTTTTATTTGTTTTGTCGTTTTAGGTACAAGAAAATCCTGTATTGTTTCAGTTTTGTCTGTGTAGGGTTTTACACTTTCAAGGGTGTTCCCAGCGCCTCCACCCAACATGGCGGTGTTGCTCTCTGCCCGGCATGGGGCGGGGTAACGTGAATTGTTTTCGTTTAGGGTGCACATACACTAGATAAACTATTGTTCAGGGGGACACATATTGTATTACAAAAAATTACAGCTATTATACAAATCACAAAACAAAGGAATATGACAACTATAATAATTATGAACGTTACAATTTACACATATATACAATTTACAACTTGCAGAGGATAAGAACATGAGCAGACCCCATTCTTTACCTTGCTCAATTTGTTAGCCGTTTCGCTGGACGTTGGCGCAACACAAATTGCTGATGACCAGGGTGCTCGAACGGCGGCCGAAAAAAGAGGCCGTTTATGGCACAGTGGACCTATTTAACAGCTCGCAGACCGACGAAAGGCCCACTCAATATTGCCCCCCTTCCGAAGTATAAAAATATGTACAAATTAAACCTAATTATCAAATCAGCCATTTCCCGTAATATAATTAATCAAATGTTAAACTCTTAAAATGAAATATGAACCATGACAAAATTTGAATAGCATTTCTAGGCCCACGGAGGGTGGAGGTAACAAAAATGACGACAATTATATGGAAATTAAATAATTAAACGGACTAATGAGACGGCTGTAACCGAGCCGGACATGCAGTAATCATATGAAAATTGGGAAAGCGGTAATTAATGATATTTTACTAAACTGACGGATTACTTGTGATAATGATACGTTGACTGCCAAGCCCGAGATAACTCGTGGTCGGCTAAGTGTTTCCAGACGCCCACCACGAGTTAACTCGGTTTGGAAAGACTTTATATCGGTGCCTGTCACAAGTTAGTTCGTGGTTTTTCCATGCATATTACAATTGCGGGGCGCCTGTAAAAGGTAAGAAAATACACGAAAGGCGTCCCAATTTGTTTTTTTTTATTTCGTCTCAGAAAAGTTACAAAATGAAAGTTTCATTACAAAAAGAAGGAGAGAGCATACAAACTATAAAATTATGTTTGGAATATATTTAATTTTCGTGATGTTTTTTAAAACATTGTTCTACATATAAAGGTGGATTTTCAGCACATGCAGCACAGAAATATCTGGTTTCTCGTCGAATTTTGTTTGCAGTGCAGACGCGACATGCTCTTGTTGGACGTTGCTATTTCTCTGATGCTGATATGCTTATTAAATGATGAAAATTTTCTGGTGGGGTTTTATTAGTTTTTTGGCATTTTATTACCAATAAGTGCGCATACAAAATGCTCTCGAAATTTCAATGATTTCATTGTGTCACCTGTAATTTTGGCGGTAAAGCAGGTATGCATTATGGATGTATATTTCGAATATGTGCAATGCAATTTTTTTCGGCTATCTAATTGTTTTCCTTGGGGCGCTATAGTGGCTGAGCATTTGGTCGGATTGGTCTATGCCAGACATTCCAGCGTTGTAATCTTTGATTATATTTGGTTTTCGGGACTCTTCCATTTCTATTACGGACTTCCAGCATTTCTACTTTATGCATGTTTGAAATTGTTAACACCTCACGCTTGTCTTTCCATTTGCAGACGACAACCGATTTTTTTCTGCGCCACACACTCGCCTTTTTTCAGTTTTTTTGAGACCACAAATTTTGGATTTTCTTTTCGATTACGTAAAGTGCCGCAGATATAAGTTTTTCGGGATGTCATTTCATTGGTAAGGGCTACTGAATTATAAAAATTGTCAGTATAGAGAACGTATCCCTTATCTAGATAATTTTCCATCAAATGCAAGACTACCCCTGCAGCATGTCCCATATCATTGTCAGTGGTTTCTGATTTGCCGCAATATATTTTTATTTTCAGTACCATTCCTTTCGATTCACATAATTCATATAGTTTTACTCCATATTTATGTTTTTTGTTTTTTATATATTGCCGAAAAAATAGTTGGCCGCGCCATAAGATCATTGACTCATCAATGCATAAATTTTTATCAGGAACATAATTCTCTTTCGTTAGTTTGTTGAAATGGTCCAATACTGGTCTGACTTTGAACAATCGATATTCTCTAATACTATTTGAATTGTCAGCAAAGTGCAAAAAACGCAGAAGTAACTGATATCGGTTTCTACTTATTACCGATCCCCAAAATGGCATTTTATACATAATGTTTTGGGACCAATAATGCTCAATTGAGGGTAGCGCACATGGACCCATATGAAGAAGAAGACCAAGAAACACTCTCATTTCGTTTGCGTTAGTGTCAACCCATCTAGTCAAACGAGAGGACCTTGTAAGTGGATTATTTTGTATTTCTTGGGCAGCATATAAATTTGTTTGTTGGACTAAAAGATCTATAAACTTATCAGAGAAAAATAAGTTTACCAGATATTCGATGGTCAGTGGTTCTTCAAGATTCAATCCAATGTTTTGTTCAGAAAAAATAAACCGTGGTGGGTCATCTTCCACGTCGTACCATTCTTCGTTTGCTAATTCGTGATCAGGCTCCAAATCAAAAACCGCGTTTTGTGAAGCAGGTGCCTCATTTTCGTCGCTCTCGCTTGAACTTTCTTCGCTGCTTGAAACCTCGTAATCTTGATCGTCAACTGGATGTTCTTGAAGAAAATCATCCCATTCCGAGTCACTCATCTCCGCATAACGTTCCAGTTGTTCGTGAGTCAAGCGTCGTTTACTAGACATTTTCTTATAGACCAAACAAAACTATTATAAAATCGCAATCTACGCCTGGTAAGATGCACATGTGTACACTAATGAAGCTCCAGACGTACTAGACACGGCATTAGACGTGCATTATAATATAGCAAACATGGAAAGGCGCGCGCATGATGTGACCACGAGTTATCTCGTGCTTGGGCGCCCAAAGCAGAACTCCATTCCGAGACGCCCATCACGAGATAACTCGCGTGGGCGTTTTTTGTAAAAAAATCAATCGAAATCGAAGGCAAATACCAAAAAATGTTTAATGAACAAAATTCGATTAATTTTTTTTGAGTTTTATACAGTGGCGTCCGGGGCCCGTTATCGTGAATTGGCCGTGGCAGTCAACGTGTTAAAATGCAGAGGCACGTCCATCGGCCGACCGAAATTACGGATCACAACAGTCGCGCGGCAGATGTTTTATAGGCGCGGGCCAAATGTCCGGACTGCTACAACTGGACAGTACACAGAAGGCGTTTATGGTTGGAAATTAAAAAAAAGGATCGCGAGTTATTAATCGAACGCGATGACAAGGGTGACAATATGCCCCAAGTAGGCAACTTCCTTTCTTAGAAATTCCGACTTGTCAATTTGGATATTAAAATTAGATTCGCGTAGGCGATCGAACACCTCTCTCAACCGCTGTACGTGTTCTTGTAAACATGTGCTGGAAACAATTATATCGTCCACGATAGGAGGCATTTCTCGTTTTGGATGCCGCGCAAAATATTATCCATCACTCTCTGGAACGTCGCAGGGTCCGTTTTTAGACCGAACGGTATTCTGAGAAACTCATAATGGCCGTTTTGGGCGTTAAATGCTGCTTTTGGAATATCGTTATTTTTAATTTCAATTTGGTGGAATCCTGACGCCAGATCTAAGGTTGTAAAGCAGTGGTTCCTAACCTTTATAATACTGCTACCCCTGTAACCTGTTAGGAAATCAAATTTTACCCCAATTTTAAAATGTTATAAAAACACTCAATGCAAGCGAATTCTAATGTTTATTAATTACAAAGTTGTCATTGCCCAGCAGTTAGTCAGAAAACTGGATACATTGTGGCTACATAAAAACACAACAATATTACGATATTTTAACTATGAATTAATAATAATAATCAGTGTGAGGGTTGAAATTGTTTTGCGTTTACAAGTTTTTTTATGTTTGGTTTAGTGTCACTTAAAGCACATCTCATGTCATGTTCCACATTGAGACGGTTTCAGGCCTTGGTTTTCAATGAAACTAAAGTTGAAAAACCACTCTCGCATCTGTAAGTGGTGGCAAAAGGTACTATCATTTTTAAAGCTCTGTTAGCTATAACAGGATATTCGGCACCTGCTTTAATCCAAAATCTGCTGAGATCATACATTTGAAATTCTACTTTTAAAGTACTATTCTCGCGCAGTCCAAGAAATTCTACTTTGGCCACTACATCTTCGTCTTTAATAATGTCATCATCAGTAGAAAATGGTCTTAATATCCAAGAGTTGGACTGACGATTATCTAAATCCGGAAAGTATTGCTTCAGTGACTCTATTACTGCAGATAAATGTTGATCCACGGCATTTCCAAATGTGATTTTGTTTTCTTCGGTATTTACCAATTGCTCACAGAGTAGTGTAAACATCGACACATCGCCAGCTTGCACTCTGCGTTGGTAAAGTTCTAATTTACGTATAAAACTAGCAACTTTATCCTGCGCTGTCAAAATATTCGTCATATTCCCTTGCAAAGAAATATTGAGATTGTTGATTTCACTGAAGAAATCAGCAAGCTACGTCAGCTTTTCGACGAATGTTTTGTCTTTTATGTTTGACAGATACTCTTTCTTTCTGTGTTTCTGTTTTTGTTTTTAAAAAAATAATGCTATTTCTTCACGGAGCTCATAATCCCGGTTCAAAACTCTACCTCGTGATAACCAGCGTACCTCTGTGTGATACAAAAGAGAGTTATATTTGGACTTTGTCCAAATACCAACTTCATCACATAAAACTTTAAATGCTCTCGTGTTTGTTGCACTTGCCACGAACATGGTTCACAGTTTTCACTATGTCACTCAACGTGCTTAGTAATTCTGGTGGAAGCGTCTTAACAGCCAAAGCGTAGCGATGTATGAGACAATGATAGGATAACACTTGAGGAGCAACTTGTTTCACGAGTGCTTGAAATCCAGAACGGACACCCATCATTGAAGGCGCGTCGTCTGTTGCCGACCAGCTTTGACCAGTCCAGACCATTTTCCTCACTAAACTGTTTCAGCGTTTCGAATACGTCTTTTCCACGTGTAGTGGTGGACAAGAACTTACAGAACAGGTATTCCTCTTTTACAGTCATCTTTAATGTAACGTGTAAATACCAGTAGTTGTGAACACGAAGCTACATCTGTGGACTCATCTAATTGCAGCGCAAACATAGAACTTCCTTTCATTTCATCAATAACGGTTGCCATAATATCGTTACTCAAGTCTGAAATGCGACTTTGAACTGTTGTATTTGAAAGTGATATTTGTTTTCTCTTGGCCACATGTTGCTCGCCAATGACGAGTGATACTGCATCACACAAACAAGGTTTGATGAGATCCTCTCCTATAGTGTGCGGTTTTTTGTTCACAGCAATAGAGTTGTGCAGTTCGCGAACAATTCGTTTGCAACGAACGAATCTTTAAAATGATTCGAATGAGTCGATTCACTAAACTGAAACCCAACGAATCGTTAGTGATTCGATTCATAATTTGGAATGAGTCAGTAGTTTAGTACACGATTCTGTAGTACGCCGTGTGAGAAAGCACTCGGAGTGTCGGCTCGCGGCAAGGCTGCGACACCGGCGGCTCTTTGATCTGTTGTGTCGGCATCTTTCATATTCACGGAAAAAAATACCGAACCCGTCGCTGACAGGTCGTTCTTTTTGTTTCGCTCGCGCCATTTACTGGTAATTGTTTTAATTAGATAGAATTTTCGGGAACTTTTTTAATGTAATTGTATGTAATTTGACGTTTTAAATAAACCTAATATACTACCAGTAGGTATTATTATAACATATTTCATTTAAAAACATTAATAAATTCACTTTTTTAACGTTTTAAATAAACATAACATACGTATAGATAATATTATAACATATTTCATTAAAAAATATATGATAAAATATTGGCATCAACGAAAACAAAAAATGCAAATAAATATAAACTCTATAATAATAAAAATATGTATAAACTCTGAATTAATAAAAAACATATTCACCTTTTTTAATGTACCTGTAATAACATATATACCTTATAGATAGGTACCGTTATAACATATGTTATTAAAAAATATAATAATATAAATATTGGCATAAAAAACGAAATATAGAAATAATTATAAACTCTATAACTAATAATATAAATATAAATATTGGCACCAAAGAAAATGGAAAATAAAAAATATATAAACTTTACAAAAATAACAAAATACATATATAAACTCTGCAATAATAAAAAATAACCTTATTAAAACAAAATATTAAATAGATTCTTGCATATTAAAATTAAGGAATAATAGTTTTGATATTTTTGTTGCACTGAGCCTCGTTCTTCTTTCAGATATTGTTTGGCCTGCCTTCGAAAATAGTCTCTCGCATGGAACTGAAGTTGCCGTAATGCACAGTTTTTTTAAAACTAACTTGAATAATCTTGGATATATATTTTTTTGTTTTGACCACCACATCAAGGGATTTCCAGTCCTCTTTAATAAAGGCTCTTGAAGATAGCGATTGAATTCCATTGTAGCGGCTGTTGTTGGGTCTTCTATTTCGATTAGATTAGCAGTCATGTGATCGTAATCATCCCATATTGAGTGCCCAGCAAAATTTGTTTTATCGGGTTCTTCCTGAATTGCAATGTTGTCAAGTTCTTCATTTCCAGTTGTAAGATTGCTAGCTTGACTGATAACTGATTTTTTTGCGTTTCCAAAAGCTTTGATATTGTCACAAAATCCTTGTTTTTTGAACCTAGGATCCAACAATGTAGGTTCCGCAATTAATAGATTTTCTTCCATATTATTAAATCTTGCATTAATTTGTTGTATTAATATATCCAGCATATTTTGAATGGTACACGGAATATTAATATCACATTTCAAAGATAAACAATGTCTTGCTAAAGCTTTACTTAAATAAATAATTTGTGAAAGAGTTCCATTTTTCTCTGCACTTATTTCAATTGTTACTTCCTGGAAACATTGTAAAGCTTTTCAAGCGTATTTTATTATTTCCCAATCAATGTGGTTGTGTAATCGGGCGTCGTAAGCGCTGGTTTCCACCAAGAGGGAAAAATGAAAAGGACGGTTCCAAAGTTTTGGTTTAAAATACGTGTTTACTTCTTACAGGTTTACAATCGACTGCTTACAAAAACGGTGCCAAGCGGATAGTTGCGCCCCCTCAACCCGGGGGCGAGGGGTTGAAATATGCGTCGGTTATTGTGTGTACGATGGTCACAAGACGGCCTTAGTACAGACACGTCAAGAGTTTTTCGTGAATATGATTGTATTACAGCGCAACACGACTCTCGACGCGACAGTGGTTAAATCGGTGGCGATCATAATTTAGAAGTGCCAAAGTGGAAATGATGGGTTCTTTTAATTTTAGAAACCTTTCCAACATAACATAAGTTGAATTCCACCTAGTGGGCATGTCCTGTTTTAACCCATTAGAGCCTGAATTATTTATATTTCATGAAAAGATTTTATTTTTTGATTTTAAGGTCAAGTACGAGGTATTTGAAAGAAAAATATTTATTATATTATATCATTTTATTTTAAAACCAGAAAAATAAAGTGTTACATATATGTAACGCTAGGCATTATCAGTACCTATTTAAAAAAAAAAATCATGTACCTATAATTATTATTTTTATTTGGTTCTTGTATGAAAAATTACGTTGCACTCTACAGGGTCCGTCATTTCACCTCCCGTCTTCAATAGCTCAGTTACTAATTGAGTTAGGATTTTGATATTTTGCAGACTTCAGTTGCTTTCTAGGGTGTATTTCAGGAAAATATTTTTGATTATACAGGGTGTCCCAAAAAAGTGTGACGTCATCATGATGTATATTTTTAGATTGCACGGTATATTTTTTGTTACTTATTTGGGTGCCTCTTATAGATGCCTACATACCCATAAAATTTTATGGAAATCGGTTTAGTGACATTAGCACAAAAAAATAAAAACTGAAAAAACTCAGTTTTGCACCATTGGTTAAGAAAATTAATAAGGGATACAAATAGTGCCTCGTTAATAAAACCATGCAAGGTACTCATTAAATAAGGTCTGACGATTGCGTTTTTGACAAGTTTTATTGATATGCATTATACAGAGTGTCCAACATTTATTGTCAAACTTTTCAAACTTTAAAGCACTTTATTTTTCTTATTTTGAATTGGAACCCTAGTATATTTTTATGTAATTACATGCGGAATTAAAAGACAAACATTTTTCTTAATTACAACCCTATCTCAATTCCTAACACATTCAAAGATATTTGGAGAAAACTCGTTTTATCAACAATTTCAATGGCCATTTTAATTAATCAAAATCGAAGGTGGGTTTGAAAAACAATTTATTGACATTATAGTTTGACAAAGTGACAAGAGCCAATGTTGACTGTAGTTATATAAAAGTTATAAACTTTTTGAGCTAAGGTCTTTATACCCAATATACGAAAATTATTTTTTGTCATGGAAAATATGATGTTCACAATATGACAAACATTATGACCTACATTGACAAATGTGGATATGACTTTCATATTCGCATTTCAAAATATTACATTCAACCTGTTACGAAGAGTGGCAATGTCATTTCATACTCGTCTTCGTTTGTGCCTTCAAGAGGGCGGAAGACATATCGAACATAAGTTCTAGCAATTAATTAATTTTAGAAATGCACAGTTATGTTATGTTTTTATGAAATTTTATTACTAAAACTATGTTTTATACAAAACTTAATACTTTTACTATGTGTAATAGGTTTAGACGAAGATCTGTGAAACCTTTATTACTTTCAAGATATTAATTGTAACTACAAAACATGTTATGTCAATAAATTGATTTTCAAAGCCACCTTCGAGTTGTATTCATTAAAATGGCTATTGGAATAGTTGATAAATCGAGTTTTCTGCACATAACTTTCAATGTGTTAGGAATTACGATAGAGTTGTAATTAGGAAAAATGTTTATCTTTTAATTCCACATGGAATGACATAAAAATATACAGGGGCTCCAATTTAAAATAAGAAAAATAAAGTGCTTTAAAGTTTGAAAAGTTTGACACTAAATTTTGGACACTCTGTATAATGCATATCAATAAAACTTGGTTAACGCAACTATCAGACCTTATTTAATGAGTACCTTGTATGGTTTTATTAACAAGGCATACTTTTATCTCTTATTAATTTTCTTAACCAATGGTGCAAAACTGATTTTTTTCAGTTTTTATTTTTTTGCACTAAAATCACTGAACCGATTTTAATAAAATTTCATGGGTATGTAGGCATCCATAAAGGGCACCCAAATAAACAACAAAAACAATACCATCCAATTTAAAAATACACATCATCATGACGTCACACTTTTTTGGGACACCCTGTATAATCTAAAATATTTTCCTAAAATACGCCACAGAATGCAAGTAAAGTCTGCAAAATATCAAAATCCTAACTCAATTAGTAACTGAGCTACAGAAGACGGGAGGTGAAATGACGGACCCTGTATACAAATTCCCACATTGCACTTTTTGCACATTGTGCGTGTGCTTGAACCACAACCTTCCCCAGCGCAACGTCGTCTCTTCTCGTCAGGAATTGCCATGAGCAAATGATTGATCCGATCATATCGCAAATCATCTGATATCCTGTTCAGAGTTAGGCTGCATTTGGCGGTCGATGGTCTTCCTGCACCTTTTGGAGCATTTTGGAATCTTTTTAAATATATTTGTGCTATTGATCTTCTAAAATCTAACTGGAAAATTTGCTTATTATGCCCTTTTCTATAGAGGATCCATGCATTGCTAATTGAAACATCAATTAGCCATGTAAAAATGCACCACCACCACTTTTTGGATCTAACTTCGATTCTATATGTCGATACATTTTCATCCATTAGATCTGTCCCGCCCATGTATTTATTGTATTGTTGGATTATATGTGGTGGTTGAATGTTGATGTACTTTTTTTCAGATCTGCTATACCTTTTAACATGATGAACTGGTTGTACACCATAACACGTTGCTGCTGCTGCAACAATATTATTGTCGCACCATTTTAAAAATATTATGCCATGGTCTCTATCGATTGAAGATACAAAAGTACCTCGACTAGACTTTTTCATATCTTTTTTATTTGTTAGGGGGCAATTTTTTGGAATTCGGTTTTCTCGTATTGTCCCTGTACCTCCATAACCATTTTCCCGTAAATAATTTAGTAAATTATTATTTATTTACACCCGTAAATAAATTGTCAAAGTAAAATTTGTACGGGAATTGTTTGTTGGGTAATTCATTTATCATGGTAACGAAAGGAGCCGTACATTTTCCAAATAAATTCTCGTCCTTTTCTATGGCATTCGGCCGTTTGCCTTGATAAGGCTCAAAGTTAACTAAATAACCATTAACGCTATTTAGGCACCATATTTTGAATCCGAAACGTATGGGTTTGCCACGGATGAACTGTTTGCAGCCATGCCTTCCATAATACTTTATCATCGATTCATCATAATTGATATGTTGAACAGGAACAAAGTTATTCTTGAAGTTTTCTTTCACTATATTTATTAGAGGTCGCAACTTATAAAATTTATCATTTTTATCAACTTTATGATTATCTGCGCAGTGTATAAATCTGTCACGTACCTGAAGGGCAATCAGCGCGTTAGGCTGTGGAGCGAGTGGAGGGTCCCTTCGAAGTAGTGACGAGGGCCAGGCTCTCGGTGTCAGAGAGTGGGGGGGTTAAAAAAAGGCTCCACGTAATTTTAACCTCGTTGCTACTTCGTCGCAAAGGGTGGCTCCACCCTACCTGCGTGGGTGGACGGCAGACAGTCAGCGAAGTTCAGAAATCACGAACTGTCACAACGCTGACCATTTGGCGCCAACACCACCAGATTTAAATCTCGCAGTGAGAATAGAAAACTGAAACTGAAATAAGTGCCCGATCGAGAAAACGTGGGGGGAACAAAAAATAACAGGTGTGAGTTTTGTAGTATAAAATATCGGCGTTTATTCACACAAACGACGGACACCGTGTCTGCGCTCCTGAAATAAATACCTCCGCACGCAATCCTTTCACGCAGGGTTCACTCTATTCGGCCGAATATAGCAAGCTCCTAATCGCGCGATTCAAAGGGCCGACGGAGCGACCTTTCTCTTACACAAGCGCAAAGCACGTACGGCACGCAACACGTAAACGCAACTCTTACACAAAAGAATAAACAATATGTCAATAAGGAATTAAACGGAGGTCTGGCTCAATTGAGACCACAAAAAAATGTATCAATATCTATACATATATCTCTGGTTATCTGGCCTGTGTTCCTGGTGGTCGTCGCTGGCGGCTGGCTACAGCTCCTGAATGGCGGCGGTTTGCGTCGTGGACGCTGATCACCCGATTCTGGCCTCAGCGCAGGATGATCGCGGCCTCCAGCCAAGAATGGTTTGGCCGAGCTGCTTAGCCCGTAACAAAACGCCTGCAAAGCACATGGCCTTAGTAACAATGGCCGGACACGTGGCTTCACGAAAAGGAAAAAAATTATCTCGGGCTTAACTACTTACTCAGGTGTTATGAGCGTTTTAGTCCTCTGCCCTGTACTTGGTGCCTCAATCCCCTCAAGGGTGGTCAACTGAGTCCCCGTTGGTTATCCCGGAAACCGGATGGTGGTACACCTTATCTCAACGGTTCTTCTGGCACACCGTACTGGGCACGAGTCAGCTGAAGTCTGCTCAATGGCGGCGTCTCGCCGGCGAATTTAAAAATCGCTCACAGGGGAAACGCGTCACCACAACATAAAAGTGCGAGCACGGTGGTCTACAGTGCAGGTCCATGCGCCAATTAATTATTAAAATGCAGTTTCTGCCAAAGCCGTTTTCGGACCGTTACAAATCGCATAATTTGAATAAATCTGTCGCGTCTCATTGCTGCGTTTATTAGAATATTTTTCATGTCTTCAGCTGAATCCCAATAATGCCTTTTACTCGGTTTTTTGTCATATCCACTAACAATCAGGATGCCCATAAAACAACGGATTTCGTCAGCTGTAATTTTAGGATCCGGACAATTCTCGAACAATGCGTATTTCCTTGTTTCTTCAACAAGATGTTCAACAATTTTATCATCGATGAATTTCTCAAAAATTTCGACACATGTAAAATCTTGATATTGTAGATAATTTTGGTTGGGAAACGATTTACCGGAATCTACTAAATCTCCATCCTCAATCCACGATATTTTATCTCCAAGGTTAATTTTTGGCATATCTATAGCTTCTGGAGTTGGCTGTTGGCTTTCTGCTGCACTGCAGACTCTATCGGAATTAACAAATTTTATCTCAACTCCAGCTTGCAGCATAGTGGCACCTAAGTTATCTAATGTGCCTCCATCGTCTTCGTCGGCGGAGTCTTCGTCAGTGAGAGGGGTACTTTCTGGCGGTTCAATAAAAATTTCATCGATATCATCAGTGTACACCATTTCCAATGCTTCTTGGAGTGTCAAGCCTCCCCTAAAAAGAATAAAATACAAATATATTTTTTGAACCATACAAACCTAGTGTTACTTATATGTAACGCTGGAAAAAAACGTTATTTCTGACTTGAATTTTTAACTTTTTATGAACCAAATCATGGTGGCCTAAAATCTAACCTATATTTGTTATATTTTATGCTATAATTTTTTTATCTACATATAAATAAATATTTTATTTATTTTATGGTACTTTGGGGGTTATTGTTGGTCGACTGAAACCTCTTTATCAGTTTTTACAGATTATTTATTAATTTCCACAACATACAGATATATAAATCTCACAATGTTAACACAGCGCGCGGCGTCGGTTGGCGCGGATCGTAAATCGCCGCGGATCCTCTAAACCCACCTTCGAGGGGCTTATCCCCGGGTACGGTGTCCTGGGGGATATGGCGAGGGCGTGGAGTTTGTAGGCGATCCTGGGGGGGCTTACAATCGTGCTGGCCGGGGCAGAGGCGTCCTGTCGGGGCGGCAGCTTCGGCGGCGTCGGAGGCAGCGGGCTGAGGACCTGAGGGTGTGGTGTACGTTTCAGGAACTCCCGGACAACGTTCCGCTGGAGTCGGCGTGGGGGTGTGGTGTCGCGGGTCCGGGCCTCCATGCGGTTCAGATCACGCAGCGTACTCGGGAACAAGCCGGTTCAGATCACGCAGCTTGTTCGTTGAGCGGGCCGGTTCAGAATCACGCGGCTGCTCGTATCGTGGCTCGCTGGTTCGTAATCACGCAGCGGACACGGGAACAAGCCGGTTCAGATCACGCAGCTTGTTCGTTGAGCGGGCCGGTTCAGAATCACGCGGCTGCTCGTATCGTGGCTCGCTGGTTCGTAATCACGCAGCGGAGCCTCAGCTACCAGGTTCAAAATCACGCTGGTACTGATCCTCTGGTCCGGCGCTCTGCCTTTTAAAGGCGCTCGCTCGGGTGGGGGGTATTGCGTCATCGTCCGTGGGTGCTGTGTGGGGGCACGCGTCGTCGTCCGTTGGTGGGGGTGCCGTTGTTGTCGGCTGTTGTCGGCTCGCATCGTTAGCGCCGAGCCGTGGCTGGCGCCGTTGCGGCCTACCTAGCGGGGAGTGCTAAGACGCTACAGTACTTACACGAATCGAATGCTTGAATCCTCCATGTTTTCAGTACCCACAATATTTGCTGTAATACTACTAATACGAGAAACACAATATACTTGTCAAAATACTATCGTTAAGAAAACAGTATGTCTAGGTAAGTTTAGCGCAGCCATCTATAAGAAATATACAAAATTAACATCACATGACTCACAAATGTAGAACTCTGAAAACGTTACTTATATGTAACGCTAGGTTATAATGGGTTAAATTTAACTCGGGAACACCCATTTGGTTTTCAACAGCTCTTAATTTTGCAGAGGCCAGAGGGCTCCTTTTAAAAAATTCTACAGTGCTTTTAACTTTTCTGTGTAATTCTACAATTTCTTTTAAACCCGCTTGAACAATTAGGTTTAAAGAATGCGCATAACATGCCACATGTTTCCACCCTCCTAAACGAATAGATGCTGTTACATTTGCCGCGTTATCACTTACTACTGCAACATCCTTATCTATAACATCCCATTCACGCAATATTCTTTCTGTTTCTGTTTTCAAATGTTCAGCGGTATGTCTTTCATTGTAAATAAAACAGTCTAATAAGAAAGATTTCATCTCACAATTACCGTTTATAAAATGAACTGTCACTGCTAAGTAACTGTCATTGCTTAATGATGTCCATCCATCAGTTGTAATAGAAACTGCACTGGCGGAATTTAATTGGTTTCTAACTTCTTCGGCGACTGTATTATATAATTGAGGTAAAATCGTGTGGGAAATCGTTTTTCGCGTAGGTATTTTGTACAATGGGTTTAACATATTTATTAAACTTAAATTCGTTATTTTCAACTATAGAAAAGGGGTGGTAATCCTTGGCAATCATTTTCATTAATTGTCTATCAATTTCTTTACTTCTGTTAACATCCATTGGCCTCGTAGCAAATTCACTGATATGAAGCTGTCGTGATTGTTTTTTCTGTGTTATTTTAGGGATGGTAGCAGTAACTTCAAGTGCCTGGGAGGCACAAGCAGGACTGATATTATTTAAACCGTTAATATCAGTTTCCACAGGTTCATGGTTGGGGTTAACATTTAAACAACGATCCTTCATTTGTTGCATATTGATTGTAGCGTGTTTTGTTCTCAGGTGCCGAATTAAATTAGCGGTAGAGCCGCCTTTAATTGATAGTTCACTTCTACACATTTCGCATTTAGCTTTTGCGTCCGATATTTTTATAAAACTGTTCCATACAAAACTTCTATTTCTACTATTACTTTCACGATGACTTGCCATGTTATGGTATAAAATAAATATAACTAAAAGGAATAAATTATAAACTGTATAATTTGTATAAACGCTGAATCCGAATCGAGTGGCTACCGCGAACAGAGATGTTACTGCGGCGTAATGGTTGATACATTAGAGCAGTAGTGCCCAACCTTTTTTTGTCCGTGGGCCGGATTCATCATGACATACGATTTCGCGGGCCGGATTCTTTATAATTGCACACTTAGCGGCAAAATTCAACATTTTCAATGAATTCGCGAATATGTTTGTGCTGATTCATTTTTTTTAATATTCATAAATTTTATGAAAATGTTGCGTTTTTTAAAATGTTTAGCATTATTAGGATTATTAGAATTAGGACTCATAAATGATTAAAATTTCAAAAAAACAAAATCTAATTTATTAATGAGAAGTCTGATGTTGTTTTTCAGAAACTATTTTTTTTAATATTTGGGTCAAATTGGGTGACGTTCATCCTTAATATGGAATGAAGCTGATCATCTGAAAGTCGAGCGCGAGACGCTGGTTTGGCTCGTTTTAAAGTTGAA
The DNA here is from genome assembly GCA_951805005.1 of Othius punctulatus. Taxonomy (NCBI): domain Eukaryota; kingdom Metazoa; phylum Arthropoda; class Insecta; order Coleoptera; family Staphylinidae; genus Othius; species Othius punctulatus. Next base: position 36,913,741 of record OX638146.1, read on the forward strand.
AATGTTTGCTCACAAATGTACGTGCTTGCAAACGCCGTTGTCATTTTCATTCCGAGGTTCCTCAAATTCGGATAAGAATCTAACACTGCATAAAAATCTGGTAAGGACTTCTCGCGAAAAAGATCCTGTAATGGCGTTTGGCATTGCAATTCTATTAGTTCTAATTGTAAATCACCTGGGGCCGTAGAAACATCCACTGTAAAAGGATTTTCAAACAAGCGTATTTCATTTTTAATCCGGTGAAAATCTGCAAATCTATCTTCAAAACTTTTGCTGAGTAATTGCAGCATCTTGGTAATTTTTTCATTTGGAAAATGATCATCTTTCCTTTCTTTGCGTAAAGCAGTGCAAGTCGGAAAGTGCGTCAACTGTCCTTTTTCCGTTTGCTGTATGAAAAGCTTTAATTTTGTTTGAAACGCACATAAATCAGCATATACATGGGAAATAAGTTTGTCTTTGCATTGCAATTTGAGATTAAGTTCATTTACATACGCAGTTAAATCACAGAGTATAGCTAAATCCCACAGCCACACAGGGTTACTTAGTTCGTGGAGCTGAGTTGATTTTTCAATAAAGAATATATCAATTACATGTCTCAAATCAAAAAATCGCTGTAGTACCCTACCGCGGCTCAGCCAGCGGATTTCACTATGATAAACCACATCACCATATTCGGCTTCAATTTGTAAAAGAAAATCTTTGAATATTCTGTGATTCGTAGAATATGATCTTATTAAATTTACGGATTTGGTAACTACCTTCATAACATGATCTAAATTTTAAAAAAATCCACAAAGATTTTGTTGGTGAATGATACAATGTATATCCAACGGCGGTGATCCATTTGATTCTAGCACTTTTTTCTTTAATCTGGCTACTAGTCCATTGTGCCGACCAACCATAGATGGAGCGCCATCTGTAGTTATGGCCGTTAATTTATTCCAGTCAAGGTTAAGGTCATCAAAAATTTCGGATACTTCCCTAAATAAATCTTCAGCCGTAGTAGTTGTTTTAATACTTTTCAATGCAGCATGTTCCTCCGTAACTTCAAAACTATTATTTATTCCACGGATGAATACAAGCAATTGCGCAATATCAGTCACATCCGTAGATTCATCTGTAGCAATGGAAAACATTTTGAACTGACTTGCTTTTGATTTTAATTGTACCATAAGATCACTTCCTAAATCTTCTATTCTTCGTGTGATTGTCATACGTGATAAACTTACAGATTCAAATGCAGTTTTTTTTCCGGGCACACTTCTTCCACTACCGCCATTATGCACCTTTTAACAAATTCCCCATCTGAAAATGGATGAACTTCCTTGCCTATTATGTGACCTACTCGATAGCTAGCTCGCACAATCGACTCATTAATATTTTTCGCATTGTTAAAAAGTTTGGTTAATCCGCCAATTTCACATTGTAAATTGGTAATTTTATGTTCGCGACACACACCGATGTATTTGTTATGTCTGCTTATGTTTGGAATCGTAATGTCGTTTGATGTTATGTTCTTTAAATACAGATAAACTTTCCTTGCAAATAAGGCACAAGCATTTTTCCCCTTGCGCCACAAAAAAGTACATGTTTGTCCATTTCTCTTGAAAAACGCGGCACTCACTATCCACTTTTCGTTTTTTCGTCGCCATTATTTGGGGTAAAAATAAATAATATAATAGTGAGGAACGTTTAAATAGGCAACCACATAATCAACAGCTTCGCGCCGCGGGTGCATATATTTGCACGTAGACATAACAGGTATCTGCAATTAATTCACCGTCAAATTCAGTTGTCATTTCAATTCGGCTTCTTATTTACTTACCTACACGCTGTCCATACTCCATATATTATATATAAATCAGTTTGCAAATATGAGTGAAAACGAAGATCTAAACGAGAGAAAACGTAATAATGCGTCGTTAGGGGCGAACAGGTTCACTTGTATTCAATATGTAGCATGTGAGCATCTCGAATGAAAAAATTACCACAACTAACTCCTGACTCCACGATTACACTAACTTCACTCTATCGGCCACTCGCGGCAGCACTAGTCGATCAGATTGACACACTTAGCGGCGTACCATATTTTGTTTTATACAAATACAAATTATTCAATCCAAATACATATAACAATATCAGAAATATTGTAGTTAATAAAATCCACAGAAAATACTTTAATAAATTTAAAAAATACACGGTAAATAGTCCATAATTTACGAATATCCGACTAGGAGCTCGCGGGCCGGATCCGGCCCGCGGGCCGTAGGTTGGGCACCGCTGCATTAGAGGCATAGACGAACTGGTGCGATTTATTCGAAGCGTCAGGAGTCGCGATTCGCGACTCATTTCGACGTTGCGCGTAAAGTGGTGATTCATTCGCGAACGAATCGTCGCGAACGAATCACTTCAGTGAACTGATTCAAAAGATTCGAATCAGTTAAAAGATTCGAATATCCCATCACTATAGTGTATGTATAATTATTTACATATATTCGTGGGGGATGTTTGTTTACATTTGAACAGTTTTATGATTTTGATGCGGTACAGGAAAGATTTATATCTGCGGTCTGATTAAATACAGTGTCTCAGTACTACCAGATAACAAAATTAACATTGGCGAATTATGTAAGGTATCAAATATGCTGTGTGTGTATCTAAAAATGTGATTGTCACAAATGTAACAACAGGTAGTTGAATTAATCAAATATACATTACTGTCAGGTTGCTGTTATTTTTAGAATTGGCTGAATCGCCATGTAATTATCAATATTCCTTTAAATAATTATGTAATATGAAAATTATTTGACAGAAGTAAATTTCTGTTTGTTTTAAATATTTCGTTCTGGACACTCAGAAAGAATATATAGCTCATGGCAATAGTTGATCCTCATATAATTTCCCAATGTTTATGTTGTCTGATAGGCACTGAGACACACTGATTTTTTTGGGTCATTATTTTACATAATTGTCTATAAATAAAAGCGTTTCTTATATGTAAGTTCTGTTAACTTCGGCTAGGATATTACCATGCAATACTCTTGTGTTCATTGTTTTATTAACTAATAATACGTTAGATACAAAATAATACGGTACATACATAACTATTTACAAACATTAACTTCAATGTTTTCACAATGTTGATAGTTGAAATATTAGCGAATCTAGATATGCGTATACATATCCATCATGATCGTCAGTTCTGCAGCTTTACTAAATACATAGGAATCTAGCAATGTCCTCGAATAGTATAAATCGTATAAATCGCCGTAATAATATCACAAGAGAGTGAGAATAAATCGAAAATTATTACCCATGTTTTCAAAACCTTGTTGCCAAGCAATCATGACGAGAGCACGAAGGGTTCGAGTGGCTATTAGCAAATGGCAAGCTTGGGAACAGGAGAATTATTTCCGATTTATCGAACTCTCGTGTGGTATTTAACAAGATTATTTTTGGACCATCTACTACAGTAGAAAATAAATGAAGAGCTACGGGGAAAACGATTAGACTCCATTTTGGTCATTTTCTAGAAAACAAAATTGTAAGTTTCAAGTCTAATAAAGCACAGGAAGGATGAAAAAACAAACTATTATAATACTTTGACAACAGGTGTATTGAAATATTGAGCAAAACATGAAATACACATAAGTACAACTATTAAAAAAATATATTTTTAATAACAACTTGTGGTCCCTGACTATCGTTAACCTCTTTTTTGAAAGATTTTCGATAGGTGTTCATTAAAGTGTTGTACAGCATTTCTGCTGTATGAATGTGACTTAATTTCACAAAGTTCAAAAAAGTGTTGTACAGACAAATATTTTGAAAGGTTAGATCTAGGTCTATTTAAATACAGTGCGAGCCTTTGTTGATTAAAAACACAACCACCGATAAACGTTTAATGATAGAATAAACAATACACTAAAGATCTCGAGTAAATAATTTCTTTTAAAGAATACAATAATAATATTTTTTGTCACTGTTGTCACTTTGAGAGTTCTGAAATGTATCTATCATTGACAAAATATACAGCCAACTACCTATTTCTGTACAATACACTTTTAAACACGGCTGACAACAGCCAATTATCTATGTACAACGCATTTTTGAACACGACTGTACATACAAAAATATATTTGAATACAAATTATTGATAAATTATTATTATGATTATCGATTATCGTCCATTGGGGAGGTCGTCTATAAATTCTTCTTCTTTATCTTGATCTCTGATCGTTTTTAGCCAAAATCCTATACCATTTCTTCATTTTTCAAGCAAACGGTGATCATTTTCGCCGTTTTACTTCGCGTGTAAAAAAAGCAAGAATTAAAACAATTTAATTTGAATTTGTTTTGAGAGAAGACACGTTGTTTCCTAAAAAAAAAAAGATTTTACCATTTTTAATGACTAGGAAGTATCTATTACAGATATATTATTCATAAAAGCAAACATTTCCTAGTGAACGTGCACTACATTAGTTGTTTTTTTCCAAGATAATACTAATTCAAAATTTTGACTCACAAAAAAAAACTATAACAATCTTTCCATACCTACTATACGGACAAGTAACAAATAAAACTTCTTATCGTGCCTATCCCTTTCGGATTGTTTTCGGATTTGAAATTATGTTTTATTTTTTTTTCTCTTTAATTTTCTCCAAAATAAATTTGGGATCAACGCATTTCAATCCCTTTCCTATATTGTTTTGAATTATTTCCGGTAGTATGCATTGTGTATAAAATTGTACTAATTTAGGTAATACTTTTTCGCTCCAAAATATTTCATCCCTAAAAATTTCTTCGACGAAAAGAGAAATGCCGTCGTTTATATATACAATAAAATAACATTTATCTCTTCCAACTATATTGAGTTGTCCCTGCACCTGTATATAATAATTGTGGCTTCTTTTTAACCTGATCTGCCCGTCAACTATCTCCAAACATATACAGTCCCTGCTCACATTATTATAGTCACTCATAAAATTTAATTTTTTTGAAGAATTTGAGTGTTTAAGTACCTTAAAATTTTAGTAAATTGTAATATGATGTCACTAAGATGTAATTGTTTGATATATATATTTTATTTAACAATGTAAAATGATACAAAAAAATAATTAATATTTAGTTAAACCACCTTTGGCTTTAATAACTGCAGCAACTCTCCTCGGCATGCTGTCAATGCAGTTTATAGCAATTTGTTTTAATTGATCATTGTGATTCCAATGAAATATTATCCGCTCTATGAGCTGGACTTTTGTTGTAATGTTTTCTTTCGCGAGTTCCCTCTTCAAACACTCCCAAACATTTTCAATTGGGTTCATATCCGGAGAGTTGCCCGCCCAAGGCAAAAGGGGAATATTTTCTTCTTCGAGGAACTTTTTAATAGATTTTGCAGTGTGACAAGGTGCCCCATCCTGCATGAACACCTTTCTGCCATCTCCAAACCATTCCTACATTTGTGGAATGAGTTTTGTTTGTAACACCCTTCGGTATTGGTCTTGGCGCATCGTTCCTTCGACAACGTACAATCGTCCAAGACCTTTACTGCTGATCACAGACCATATCATCACAGACGGCGGATGCTTCACTGTCCGTATTACACAGTCTTTGTGATATTTCTCCCCTGGGCGGCGCTTGACAAATTGTGCCTTGTCGTTCATCACCTGGAACGTTGACTCATCACTGAAGCAAGTCTGTAAACGGGCAAAAAAAAATTAACAAATGCAAAATTAAAAGATTTGAAACATCTTACTAGTCTCCAGTCTTCAAGGTTTAAGTCTTTGTGGGCATTTGCCCATTTCAGCCTCTTTTGGACCATGGCAGGTGTCAATTTAGGCTTCTTAATCGGTCTACGACATTTGAACCCAAGATCGTAAGTATTTCTCCGTACCGTAGCGACTGATACGCTGCACCCAGCTTCCTCAAATTTTTTCTTTATTGTCAGATGGCTTCCTCTTCGATTTTCCAGGATAATGTTCCTCAATATTCGTTTTCCCCTTGGAGTTACAATAGCTTTCCTACCACATCTTCCTTTCCGAGCAGTATCGGAAGACTCGTTTAATTCAATTTTTTTATTAATCTGCCATACTGACCCTTGTGATACCCCACATTTTGTGGCAATTTGTCGCTGGCTCAGTTCAGTATTATTTAACAATGTTCTAATAGCACACTTTTGTTCCGAGGTAAGGTCTTTTAACTTTCCCATCTAAAAAAAATATTGGTACAAAGTTTTGACATTAATTTTTTTAAAACATGCTTCAAAATATAAATAAATATTTTTTTATACTATATTTGACAGCCTATACTATACTATATTTGACAATCACTTACCTTGATCAAAAATCTACTAAAACACAATAAATTCAACTTTAAAACATTACACAGTAACACCATAACAGCTTAACCTCAAAAGAGTATTGACCATTATTGATATAAAATTAAATATCTTCATTACCAACAGAATTATGGCTCTAAATTTCTAATATATCATTAGGCAACCTTTTAACATTACGAATTTATAAAGTTGCCTACATTATTCAGTGATATTTTTATGTAATCTGAAAAAAAATTAAATTTTATGAGTGACTATAATGTGAGCAGGGACTGTATATTTTTTTCTTTTAATTTTTGAATTATCATGTCTTTCAGATTATTTTCTGTCATGCGTGAGCATGTATACAAACATTTCACCTCTACAAGGGCATCAGACCCTACAAGTCCTACAACAAACAAAAGATTATATTTTTATATGGTTAATATAGTGATGGGCTAATTCGAATTATTATAATCGAATAATTGGATTATTGGTATCATTCGGAATAATTGAATTTTAAAATCGTTCGGATTATCATTCGTGAAAATAAATCATTCAGATTATCATTCGGTAAAATAATTCCGATTACACAGAGTGACAATTTTTTTTTTTTTTTCAAATCGTCCAGGGTTTTCCAGCTGAATTAGACTAATTTTGATGCTCTGAGTCTGAAAATAACCTTGGTTTTGCTCAATCAGGTCAGGTTTTTTGGCTACAGAAATTTCAAATAAATCGATTTTGGGTAAAAAAACAAATTTGATAAGCATATAATTCTTATAATATTAGTAAAAGAATGAGTGTTACGTGACACAAAATTGTAGAGTTCACGGCGTAAATCGGCGTTTCTTCGATTCCCGTGTGTGAGCAGCTGCAGGGTTGTCTCTCTTCAGCGACCAGCAGTAGTCCGCCATCATGACTGCGTCCCACCTTCCTTGGTACCTCTCCTCCATTTGGCACATGTCCTGGTGGAATCTTTCTCCCTGCTCGTCACTCATCGCCCCAAGGTTTTCAGGAAACTTCTCCATATGTGAGAACAGGAAGTGCATCTTTATACTCATCAAACACCCGAGTTCTTGGAAGGCCTCTATCATGCTGCTGACGAGTATGGCGTGGTTTGCTGCCTTTCTGTTCCCCAGGAAGTTGTTCACCACCTGCACAAACGATGTCCACGCGGCGCACTCTAGTGTGTTCATGGAGTTTATGAACTCTTTGTCCTTGATGAGCTGCCGTATCTGTGGGCCATCGAAAATGCCAGCCTTCAGCTTCTCAACGGTCAGTCGAGGAAAGGCTCGACACAGGTAGTTGAAGCACCTTCCGTCCTTGTCCAGAGCACGCGTGAACTGTTTCATTAATCCAAGCTTCAAGTGTAGCGGTGGGATCAATATCTTCTGATGGTCAACAAGAGGTTCGTTTATGATGTTTCTCGCCCCAGGTAGTAACTGCTCTCGCGCCGGCCACTCTTTCTTTACATAGTGTTGGGCTCTGTCTCGACTGTCCCACAGACATATAAAGCATGGGTACTTCGTGAACCCGGACTGCTGTCCAAGTAGAAAGTTCACCATCTTGAGGTCGACGCAGATGATCCATTGGTGCTGCTCATATTGGATTTTGTCGAGCACGTACTTCACTGCTTCATATTTTTCTTTGAGAGTTGTGGAGTGCGCAAGAGGGATTGAGGCGAACTGGTTCCCGTTGTGGAGGAGCACAGACTTCAAAGAGCGCTTGCTGCTGTCAATGAAGAGTCGCCAATCTCTCGGATCGTATTGAGGAGCGCCGAGTTTACCAACAAGACCGGCGACATCTCGGCAGTACACAAGGTCTTCCTCCTGGCAGAAGTAGCTCATGTAGTCCTCATGCCTTCTACGAAAGAAAGTGATACGCGCGTCCTCGCCAAGTAGATTTTTCTCTTTGAGTCTGGAGGCCAACAGCTCGGATGAAGTCTTCGACAAGCTGAGGTCCCGAACCAGATCATTAAGCTCACATTGTGAAAATGGCTGCGGACCATCTTGTGCTTCATACTCATCTCCTGTATACCCTCCCTCGTCTGCACTGGTTGCCTCGTCGTCGCTGTCGGGAAGCGCTTTGAACGCTGGTACAGGAATTTCTTCGCAGTGAGCAACTGGACGGCGGGCAGATGGAAGGTCGGGGTACTGGAGGCTGTGCCGATTCTTCCCGTTGATGCCAGTAGTATTGATGGCGCAGAAGTAACAATCGGATGAATGGTCTAATGGCTCCCTCCAAACCATCGGAATCCCAAACTTCAGTGAAGTTTTCGCGGCCTTCGTCCACCGCCGGAGGTATTCCACGCACGTCTTGCACACCTTGTGCGGTGCCCATGACTTATCTTGGTCACCCAGCTTGACTTTAAAATAAGCCTCGTAGGCGCGCTTTACAAATCCTGTTATGTTCTTCCTGTCCACCGACAGCGTGTAATCTCCGCAGATGTAGCAGAAAACGTCAGGTTTATTCCTGCATGACCGTCGCGCCGAAGCCATATCAATCAACTGAAATAAATGGAAAAATGCTGGTTAGTCAGGCCTATGGCTGTATCTCGAAAAGTTGACCTGATAGAGCAAAATGAATGTGATATTCGGACTCAGAGCACCAAAATTAGTCAAAATCAGTTGAGAAACCCCTGGCGATTTTTTGGCTGTCACTCTGTGTTATCATTCGTGAAAATCATTCGGATTATCATTCGGTCTAAAATCGTTTAGATTATCATTCGGTAAAATCATTCCGATTATCTTTCGTTAAAATAATCTTGATTATCAATCGTAAAAAGCGAATTATGCATGATTTTAAATAGAATGATTCATAATTCGAATTATAATTCGATTATTGCAATCATTCGTATTCGCATAGTTCTATTATTAAAATCATTCGATTATGCCCATCACTAGACGCGATTAGCACAAATGTCTGGTCAAGCAATAGCCACTGCTTGGCTTGTAGTGGTCATGCCAGGATTTTTTTTTTAATTTCCTGGGTAATAATGTACTACTCCTACTAAAATGTACCATCAGGTGAGGCGGCCAAATATGTGTGATTTGCATCAATCCACAAACCACTATCCTCAACTGTATTACCAGTTAACTGTTCAAATTTTTTAACTGCAACTTTATCCTTTGTAATTCCATATTCCGTTGCCTCAGTCATAAATAAATTCTTCCCTAAGCATTGCCGAACAATATTGTGGCAAGGAGTGGCAGATCTTCTATGAAATATCAGTCCAAAATTTGATGCTGTCGCCTATTTTTTTTATATTGTAAATATATATCGTTACTAAATTGTCCCACTTTTGTGCAGGCAATTTTTTCTATGTCATCTTGAGTAACCTGTATAATATCAAAATATATAGAGCATTCAGTTGTAATATATAATAGCTGTGATTTTACATGCAGATTTTGTAATATTCTTGCAGATTCTTCCAACATATATTCTTTTTCAATAACTTCAATTGCATCGCGTCCATAGTCCAGATTTTTTTCCCGTTTTCTTTTTGTTACTGGTGTTTTTTGTTTCCTTTGGCCACCTTCACAGAAGAGTCGGCGCTTTACCTTGGATTCTTCCATCAGATTTGCGGATTTAATGAAGCTTTTAAAATACTTTCCGGGACTGCTACCTGTGGCTCTCTTCCACGGACTACTATGCCAATTGATATGCTTGTTATACCTCAAACCAGAAAGGTGAGCTCGTCTTAGAAACGAGCCCCTCTGAATAAGGTTTAGACGTTTGCCCATATTAAATCTTGCTACAATATTCATTAACCTTTCGGCCCTGTTATTATTTTCATTGTCCACTAGCAAATGAGCTTTTCTAATTAATAGATCCAATGCTCCTGGTAAATGCAAAACAGGAAATATAGAAAGTATACATTTGACTAATAGTATATTATTGTTATACCAGTGATTATAGTATTGGGAAGATGCCTAACCTATGTGTATAAAAACGTATATTATTTTAGCATCGTCCCCTTGCCCCACCGCCGACCTTGCATAGAACCGCCTGCTGTAGTGTAGCGACTTTGCAATTGTTGCGGCTCAAATCAGAACTAATTCGAGCCGAGGTAATAAAATATATGACATTTATCGCAGCGAACGAATCTGCAAAACGGCAATGAGTAGCTCGGATACGCGCGTCGGCGCTTCATTTGAACTTGGAACGCAACAGCATTTAGGCATTTACATTGACATAATGCAAATAAAATTATGAATACGAACTTTCTATTTTAAGTACGAAAAAACCTGATAAATCCGAATATATGGCCCTATTCAGTAAATATTTTTATAGCTACGTTAGGTTACATAGTAATCGTTGGTACGTAAAATTTGAAAATTCTGTGCCTGATTGGCAATGAAAGAAATTTTAACGTCGCGATTTAAAGGTGTACAGAATAGAGCCAAAAATGTTAAATTCCGACATATATTCAATTAATATTCCTTCATTATTATCTGATTTCTATAATTACATGCACACATTATTTAAGAAGTTCTAAGTTAATAAATTTTAATAATTCTCATAATTGGTGCTGAAATTAAAAAAAAACATGGTTTATTGACACAACATAACAAAACAACTCTATTACAACAATTATTATTATGAAACTTTTATAGTAAAAAGAAATAAAAAAATCATTTGTTAGACAAAATACTTAATTTTCTATGCGGTTTGGCTCTTCAATTTTCTTTTTCCATCTCCCATCGCAAATGTCTATATAATTTTATTTTAATTAAAATGTCAATAACAATTTGTTTATGTTGATTACATACACTTATCCACATTGCATGGTTTACATTTAAATATTTCATAAGAATGTCTTTAATCTTAAATACTAGTTTGTCTTCACATCGGTATAGTGTGAATAATTTATTAAAATAAACTAATAAAATATGTACAATTTTTACAAAATTTTCGCTTGGTCTAACTAAATATTTAATTTCTTCGTTTGAAATGCTGTAGTCTTTGTACATTAAATACAGTTCGTTTGAATTTAAATCTAATGATTGGCCGTTTTCCTCAACTAAACTTTTTTCACAGATTTCGCATTGATTCTTTTTAGAAAAAGCGTACCAGAGGTATCCTGCTACATAAGTAGTTGTTGATGATGCAAGCGAAATTTCGAAGGTATCTTCTGTAATATTTACATCTGTTTGACTAGAGTCGGCGACTCCTGAAGACGTATGTGTATATTATGCTGCAAAGCAATTCGGAATTCTCTCACGGAAGGAGTCGGATTATAACCGCCTCTATTCCTCACAACAGAGAAAAATTTTTCAACTGGATCTTGATTAATTCGAGATGTTAACAAATATTTCAATCCCTCATTTTTTAAATCATCCCATAATTGGAGTATAGATGTCATAGTCCACGAAAATCCATCCAGACAATATATATTTTTTCTAAGTTTATTCCCTTCGTATACTTCAATATTTTTAAAATATTTAATTCCATCTTCCAAAGTTTTTTGCGGAATTTCATTATATATAGATAGTGCCGACTTGTATGGACTGGAATCGTTAACCACATGACTATTTAAAGAGTCAAATATGTTGTTGATGCGCTTAATAAATAACGCCGTGTCAATAGCTGTAGCGCTTTTCAACTCCTTGGTTGCAACGGCCGTTAAAATCGCCGATGATACAGTGTGACTAAATATTTGTGTGGCCAATTTCACTTTCATCTTTTGAAATGTCGTTGGAGAAATATGATTCGACGTAATTTTCAACATTGCTCGGGTTGTAGTGCTCTTTTTGTCAATTTCGTATGTAGCAGTGAAATCGGCCCAAGATATTTTTTTGCCGTTTACATGAAATTGTAATTTTGTATTCATGAAATTATTTCTGAGACTCTTGATTAAATGTGGTGTATCAAAACATGTATAGATTTTATTTGAATCTAAAACCATATAAGGTTTATCCTTTGTTGCACCTGTCAGGCTAATGGCTTTTCTGTTGTTTGCACCTTGATCACAAATAATAATTCTTGGCTTTAATTTACTAGCTATCAGTTTCTTTAAAACCAAATTTATCATTTTGTAGAGGGTATCACCTTTAATTGGTCCAGCGGACGTGTAATAACAAAAAGGCATTTTCCGTTTCACCAAAAGTCCTCTCAAATAAAATACCATGGCGGTATTTGCAAATTTTGCGCTTCTTCCCAACGATCCTTAATCTTCGTATCCTTCAATCGAATCACGACTTTTATTGTATGTAATGTTTTTTTTAAAGTAATTTCATCAAACATCAGTACACACTGCTTTTCGATATCACTCATTGCATTCACTTTCGCGGCAAACTTCTTAATTAATGCAGTTTCAACTCCAGTTTGAAGATTAAATACTTTTAACCACAGTTGGATTGTTTTTACAGAGGGTAAAACAAAACGTAATGTCTTATACATAAATCGGTAATTTCCTGGTGATCTGTAATACAATGACAATGCCAGCTCTTTCTCAGCCTTTGTCCACGCTGTTCTATATTTTTGAAAACACTGCATATACACTAATAGTTTTGAAGAAAGACTTCGATTTTCTAAAAGATTTTTTAATACATTTCTTGTAGAAAGAGAAATATTCTTATGTCTTAACCTATTTGTTTTTGAATTTTGTTTGGCGATTGTTCTTTTCAATTTTACAATTCTCTGTTTCAATTTTTTGCATCGTGGTGTTGATATACTCTTCGTGGGTGTTGACATTTGTAGTAAACGGTTGCTTATTTCGCAACCAGAGGATGTACTAGGTCTAGGTTTCATATCACGTTTAGTAGTGGTAGTTGTAGAGTTATATTCCAAAAATTCATCATCGGACGTGCAGTTACTACTTGTAGACGCAGTTGGAATCTGTTGTCTGTCATAACATTTTTGAGGGAAAATTGCATACGTTTTGCTTAATTTAGTGACTTTCGAGGATGATGGAAGAGGAGATGATACATTTCTTTTCCGAATGTTTTACTGCTATCGCGGGTCGGTTTGCACAAAATTGGAATTGCATTGAAATTTAAGACTTTCTGCTTACTATTTACACGTAAACTATCTACATTAAAATGTTTGTCACAAATAAGTTTATTTTTTAAATCACTAACTTCGAGAGCCGCCAAATTAATGTTGCCACTATTTTTGACCCATTCTTCACAACGTTTAATGTTCTTTACAGGAAATCTAAAATAACTAACACTCCTATTGTCTTTTTGGGAATTAGTACACCCGAAAGAAACACATTTTCCACTGGCAATACTCATTTTACAATTGAATTATGTTCATAAGCACAAACCAATGTTACTTCCCTTGAACATACACCGCGTTTCCAGGCACGAACTAGTTGTTCCTCGATGATGACTCCACTGGAGACCTGGAGCCGCGTCCTACTCTTACGTAGTGATCGAATTGGCACTTGGCGTTCCACACAATATATTTATAATACTTGAAAGCATCCACAAAGACATGCCTGGTACAATTTTGAAAACTGCGACACAAGCGGATTGCCAGAATGCCGGTGCGCCGGAGCATGTTCGCTGGAACCAGTACAAATATTCGTAGCTTATAAGCAAACCAAAAAAGGAGTTTCTTGCGACTAGAGCGCTATCTAACTTTCGGCAACTGAACTGGATCAGCGCCCACTGGATGTCTACAACTCGGCGACCAATCGTTTATAGCCGTATGGTTGCCAATCTTCCCAATACTATAATCACTGGTTATACCGAGTGTCTGGGATAAGGGGCGAACATAGGATTTTAACATGTAAGATTAAATATGTGTAATAATTAGCTAGAGAAAAATCGCAAACGAATATTTTTTAGAGTATTCAAAACTGTAAATGTATTATCCATTTAATATTCGTTTGTACCAGAATCCACCTCAAAAATAATAAAAATAAGTTGAACATTGTACCATAAAAACCCTTGCCGTCATTTGACAAAAGTCATGTTATTGTGAATAGTACATTACATTACAAGGGATGGAAGCGGGATTTACTCTGCAAGTAAGCTGCAACGAGAGCTGCAACAGGCGAGGCAGGGGAGCTAATAAATTCCTATATTCGCCCCTTATTCCAGACACTCGGCATATGTATATTATGTCAACAGCATAGAGAATTGTTTTAAATTTGAAATTAAAATATCCTCTTTTTATTTGTCATTTTCAATGTCAACGCAATACTCAGAGCAACTTGTACATGTTATTGTTTCTTAAACTTCTAATTATAAATAAACTGCAATAAGAACTCCAGAGTACTGAAGATCTCTTTAAATATTTAACATTATATATTTACCATTAATGTGATGAAATAGACCTGTGGATATTATTTGCGACATTTTATTTTTTGTAGTATCTCCAACGTTGTTGCAAATTTCTTGTCTGCACTTGCTATGGTCTTCAAATACATGATGAATTCCATTCATCAAATCTTCTTTCAATAGGGAGTAATTTCTTCCGTGTATTGAATGATGGAAAATTGAACTTTGTGCCCTATTTTGTAGAACTTTGATAATATCGATGGTCAGTAGTTTTCGGGCCGGCAAATTTATATTTGTATCCTTTTTTATTTTGTAGAGGTGTTTCCCATAATTTTTTAATGCATGATTTGTGCACTCAAAATGTTGTTCATACAACTTAATAACTCAGCCGAATGTGTATATGTGCTACCCGTAGATTCGGTACCCCAAACAAATCCTGTGTTTATTTTAGAAATATTGTTGTTAGAAGGCTTTTCGGTAGTAATTATTGTTACATACAATTTAAGGGTTCAATGATTCGACACATAAATATATTTTTTTAATTCTTTAAACTAACCACTAAATAAATTTATTATGATGTTAGAAATGAACCACACATAGAAAGCAGTAGAGAATAATTATTCAGAAATCAAGAATACAAAATTTAAATATTATTGTTACGGGGGTTACATTTAAATACTATTGGAAGATTATTTACATTTATCAACTTATGTTTTAGTAAACACGAAAAATGGTATTTTCTCACACACGAAATGCATTTCATGCCAAGGTTTCCAACTTTCATTGTACAAATGTGGCATAAACCCGTACAGTTTTGTACATTTTCCTTAAATAATTCCTGAAAATTAGGTTCTTCTGGCTCATTAGCGTTTTCTTTGAGTTGTGTCGGATTTTCGCTTATATCAAAATTATTTTTGGTTGGTTCAGTACTTTCATTTTTAATATTAACCAGACCTGGCAATGTTACATCAGATAATATTCTAATGAGTTTACTTTTTGAACTATCTGTTATCTCTGTCTTATTCTTTTCCTTAATATTTTTCTTGGCACCTGATCTCTTTGTCACTTTTGTTTCTTTCTTTGTCTCTGCCCCCTTTTTTTTACAAGCCTTATTTTCTTTATTTTCAATTCTCTTTCTTTTTCTTTCTTCCTTTCGTCGATTATTATCTTTTATTGATTCAATTTTTTTGTGTTGAATATCTTGCCACTTGGCCGAAGTAATGACAAAGGGAACACGTTCAGTATTTTTCCTGCCTTTTCTTTCTGGGCTTACTGGCCACTGTAAAATACTCTCTATCTTAATGTCATTCTGATCATATTGAGAAAAATCCTTAATAACTCCTATTTGATCCACGTGTATGTCGGTGGAACTATTAATAAGTAGATGATCATCACATTTTTCAGATATATTGTCTACTGCTGAGTTAACTAATAAAGTATTTGTGGTGGTTACTAATTCACGAGTCTTTATGTCACTGTCATTGTTAATTGGTTCATAATGTCCCAATTGCTGTGTTATGTTGCCAATAGCTATGTTGTTTGTTGAGATTTGCACACTTATTTGACTTTCACTGTTAGTAGGCAAATAATTTTCTAATTGGTGAGATAAAATATCAAAATCAGATGTATCAATTACGCGATTTTTTTTTTCGTCATAATCATGTTTTTCCGTCGCAGAACCATTATTTAATGAATTATCGTATACAATATCCATGTTCGTAATATCAAACAAGTCTAAATGATTGTCGAATAGTTGGCGCTCTCCATTATGATTGTAAAGGTTGGTTGATCCTATAGCGTCTGTATGGATATTTAAGCACCTTACTCCAGAATCATGAAAAAAATTCCACATATCGTATAGCTTAACAAATAATTCGTTTCCTTCGATTTCGGAGAATGTTTCAAATTTTGAAATTAGTTCTTCACCCACGATTCCTTTAAATGTTTTATAATTCATTTGTACAGTGGGCTGACAATTAGCGGTACGGTAAGTAATCTAGATTTTCCTATACATTTACTATAATCTATGGAATCTGGATTCCAGGGGTATAAGCCACATGCGCTCGAAAGCCATTTTTGAGTATTTCTGGGTTTAAATAATTTTCAATAGCTAGTTTCAATAACGGTGCAAATTTTTCTTTCGTCAGCGACTGGGATGGGTTATCTCTTCTCCATTCACACACCCCTTTTTTCCAACCAACCTTTAGTGGTTTGAATGCTGCGACATCTGCTGGTTGCAAAATTCTTGTTGCGTTTGGATACAACGCAATTAATATAATTTCCAATTTGGAAGACAAATTACTTAGAGCATACGTCATATGTGTACAATGACCGTCTACAAATAAAATGATGGGAAACTTAGTGTTTGTGTTCTTCAGGTATGGATAGAGAACTTGGGAAATATATTCATAAAAGACTTCTGCCTTCATCCAGCCGTTATCGCTGATACCATACCCCCAGTCTTCTTCTTCTTGGCGTGCTTCATCCGTTCCGGATATTAGCGATCATCATCACGATCTTCACTTTGTCCACTGCACTGCGAAAAAGTTGCAGCGATGTCATGCCAAACCACTGGCGTAGATTTTTAAGCCATGAAATTCGGCGTCTTCCCGGGCCTCTTCTTCCCATCACCTTTCCTTCCAGAATCAGTTGGAGTATTCTGTACCTATCACTATGCCTCATTACGTCCCCGAGATACTCCAATTTCCCAATCTTCACAGCGGCCAATACCTCCCGTTCCTTGCCCATTCTCTGCAGAACCTCCTCATTACTAATGTGTTCTTTCCATGAGATATTTAGGATACGACGATATGCCCATAGTTCGAAGGCCTCCAGTTTTTTCTCTGTATCCTTTGATAGAGTCCAGGATTCGACGCCGTACATTAGTGTTGAGAAAACGTAGCAGCGCAACATTCTGATCTTTAGTTGCAGGCTCAAGTCAGAGCTGTTGAAAATATTTCTCATCTGGATAAATGCCGCTCTTGCTTTTTCTATCCTGCATTTGATTTCTACGGAGTGATCCCAGAGTTTATTCACGCATGTACCCAGATATGTGTATTTGTCCACTTGGTCAATGGTTTTGTTGTTGAGAAGTATCGTCCGCTGTGATGTATTATCTTTACTGACAAGCATGTATTTGGTCTTTTTGAGATTGAGATCGATTCCGTACTTCTCGCTGACTGCTTTGATCTTATGCATCATCAACTGAAGTCCTTGAGCTGTACTCGCCAATATTACAGAGTCGTCCGCATACCTTATGTTGTTAATTATCTCGCCGTTGATCGATATTCCTTCCTCTACTCCATCCAGCGCCTCCTTAAATATTTCTTCTGAGTATATATTAAATAGGGTTGGCGATAGCACACAACCCTGCCTCACACCTCTGCGAATTTGAATATTTCCCGTGGTTTGGTCTTCCACTCGTACTTCTGCCGTCTGTTGCCAGTAGAGATTTGCTATTATGCGAATGTTTTTGTCGTCAGCACCGGTGGTCTTGAGTATGTTAAGCAATTCTTCATGTTTTACTCGATCGAACGCTTTGCTGAAATCTATAAAGCACAAGTGTACATCGCAGTTAACATCTCTGCATCTCTGGATTAATACATTAAGCGCAAATAGTGCCTCCCTGGTACCCAACGCATTCCTGAAGCCAAATTGTGTTTCTTCCATATGGTCTTCGCATTGTCGGTATATACGGCGATGTATAATTTTGAGAAATATCTTAAGGGCGTGACTCATTATGCTTATAGTACGATATTCGTCGCATTGCTTTGATGTTGGTTTTTTCGGAACAGTAACAAACGTGGATTTGAGCCATTCTTCGGGTATATTTCCGGTATCATATACTGCATTGTATAGTTGAGTAAGCTTATTTATGGCATTTTCGTTAAAAAGTTTGATTATTTCTGCCGGGATTTTATCTGGGCCTACCGCTTTGCCATTTTTTGCTGTGTTTATCGCATTTCTAACCTCCTCCTTTGTTATTTGAGGTCCAGTGTGAGCGTTCTTCATACCATGATCCTCTGGACGAGCATCTTCAAAAAGCTTGTGGATATAGTCTTTCCACATTGATATTTTCTCTGTGGTGTCCTTAATTTCATTTCCGCTTTTGTCAACAAGTCTTCCTTGTCCTCTTTTCCTTCCAGTACCCGCGGCCTCCTTTATCTTACGATGCATATTGAAGTGATCATGTTTACTTTGTAGTTCTTCTATTTCTAGACATTCAGCTCTCTTCAGTTCTTCCTTAGCGTTCCTGATTTTTTTCAGTATTTGTTTATTTAGGTCTTTGTATTTTTCTTGGTCTTTTCCTTTTAGCTTCCTTCTATCATTCATCATTTCTAAAATGTCACTTGTCATCCACTCTTTATGTTTTTCCCGTCTCTTTTTTGGTACATGTTCTTTAATTATAGCACCAAGTACGTTTCTGATGTTTTCCCATTCCTGCTCTACGCTTAGGTCTCCTGTGTTTATTGTTTCGAAACTTTTGGTTATCGAGTTGGTTATAACTGTGCTGAGTTCAACGTCTTCTCTCACCTTTCTTAGGTCGTAGATTGGGTCTGGTGATTGCTGTTTCTTTTTTATCTTTTTAAATCTAGTCTTAAATGATGCCACAAGGGGGTTGTGATCAGAGTTTGCATCTGCTCCCGGATATGTTTTTACAGATGTTGTGCTGTTTCGAAATCTCTGGTTGATAGTTATATAGTCTATTTGGTTTCTGACTACTTTTTGAGTTGTATTTGCTGGTGATGTCCAAGTATATAGACGCCTCTTGGGAAGTTTATAAAACGTATTTGTTATAACAAGTTCTTTTTCACTACAGAATTGGACGAGTCTGTCCCCTCTTATCATTCCGTGACCCAAGTCCATAAGGTCCGACTATATTGTATTCTTTTCCTTGTCCCACCTTAGCATTAAAATCTCCCATAACCAGTGTGACCTCGTTTTTCTTGGTTGATTTTAGGACATGTTCTATCTGTTCATACAGTTCTTCTACTTCTGTGTCATCCTTATCTGTAGTTGGAAAGTAGACCTGTACGATGTTTATGTTAAATGGCTTTGCTTCCAGTTGTACCATTATGACTCTGTCTGAATGAAGTATTACATTTTTTACTGAGCTTTTGACTTCTCGGGTTACTATGATGGCTACCCCATTTCGGTGTTGTTTGTCGTCGTTACCTGCAAAGTATATCCAGTGATCAAGTACTTTATTACATCCCGAGCCCCTCCAACGCATCTCACTTATTCCCATAATTCCCACATTCATCCTATCCATTTCTTGCACAATGTTGTGAATCTTTCCATCTTCATATGCACTCCGCACATTCCACGTGCCTATTCTTATTGGTTTGACCTTTTTCGTTGAGTTTTCGTGCTGTAGTGTACTGTTCTTCTTTATTCTGGACTCGGAGATTCTTTGCACCCCTGTCCCATTTAAGGGACGCCGATACTCGGGGCCGTTTTTAGTTTTGTCCGTCATAATGATGATTATACTAGGGATGGCTTAGAGACCTTTAATGCGGTAGTTTCCCGTTACTTTCCGCATTCCCATGCCGTTGACCAGTCTGTCGGTTCGTCCGCCTTTGGGAGCGATTTCTCACTCCCGGGGCAAGGAATTGCCCCACCCCTGCCAGCTCCTCCACCCGAAGCTGTTGGCTGGCAAGAGGGTGCTGCTTATACCGGCAGCAATTCGGTCGACAGAGCCTCGTTCGTTTTCTAGCAGGGTGTACCACGTGCAGGTGAGGTTGTCATTTGGGCCGGCACCATCACCGTCCCCCTTACACCCCTTACCCCCAGTCAGTATGCAAAATTTTGGAAATTTCAAGGGTTCGTCTTTTATTTGGATATATTACCATTGGCGGTGTTATATCACCATTGGCAGAAAATGTGAACATGACAGTCAAAGTAGATTTAGCCACCCCGACATCAACTTCATATACATTGCGTGTACCTTTCGGAGCGATAACTTTTTGTCCTTTAGGGCATAACTGAAAATTAGACTCATCCCCATTAAAAATGCGGGACGGATCTTGCAATATATCCATATATCCCTCTTCTGCAAGGTATTCTGAGATTCCAGAAAACCATTTTCGGATGTCGGATTCGCTTACTGTCGCGCTAGCAGTCTTAACAGCCTCTGACGTTCTAAAGCTAAGTGTGGATGACGTCTAAAAAATGCCTTAAACCACCCATCACCTGGAAAGTTGTTTTTAAATGGATTTTTTCTTGTCGTTGCATCAAGGAATTCCTTCACACCAGCCGCAATATCATCTTTACGTCGTGGAAATCCCTTTTTAGTAGATACTTCAATCCATTTACATAAAGTAGTTTCTTCATCTGCTGTGAGTACGGTCCATGATTTATTTTAACGAACTTTTGGCTTAAACGAAAAATTAATGTGGTTCGAAGAACCCAATATATTTTTGAGGCCTGCTTATTTGATAAACCTTGTTTTACAGCTTCTACAGCTAAAATAACATTTTCTTCAGTATATCTTTTCTGGTAGGCAACTCCTTCCTTTACGCGGGGCATCATACTATTGAAAAAAAAACAAGGTAATGAAGAAACTACAAAGTTCACATTTCGCGGGAATTTATTACTATTTACGTTCATATTCAGTGATTGACACTCCATTTTTATAGTTATTGTTATATGTTTTTTGGTAGGTGTTTACTCAGACGAGGTTGAGTGTCGACTGTCTTTATTAATATCGATCACACATGTTCATATATCAAGTAGGCAACCCGATGTCCACGTATGTTGGGTAGCATATATAACATCCCCCTTTATTAATATAAATAACAATAAATTATTACAGTACATAGTCATGAAATCTTTTGGGGGGATGTCGGACTCTTATTTGTATATTTAAATTGGGTGATACAGGTACAGGATTTGTGTTATTTACAACATTTGAATTACATGCATTGTTGACATTATCATTAGGTACATGTACATATTTATTATAAGAATATGGAAGATTTGCACCAACATATTTCTTTAAATATGTTTTGTTTCGAATTAGAAATCATCCATCCTCTTTTACAATTTTGTATGATCTAATTCCTATCTTTTCTACTACTTGACCTGTTTTCCAATTGCTTTTTGGCATTTCTTGATACCAGATTTTGTCATTTATTTTAAAGTCAGGTCTATCGTTTGTTCCTTTTTTATCATAATAATGTTTTGATTTTACTTGTTGATTTTCAACCATATTATTTAACTTATTTTTATCTACTAATTTTGAATTGAGTTTTTTTATTTTGAATCGGTAAGTTATCTCTTAGTCGTCTTGACTATTATTTGAGAACGTGCAAAAGATGAATTATAAATTGGTGTGTTACGATGAGTTAATAAACTTAAATATATATCTTCTTCTCCTTCAATTAATTTTTTGATTATCTTTTTAATAGTTTGTATTGTTCTTTCTGCTAAGCCATTTGATTATTGGTGATGTGGTGAAGCCAGTTTAACTTGAAAATCCCATAATTTTGCAAAATCATTATACTCTCTACTATTAAATTGTGCAGCATTATCAGATACTACTATTTGAGGTATTCCCTGCCTTGCAAAAACAGATTTTAATTTATTTATTATGTTACTAGCCGTTAGATTATTATGTAGGCTGATAACTTCAGGGAATTTTGAATAATAATCGACTATTATTAAGAATCTTTGTTTGTTTATCTCATAAATATCAATTCCTACTTTGTGCCATGGTTGTTTTATGAGTTGTTCTATAGTCATGGTTTCCTTTTTGTTAGAATTTGCATATTTGTTGCATAATTCGCATTTATTTACAAAATTCTCAATATCCAGGTTAATATTTGGCCAATAAACAGTGTTTTGAGCTTTTAGTATTGATTTTGTTGTGCCTAAGTGACCTGTGCGAATCTTATTTAAAATTAAGTTTCTTTGAGAAATGGGAATTATTATTCTATCGTTCATATATAATAAGTCATTTGTGCCTATTGCAATTACTGATTTTAATTTGAAATATGATTTCAATTTTGGTGCTATTTTATTAATTGACTGAGGCCAACCATTTGTAATATGGTGTCTTATTATTTTCAAGTCCTCATCAATTTTTGTAGCGTCTTGTAATTCTTTTAGTTTTTCATCCGAGATTGAGACATTTTTTTCAACCATACACACATGACTTTCTATATCATAAGGTTCTTTATATGTTTCATTTAAATTAGCTCGTGATAAAGTGTCAGCAATTATTAGGTCTTTACCTGGTTTAAAAACTAAATTTATTTGATATTTTTGTAGTGATAACATCATTCTCTGCAATCTTGCTGGACATGAATTTAATGGTTTTTTGAAAATACTTATCAATGGTTTGTGATCTGTTTCTACTGTTACAGGTTTACCATATACATACTGATAAAATTTCTCTAGACCAAAGCATATTGCAAGAAGCTCTTTCAATTTGAGCATATTTTTGTTGTGTTTCAGTTAGTGCCCTTGAGGCATATGCACATGGTTTGTTATCTTGGAGTAAGACTGCTCCTAGACCATAATTTGATGCATCTACTGATACTGTTACTTGTTTGTTATTATCATAATATTGAAGTGCTGGACTTTTAATTACTATTGATTTTAATTCATTGAAACTTTTTTCTTGTGGAGTATGCCAATCAAAAATGTTTTCTTCTTTTATTAAATCTCTAAGGGGTTTAGTTTTTTCTGATAAGTTTTATATGAATTTACCAACATAGGTTATGAATCCTAGAAACCTTTGTATGTCTTTTTTACATTTTGGTGTGGGCATGTTGGTTATCGCTATAACTTTTTCTTCATCTATACTAATACCATCTTTTGAAAATTTGTATCCTAAATAGGTTACTTCATCTAAGCCTAATTTTGACTTTTTTAAATTAAATTTTATGTTATGTTCTCTAGCTATTTGAAAGACTTTTTCTAGTGTTTTATCATGTTCTTCTACTGTTTTACCATGAATTAAAAAATCATCAATGTACAATTCTACGTTATCAATTTGAAATATTTCTCCTAAATATTCTTGAAAAACTTCACTTGCCGTTTTTATTCCAAATGGCATTCGATTGAATTTAAATCTGCCGTATGGTGTACCATACGCACATAATTTACTTGAATTTTCATCTAAGCATATATTCCAGAAACCACTTGTGGCATCAAGTATACTAAATTTCTGTGAACCTTCTAAATTATTAGTAATTTCATCCATATTGGGTAATTTAAATTTTCGTGACTTTATAGCCCGATTCAGATCTTTGGGATCCAGACAAACTCTTAATTTACCATCTGCTTTTTTAACTAAAACGTAAGAGTTTAACCATTCAGTGCTTTCAGTAACTCGTTGAATGATTTTATCTTTTTCTAATTTCTCTAGTGTGCATTTGAATTCATTTTCTAACTTAAATGGAACATTTCTGATGGGATTAATTACAGGTGTGGTATCTTCTTCAATTTCAATGTGATAGGGTTTACCTATTTTACCTATTCCTTGGAAAATGTCTTTATATTTATTGATTAAATTAGAGTATTTATTTTCTTTTGCCGTTTCATTCATCATATTTAATTGAATTGTCTTATCAAATTTAATTATGCCTAGCTTATTTGATGTATCTAGACTTAAAATGCAATTATTTGTCTCACATATGTAAAATTCTACTTGTTTTATAACAATTTTCCTAAATTTAATATCTAGCTTACATTTGCCCATTATCGGTATTTTTTCATTTGTGTATGTTGATAGAATATCATTCGTATTTTCAATGTTATTTAAATTGTAATTTATGGAACTTAAATATTTACGCAGTATTACATTAGCGTTAGCACCTGTGTCTATTTTAAATTTAGTTATTGAATTGTTAATTTTTATATTTGCAATGCAGTTGTTGACTTTATTTATTTCATTTATGCTATTAATTTCTAACTGAGGCTCATTGTGTTCATTCCGATGATCAATTTCATGAATCCTTTTATTTTTACAAACATTTGAAAAATGATTTAATTTTTTTGCAATTATTGCATGTTTTGCCATATGCAGGACATTTATGAATATCATGATTTTTACCACATCTTTTACAGTTTATTACATACTTATCTCTTGAATTTCGATTTTTCCATTTAGCTGCGGAGGTTGCAGAATCAGCTGACGATGTCTTGTATCTCCCATTGTGGTTTCTTTGGACCATCTCGACCCCTGCCACGTTGTCAGATGTCTCTCGTTGTCCTTGCATTATCTTCAATTGTTGTCTTGAATGTTCCGTTACGATGCAGCATTCCACGACCTTTTCCAGTGTTACGTTTTCGATTTGTAGTAGCTTCTCCCTTATGGCTGCGTCTCCAATTCCGATAATCACCATTGTCGTCGTGAGTTCTGTTGCCAATCCTCCTAATTCACTTTGTTGTGCCTGGTTTTTCACGTCCCGTATGAATTCTTCTATTGTTGCATTATTTTGTCTTGCGGTGAAGAATTTGTACCTTTCGTATACCAAATTTTTCTTCGGTATAAAATAATCATCGAATTTTTTCTTACTGCTGCTATTTTATTCACTTCCGTGTCCAAGAATTAAAATGTGTTGAAAATTTTAATTGCCTCTTCTCCCAGGTGATGTAGTAATTGGGCAGTAATTGGGTATTTTTTCATCCTTCTTGTCCAATTCCATCGGTGTTGAGTAAATTTCAAACTTCTGTTTTCATGTTTTCCAGTTCTCGTCCATGCTTCCGGTTAGCTTTAGCGCGTTCAATCCTTTTCCATCCATTTTATTTGTTGAAATTTTTTTACTTTATTGCCTTATTTGTGTCGGTCTTCACCTGTACTTTTATTCTGGGTGTGTATTTTTCACTCTTTTGCTTTATTTAATTACGCCTCATTTTCAGTATCCTTTCAATTGCGCCATGTTATATGTTTTTTGGTAGGTGTTTACTCAGACGAGGTTGAGTGTCGACTGTCTTTATTAATATCGATCACACATGTTCATATATCAAGTAGGCAACCCGATGTCCACGTATGTTGGGTAGCATATAAAACAGTTATTGACAGGGTGTCAACAACTGTTTGGAAGCAAAAATCGGCATCAGTAATAAA
Source organism: Othius punctulatus (assembly GCA_951805005.1). Classification (NCBI taxonomy): domain Eukaryota; kingdom Metazoa; phylum Arthropoda; class Insecta; order Coleoptera; family Staphylinidae; genus Othius; species Othius punctulatus. The sequence continues at coordinate 36,939,362 of OX638146.1, forward strand.
TAGGGAAAGGATTTTCATGTAATAAAAAACCCAAAATATGTACATACATATGTAGTTAAAATAAAACAAATATGTAAATAAAATTAACAAATATGTAAAATAAAATGACAAAACGTGTGTTCATTCTTTAAAATTATTCGCGACAACATTCATTTTTAAATTTTCGAATGAAAAATTACGTCGATTTGGCTTTAAAATAGATTTATATCGGCTGAATGATCGTTCCACATCGACCGATGTAACTGGAGCAGTTTTGAATGCCGTAATTTCTCTAGGATTTAATTCCACTTCTAAATTTTCGCAGACTTCTTTGCCATTATGTATGTCAGCAATAAGCTGCACGTCGTTCCAGCCTGGGTTTTTTCCAAAAAAGTCCTTCACTTTCTTCTTAATTTTGCTCCCAATATCTCCTGGCGCTTTTTCTAATTTTTGGATGGCGTCTTTGACTACAGTAATATTGTCAACTAATGACACGTCCTGGGATTCTAGCTGCCTTTTTGTAAATAAATATAAATAATATAAATAAATACTCGCAGCGTAGAATGACAAAAGGAAAGCTGCCGGCCCACACTGCGTATGCAGAAAGTCATTGGTGATATGCCAGAACGCTTATTAAACGAAACAACAAAATCATTGCGTCTTAGTTAGTTTTCACTTGGCACTTGGAAAGTTGAAAATATGAAACAAGTCACGGACATACGTTTGAATTTCCACAGCCACCCCTGATGGACTTTTTTTATGAACATATGAAATCATTAGATGGGCTTTTATTTGTATTTTGATACCATTATTTTTCCTGTAGATTAAAGAATTGAGAAGCAAGTTCAGAAAACGTTAAAAAAATGTTATTTTCTATGGCTACTTAACACAGGTATGTTGATGTACAGTACAGAAAAAGATATTTAAATTTATTAATTATCTTCAGAGATTAACGGGGAATCTCCCGCATTAATCAAATTTCGTTTTCAACTCTGCGTAGCCGCTGTGTTAAAACTATTTTAAGCATACCTGGCATGGTTCGGCTTCTGAAGGGACGCTCCTAAATGTTTTTCTCCTGAATCGCACATTCTGTGCCTCTTGAAATTAATTCTTTGGGCGCAACTTGAGGTGCATTCATTCATTCATAAGGTATTTCTCTGGTGTGCTTCATTATGTGTTTCTTATCGGGTATGTTTACAATTTTAACTGGAGTCTTATGAAATCCCCCGCTGGATTAAGCGAAATGAATACATTGTGGTTATGCACAGGGGGGGTGCACCGGATGCAGGGCACTCCACACTCCCCCAGATATATTCTAAATCTTTAGATGTGCTTTAGATTTAGTGTTTTGTTTTTGTTGTTTGTTATTTTGTAACGTTTATTAGTGGATACAAGAATTGGCAAAAAATGAGTTCATCAGTAATCATGAGTTATCAAAAAGTCACATAAAAACATTTATTTCTTGGCAAGAACTAACAATACGTCTCAATTTAAATTGTACAAGTGATAATAATATTCAGATGAACAGAAGTAAGAAGATTGAATGATTCAGGTCAATCAATCAATAAATTATTACAATCAAAAACAATAATTCTTGATTCAGCCTATAAACTTGTAACTACAGTAAAACAAGAAGTAATTGATTTAAGATCTAAATAGACGAATTGCTTAACGTAGCTAAAAATGAAGCACATTAATTAAATATTTCCGAAATTTTTCTGAAAAAAGAATTAGAAGAAGAAAACAGTTGTTTTCTGAATTAGCGCAAGATGATACACCTACCAATCCAATTGTGAATTTAGATTTTTTTTTAATGTTATTCATACGATAATAATTCATATTGAATGATTTACAAACATTCCAAAGATTATAACCAATTTCAGATTAATAACGGAAATAAAGACATTATAACTCGACGATCTAAAAAAAAAACCAATAGGTTTTAGTCAATATTATAATACTGATGTTGACAATGACCTAATTCAAGAAATCCTATTTTTAAAAGAATTAATTGCAACGGAAATAAATGTATATTGCGCAAAGGATAGAAAACAGAGTAGGGGCCCCTCAATTCTATTTGCACCCGGGCACCGTCTTGGGGAAGGCCGGCCCTGGTTTCTAACACGTACAAACTTATAACTTATCAACGATCTTCACCAAAAGGGCACTTTGCTTCGTGCAACAAATGTGACGATGATATTTGTGAGGACAAGTTAAAATTCCAATTTCAGTCATAATAATTATTTAACTAATTAATAAATCATAACGTAATATGATTAATGTAATGTAGTATGATAGTCGATTCCGTATAATTGGGGCTGCTGCCTATTTGGGCCAAATCTCAAGGAATGGAGACCAGGCATTTATCAAACCCAAAACTCTTTTTTCCAATTCATCGTTGCTTCTTCTGTTCCGTTTGCCTGTAATGTTAATGTTTTTGAAATAATATTTGTAGAAATTGAAGTATTAAAATACCTTTTGAATCATCTTCCGCTACACTTGCTGTATTTTCAAACATTTTCACAAACTTGCTAATTGCTGATACACACGGAATTGGTCGATTGTTAAATTTAACTGAATATAAGCCACGAACTCTGCATAAACTGACGCCACTGTAAAATGTTTTGACAATGAATAAATTGTCTTTCTTCCACTAATTACGTGTTATTATTATGATTTATCCCAAACGACAAGCATGAATTTATAATTATTTGTATTTAAAAAAATATATTCCTTTACAATTTTCTCTAAAATTAATAGGGGAGCTAATACTTACACATATTTAATTTTACATGTTAAATTCCTATGTTCGCAATCGCAGACACTCGGTATAATTATTATATTAAAAAGTCATGTGCTGCAGATTTTTTGATTTCTGTAAGCCGTCTTATTTTTCTCTTCCTGACTGTTGATCACACCCAGCAGTTTACTGGAGCCTACGATGAACCAGTTCGCACTTCTGTATTTATCATGTCTAAAGAGAAAACCCGTTATAAATATTGAATTATACCTAGATGTACAAATACTACTATTTCTACCCCAAACAAAATATTCGTAAATGTCTATGAAACACGACCCTACAAAAATTAAAACGAATGATTATTCGAGTTAATAGCGACTGCTTCGAGTTAAACGAACATATTTTAAAATATTTTTGTTAGTATTTTATCCATGTTACCAGATATTTGTGATTATTATTTATTATTTGTTATTTTAAGTACTTTCTGGTATCTTCTTGTATTTATTTATTTATTTTCCTACTAGTTTCGGTTTAAAATTCAGCCAACATCAGGGGTTTTTAAACTGATACGACACAAATAGTCAAATATAATCTTCAAAAATATAATTTAATTTACAAAAACCCCTGATGATGGCTGAATGTTAAACCGAAACTTGTAAGAAACATAAATAAATAAATACTAGAAGATAGATACCAGAAAGTAAAATAACAAATAATAATTTAAAATATGCTATGAATATGTTCTTTTAACGAATATGATGATGAAATGAATATGAAAATGATTTTGTTTCAAATTAACAAATGCTAACAAAAGTTAAGTCCATTAAATCGAATCCACTTTATAGGTGCATGAAAGTAAGTTTTTAATTTGCCGTAGTTTCGAGTCTACTATACGATACATGGTGCGGAATTTAACTAGATAATCGTTAATAATTCAAGAAGTTATTATTTTAGGGGAAAATGTTTAAAATAAAAGTTTATTTTTATTTTGAGGGAGTAAATAAAGTACCTACTATGTATTTTAATTTTTTATTGTTTTCAAGGTCATTTGAATGCCAACTTTGTTTTTTGAAATAATTATATATTTTTCTAATAAAATTGTATTGTTTATAAAAAATAAGAATTTGTTCTTTAATTTGTATTTTCTTTTAATGTTTTTTAACAATGCAATTTTTCATTTAATTTAAATACTATCAAAGTCAGCTTAGTAATGACTTATACAATAATGTTGAACATTTATTGTAACAATTTATACTTCTGAGTGCTTTATTATTATTATTTTTTGTTCTTAAGGCGTAATCAGAGTCACATAACATAAGGAGACGTTGTGCACGCGCATTTGACGTTTTCCTCCTCGATATAAGAAATGCGTACGCTCAATGGCTTCTTATGTTATATTATGTGACTCGGAATGGGCCTTTACTTAAAACAATATGTGTGTCAGTTTACACTCGCACAAATATGCGTAAATCATTAATTTCTCCTTTATAAGTGAATCAATAAACACTGTTATAATAGGAGGATATAAAACATCGGTTCAATAATAGTATGAATGGTCGTATAGTATAGTATGAAACATCTTACAGTTGTTTGTTTATAACAATAAAATTCATTATCCAATTTTACAATAAAACATTGTTTTAGGCGTAACTAATACATTATTGCTTACCTAGATGCTTTCGATCCGCGAATCTCAGAGCTGATGAAATTACTATTCGTAGCAAGAAAACTAGCAAATGTAACTGCGTCAATCTTAGGCAAGTTGTCTGATTGACCGCGAACAAATCCCTTATCCATATTACACACAAAACAATTGACTGTAGCGCACTAACTCGAGCGATCAAATTTGAATTAGCATTGAGCTATCGCAAGGGACGCAACATCCGCGTGCAACGGGCAACGTTGACATCAGCGGCCCAATCCTACTAGACTGACAAGCTCGGATAGAAGCGCCAAAGTCTTATTTCAAAGCCTTATAACTCTATAAATTCTTACCCAATTTAAATAAATAACGACCATTGGGTTTAAAACAATGAAGTTCAATAATTAATTGTATTTTTTTAATATGTTTTTTCATTTTTTCCATGCCCATTGTCTAGCACTACATACAGTATGTTCATAAAAAAAGTCCATAAGGAGTGGCTGTGGAAACTTAAACGTATGTCCGTGACTTGCTTCAGATGCATAAAATTAAAATCGAATGTCATTGTGCTGTATGTCGATGTCAGAAATATGGCTTTCACTTCAGAACACCGAAAAGGTTTACGATTGAGTCCTATTTTTGTAATGGAATTCATAAGAATGGGAAATGGTATAGCGTTCAAGCTTTAATTGGAAATACGTCAGCCGATCATTAGAATAGAACACCGGAGAGAATTATTTCAGATAGAGGAACATGTTTCATATCAGAAAAGTTTGAAGAAATGTGCATTAAATATGGAGTAAAACATACACTGAACTCACCAAGACACCCACAAGCTAATGGTCAAGTAGAGCGAGTTAACCGGACATTGATACCAGTAATAAACAGTAGCTTAGAAAATGATGAGAGAAATTGGTACAAGAAATTGCGGATTATTGAAAGAAATTTGAACACAGCGGTTAACAAAACAACTAATGACAGTCCTTTTCGGTTATTGTATGGATATACACCTAGATTTGATGACGGACGTGTTCGGGAGCTAACTCTTGCAGGAGAAACTTACCAAGAGCCGAAAGAATTACAACAAGAAGCGAGAGAGAGAATCAGGGAAGAGCAGATAAAATACAAAGCAAGATGTGATAAAAAGCGATACACAAACGTAAAATATGATATAGGAGACATCGTCTACATGAAGATCAATAAAGTCGCGACAGGTGAATCGACTAAATTGCAAGCAAAATACAGAGGACCACTAACAGTAACTAGTGTACTCCCAAGTGACACTTATCGAGTGTGCGACTTACAAGAAACGCAGGGAAGACGATATTCATCTACGGCCCATGTTAGTCAATTAAAACTATGGAAAAATTATACAGAGGAAGAGGACATGATTCAAGTTGAAGAAGGGAACAATGAAGAAGAGATCAAAGCAACCAGAGGAATGGATGTAAGAAGAAGCAACCGAACTCCTAGAAGACCAAAGTATCTAGACAACTACACTCATCTCGAGGATGAGATGTAGGAGGATGGCCGAGTGTTGGTAACACCTGAAGACAAAACGAGGGTTGGCAAGAGTGTAGAGCGATGAGAGAGCGATATGTGCGTGAACATTGTAGAACGTCTTTATAACTACTTTTGTGAGAATAAAGTCTTTGATAGAATTGCGAGTTTAAGTTTAATGTGCGACGAGAGCGGGGTGTAGTTAACCCTAACACTTTCTACATTTGTATTCACTACTGCGTTGTGAAAATGTAATCTCATCTTTGTTAAGATGCCCAGTGAAAAGTTTAAACTCTAAAACTATAGGTAAGTATAATGAGCATTTAAATGCATTGTTATTGTTGTCGTGTAATATATATAGATGCCACGAACCAGATTCCTGTGCCATGTGCCTGGGTGTAGAAGGAATAATTCTTAGGACCTTTCTGCCAGACTACATACTATTCCGAAAGATGGAGAACGTCAGAAGCTATGGATAAATTTGTTCGGCTTACGTCAATTAATGGAGAAAAGTACATCCACAATACATAATTATCATATGTGAGATGCTCATTTTGAAACTTCGCAGTACTGCACACCCAAGCGTCTAAAATTAAACCGAAATGCAATTCCGTCAATATTTCTAAATTCAATTTCAAACGATAATAACAATAATGAAGGTTTGATTGCACAATCCATTGCAGTGCTTGAATCAACAACACAACCGGAAGTGAAGCAGCTTTCGTCATCTGACAATGTTGGCAATGAACAATGTAAGTTTGCATATATCGATTTTGTAACTACACTTTTGTATTTGACAATGTAATTCAATTTTAGGCTCTGAAGATGCACCAACTGAGGTGCGAAATGTTAGCACGAATATAGCAATAAATTGGACCTTGAGCAATTTTTAACATGCATGCTCCCTACGTGAACAACCTGATTTGTATTTGGACTTCTCTCCCGTTAAACCTTTACTTTTATACATAATTGTATTTATCATACTTTTGTTATTGTGTATTTAAATGCATAATATATATTGTAAAATAAGGCGTATTTGATTTACATAATAAATATTGCAAATAAAATTAAATTTAAATATGGGCGGCAATTTTTGTGTCGTTTGGTTAGGTAGATGAAATTCAGATGGCGCTACAAACTCGTCTACTCAATTTAACATAGAGATGTCGCTTCTTTATGTATATATTCTTTGGGTTATATGCGTTATCTGGTTGTGAAGAGGGGCACTTACCATGCGCAATCCTGTTATCCCGGCGAGGGTTAAGACGTACACCGTGCTCGCCCAGTGCCCTATTGTGTGTGCCCGCCAATGCAATTACAGTCAATGCCCGCCTCATCGAATCTCTGTCCAGCCACCCGGTGACCTTTGCTTCGTCTGCTGCTGTCAGATTGACAACGTTAGGGACAACGTTTATTGTCGGAAGGGTCATGTTGAAAACCATGACTAACTCAGAAACTGAAAATCTTCTGTACACTAATCACGACCCAAAACTTGGTTGAATGACTGCGGGTGACAGAGGCTGCGGTGGAGTGAGCGTTAACGCGTTCGCTTCTAGACCGCAAGGTACCGGGTTCGATTCCTGGGTGTTCATTTCTGTGGTAGTTTTTCTGTAGTTTTCCCACTTCCTTGCAACAAATGTTGGAAACGTGCCTCTACCATGTATAAGTCGCATGCAGGCGCAGATGGGCAATAATAATAATGACCCTCTCCTCTCAACGCCCGCATAAATAGTAATAGTTCGGGGGCCTATGGTAAAATTAAATGTAATAGGGTCAGAATTCTCTGTCAAAAATTATGACAGTAACCAATTACGCCATAGGTGGAGGAGTAGTACGGATTATTATTATTATTATTGGATTTATAATGAATTTTATACCTACTTCTCAAGCAAATAAAAAATATACACTACGACAGTCATTGACACGGGGATGTCGATAACTAAAACATACCCTGCGCACTCTATACGATTTAAATTGACCAGGTTTCGTGTGGGTACGGAGGAATACAAACTAGATGGCGCCAAAATCTGTAGTCGCTTACAGGGTCGCTGTAATTTTTTTAAGAACTCTGTTTGCCATTATTGACACATTATATGTGCTGAATAATCCAGTGATCCACAATCATCATAATTTCCATTGTTTGTGAATAACGGCCGGTAGCATATAGACAGATTGTATGTACCTTGTGAATCCATTTGCCGTTTGAATCGTCAACAATACAGACACAGATAAATACAGATCAAGTAAAGCACAATGAGAAGACGACATTGCTGCATTAGAGCGTGAAAGCTGGCAGCCCAGCTAATACACTTGCTAAGTGAATTATTTTTTTTCGTACGACATTGAAGTAATTTTCATACTTTTTTTTAGATAAGGAGGAATATGCGACAGACACAATTCTTGGTACATCGGAGTTTGTGTTATTTTTGGACAAACTATTTGACAGTGTAAATGGTTCGACAGTAAGTGGTGGTGATAAACCTTTACGATGTGCCATAACCTAAGAAAGCTAGCATGTTGAATTTTATTCCGAAGCAATTCAAGTTTTGAAGACAATTAGATTTATTAGACCACAAGGCGAATATGTTTCGTAAATATGCTCTGCTATATATACGAAATGAATATGTTCTGCATTGCAAATTGGATAACCACATTAAAAGGTATGCAAAGCATCTGGAACAAATTACACGCTAAGGGAATTAAATATTTTTGTCCGAGAAATTTGAATCAGGACCCTGTTGAAAATTTTTTTGGTGTCCGAAGTCATGGTGCTCGGAATATAAATCCAATACCTGCTGCCTTCAGAGCTTCTTATAAAGCTTTGATTATTAATAATCTTATGACTCGCCATTCTTCATTTGCAAATTGTGAGGAAGATTGTTGTAGAGGGGCACTAAATTCTGTAAAAAACTTAATAACGATTAAAGTTCCTACGCCAACTGAGATAGTTTCCCCAAATGTCTCTGATGAGTTCACATTTATAAACAACCCTATTATTTTTAGGGTAATTGAGTACGTATACAGCCACGGACTTTGGGATTGACGCAGCAGCTATCTGCCATCCTTGTCTGGTCCCGCAGGATAGAGATGACCATACAAGGATGGCGGACAGCTCGGTGCGTCATTCCCTAAGTCCCTGATTGTACCTGTAGGTTATTAGTTTACATGTTCTAAAGTTTAGAAATGGCAATTCAGCACACCGCACCGGACTAAACTAGATTATACGAATTTTATGGGTTTTGATCACACACAGGCACTATTTTTAATGTCGGACAAAATGCTACACTTATACGTGAGAAATGGAATATGAATGAAAACAACAATTTGGAACATGTTAGATTTAATTACATGCGGAGCTTGCTGAGGAATTGGAAACAATAAAGTTATACTTTCACACATTTTCCAGAACGATATTTTATTCTCGGAATCTTTAAGAATTCTAAAATACGAGAAAATTCTAGGTTTACGAACATATGATATAGTATTTTTAATACCCCAGCGGATTCATTTTTGTTTTGGGGTATTTTTAGTTACTAAAAGTATGTGGATTATTGTTGCTAAATTAATCTGTCTCATATTTTAGGTTATAGAGAAAAGTAAAAAATGTGAAATCATTATTATTAGGTGCTTTCCTTTCAGTGTTGAAGTGAGTCTGAGCTGAGAATGTCACCTAACAATTGCTTTAGAAAAGAATTGAATTTGATTGATCTCAATACCGCTTCATTTTTAAATGTCATGATGTTTTACATGGCACTGACAGATACATTGATATACTGCAATGATATTTGACGTAATGGCCATATTATGGAATTTTGTTGTTTCATTCAGATTACAGGTGATAGACTGGGATGGCACTAAACCGGTGGGGTATTAACCCTAGAGCAGGCGCCCGAAGTTTTCCAACCTTACTTCTTATCCAAATTCACAAATTTTATTTTCTATAAAGCATAAGTACAATAATCGAAATAAATAATAATTTAAAAACCAACATATTCTTCTATAGACATAAATAATAATTTCACGATATATGACACACGAAAATAATTTTTTTGTAAATCAACATTATTCTGATGTATCTTCAGCTAACCAATATCCACAGAGTACATTTATATGATCTAAGCACAAAAGCTTTCCGCAATTGTTACAGTGGTAATGAGTTTTCCTATTCTTCTATGAGCTACCCTCTGAACAACGTGAGTAAGCGGGTGTCTGAGAGACCGAAAACGCATATATTTCATGTACAAGTGCACTTTTCAAACACTTTTCAAGAGGCTGAGGCTGACTGTTTTGCACATAAATAGCGGCAGCTAGAAGGAGAGCGAGAAGCGCACGCCACTGGACTAAGCAAACAAACAACTTTTATATGGCATCGGTCTGAGACCGCGTGCGCATGCTCTAGGGTTTAACACGTTAACCGCCGCATGGCATTTTTTAGAATTATAAAAATTTACATCCTGTACAGCCGGCGGTCAACTGGCATTTTCGTGCCACCTGAACCGCCGGCGTACAAGACGAGAGGTGCGATTTTAGATAAATTGTAAGCCCGCGCTTCAGGTTACGTGCAATTCCCCGTATACAGATATTGTTCGGCGTACCAGTAATCATGTGCACCATTGGTTCGGCAATCGGAGCATACGAATGTGAAAAACATGGATCATAAAACGAGTTTTATTTTTATTAATCATTTGCTACACATAATTATAATTCATTTGCAGAAATATACTCAAAAATGATCAGGAAAACACTGAATACAAATAAAAGGTTTTTCAAGACAGGTATCGCAATAAGTAGATACCCTTTTCGCTGAAATTGCTGCTAGTTTCCAGCTTTGCTCCGCCGATAGTTTCTTGTAACAGTATATACATCTTTTTCTAACCTTTCTATTCCTTTTGCACTTCTCGTCAGTCTCTTTCATTTCGTGCTGTATTTTTTTCCGCTTCTTATCCTGCTGTGGAACTTCGTCTTCACCTTCAGTTTTCAAAAGTGACTCCACCAAAGTTTCCCGAAATTTTGTAACAGACATTTTTGATGTTGCATGCACCAGTTTGTACACAACTAAGGCATTAACTACAGATGTCCCCATCAATAATTCAATGGCAACTTTGTGATACCATCGTACCGATTTTCGGACAGGAGAAGAATATGCGGCCAATTGGTCGGACAAATCAATTCCCGCCTTTCCTGCATTGTAATCGATAATGCATTGCGGTTTTTGAATGTCTTCGCGCATTCTGTTTAATTTTCCGGTGTTTACTACGTCCAAAGTGTGATAAGTAGAGAGCATTAAAACATCTCTTTTGTCTTTCCACTTGGAGACAACGATTCCATCTTCATTTTCTCTACCTATTATTTCCCCTCTTTTCAGTTTTGCTGACACAACTTCTTTTGGTAGACCTTTTCTGTTTTTTCTTAGGGTTCCAATGGAGTGAGTTCTTCGATTTAAAAGTTGCTTTGCAAGAGGAATGCTGGTGTAGAAGTTATCGTTTACCGCAACTCTTCTTTCATCCAAAAAATCTTTACAGAGATCCATCACCGTACTCGTTGGGAGAGATACTTCCCTATCTGCGCCTTTGCCTTGGTAAACAGAAAATGAGTAAGTATATCCTTTCGGATCGCACATCTTAAAGAGCTTGATGCCATATTTATGCCGTTTTCCAGGAATATACTGTCTAAATTTAAGTCGACCACGAAAAGGAACCATGCTCTCATCAATTGCTATTATTTTCCCCGGCTGCATTACCTGTTTATATCTCAAATTAAAGTGAGAAATCAATGGCTCGATTTTATGAAGACGATTCTGTTCCGCTGGTAGGTCCTCATTATTCGAAAAATGCCAAAAGCGTAGAAGAGATTGAAATCTGTTTCTTGGCATTGTTTTTGGAATAAGGTTATTCTTATATATGGGATGTGTGCTCCAGTAAGCCTCGATATTCGGGTAACGCACTAAACCCATGTACATCAGAATACCAAGAAACTTCCTCATTTCCGGCACTGTTACAGGTTTCCAAAGTGAAAGTCGGCTTTTGGACTTTGGTCTACCTAACTTTGCTATTACCTGTTGTGCATTTCGATTGGTTTCTATAACCATTGTTTCTAACAAATCTTCGGTCAAAAAAAGGGAATAAGCATTTAATTCTGTAAATGTGTTTGTTGTAGCCACGTTTGGGTTTAGGCCTTCATTTCTTACAAATTCAAAAGTTTGCTGATTATTTCCAGTTACTTCTCTCCATTCAGAAATAATTGTCGGATTGTTACCCGGATTATCATTAGAAAGATCATCCAGGTCTTCTTCGGAAGGACTGTTTTCTGAAGAGCTGGAAGCACGGTCCTGAAAGTCCGGATCTCTGACGCTTTCATCACTATCAAAATCCTCATTATCGCTATCACTATTAAAATTCTCGCCGACTTCGCTACTTTCTGTCTCTGCATACAAATTTTCTGCTTCTTTCTGTAATTCTTTATCACTCAACGGCCTCTTTTTCGAATCCATATTCATTGAAATGACTAAAACAAAAAACGCTATCTTAACGTTAACGACTGATAAAATCGTTAGAAATCGCTTACTTACCTGAAAAATATGATAGTACAGTAGAAAAGTTCAATATACACTAACAATACTTCTTTGTAGAAAATAAAAACTATATCAAAATGAACTAAACAAAGTTCAATAGTAAAACGGCTAAACCGCATGCAAACTCGATCCAAAACAAACAGTCGCTGACACCCTCCTTACCATACTGCACGGCCGTACTATCGCGTTTGCACTTATAAATCCCTCTTGTTTTAGGCATTGTAGGGGGGATAATACATGTCCGCCGGCTGTACAAATGGCAAATTTTAAATGTCAGGTTTTCATGTACGCCACCTGTACAGCCGGCTACCAATACGAAATAATACCTAAATCGTTCTCCCATTCAAAAATATGTTATGTACATATTAATTTCATGACAATAGGTTGGTGTATACTAAAAAAATACAAAGACATTTTTCGTAATACCCCGTATATATTGTACGGCGCTTCAGATACCATGTCAGTTGGCAGCTGGCTGTACAGGTGGCGGTTAACGTGTTAAAAATACTATACAGGGTGTTTGAAGTCTTGTGATTTTATTTTTAAGGGGTGATTAACTACCTTAAAGGAAGGCGATTAAACCTAAAACGCCTTAACAAAAGTTGCAAGTATACAGGTGATACGATATCCGTGCTCGGGTACGTAAATACATCATCGGTGGCACTGTCACATTTAATGGAAATCGCGCGTACTGATAGAAAGCATATGTGCAGTGTGACACCACAACCTTATGAGTAACAAAGATGCACTTAATGTTACCTAAAATATAGTTTAAATCATTAAACATCTAAATAAAATTCTACAGTTCCGCTAAGTTGAAATAGGACTAAATTATGTGTAAATTACTTTTTTGTGTAAATGAACTTACTACAAAAGATCTACTTAAAATCACAATAAAACTAACAAAAAACAGTGTAAGAATTAGGTACATATGAGGGGTTCACAAGTGATGTTAGTCAAAATTTAAAACTTCCAGTTATGTATAGTTAAAATTTAATAAAAATAACTTACTAAACAAATTTTTTACTGAAAAAATGTTCTAAAAAGTAAATATGCAGATTGACATCATAATATGTTGATTTCAATGACATAACCCCACAATATACCCGATATTACAATTATAAAAACCCCTCTTATGTACCTATCGTATAACTCACGAGCTTAGACCAAAAAGCAATAAAAGGGGATAAGAACAGACATTATGCGCGTCTGCTCATGTCAGTACCAGTATTATGTCATTTTGAATACACATTGAATATTTGAAATTGCGGACAGCAGCGCAGACCAATTGCCGTTTCCACGCGCAATGCAAACAAGATCTTCCCTGACTTTCCTGCTGTTCACGAGGACTGCCTCCGTCTTGTGATCAGCAAGCTGCAAGCCGTTCGCTGCCAGCCATCCCCGAATCTTGCCTACAGCCTCATTCGCTATCTGCGTTACTTCCTCGAGATGTTTTGACACCACCACCAGCGCCACGTCGTCTGCGAATCCAACCGTCGTAACACCTGCCGGCAGCGCCAGTCTATGCACCCCGTCGTACATGACGTTCCACAGCAAGAGGCCGAGAACCGAGCCTTGCGGGACACCTCCCGAAATCCTGCGGGTCTTGGGCCCCGTATCCGTGCTGTACGTCAGGGTTCGGTCGCTGAAATAGCTCCTGATTATGCGCCTGATGTAAAGCGGGACCTCCATTCTTCTCAGCGAACTAAGGATGCGATCCCAGTTCGCTGAGTTGAACGCGTTTTTTATATCCAGCGTTACGATGGCGCAGTACTGCTTGGCCCCACCCTTCCACCGTCTGCCCCCGATGGCCGGGCTGTTTCCACGACGACGTTAATGGCATCGACTGTGGCCCTCGCTTTCCTGAACCCGTACTGGCTAGGTGACAGGCCCCGCGCTCCCTCGGCGATCACCTCCAACCGGCTGTATATTATTCTCTCCAGCACTTTGCCCGCCGTGTCCAACAGGCAAATAGGGCGGTACGAAGACGGATCGTCCGGTGGCTTATTCCCTTTCGGGAGGAGAACCAACTTCTGCTTCTTCCATCGTGCAGGGAAGATTCCTTCCCCAAGGCAGGTATCGTACATTAGTCGAAATGCGTCTGGTCTTGCTCTGATGGCGGCCTTAAGAGCGATATTAGGAACACCGTCCGGGCCCGGCGCCTTCCGGTCCCCGATCCTGCTACAGGCCCCGAGTAACTCCTCCGAGACCGCCGGCACCTCGTAGTGATGTTCGGTCGGTAGCTCCTCGGTGTAGGTGATATCCGGCTGGTCTGGAAACAGGGCTGACACGACTTTATCCAGGACACCGGGTAGGACGGAGGCACCGTTGCATGGCTTTTAAGCCTCGACATGACCGTCCTGTATGGCCGTCCCCATGGGTCGCTATCGACTGCTTCGCACAGTTCTCTCCATGTGCTTTGTTTCCTGAGCCTGATTGCCCTCTTCAGAGCCCCCCGGGCCTCGTGGTGTCGAAGCCGAAGGGCGTCGTAGTCCCCGCGACCACGGGCGCGCTGTGCCAGGCGCCGGGAGCGGTGGCATAACCTGCGGTGTTCGGCGATCTCCTCGGTCCACCAGAAGACCGGCTCGCTGACGTTTAGCATAACATTACAGCGCTTTTTTAGTTCTGATAAAACGGTATAACAGTATAGTATTACGAAAATAATTAAATAGATAAGTTCCCACAAAAGCTGTGCTAGTGCGTGGGGTAATCATGCTGTCTGATCAATTTTCAGAACATACAGTGTGAGTATACATATAAGGACAACATTCCATACTGAATCGAATCATAACAAATGTTCTGTTAAAAGAGATTGTGCACAAAGGATCTGTTGTTTACAACTACACTACAATATTTTAGCTACACAATTTATTGTGTAGCTTGTGTGTATTTATTGTATGTGTTGTATGTATTGTATGTGTATGTATGTATTGTATGTGTATGTATTGTGTGTGTATATATATATATATATATATACCGCGCGTTTTTTTAATCTCTGAACATAGGCCATGTTCAGTTTAAAACGACAGTATCAATTGCAACCAGTTATGCAACCAACATTACATGCGCCTGCAACTCGATCATTTAAAATGTCAGAACTGTTGACAGAATATGTATTCTACGCAAGAATTATCCTGAGACACCAATCCCATTATTCCTATTGAAATAGGAATCATCAACTATTAATCCTGAAATAGTAACTCATTTTTGAAAGAGCCCTATTTCTTTCTTGAGTTGAATAAATTTTCTGTCAATAGTTTTGACATTTCTCGCTATTCCTGTCCTTGCCGCATATGGGACAGGAGAGACGAGGACCGACGCTGCCGCCCCCGATCCCCTCGGCGTCGGCGCCTGTGGCCCCACAGGGCACCGACTCGCACCCACGCAGATGCCGCAGGAAGGCCTTCTCGGTGGTGCACGTGTAATTTTGGTTGCATGCAATTGTTATGCAACCAAAATTACATGCACGTGTAACTTGATCATTTGAAATGTCAAAACTATTGATAGAAAATTTATTCAACGCAAGAAAGTGTTTAAATAGGGCACTTTCACAAATGAGTTACTATTTCGGAATTAACAGTTCATGATTCCTATTTGAACAGGAATGATGGGATTGGTGTCTCAGGATAATTCTTGCGTTGAATACATTTTCTGTCAACAGTTTTGACATTTCAAATAATCGAGTTGCAGGCGCGTGTAATGTTGGTTGCGTAACTGGTTGCAATTGATACTGTCGTTTTAAAACTGAACATAGGCCTATGTTCAGAAATTAAAAAAACGCGCGGTATATATATATATATATATATATATATATATATATATATATATATATATATATATATATATATATATATATATATATATATATATATATGTATATATACAATACACAATTTAAAGTCTCTAAATTGTGTGGAAATGGCTTAACCACAGATTACTGGGATCAAAAAAGACGATTTAACAAATCATCTATATCCACCAAATGGTTTGGTTTAGCCAGAATTCAGCTTCAAAGTTAATTTTGTGAAAACAAAATTTGCTCATAACAAGAGAACGTTTACATTGATTTAGATGTAATTTGGACACTTTGTGACGTGTACAAAGGACAGGACACCGTGCCTACGCTTCCTGAAATAAATACCTCCTCCCGCAACCTTATCGCGCCGCGTTCACTAGATTCGGCTGAATCCCGCGAATACGTAACGCGCGATGCGAAGGGCCGTCGGAGCCACCCTTTTCTTGCAAAAGCGCAAAACACGTACGGCACGAAACACGTAACGCAAATTTTACACAAAAGAAAAAACGATATATCAAAATGAGATTACAGCGACAAATGACAACAATTTTTTTTATAAAGATCTGGCCTGTGTTCCTCGTGTGCGACTTCGCTGGCAATTCTGGGCTCGGTTCTTGGACGTGCGGCGGCCGGCGATCGTCGGAAACGCCGTCGCTGGATTCCAATTCTCGGAACCACTCTGGCCGGATGTTTGTTGCCCTTAGCCAAGAACCTGGCTGGCTGGGTTACTTAGCCCTTACCCAAAAAACGCTCTGATGTTGTGAGCGTGTGGAGTTCAGTCGTACAGTGCCATCCCTTGCCTTGTGCTTGGTGCCGTCAATCCCTCTCAGGGTGGTTAAATGAGGACACGTTCTGAATCCCGGAAACCGGTGGGTGATATACCAAAGAAAAACTGTGACCTCGTGGCACGTCCGCACTCTAGGGAAGGTGACCAGCTTCTACCTCATGGTAGCGTCTCGCGACGATTTTTAAAAATCACGCATAACGGAAACACGTCACGTTTAAAAAAAACGTGTGCGTACGGTTGCCTATGGTGGAGGTCCAGGCGCGCAATTAATAATAAGACAGATTCCGTCGGAGGCAATACCGGACCGTTACAACTTTATACGAGTTTAACTCATATTTTGACATAATATTGATATTATCAGTAGACCGGTTGTGTATAAAACAAGGGTGGCCCAACATTAATACATTCATATATTTTAATGACAATGCATATAAATAAAAAAAAAATCAAATAGGATGCAGGCATTTATTATTAAGTTTTTTTGTATCTTTATAGATTTTCATATCCGTTACAGGTTGAACACAAAAAAATAAAACATGAGTGACTGCGCTACACTCGTTTGGAAACAAATGTAATACAGGGTAGACTGAGAAACAAATGACGAAAAGGCAATCTAATATAAAGTTTATTAATTAAAAGTGGGTCAATTTATTTTATTTATTGAATGCTCAATGCTCCATTTTCTTGAACGCTAAGATTAATTTTACGCAAATAGTTAAAATGCACTCGCTGCAACATTTCTCCATTATTTTTAATTGACTGTGACGTATTTTGTATTTTGTTCCA
Organism: Othius punctulatus; assembly: GCA_951805005.1. Lineage (NCBI taxonomy): Eukaryota > Metazoa > Arthropoda > Insecta > Coleoptera > Staphylinidae > Othius > Othius punctulatus. The sequence continues at coordinate 36,957,163 of OX638146.1, forward strand.
AAGTTCATCATCTGTGTCTATATGACAAGAATAAACTTAGATCTTTACTGCTCCACAAAAAAAAAAAAATCACAAATGCTCTCAAATCTGGCAAACGAGGTGACCATTTTACAGGAGCATCAGCTCCTCTACCGATCCATTGATTACTAAATTGATTATTTAGATAGTTTCGAACGTTTATTGCAAAATGCGACGGTGCTCCGTCATGTAAAAACCACATATCACATCTAAGATGGCTTTGCTTTATGGCATGTGCATTTTCTTCTGCATACACATGTTCATTATGTAAATTTATCATACCACGCCTTGTAAAGCATGTTTCATCAGTGAACAGAATTTTCTGGTTAAAATGTACATCTTCAGCTCTTTTTTCCTGAATAAATCGCCAAAACGCAAAACCTAGGTGATAGGCAGTTGGTAAAAGCTCTTGCACTGTTTGGATATGGTATGGATGAAGCAATTGCTCCTTGAGAACTCTATGCACTGAATCCTTAGAAACTCCTACTTCCTGTGCCAAGCATCGAGTACTTACTTTCGCATGTTCTGCCACTATTTACAAAATTTCTTCCTCGTTATTAGGGCTGCGAGTTGTAGGAGGACGTCCACGATCACCGATCACTGGTGCAAAACTTCCCGTTTCGCGAAGGCGTCTTTCGATGTTTGCAAAGGTTGTATGTTGTGGCACTTGATGATTAGGAAATCTTTCACTGTATACTCGTACGCTACGGAGACAATTTCCCTCACAAAATCCTAAAATCAGCAACATATCTGTTTTTACGGCGTAAGTGTACTTTATATTCATTATTATGAATAAACAATCATTTGTTTCTCAGCCAACCCGGTAACTAAATTACATTTGTTTCCAAACGAGTGTAGCGCAGTCACTCGTATTTTATTTATTTTTTGTGTCTAAACAGATATCAAAAACTATAAAGATACAAAAAAACTTAATAATGGATGCCTGCGTCCGATTTAATTTTTTTTAACTTATATGCTTTGTCATTAAAATATATGAATGTATTAATGTTGGGCCACCCTTGTTTTATACACAACCGGTCTACTGATAATATCAATATTATGCCAAAATATGAGTTAAACTCGGATAAAGTGTCATATCTAATAACATCTAAATCAATGTAAATGTTCTCATGTTATAAGCAAATTGTATATTTATAAAATTAACTTTGAAGCTGAATTCTGGCTAAACCAAACGCATTTGTATATAGATATGTTTTGTTAAATCGTCTTTTTTTATCCCAGTAATCTTTGGTTAAGCCATTTCCACACAATTTAGAGACACGCTGTATATAACATGTATATAACATATATATATATATGTTTTTTTTTCAAAACCCAACGTTAAACTGATTTAAAATATGTTCCAGTTTTTCTACTAAATCGCGTACCCGCCTATGGTTAAAGGTGTGCAGCGATAAAATCTTTTGTTGTGATGGCAACAGTGTCATAAAGGTAATAAAGATCATTGCCTGTTAGGCAAAACACGTTCAGGATATTGTGCACTGTACAATCTACGAGTTTCTGCGGCATTTCGAAAAGCTTGGCTACCAACACAATATCTGTTATTTTTTGATTAGAAAAATTTTGCATTTTAAAATAAACTTCACTTGACAATTATAGTGACAGTACCTGAGAACGGCTCGTTCGGTCAAAATTAGGGGATAAAAAAAAATTAAAAAACCTGCAAATTTTGAAAAAAAACATATAGAAAAAATGTTTTATATAACGAGTTCTACCAATGTTTAAAATTAACACACGTATTTCTGTTACACCCTGTATAAACATATAGGACTACATATATACATACACAAACCGTAAAACACGACTCGAGTTTCGACCTGTGATGGCCATTATCAAAGGATAACAAATCGTACAGTTGTTACATTTATACCGCTTTACATTTGTATTCGTATTTGTATTCATTTAATGCTAACGCCAAAAGGCTTACATACGTCAGTTTGCATATAAAAACACTGGTTAAACACTCCAGTGAGAGCAAACATATATAATAACATTTCACACAAACACTAAAAAAAAAAGAGCACGCTCAGTTCTTAAAGGCGACGCGTCCAAATGCACAGATCCATCCGCGGATTTTATATTGGGCAATTTCCGGCTTCATTTAGATATTCGTCCCACGTATAGAAACTTTTATCAATTAGGAACTTTTTCAAGGCTTTTTTTAGCTCTCTGTAATTTAGATCACGCATTTGATCAGGCAGCGCATTATAAAAACGTATGGCATAATAATTCGTGCTGTTTTTCGTACGTACAATTTTGTGACTGCGCGGATAGATGCAATTTTTAGCCCTTGTATCGTGCGAATGCACGTCTCTGTAATAATCATACTGATGAATATGCTTTTTCAGGTAGAGTACACAATCTAATACAAAGAGACATGGCAATGTAAGAACTTTTAACTTTTTAAATGTGGTCTTGCAGTCTTCTTTGTACTGCAGGCCGGCGATCACCCTGACGGCCCTTCTCTGTAGGCTAAATATTCTGTGCCTACTTGTGGAGTGGCCCCATGCTAACAGGCAATAGGTTATGAGTGACTGACATGTCGCAAAGTAGCAAGCGAGTAGGGTCTTTTCAGATACCGAATTTGCCATGTTTCTTAGAAGGTATATATTGCTGCTTAGTCTGTTTACAAGTTTGTCCCCCTGCACCTCCCACGTGAGTTTGGAATCGAGATAAATACCCAGAAATTTAGTTCAGCCAGGGAGTTGTAGGTCATGCCTGCGAAGAGTGAATATCATGTTCACTGTTTTACTATCATTCATATGCAATTTATTACTGTTTAGCCATTCACGACATTTTCTAATTGCTGTCTGGTTCCCCTGCAGAGCCAGATCTATTTTTGAGTGGGATGTTTTTATAGTGGTGTCATCAGCATAGAGATCGATGAAACAGTCTCTAGATGGAATGAAATATCATTGATAAATATGATAAAGAAAAGTGGGCCTGAGATTGAGCCCTGAGGAACACCGTGTCTGACAAATTCGCGGGTGGTGCATTTGTTGTTTATGCCTACTACTTGACTCCTGTCTTTTAAGTAGGACCTCAGGAGTTTACGGCTGCTGTCTTCAAACCCGTACATCTCCAGCTTGTCCAGCAGCAGTGTATGACTCACGCAGTCAAATGCTTTGCTGAGATCTACGAAAGTTGCTATAGAGTGTTTCCCTCCTTCGAATGCTAGAAGTACATCGTCGACGAGTGCCAGTATTGCATCAGAGGTGGATAAGCCTTTCCGGAAACCGAACTGATTTGGATTTAGTAAATTATTTTGTTCAAGATGGTCTATCATTTGCATACTTAGAATTTTCTCTAGGACTTTTGAGAAAACAGGTAGAATAGATATGGGTCTATAGTTTGCGATGTCGTTTTTATCGCCTTTTTTGTGAATGGGCACGACTCTTGCGACCTTCATAGCATCGGGGAATACGTTTGAGGCAATGCAAGAGTTAAGAACGTCTGTGAGAGGTCCAAGTATGGCCTCCTTACAGCATTTTATTATGTCTACGGTGAGACCGTACAAATCCTTGCAGCTGCCTTTCTTTAAATCGGTAATTGCGCTACGGACTTCCCTTGTCGATACTGGTCGAAAATGGAATGATGTCTGCACCTCTGGCTTAAAATGCAAAGGGCTCCTCGAGCTGGATGGAATCGATGTGATTATCTGGTCAACTGATGTTATGAAAAAGTTATTAAAGGTGTTCGGGGTTATGTTGATGGTGCCAATAAAATTATTTTTGTTCGGTCGGTGGGAATTTATTATATTCCACATGGCCCTGCCCTTATTTTTAGATCTGTTTATGTGATTATCATTTGCCATTTCCTTCACTCTTTTTATTTCCTCGCCATAGATCCGTTTGTAAGATGTATACGATGCCTTTGATGCCACATTTTTGGTGTTTAGCCATATATCCCGCATTAGATGGAGGTTTTCTCTCATTGCGCGAAGATCGTTGTTAAACCAGTGAATGGGGTTTGACTTAGATTCATTGAGACTGGTCAAAAATTCGGGAAAAGCTATATCGTAGTTTGTTTGAAACAGAGCGTGGAAGTTGTTATATTTCTCGTTTGCATCTGCTATGTTCTTTGTATGTTCCCAGTTCATATTGTATAGTAAATGAAAAAGGGAGTACTTTCCTCTGAGAGTTATGGGTCTTGACACTGTATTTGTCATTATTCTGGGTTTAATTTGCATTTCTTTTGTAGTTAGAATTATGCCCGCGTGGTCGGATGTTGTTTTTACCGGGGAGACTGTGAAGTTTTCACACTCAAGGTTCAGGAATAAATTGTCTAATGTTCTATTTCCTCTAGTAGGGAAATGTATTACTTCAGAGAGGCCGTATGAACTGAAGATATCGCAGACTTTGGCAGCTCTGGTGTCGGGTGTGTTAAAGAACACGTTGAAATCTCGCCCTATTATCACGTTATAACGTAAGGTGTCTATGGCGTCCAGAACAGAGAGCAAAACATCATAGAATATGTCCACGATTCCGCCTGGCGATCGATATACACAAACCACGACCGTGTTTGAGTCCGTCAGCCGGATTGCTGCAACTTCGCAGTGGATTTCTTGTGATAAAATCTCAATATCTGCCAGGGCGACGAAATTTATGTGACGCTTCACCAGTATAATTGCACCTCCGCATCTATGATTTTGCCTCGAGAAGTGGGATGCTGTCATCATATTACAACATTAATAGTGGTCACTTTCGTAGGGCTTTAACCAATGCCCCGTGATGCAGGCGATGCTTATGTCATAGGATGTCAGTAGACAGTCCAATTCGTTGAATTTATTTCCCACAGATTGCATATTTGCGATAAAATACTTTAGGGCGATTTGCTTTTTAGACTTTATTTCGTCTGTTTGTTTTCCTTGTCTCTGTGAAAAAACCTAGAGACGTAGGCGCCGTATGGCCACTTTGTGGCATCCATCGCCTGTTCAAAATTGCAACGATCTATGGTTACTTTGAAGGACGAGTAATATTCTGGGTATTTAGATTCGATGGTTTCTACTATCGTCTCCGGGAAATCCTTGCTTAGATGCTGCGTTATCTTATCTTGGGTGGTGTTTGGATTTAGCCGCGAGACATAAAGAAATGCTTTCTTGGGGATAGCATTAAACCCGAGGTTATTGGGGTCAGTTCCCACGACTCCTGTAAATTTCCGTCTTTTCTTGTCGCGCGAGGGAGTTTTCCATTCCGGGTTCATTTGCTGCTTATTTGTGTTTTCCACGTTGATGTTTTTTAAGTTGTTTGTGCATGTGGACGCAGGAGCGTTTAAATGCTGGCTCAGCGGTGTTTTTGCTTCGGCTTTAGTTGTGGTAGCGCTGGCGCGCGATGCCTTGCTCGGACCGTTTTTGTCAGTTTTTACTTGCGCGGCGTACGTGCCGTGTCCATCTGCATGGTTTATGGAAATATTTGCCGATTGGGATGCCATCTGTTTGTCTTGTGTCGCCCTGCCGGTGGTTACAGTTTTCTTGCTATTTGTTGATGTGGGTGGGAAGTTTTGCTTATCCGCTTGTCAAGCTATAGGTGCGTATTGTTGTGGCACACGTACCTGGTCTTTTAGTAGCTGAGAGTATTTTAGGAGGATGTTGTATTTCTCTTCTTGTTCGGCGATAATTCTTCTTAGCAGTTTGTTTTCCTCCAGTGTATGCTTATGGTACGCTGTCATAACCTCGAAATTCTCGTGTTCCCCAACGATTAGGAAACTGGCACATTTTCCGCCTTCGTGCCTTTTCAGACACGAGGGATGGAAGAGGTTTGAGCAGTTGTTACACTTTACTGAATTTACAACCGCACTTGAGCATAGTTTACACTTTAAATCTGTCTTAATTCGATTTGAGTCGGGATCGCTGCTTTCACCGTCCGCCATCATGAATCATTTATTGGGTATCCTGGTAGTCAGGACACAGGAGGTTACAATACCGAGTGCCATGTTGGTGATTATCACTACGAGTTTTATAGGTATCAATGTTAGTGTGAACATGTATGAGACATTCTAAAATATATATACAAGGAAGACTGAGAATTTTTAGATTTATGACTGCCTTTCGTTGCAGACCAAATAATCTTTTCATGGGACTTGAGGGGCCCCATGAAAGGATGCTATATACGAGATGTGTTTGTCGGTTTGCGAAGTAAACTGTTAGTAATGCTGACTGTGGAAGTTTATTTTTTAGTTGGCGCAAGAGATATATATGTTTACATTTTTTTTATTTCGTCTTCATGTTTACGCCAGTTTAGCCTAGTGTCCAAATATACACCTAAAAACTTAGCGGTACTGATCTCCATGTCCCTTTTTAGGGAGAATATCACAGTGCTTGATTTGTCGGGATTCGCTGTTAATTTATTTGTTGAAAACCAGTTTGATGCTTTTTCAACTGCTCTGCTATTACTCGAGATAGCAGTGGCTTTGTTCTCAGAGAAGCTTTGTAAGGTGGTGTCGTCGGCAAATAGTAGTTGTTATATTTACATTGGTGCTAGGTAAGTCATTGATATATATTATGATAAGCAACAGACCTAAGATTGACCCTTGCGGGACGCCTTGTCGCATTGCCCTTTGATTCGAAACCACCTGATTAAAATATACCCTTTGCTCTCTGTAAGATAGATATGAGTTAAACATACGGCAGCTTCTTGGATGGAAGTTATAACAGTGTAGCTTTCGGAGAAGGACCGAATGGGAGACGCAGTCAAATGCCTTAGACAGGTCCATGAAGGTAGCGACAGAGTTTCCCCCCTCCTTCAAAACCTTCATATACTGCCTGCGTAAAAGCCGTGACCGCATCGCCGTTAGAGCGACCCTTGCGGAAACCATACTGCTGTTCTGATATTAAACTGTTGTTCATAAATTCAAGCATTTGTTGCAATAAGATGCGTTCCACTACCTTTGATATGATTGGCAAAATAGAAATGGGGCGATAATTGTTTGCAACGTTAATATCTTCATTTTTATATATTGGGATTACACTCGCACCTGTAGACAACTAGGGAAGCAGCTAGATAATATACGTATATTAACGAATTTAGTTAGGGGATTTATTACTGTATCGGAGACAGTTTTTAGTAGATTTGTGCTCATTCCATAGATGTCTCCACTGTTAGAGGGTTTTTGGTTATGAATTGCATCCCTTACTATTATTGCTTCCTATAACTAAATTCCTGAAATTCAAAGTATGTACTACGATTAATTATATGCACTTGGTTAAGCAAAGTGATTGCGTCGTAATTAGTATTGGTCAGATCTTTTAAAAGATTATCAGCAACTTCACTGAAGTAAGTATTAAATTCACTAGCTTTAATATAACATTTCTTAGTACAGGCATGTTTATGTTTTTTAACCAATGACCAGATGATTCTCGGTTGATTGCCGGACTCTTCTATAAGTTTTGCATTGAAAGCAATTCTTACATCTTGCAAAGTTTGCTCATATTTAGTTTTATAAGTCAAGTAATTCGGTTTTAGTTCAGAATATCTCTTACTACTATCTCTTAATAAAATAAGGGTCTTACCTATTTCTCGCAGTTTATCATTGAACCAATTACATTGGTTCCTTATTGAATTAATCGAGATGTTTTTTTCTGGAAATGATCGGATGGTATGTTGCTTAATTATTTAAATAAATTTTGTAAATTTGCTTTCCAGCTCAAACTTCATATTATGAACAAAGCTCCAGTCTGTACTCTCCAGAACAGAAAATAGATTAAATCGACCACGTTTAGTATGCGGTCTTACCATGCACTTTTCTAAACTTCTATTATCATCCGGCAGTTTTACTTTCATATGAATTCCAATACGATCAGAAAATCCATAATCGATTGGAATCGTGTCAAAGTTCTGTGAATCGATGTAAAAGTATTGTCTAAACAGTTGTTTAGCCTTGTTTTAAAATTTACCATACTGGTTAGTCCGTAAGTGCTTAATAAATCGCAGAATGTAGATGACCTGGGATCATTAGAATTAAATTTGATATTAAAATCTCCACCGATAATTAAGGGCATGTTAGAATTAATTCTGTCAAGTAATTCGTGAACAATACACATAAATTCGTTAAACTAGTTATAATACTTAAAATATGATAAAAAAAACATTATTCTGTAAAAAAAAAAATAAGGCGATATTACATTTAATTATTATTTTGAAAAATCAAAACTTTCTGAACCATTTGATTCAGAACCGTTGAAATTACAAATTTCAGGCACAAAAATTACATTGGTTCCAGGTTTGCTACTAGTTGAAGGTTGTGGCACAATGGTATAATTTATTGGTGGATATTCTTGATTTGTCCATGAATCGAGTGGCTGAGATACAGGTGCACGATACTGCTGCATTGGTGGTATTTTTTATGTTTTGATTTAATGTTTTTTATCAACTTCATGACTTCGAACTGAAAGTAGATAATAACTTCGTCATTAAAGTTGTCTACACTTGACGATATGCTCTTAAAAAACGACATTATTCTACTTTAACCTTGTCCAGATGCTCTATCTATGAAAGTCATCATTTTTTTGTCTAATTCATTGGTAATTCTCTCTTTTGCCGCTTGGCAGGAGTATGTACGAGGGTCGTTCAATAAGTAATGCCCCAAATATTTTTTAGAAACTATTTATTTAAAAGTGTTAAGTGTTGGTGATGATGCCAAGGGCTGCGTGGTACTACGGCGTGGCTCGTGATAAGGACTGCACGGGGTGGCCGATACCAGATAACTACGGGTAGCTCCGTACCAGAAGCGGCACCAGGGCCGGGACTAGAAGGTTGCGGGTCTGATGGGCCCTTGACTAGAAGGCTGCGGCCCTGAGTGGCCCTGCAGTAGGAGGCCTAGGAATGATCAAAAAGAGGCTTAGCGCGAATGAAGGTGAATAGAAAGGGGCCTACTTACTGCGGATCTTGTTTCAGCCTCCTCGTAAAATATTTCGCAACGGCACGTGGCCACGTGGAAGAAAACGTTGCAAAAAATACACACTTTATAATCCCCCGAAGGGCTTATGCCCGATTGTACCGTATGCGTTAAGGATACTTAAAATTTTAAGGTTCCTTAACTGACGAAAAACCATTGCACCGCCATCTTAAGGGCACTTAAACACCGTAAGGACCCTTAAATTTTAAGCTCCCGACTCTGGCGGAATAACTTATTTAAGGGATACAATTTGACAGATTGACGCGATTGACGTATACGAACCAGTGTTACGTGCACAGTTTATGCCGATACATTACCCTTTAAAGTGATTTTAAAGTAATCTAGCGAAGTTTTAATTACATTGCGAGTGTTTCGCTCCAGTTTGATTGCAAGCAATTGGCGTTAGAGACGATATAATTAATTCGGTGTTTGTAGGTTAGTATGTGTTGAATGTTACATATATAATATAATCATTCATCATGATTTTGCTCTAACTATAATCATTAATGAACAAATTCAAAACCTTAAAATTATCACAAATCTTTGGCATTGGCAAACGCCAATGCTTTCCGCTGGCAAATTTTGAAAAGTTGCAGCTTAGCTTGAGAATATTCCTGTATGTAAAGTGTGCTTTTCATATTTCGTTTATCTTTAAAGATCCACTAACGTCGCAATTTTTCTAAATTGCGTCGTTGGTGATCTTACAAAAAACAGGCTTTAGTGCGGTCAACAGGGAGATAAAATCTTACTTAAAGTCATGATCAGATCTCTATAAACTTGGGAATTCCTCAAGGCCATTCCTCATAGTACGGTATGCAGATGACAGTAATATGCTAATAACTAGAAAGATGTGCACAGACATTCTCGCTAAAGGAAATAATATTATGAAAGCATTAGAGAGATTGTTTCTTAAAAGTAAGCTAGGATACATAACTGGAACAAAGGATATCGTTTTGTTTAAAACTAACCAAAGGGACACAGATAACATCTTACTAAATAATAAATACTTATACCTATCTGTGCTATACAATATTTTTAGAAATGTCTTCTTGACAACCGGCACTTACCATAGCAACGACAAAATAATATCTAAGAAAAAATTGCTCCCTTGTCCTAAAAGATGTTAAAAATGTATATGTTTATATCAGTTGTAGAAAACTTGTCACAGTAGCGGCCGCGAAATTGATTTTCGCGGACTGTTTTGATATTATACAAATGGAATGTGTAACTTCTAAACGTTTGTCGACAAAATTGAACAAAATATTGTATAAAACACGTGATTTAAGGTTATCTTTCACTCAAATAAATTAGTCCACTAAATTTTATTCTCGTGAATAATATCCCCTTAACTCACTTGTTAAATAAATAACTATTATTCAATTCTGACATTTTAAACTGAGGTTATACTTCTCTGGGCAGACGTCATAAACATGTTGTTTACCTGCAAGTGAAATAAACGTTTCTTGATTCTACTAGTGAATTTAAAACTTTTAATTCACTCAAAATCAAGAAAATACCACATCATTTGTATATAATACATACCACTTAATGGGCACCCACTTATCCACTACTTCTGAGACATTTTGGTTTGACAATAAATGCCAGTTTGAGTCTCCACCGACCTAATATTATAAAAAATAAATGTGTAAGTACTGAACTGTTGTTCGACAGAATTGAATAAAATATTATATAAAACACGTGAGTTAATAATGTTTTCACTCGAATAAATTAACTCATGCGCCAGGCATGTCTATCACCTTGTAGAGATTTTTCAAGAAGATTTTCGTTAAATATTTTTCAAAAAAATTGAGGTTGTATTAGGCTATACCGATGAGTCGCTGAGGGTTACATGGAAACATCGTTAGCAAATTAACTGACCACTGCTATAACAACTAAATAATTTATTATATATTTATTATTTTATAATATTATACATTTCAAAATGGACTCGTTAAAACGTTAATATCCATTTAACTCACTTGTTATATAAATAACTACTTATTTCAATATCAATTATTATTTTATTTCTATCAACATTGCAATTACTACTGTCATTATTTTGACAAGTCATACATATCGATAACAATTGATAAATATCGATAACAATTGATAAAAATCCATAACAATGCATTGCAATTTAAATCAAAATTTTACCATTAAACCGGTAAGAAGCAAAGTGATTTATGTGACAATAATTATGATATTCCGAGAAAATTCAGTTCAAAGTTAGTTGATAAGTTAGTAAAATATGTAATAACATACATATTATTATGTAATATATATATGAAATACATATATAATATTGTGCGATAGATTTGGGTTCCATTGAAAATTTAATATAAATGCATTAATTTTAGATTCTTACATATCCGTTCTTACAGCACCTGCATTTCATCTTCCACAATGAATTTAGAATTTGTGAAAATTCAATTCGATCATGAAAGATGATCGTGACATCCTAGAATTAATTGAATTTGGATTCCCACGTCAAATTTATTTGAGGACGGATCATTTTCACAATCTGGACGATTTAAGTTTCTATAGAAGGTTCAGATTAACAAAAGGAGCAACTTTTCGTGTCTACAGTTTGATAGACGAGCAATTACAATTTCCTACCGATATGTATGTATATATATTTTATTTTACAAATTGTGTAGCGTTTTAACACTTAATTTTTAGCAACAACTGTGTGTAACCTATGAACCAGATTCTATTAGCTTTACGCTTTTATGCTACCGGAAAACATTTAATAAGTGTTGCCGATTTTTCAGGCGTGCATGTATCTACCGCTTGCAGGATAGTGCAAAGAGTTTCACTGGCTATAGCACAATTGTACCATACATTCGTTAAGATGCCGACAACTAATGCTGAAATCAGAAAGACACAAAATGAATTTTACAATATTGCCTCGTTTCCCAAAGTAATCGGTGCAATTGACGGCACCTATGTTAAAATTCAGCCGCCAGGGGGTGAAGATGGAGAAATTTACCGCAATCGAAAAGGGTACTTTTCTATCAATGTGCAAGGCGCATGCAATGCAAATTTGCAATTTACAAGTGTAGTGGCACGTTGGCCAGGATCAACTCACGATGCTACTATTTACAACAACAGTAATTTAAAAATTTATTTTGAAGCTGGTCTTTATCCAAATATTGTGCTTTTGGGTGATAGTGGATATCCCTTGAGAACCTATTTTTTGACACCGCTATTAAATCCGCAGGGTCGAGCACAGAACTTGTATAATGAGAGCCACATCCGAACACGAAATGTTATTGAGCGATGTTTTGGTGTTTGGAAACGGAGATTTCCTGCATTGGCTTACGGCATGCGTTTAAACATCAATAATATATTACATGTGATCATTGCAACAGCTTGCCTGCATAATAAATGCATGCAAATGGGCGAAGACGACCCACCACCGCCAGCAGATTACGATGAAAACGACTTGCATCATTTGATAGCAAATGGTCACATTCCCAATGTAGAAGGCGCCGATTTCAATGATCTTGCTGTTAATACCAGAAATAATTTTGTTAATCAATACTTTAATCATTTATAGTCGTATTATTTCATAATAAATATAGTACTATACGAGTCGTTAGAAACCAGATTAGGTACAATTTCGTTTTGTTTTTAATTCAGTTATGTCCAGAAATATACAAGAGAAAACTGCACTTTTATATTTCTGGACTTATTTGAATTAAAAAAAAACGAACTTACCCACTGTGGTTTTCAACTGCACATGTGTACATTATATGTTTAAATAAATGTTGTTATTTTCCTCTTTTATTTACAGTATGATAATCTACAATTACCACAAAATTAATGAAGGAACAAAATAAGAATTAACACATCGATAGAAAACATATTTATTTTGTTATATTTTCTAAAGTTTTTTTTTTATTGCTATTTCTAGCAGCAGGGATTGTCTTCTTAATTCGCTTTCTTCTGCCTGCTGCTGAATCTCAGATTCAAGCTTTTGTATTTTTAGATTAGCTATATACAGTTTTTTTCTACTACTTCTTCATATTTTTTTGCTAAATTAGATGATGTAAAAGTTTATGCAGCCGGTCTTCGTGGTGTCTCGTTATTTTTGATTGAGTCCTAAAATTTAAATTGTAAAACAGAATATTGCTTTAATAATTAAAAAAATACCACTCGTTTTCTTTTTAATGGCGCAGTCACTGGCATCTGCAGTTGAGCGCCATTGTAGGTTGCCCAATTTATTTGGTTTTCATTCTGGAAATATCATATATTAACATAATGTAAATCAGACTATTGATTATAAACTTACAGGTGTAACACTGCTGCAACTGGCAATTGCCATGTCAGGAGAAATTGACAACATAAAATCAGGTACTTCTTCCACTTGTGCATTTTCTTCTATATTTTCATCTTCGATCTGATAAAATTAATAATGTAAATATTTCATATGCAATGCGCTATCAATACAGCCAGCAAAGAGTACTAGGATACGTTGTAATTAAAATCAAATGAGCAATTTTTGAATTAATAATATTGCACTGACAAACAAATTACCTTTTCCAATACTTTTGCACGTACATCGCCCCCAACATCTGTTTGAATACCATACACCGTCTTATTGTTAATGATATCTAAGACCAATGGCGTTAATTGGTCAACCATCATATGGTTTGGTGGACCACCACCGGTCTGATGATAAAATTTTTGTTCTGTGCACAAGTTTTTCTGTTTTTTTTTTTTTTTAAATTTTGAAACCAATTTTTTTATTGAAGATATCGTACGGTTACATGATGAAGAATAACTATTAAACTCTTGGCACACTCTTTCCCAAGCCAGCAATTTTTGCGACTGATTCACTTGGTCAGATTTTTTATTTTCCAAAATATTTTTGTACTTATTAATAATACTTAATAGTACGACTTTTTCGTCACTCGTGAAATTGGACGACCTCGATCTCTTCTTTGCACACATTTCCTATAAAAAAATAATTAAATGAATAAAAACAATATTATATTTATTTGGCAATTACGAGATTAAATTGGATAATTAAAATATTTACCTTTTCAAAATAAGCTACACCTTCCATGTTAAGTACAACCACAATTGAAAATTTGCGATAGCAAATAAACCACAGGTTAATAAAAACACAAAATCACGCAACAACAATGAAATATACAAAATAACTAACACACAAAAACAGACAAGTAATATTAAAGATGTAAAATAACTAATAAACTAACACAAAATCACCTAATATGAAATAGATATTTGGTATTTTGTTGTTTATTTTGTTCGTCACGTCTTACGTCGGCCAGGTCACGCGGGAGAAGGCTGTTTACTTTCTTCCTCCCCCGTTGCTTGGTCTGCCAGCGCCCCCAGTCCTTGTAGTCCAAGCGATGGCCAGCACATGGTGCGTGCATGTCGAGCCGCCATACACTCCCCGTCCAGTGTTAACGATACAATTGTTATTGTTAATAACGGGCCGGAAAACGGACACGACGCCCTGTACTTGTGGTCCTGGCTGGTTCCTCTCTTGTTGGGGGGGCATCTGGCACATCTGGTGTAGTTTGTTGTAATAATTCAGTTTCAGGTGGCTCCTCCTCAGCAGCCATATATGCGGGTTTTATTCTTTCCATTGTCACCGTGACGCTGTTGCCCTTGATGGACAAGGTGATTGTCCCTTCGCCTCTCTTGATCACCTTATATGGGCCATCGTAGGTGGGTTGCAGGGGCGTTCTTACTGCATCGTGTCGCAAAAACACATGGGTGCAGTGCGCTAGATGCTTATGAATAAATATTTTGTGGGTGCCATGTCTTTTTGGGGGTGCTGGTGAATAGTGTTGGAAATGTTGTTTTAATCTTACAACTAAGTCAGAAGCATTCTCTTCAGTTGTAGGTTGGAAGAATTCCCCTGGTAGACGTACCCCTTCGCCGTACACAAGTTCTGCTGCTGTGGCTGCCAGGTCCTCTTTGAGAGAACTTCGGATCCCAAGCAGGATTATAGGGAGTGCCTCAACCCAGTTACAATCGGTCTGGCACTTGATTGAGCTCTTGAGTTGGCGGTGAAATCTCTCCACCATTCCGTTAGCTGCTGGGTGGTATGCTGTGGTGTGCCAGACTTCAGTTCCAACACATCTGTTTAGTTCTCTAAAAGTTTCTGAGCAAAACTGCCGTCTTCTGTCGGTTGTTATGCGCAGTGGAACACCGAAACGGGCAACCCAATTACTAATGAAGGCGGATGTTACAGTTTCTGCGGTGATGTCCACTAATGGAATAGCTTCTGGCCATCGTGTTAACCTATCGATGCACGTTAGAAGATATTTGTAGCCTTGGGATATTGGCAGTGGTCCTACTAGATCGATGTGGACATGTTGGAAGCGCGCCGTGGGGGTTTTGAATTGTCCCATCGGGGGAAAGGTGTGCCTGTGTACTTTGGCTCGTTGGCAGGGAATGCATTGCCTGCACCATTCTTTACAATCCTTCCGGACTGCGGGCCACACGAACCTCTCCGTGATCATCTGGGTTGTAGCTTTGCTTCCAGGATGGGACATCTCATGGAGCATATCGAAAACTATCCTTCGGAACGGCCTCGTGATGTACGGCCTCATTTTCCCCGTTGATGAGTCGCAGGTGACCGTGGCCTGGTACTGTGGGAAGAAAAGTTTGTTTAATATAAGTGAGGTCGATTGTGGGGTGGTTAAGAGAGTCTGAAGCTCGTTGTCACTAGCTTGCGATAACTCCAGTGCTTTGCAGTCCAAGTTCTTTGATGTTGTGACTGCATCTAGGCGGGATAGAGTGTCTGCTGGGATGTTCTTCGTTCCTGCGATGTGCCTGATGTCTGTGGAAAACTGTCCGATTAGATCGAGGTATCGGAACTGCCTAGGTGTGCATTTTTCAGGCTTCTGTTGGAACGCAAACACAATAGGTTTGTGGTCTGTGTAAATAGTAAATGATCTGCCTTCCACAGAATGCCGGAACCTTTTAATTGTCTGGTATACTGCCAGTAGTTCCCTGTCATAAGCACTGTAGTTACGTTGGGCATCCGATAGCTTTTTTGAAAAGAATGCGAGTGGCTGCCATGCGTTATTCACCAACTGTTGCAGTACTCCACCTATTGCTTCACTCGAAGCGTCGGCCATAATTGACAGCGGAGCAGAAGTGCATGGGTGAGCCAATAATGTGGCGTCTATTAAGGCTTGCTTGGCCGCCGCAAATGCATCTTGTGTGACTTGATCCCAAATCACTTGTTCCTTGTCCTTCGTATTTGGTTTTTGGAGATGTTTGTTCAGGGGGAGCAGTATGGTACAGGCGTCTTTAATGAATCTTCGGTAGAAATTAATCATGCCTAAGAAACGCCGCAAAGCCTTTATTGTTTTTGGTGGTGTCGCATTGGTGATGGCCTCGACTTTATGGGGTTGTGGACTTGTTCCTTGAGCATTCACTGAGAAACCGAGGAAGTCTACCTCGGATTGTCCGAACTTTGACTTGCTCGGGTTGATCACTATGCCGTATTGCTCGAGCCTTTCAAAAAGTATTCGCAGGTGACTCAGGTGTTCCTCCTCAGACTCAGATACCACCAATATGTCGTCTATATATACAAAGCAGAAAGTGAGGCCCATCAGCACCTCATCCATGAAACGTTGGAATGTCTGCGCTGCATTCCGCAACCCAAATGACATGCACGGGAACTCGAATAATCCAAAGGGTGTCGTGATGGCAGTCTTGTGGATGTCCTCAGGGTTCACCGGGATTTGGTGGAATGCCCGCACTAGGTCGATGACGGAGAAAACCTTCTTGCCATGCAGGGTGTGGGCGAAATCCTCGATGTGTGGCACCGGGTAGCAATCTGGTATGGTACGTGCATTGAGGTTTCGATAATCACCGCATGGTCTCCATTCATTCTCATTCTTCGGTGCAAGATGGAGAGGTGACGACCAGTTACTATCAGAAGGTCGGGTTATCCCTTGGCGGGTCATGCTCTCGAATTCCTTCTTTGCGGCGATGTACTTGTCTGGTGCTAATCTGCGTGGCCTGCATGCTACAGGGGGACCTGGAACTGTGTTAATGTAATGGACAGTGTTGTGTTTCATTGTTTCATGCGTAAGAGGGGGGCGTAAAATGTTTGGGAATGTTTGTACAAGTCTTTCATACGCACTGGCACTATTATTTATTGTCTTGATGGTTGGGAGGTCTACGTAACGCACTGAACCGATTGTCTGTAAGGAAGTGGTATTGTCTATCAACCGTTTGTTCCTAATATCTACAACTAAATTAAAATAACCTAAAACGTCTGCGCCTATAATGGCATTGTCCACATTTGCAATTATAAATTGCCACTGGAAGTCGCGGCGGAGTTTAAAATTTAAGTTTAGAGTGAGCAGTCCGTACGTGGAGAGTTTTGTGCCATTGGCTGCATACAGTTCGAACGCGGTTTCTTTTGGCGCACGTTGCACCAGTTTGCGCGGGAAAACACTCACGTCGGCTCCGGTGTCTATCAGGAAATCCACTCTGGTTTCTTTGTCCGTCATGAACAAGCGGCGCTTCTGTGGGCAGATGTCGTTCACCGACTTTACGAACTGCCCCGCTCGTTTTTTGTGGCGGAAAACTTGCACGGTTGGGTGCATTTGTGCGCCTTCTCGCCGAACGTTTGGTGGTACCAACATAAATCGCTGTCGGCGCTGTCAGGCCGGCTTCGGCTCCTCGAACGGTTGCGTCGGCAGTTGGTACCAGTGCCGCGTTTCAACTCCTCCACCTGTTTCGAGAGCGCCTCCATGCGAAGGAGCAGCTCCTCCATTACGGTGTTGCCGGATGGGCTCCTGTCTTCCTTTGATATAGCGCTCACTTGGTACGGTGTAGTCTCATGAATCTTGTCAGCCAAGATGGCGGCGTCGTCCAGCGATCGGTTGCTTTGGGTCGTAAGGATCGCCTGCATGTTTGTAGGAAGGCGTCCTGTCCACAGGGTCCTCAGGAAGGTGTCTGGTACGGCGGTGCCTGCAAGAGTCCTCAAGTGCCGGAGGAATTGGGACGGCGTTCTGTCCCCGATCTCCTCGTGCTCTAATAATTGTTTGAGCTTCTGCTCCTGGGACGTGGACAGCCTCCAGATCAATTCGCGCTTCAGCGTGTCATATTTCCCCTGCTCTGGGGGGTTTATTAAAATGTCCTCCACTTCGGCGGCGAATCGGCTGTCCAGGTTGGCACAAACGTAGTAAAATTTCGTCGTATCCTGTGTCACGTGCGACAGCGCGAATTGTCCCTCTAGTTGGACAAACCAAAGGTGCGGCTTCTCTGGCCAAAACGACGGTATTTTTAGCGAGACCCGCTCCACCCGCTCTGCGGCGACAGGTTCGTTTGCCATCTCCACCTGTATTTGGTCGTTCTCCATTCTCACACGAAGAAGGATCGCTCGTATCACTTACCGATCACGTCGGGGTCACCAGTTTGGTATTTTGTTGTTTATTTTGTTCGTCACGTCTTACGTCGGCTAGGTCACGCGGGAGAAGGCCGTTTACTTTCTTCCTCCCCCGTTGCTTGGTCTGCCAGCGCCCCCAGTCCTTGTAGTCCAAGCGATGGCCAGCAGATGGTGCGTGCATGTCGAGCCGCCATAGATATATAAAATAATGGAAAAAGAACACACAAAAGCATTCAACTAATATTGAAGATATAAAATAACTAACACAAAATCGCCTAACAATATGAAATATATAAAATAACTAATAATTTAACGCAAAATCAACCAACAAATATGAAATTTATAAAAAAAAAAAAAAAAACACACAAAACCACACGCAGTAAACAATCTGACAATACATACAACATACAACAAATGACAACAATCACACAACAAAAGCACACGAACAAATATATATCAACAAACAAATATGGCAAAGGAGAGCAGAAAGGCGGCAACAAACGATTGGCACTGTCTGATGTCAAATTTCAACCGGGTGAATATAGCAGTTACTAAAATTCCCTAGGATGGGCAACGTTAAGGTTGCTTTGCTAAAGGAACTGAACTATCTTTACGGTGCAACACAAAGTTAATTTTAAGAATCCTTAAAATTTAAACTCACTTAACTAAGTGTCCTTAAAACTACAAACTGTGCAATCGGCCATTTGAGACTAATCTCATCGGCGCACTCCCTGCCAAAAATCCCCCTGTCAAGGTTTATCGCCTGTGATTAAAACAAATGGGGAATTGCACTCGCGTGAATTTTTCGCTATTGCACTGTTGGCTTGCACGTGCGGAATGAATGCTGAGATGCAACATTTAAAAAAATGCCCCCGTTTCCTTGTCAGTCGGCTTGAAGGAAGCAACACTCACCGTCCGCACGCGCTTTGCCCTCGCGGCAACAGAAGGCGGGCAGTGTCGCTTTTACCATTTAAATTCGTCACGAGTCGAAATAGAACCGTGACAGAACTTATATCCTCTGAGTTGATCTATTTAGTCATCATCAGAGGAAGGGGGTGACGATGAGTAGTTAAGCAACACGGTTTCTAACGCAGGTTAGGTTAGTTTTCGATTAATTTAATCCGCGGTTTTTATTGGCGGATTAATCAATTACCGCGGGCAGTAACAATGGGTTGATTGCGGAAATCGCGAGTAATTTAATCACAAATACAGGATAACAATGGAATAATTGCAGATGCATTACTTTAATTACAGGTGCATTACTGCAATTACAGGTACTTTAATTGCAGGGTAATTGACGATCCGCGCATTTAATTGGTAGTCTAATCACCGCGAGCGGTAACAATAGATTGATTGCGAGTAATTTAATCACAATTGCAGAATAACAATGGAATAATTACATCAATTGTAGGTACTTTAACTACAGGTTAATTGACGATCCGCGCATTTAATTGACAGTCTAATCACCGCGGATCAAATTGATATAATAGTTCGCAGGACTGAGGATCGCCACACAGGCGCCGCCCCCGACACCGCCGCCCCCGCGCCACCCCCAGACCACCCACGAGGCCAGACGGCGCCGCCCCCGCGCCACCCCACGCCGCCCCCCGGGGCCCGTCGCCTCACTGTCACACCGCCCCCGATGCGGCCGTGCGGCGCGCGAGTTGAACCAGCGATAATGCCGGGCGTGGGGTCGGCCGAAGGGTCGCCCCACCCGCGGTATGTAATGCGATACACGATTCGGCAGGAAGTAATCAATCAAACCTCCATAAGTATGATAATCTTAAGTTAATGAGCGTCAAAGGTCGCATTCCCCCGTTATCGTACGATCCAGTAACCAGCCAGAACATCTGCGCGCTAGACTGGCCATAAAAACATTTCCCTCGATTTTAAGGGCCGATAGAAAAAAGTCGTATTTAATATAGGCGAGATTAGATATTTAACTGCGGAGATCAACGGATGTCAATTATATCAATAGCGTAATTAGACATGATGTATTTACCTTAAATTAATTAACTACAAAAAGCTACAGGTACACAAACAGCCTTTCTGTGCTGGGAGGTAAAAACCACCATATTTATCCGCCAATAAAAACCGCGGATTAAATTAATCGAAAACTAACCTAACCTGCGTTAGAAACCGTGTTGCTTAACTACTACGATGCTATTCTGATATGGAATTCAACTTCCTACAATCGACACACATCCGCTTTTCTCCATTTGGTTTGTTGACCAAAATAATGGGAGATGCATATGTACACTCAGAATCTCTAATTATTCCAGCCTCTTTTATTTCTTCTATCATTGTTTTAGCTTTTTGTCGTTCTGAAGGAGCCATTCTATATGGTCTGTAAAACTCTATTTTGTCAGATGTCAATTTGATATTCATTTTTGTACTTGGACAACATCCAATTTCTATAAGCGATGTCGCGAAGCAATCTCGGTATTTATTTATAACTTCCAGAACTCTATTCTTTTCGGTTGGAGATAATTCTTTGTTAACATTAATTTGTTCTAGTGGGAACGGTATCATTTCTATTCTTTGCGAGGGCCTATCTCCCTCTTGCTCCACCTCACAATTTAATCCTCATGCTACAGTTACGTTTTTCTCAATTAGTAGCTCTTTATTTGATAGGTTGGTCACAGGAACTTTACATGAATTTTCAGTTGTGACTCGTAAAATACATCTTGATATTTGATGTTCCTCTCCTTTGAGCCGCAAACTTTCTTCCTTGTAAACTTCTCCTGGTCTTGTACCAATACATTCTACAAATCCTACATAATTTGGAGGAAAGATTGTGTCCTCTAATGCCCTTAGTAGACACTTCTCGGTTTGTTTCTTACTGAAGATTAGCGCCTCAGATGTTGTCAAAACTACGACATGTGGAAGTTTAGTGAATGGTTGTCCTATAGTAAAGTCTATATTTTGAATGTCATCCGGAACATCCAAAAAGGATAATGGTGCCTCACATTCACTTTTAGTTGCCTCGTTTTACTTAAAGCTTTAACGGCTCCGCTACCATATCCTTTGATTAATGTCGTTACAGGGGCATAGTCGGTTCCGAGTTTTTGGGTAGTGGCCTAAGTCATGGTCATTACAGTGGCCTCGAAGTCAATGAACGCTTATACTGCATTGCCCTCAATTGTAACATGTATTAAATATTTATTAGACATTACCTTATTGGAGATTGCGTTCACTTCCTTTCGCGGTTTCCTCCTGCTTTTTTGGGACATCCCGTGGACATATGGCCCCAGTCATTTTAATGGAAACATTTAAGGTTTCGTCTTGCATTAAACGTAGTTACCATCTTCATTTTGAAGATTCCTTTGAAGGGTTTTATCTTTTTAGCGGTCACTGTGTCGGATGGAAACGTTTTGAACAGCTGAAGAAGTGCCGCAGGTGTTTGGTGCTGCCCAGCTCTGGCAGCTGCCTGAATCGATGGCGAGGTCTCCAGTCCTCCAATCAGAAGATTCACCTTCACGTTATCTTTGAAATCAAATATTTCCATAAGGGAGAATTTATCGTAGCAATATTCGATCATGCTCTCGTCTGTCCTCTTCACCCTGTCAACTATTTTGGCGAGCGCACCCTCATAGTTGAGTTCTTACGGGAACGACTCAATGAGCAACGCTCTCCACTCTTTCAATTTTTTCAATACGCGAACCTAAGTAGCTTTTGCTTTATCAGGTAGTAGCACATAGACTAATGGAATTGAAGTATTATTCTTTAATACATGTAGTGTAAACCATTCATAGAATAAATGTGGCACTGTATTGAAAGTTCCATCTGTATACCAGTGATCGGATTTAGCTAATAGAGAAAGGTTTCTTCTTGTACTGAATATTAGTACTCTGTTGTCATTTGTTCCTGAATCGTAAAGCAAAAGAGATTCACCATTTTTTGTCAATGTAAATTCTTGTGGAAAAATGATATCTCTTCGGTGGAGTGTTAGAGCTGGGGCAGCTTATTCCTTCGTACGAATACTTCTAGTAGTCCTCTTCATACTGGATACTTTCGGCAAAAAAGCTGCAGTGGTCTGGCTAAGTTCAATTGATGCAGTAGAGATAATATGATGGGCGCATCTTGGGTATTTCGTGCTTTTACACAAACTATATCACAATATTTGATTTTTTCCACTTGGCATCAGCAATATGACTGTTTTCCAGAATTTTTAATAACAATATTAACAAGCGATGTAACTCTCGCATTACACTTTATTTTACAGTGCTGGTCGCATTTCCAGTAGATTTTGTCAACACCTTTATCTTTTTGATATAAATATCCATCAAGTAACAACTTCTTCTTTCCTTTTTCACTACATACAAACTTGTAATAGGCCCAAATATACGCCCAGTATAATACGCATTTACGCAATAAAGTGACTCATATTCTAAAAATCATGAATACAACCAAATTATTAAATTAATTCATTTACAAATAATCCCAGGGTGAAATGTGATCAATAGCCATCGCAAGTCGTGCCAGAGCGTCGCCAAATATCTCAAGAGCCGGGGCCTGCATATGCACGGTTTTGGAAGATTCCATGTCGTGGTGTCACATAAACGATTTGGGTATCAGCGCCCCTTAGAAACGGACAAGCGACAGCCACGTAAAAATCACCTCGAGTGGCAACGCTTTAAGTTAGTGTAAAACTCTGCGCTAAAAACGCATTAATACCACACGCACAATCAAGATTAATAATCACCATGATAACTAAGGGATGGGGGCGAATATTTAGCAGTAGATATGTGAGGGGAATGGAGATTTGAAGCTGAAAAAAACCTATTTAAGCACAAGCCACACACGAGCGAGATCACTAAGACAGTTGCGTCGGCCACGGGCAACGCACACGACATTCGCGGTTTTGAGTATATAAATTCACGTCGGGTTATAATTAAATTAACGATTGCATATAACGTTGTAAAAAACGCGAAGTAGAATAAAAATTTGAATAAATCGAAAAACGTACAATTCTAGGTACAGAGTAATAATATTTTTTTATTATTAACGATAATATAAAGTTGTTAAACCAGTCTCATTATAAATTCACGGGAGTGTTTATTACTTTTACCCAACCACAACTTACCTAGAAAAGCCAAACACCGATCACCTATTCCTATCAGTAAACAAAAGCGGCTCGTACGCTATTCGTGTTTGCGAATCACTAGAGGAAGCAATAACAGGTGTAATTGACGCCCACCCGCGCACTTCGTTGACACACCTGTTATTGTGAAATCAAATTCCCGCACTAGATTCAAATTGACGGAAAATAGTGTATTTAACCAACCACAAGTTACCTATAAAAGCCAAACACCGATTACCTATTCCTATCAGTAAACAAAAGCGGCTCGTACGCTATTCGTGTTTGCGAATCACTAGAGGAAGCAATAACAGGTGTAATTGACGCCCACCCACGCACTTCGTTCACACACCTGTTATTGTGGAATCACCTCCTCTACTAGAATCAAATCGTTGTCAGTATCATAAGATTTAAACATATAAACTCATTATACATCGCGCCCGCGATCGCAAATTAACGTGGCTGTATTCACCATAACTATAACAACTAATCAAGGCATTCAGTGTTCCCTTCCGACATACATCATTATATTCAAATCAAAATAAGTCATAAAAATGATGGCTTCTTCATTTCAAATCATAAATGAACATATAACGTGCATATTCTTGGGCAAAGTGATTTATAATTATATAAATAAATGCGTTGGATTAAATCTTAATAATTTAAAAACAGCAGATATAAAAAATACTGGTTTCTTTATTTCAAATCATAAATGAACATATAACGTGCATATTGTTGGGCAAAGTGATTTATAATTATATAAATAAATAAGTTGGATTAAATCTTAATAATTTAAAAACATCAGGTATAAAAAATACTGGTTTCTGTATTTCAAATCATAAATGAGCACACAGCGTGCATATTGTTGGGCAGAATGATTTATAATTGTATAAATAAATAAGTTGGATTAAAAATCTAAATAATTTAAAATCATAATGTATACAAATAATGGTTTATTGATTTCAAGTCATAAAACAAGTACATGACGTACCTGTTATTGGACAGAGTAATTTAGAATCGTACAAATAAAATAGGCTGGATTAAATCTCAATAATTTGAAGACATAATGACAATTTGTGGTTAAATATCGTAAACAAGAAATAAGTGGAATTATTAAAACCCCGTATAAATAGAGAGAACGATAAACGAGAGAATGAGGCTTGGTATAATCACAAGAGAAGTTATTAATAACCCCCAATGTTCCTAATAATAATATATTATAACATTACATAAACATTTCCGATTGAGGTAGCAGAACTGTTATTTGACACAACTTGTAACATGTCTGACGGTGATGACTACTTGTGACATTGGTGCTTGCTGTGGTCGTGGGTAGAATTACTAATTTACTTCAATCAACGTAAACAATGGGGCTCCAATAATTACATTATTGTGTGGACACCGACACAACCATGAAATTCGGGAAGATCGCGAGATACCTTTAGTAATCATTCATGAATTATTGGGGATATTTCAACATCTTTAAATAGTTCTATTTTTGATCATATCACTTTCCCGTAGTTAAATGGAGTGAAAGAGCATGGTAATAAATGGTCTAAGAGAAGCACGTGCATGTATACAAACTCTCGTAAATAAACTTCGTAGTAATAACCATTTTCAAATTATCAAGTGAATAAATAAGAGAATTTACAAATTCATTAAAAGGTCAACGAAATCTAGAAAATAAATCAATTCATGTCATAATCGTCAACCTGTGTTTTATTTCCCTGTACGTTATAATTATATAAATTAATTTACATCATCGTCAACCTGTGTTTTATTTCCCTGTGTCTTACAATTTCAGCGTGTCTATTATTAAATAAACAAAACAAATCCTTAAATTGGTGCTTTCTTGTATTAATCCATTATTAGTGTACGTTAATTAACACATTACCAATAGCAAAGTACCTTGAGAGTAATCACGGTAGTTAAATTAAACGTCACGACGTGTAAGTACTAAATACGATCACAAATCACGAGCCAAAAATAATTAAAACATTATACATATAATAAATTATGAGCCAAAATAATCAAGAAATTATATAATAATTTCACGATAAAAACGACGAATAATAAAATAAATATAATAAAATAATATCGGAGCGTTACAAACTCAAGGGCCATTTTACGATGTTAAGTGTTACACAAGAATTTAAGCAAAAGCGTTTGAAATGTAGATACAGTTAATGCAATAACAATGCCCTAAGTTCTTAGAATAGGAGGTACCGACTGTTAATGGGTTCATAATTGCAATAACAACGCCATAAGTTTTTAGAATAGGAAGTACCTACTGTTAATGGATTCATAATTACAATAACAACGGCAAAAGTTCTTAGAATATGAGGTACCACCGACTGTTAATGGATTGATAATTGCAATAACAACTAAGTGTATATTTAGTAATCTAATAATAATTTTGTATTTGTCGGGGAATTGTCCATTCGGTGAATAGCTTGCCGGTAAATTATCCTGTCGGGGAATTGTTTGTCGGTGAATTGTTGTCGGGGAATTGTCTGTCGGTGAATTGTTGTCGGGGAATTGTCCTATACCCGAATATACCACCCCCAAACGTAGACACTGAAAAGTTGTTGAAAACGGCGCATTCCTTTTGCATGTGGATTTTGTAGTTATCAAATATGTTCATTATGTATGATGGTTATTGATACCATATCTAGTAATACATGTTTTATCAGATTACAGAACATGAGATATAACGTGTCCATTCTGTACTTGTTGTTACAGAATCCAATTACAAAATACTAAACGTTGCTGATTATCATCGGGCTGTAGTGCCTATACCCTTTGATGATGATAGGGATGTAGCATTTCGCGATTGCACACAAAATTTTGGGAGAACCGAAGATTCGTTGCAATACGTCGAGTGCTAATGGATTGGCCGTCGAGGACAGTATTATTAATATTTAGTTCGTCTTGTAGGTACACTTTATGGGGACGAACAGGAGTTTGTCGAGCGGGATTCCCAGTTTATCGTAGTCTTCAGCCTAGTATTCGTAGCCTCTTAGCGACTTCTTAATGGACGCGTAACTGTAGAAACCGCATTGTAACGATATCCCTGTCTTAGGTATGAGTTATGTTCCCTCCAAAATAAACTGTTAACAGAAATTAACGCCAGAATTTTGCTTGCATAAAATTACATTTAGCTCAGTTTTTCGTAGCCATGTTTTGACATTTGGTCCTCCTGCAGATTCAGATTTTGTAGTTATGTGAACACGGATTATTCTTTGCAAGAAAAATGGAATACGTATATACTTCTGATTAAATATTAACTAATCTATTAACATAGATTTGGAATTTGGAGCAACTCCAGAGAGGCATATGAAGGCATATATAGAATTACTTCATGATTTATTCTCTCACATGGGAAGGTACTTTTCCAAAAGAGGTCAAAAAATGGGGTGTCCCCCTCAAGACCTAATCCATTATAATTAATATTGATAATTGCTTTAAGGCTGGCATTCATGGCACTGACAATAATTTAGGTCGACAATCATTTTGACCTTGCCAACCACTGGATAAACCCTGGCAATATAAGATAACAAAATTTTCCCTCCCAAGTAGGAATAACATCTAGAATGTTTTTGCGATACATCCATTCACCTACATATGCATTCACATGAGTTAAATTATTACACGATGCTAGGTATCGTTTCAAGTCTCTCCATGACCTCTCTATAATATGGGTATGGTGCCTGTAAGGCATCATTGGAGCACCTGGTGGTTTTGGCCCTACTCACTGTTTGTCCCGTCTCTCTGGGTCAAATCGACCCAAAATGGCTCTTCATTTCTGGGTGGATCAATGAAGTTGGTGGAGTGGTTTACAGTACCGTGACCCGAAAAATACGTTACTGCACACCCAATATGCACGCCACTCGTCGCTACATTTGAAGGAATCGAATTGTACACAGTTCTACATGATGGGTAAAAGCGTATCTCGACTGCTGTCACCTACTACCATGCCAAAACGTTTTTTGGTGGTGCATTGTATTTTCTCTTGAAGGGATGGGTCTCGTCGATTTCTACTATATCGGTTGGTCCCCCGATTGCTTCATAAGCGCACCCAAACATCTCATCCTATGAGATGAGATGAGTTTTTTAAAGTTGATTCTTTTACCCACAGTAAACTTTGCTATTTTTGAATTGAATTGTTCGACCATGTTGTCTACATTTTTAGTAAACTTTTCGAATGACTTGCCAAATACCTAAGACTACCTTTAACTTTTAGAAACAGTAGTGTTTGTTTAAACTCGTTCGTAAACTGAACGTCCTCTTCTGTTTTTCCGCAGATATAAGAATCACAATCATCGTGCCTGCCAAAAATATGGTTAATTGAATTTTTTATAACATGTTTTAATTTAGAAATTTTAATATCAACAGAAAATGTTTCTTTACTTCTGTGTAATGTAGCAATATACATTGTTTTACTTTATTTCTTATAAGCGGTGGTGCTAATTTAGAATCTACAAAAATCATAAATTTTGTTGGATAAATTTCTGAACAAATGGTTTCTACATTCAATTTCTTCTACTAAAATATGACCATAAGGCTTGGCATCACATATTTGTTTATACACGCTGTCACCATTGGCAATCATGTTTTTATAAATCATACCTCAGTTTTCGACACTGTCCATGAACCCCTCTAACAATATATCTGACTGCATGGATGTTGAAGACCCGGAGAAAGTGTTAAAGCATGCGTGTATTTTTACCGTCTTTTTTTTTATTTTCCGCCCTCTTGCAAGTTATACAATATTTGTTCTTAATACCTATAATATACAGGGTGTTAATACTAAGTTGTAACACCCGAAAATAGCAGTTAGAACTCATTGAAACAAACAACTTTTCTTAGTTCAAATTTTTGAATTGGAGCCCAAGTTCATAGTTATTTGCGTTCTTTTGTTTTTCGAAAAATCGTCATTACTCCCTTATTTTAAGAAATATTTAAAAAATACAGAAACGTTCAGCATGCGCTATCGGTTCTCTAAAACATTTGTATTTACAATTATTTTCTATTTTATCAAATAACAAAATGGCGACCGAAGAAAAATTTCGAAACAAGATATTTTGTAAATCACTCGATTGATTTTTGAAAATAAAACATTTATAAAATTCTTAAACTATATTATAATATTTGTCTGAAACATTTTTTTCGATCTGTCCAAAAAAGTTAGTATTGAAATTACAAGATAAATTTTAACAAACTGCAACAATCATTTAAAGCCCTGTAGGCTAACCTTAAGTTAGGCCATTAAACAAGTTGAGGCACGTGTTTTCTAGTTTGTACGTTCAAATTTAGATACTTTTTGATCGTGTTCTTCAGAAATTTCTGCTTCATCTTGAAAAGTTTCTGTCACGTTTATCATTTGTGTGCGTATTTTGCATAATTTGTTTATAAAAATGCATAATTATCAAAACGGACAAATGTTATAAGATTTTTTTTTTTTATTACTTCCCAGTTTATTTACAATCTGTACATATAGAACAATAGGTAAATTTTTTGACAATTGTTGGATAACATGTTGATATTTACCCAGTGGCAAATATCATTATGAAATAAACTTAGATAACACTTTTACATCTTTTAAGCCTTCGCTGATGTGTTGGTTTCAGCAGTGCCGCTGCAAGTTGATTTGGGTGAGAATTTATTCGTGTAGTGTATTTTGCTGTGTAGTTGATAATTTCGTCCTTCACACGAGGAATCCGAAGATCTTGACGTATTTGTTCATTTGGAACAAACCATGGGGCGTTCACAATCCCTCTTAGCAGTTTGGCTAGGAATCTTTCTAGGATTTCGATGTATGAGTTCGATGCCGAACCCCATAGCTGGATCCCGTATGTCCATATAGGCTTCAGCGTGGTTTTGTAGATTAACAGTTTGTTTTCTAGGGACAGTTTTGACCTTCTACCTAGGAGCCAGTACATTTTTGTGGCTTTCAAATTTAGTTGGATCTTCTTTGTTCTTATATGTTTCTTCCAGGTTAAGCGACGATCTAGGTGCATGCCAAGGTATTTGACACATTCTACTTGGGGTATGAAATGGTGGTTCAGAGATACCGGAGCACTTGTTTGGTGACGTAGTGTGAACGTTATATGAGCTGATTTTGAGTCGTTAGCTCGTATTCTCCACTTCTTCATCCAATGTTGAATTTTGTTTAGGTTTACTTGCAGTATCTCTGAAGCTATTCTAGGATTCGTATGGGATGCTAGGACTGCGGTGTCGTCGGCAAAGGTTGCCGTGGTTGTTGCATTCATTGTCGGTAGATCAGCAGTGAATAAGAGGTAAAGCATCGGTCCTAGTACGCTACCTTGGGGAACTCCAGAATGGATCGGATGCAGGTCTGTGTAATTGTCTTCATATTTAACTTGAAAGTATCTATTACTTATATAAGACTTCAATATTTGGAATATGTCATATGGGAGTGGATGTTTCAGCTTGTACAGTAGGCCTGTATGCCAAACTTTATCAAACGCCTGGATGATATCCAGGAATACAGCAGAGCAATATTTTTTTTCTTCGAAGTCTTTAATTATTTTCTTTGTAATACGATGGACTTGTTCCATTGTGGCATGTTGTTCCCTAAAGCCAAATTGGTGGTCAGGTATGAGGTTCTTGTTCATTAGGATAGGCTTCAGGCGCGTTAGAAGAAGTTTCTCAAAAACCTTTGACAACATTGGAAGTAGGCTAATCGGTCTATAGGAGGTTACTTCGGATGGGTCTTTGCAAGGTTTAGGTATCATAATTATCTGGGAGACTTTCCATTGGGTAGGATAGTAGCTCAGTCTGGTTGTAGTGTTAAAAAGGATGGTAACCAGTCTAACGCATTTTTATGGTAACTCTATTAGCACTTGTCCGGTTATCAGATCATATCCCGGAGCTTTCTTTGACTTTAATTTGTTAATCGTCCTCAGAACTTCTCTTACGCGGAATTTTTTCATCGGTATGTCCAGTTGGTAGGGTGCCTCCAAAAAGTTGACAATTTCTGATTCTTCCTCAATATCTAATTCAGAGTCGGTAGGAGTAAACACTTTAGTAAGGTGATCTGCAAAGGTTGTGGCTTTTTCCATACTCGCTCGCGCCCATGTGCTATCTGGTTTTCTGATCGGTGGAATAAAGTTTTGTGGCTGCTTCAGGGATTTCGTGGCTTTCCACAATGAGTAATCAGTCAATTCTGTTGCACTCAGACCTTCAAGATAACTTTCTACAGCTGCGTTCTTCTCAGATAGTAATTGGCACTTTAGCTCTTTGATTGCCTTGTTTAGCTTTCTTTTGTCTTGTGGTGACGTTGTTATTCGCCAAACTTTTCTCAGTCTTCTTTTCTCTGATATTTTATTCATTATGGAGTTTGAACACCCTTGTACTCTTTTTCTATTTAAGCGAGTTGGAGTGGCTTCCCATGCGGCTTCTTGAATTAATTTGTTAATATCCTCAATAGCATCTTCCAAATCATTGTCTGTTTTGAGTGGTATGTCGCAATTTATTTTCTTGTCCAAAATGTATCTGAAGTAGTCCCAATTTGTGAAGTTATTGGAGAGTGCTACGGGTGATTGTTTTATGATGATTTGGATATCTAATGTAACTATTATCGGTGAGTGATCAGATGACAGGTCCAAGGAGGAGTCAGCTTTTATTTTGTTGACGTCAATACCTTTTAGCACGCAGAAGTCTAGCAGATCGGGATTTTTTCTCGTGTCCGTGGGCCAGTATGTCGGTTCCCTTGTTGATATTGCCTCGAGATTATTTTCTTGCATTGATAGGTATAGTTGGCGTCCTCTTGGGTTGGGTTTATTAGATCTTGACCCCCACCATGGATGTTTCGCATTATAATCCCCTCCTGCAATGAATCTGGTTCCCAGAAATTCAAAAAATTCGGAAAATTTCTCCTGCTTGATTTTATGTTTCGGAGGGCAGTAGATCGCCGACAATGTGAGTTCACCCAACCAATCCTGTACTGTCACGTTAGTTGCTTGTAAGTAGTCCTTTTTAAACTGTTCTCTTATATAATGCCTAATTGCTGATTTAATTATTATTGCGGTGCCACCATGAGCAGTGCCATCTGGGTGCTGGGTACTATATGTAGAGTAATGAGGTATCTTTAAATAGCTTTTGCTAGTAAAATGGGTTTCAGATATGAGCATAACATCTATGTTTTGGTTGTGTCAGAATACCCGTAGTTCTTGAGCTCTGCTGGTTAACCCGTTCGAGTTCCATACTGCTATTTTCAGATTTACGGGCATTACTTCATTTTTGAGATTAGTGACGTGAGAAGGTTTAGGATTGTGTCCATCCTTCCCATTAGTTGAACTAACATGTCCTCTAATTTCTTGCTAGCTTGCGAAGTGCTGTCATTTGTTTGAGTTTTATTTTGTTGTACTGCCTGGGAATATGAGTGGAACTGACGTGGGTTTTCGTCATTGTTTGTATTGTTAGTAGCTTGTTCGGGGTCTTCGAACTGTTTCACTCTTAGTTTGGGGAATAACGTACGTTGTAGTTGTTTTCGTACTACGCATCCTTTGTAGCTTGCTGGGTGATTTCCAGTGCAGTTAGAGCACACTGGAGGTTTGCTTTTGTCCGTTCTTGGACAGTCTGCAGTCAGGTGGTTTCCTGAACATTTTACACACCTGGAACTTTTGTAGCAGTAACTTTTAGTGTGACCGTATGCCTGGCACCTGATACATTGTGGAACCTCTCTTCTTGAGCGTGGTGGTTCGAAATATACAACTGAATTCATTAGATATTTGATTTGGTATATATCTTTATTGTTGTTTGATTCTTTTATTTCAACAATGAAGAAAGGAAGTGGTTTATTGGTGTCTCGTTACTTATTACTTATGTTACTTATTCTTATAACATTGTGGCCGTATTCTTGAATTTCTTCAGTTAAAACATTTATGTCTACACTGTGGTGAACATTTTTTAGTACGGCTTTAAAGCCTTTATCTTCTTTTCTTTGGTATGTGTGAAATTCTGTTTTTCTTGCTTTCAAAACTTCAATAATAGGAATGTATTTCTCTGTACATCTTGGTTGAATTCTGATTTGGCTGTCTGGCATAACTTAAAAAGCATACTGGTTTTTGGCTATGTTGTCTAGTAAGTTTTGCAGTGGGTTTATGTTTTGTACACCACTTACAAATATGGGTGGGCATTTATGTGTTTTCGCCACTTCTTCTTGCACTGTTTCTGTTTGCGCATTGTGTTGCTCTTTGTTAAGTGGTTCGAATTGGTTTTTGGTGGTAATTGGATTGTTTAACCAATAATCGCTTATAAATGTTTGACGTTTTGTATTGTTTTCCGTTCCTGGGCTGGTCCTGAATCTTTTGAAACAGTTTTTCATTCATTTGCTGCTCTTTGATTTTGGGTTGCTTCCTGCGTAAATTTGCCAGACGTGGCAACGTCGCGGACTTGGCTGGTGCATGGACCTGCTATGGAATTGGAGGCGCTACCGGTGGGAACATAGATTACATTGCTTACTTGGTTTTTAGAGTATTGGTTTATTGTTTCCTGCATGTTTACGGTTACTTGATCAAATTGAGTGGGCTCCTTGAGGCTGCTGTCGCTGTCGGCGATCTTGTCACCGCCGGCGCCGTCTTGTTTACTAGAGACATCACAATCTGGGCACTTCCAGTTCTCAAGTTTGCGGTCGTTTCTTTCACTGATGAACTGATCCGGGGTGTAACCCACGCATCCTATGTGATATGTGTTACAACAACCAGCTTTACATTCGAGAAAATCGTCGTATTTTGATATATTTCTGGGGCACTTAGCACAACGTGTACTCATGGCTGTGTTGCCAGAGTAACTTGTTATAAGATAGTTCAAGGATTTTATAAATGTTTTATTTTCAAAAATCGATCGATTGGTTTTCAAAATATCTTGCTTAGAAATTTTTGATCGGTCGCTATTTTGTTATTTGATAAAATAGAAAATAATTGTAGATACAAATGTTTTAGAGAACCGAAAGCGCATGTTGAAAGTTTTTGTATTTTTAACTAAGAAAAGTTGTTTGTTTCAATGAGTTCTAACTGCCATTTTCGGGTGTTACAACTTAGTATTAATACCCTGTATATTATATTTTTCGAGTCTTATAGCCAATTATTATTGCAGCCCCTGAAAATGAATTGTAATTTCTCCTATAACTTCGTTTGACCCAGGTTCCATCACAAACAACTGTAACAAATGGAATTCCGTCTACTGTAACATCACCACACTCTATCGCCAATTGTTTCTCCTCTTCAGCTGCTTCTTGCATGGACGATAATGATATTTCTTCCCAATATTGTCCCAACTTTTGCGTTTCATTTTGATAAGTTTTAAAATGCATGCAAGGAATATCCAACGCTGCACTAACCTGTTGTAAATGAGAAAACCCCGAACCAAATCCTACTACCCCCAAAACAGCGTCAAAATTTGGATTTTTCGTAAGATTACACGCATCTAACAAAAATATATCTGAGCACATATTGCGTCTTAATTTAATTTGAGTATTAAAGCCTTTTTAAGTTTCACCAATAATTACTACATTACTTAGTGTACAACCAAATTTCAAGCCATGATTGTTTATTTTTAATAACCTATTAAAAAATATTGGAAATCCACCACTCTTCTGCCATAAATGGTTTTTTCAGTTGAAAAATGTAAAAAAAATGCACTTACAAAATAATTAATATTTGATATTGAAATAGGGCGTTCCGGAGATACGACTTAAACGATTCTAATTTTAACAATCACCAAATTTGCACATTTATGATTCTGGCATAAGGGTGAAATTTTATTCCGAATGTTATTTTTGAGACCTAATTGAATACATATATGCGCTAATTATTTACCATATGGAAAATCGGAATCGGCACTCATTCCACTTGGCCCAGGAGAGAGGTCCACATTTTGACGTATTTCCGGTGATTCTTCAGACGCAGTTATTGAACGATCTTCCTCCAGCACCTCATATCATCAACAGGCTCTACTACTGCAATCAATTCGTCTATGATAAATTTGTTTTCCCTAATATAAACATATACAAACTGATAAATGGGGATATGTGTTATCTATAAATAACACAACGTTTGTTTCCCCTTTCCTAGTGCATTTTTCGATCTATTCAAAATAATGGTATAAAATAACGGTATGAAAGTGATGCGAATTTTGCTCTAAATATGCGAGTCATGGCAGCCATTGCATTTACGCCGGTGCATAATGTTACAGGCGTGTTTGAACATTTGTGCGAAAATGGTGTGTTTTCTCCAGAAGCGCAAGAAGTTTCGATTACTTTAAGGATACCTGGATTGAACGCCCTAGCAGAAGACATCTTTGTCGACCACCAAAATGTTCCCATGAAATGTGGAATGTGCAGCAGCTAGTTCTCGAAGGATTACCAAGAACAAATAATTCTGTGGAAGGGTGGCATAGAGGATTCGAACAAGTCGCTGCTCACCATCCAAATATTTGGAGATTTATAGACTGTATTAAAAAAAGAACAAAATATGAACGAAATGCGCATTGAACAATATTTAAGTGGAAGTGGTCCGGGGAACAAAAAGAAGAAGTATCGCGATTGTGACGAACGCATCAAAAGAGTAGTTAGTGCATATGATGATAGGACTGATATTGTTGATTATCTAAGAGGATTAGCACATAATATATGTTATTAATAATGTCATATGTAATCTATGTTACCTGTAAAATTAATAACCTACCAATTAAATATTTCCATATAGGTGCCAGTACCTGTTTTTACATTATACAAGGCGAGTCAACAGTGTGGGATCGGAGGATATCTCGTTTAATTTCGAAAATACAAAAATACGTTTAAATTAAAAGTTTCAGCACACTGAAAAGCGCATCTACTAAAATTATTTTTAAATATCAATTTATTTATATATATATATACAGGGTGTCTACGATAAACCGTTCGTTAAAAGTTTACGGGGTTGCCGTTGTACTAAAAATTTCAAAAAAATCCTCGTTACACGGTTGAATCAGTTGTCCTCATGTGAAATATTTTCAAGTTTCTATCACTTCCGGTTCCACCGGAAGTAGCACCAACTTTCTTATTTTAAATAGAACACCCCATATATTATTATATTTTTGAATTCCTCACTTAAATTGGAACATATTTTGTAAGAACGTATGTACACTTATCTCTTCTTAATTATTTGACAGTTGCATTACAATGGCGATAAAACAAAAGCATATCACATGCCTACTAAAGTGCACTTGTGACATGCACAATTATACCCTGCAGAAATGCGACGAAAAAGTAATCCTCGAAATATTTCAAAAAATACTTACTTTAGGAGTATGGTTGTATTATACTTTTTTGTAGTAAATTTTTCTCCCTATCGTGCTATACAATAAAAAATGGGTAATTCCATTAAAAAAAAATGAATTACAGGATATTTAAGAGGGCACTTAGATATTGACATTTTATGAATACTTAATATCAATATTGACAGTTTCCAATTATGTCACTCATAGAAGCATCCTCTATCTATAATTAGAAATTTAATTCATAATTTTATCTTATTCCTAAGAGAAGTTATAGACAGATTTCAGGCTACCTTTTAGAGGTCAAAATTTTAGAAAACATTTTTTTTTCTTGAAAACTAGAAGAGATAAGTGTACATACGTTCTTACAAAATATGTTCCAATTTAAGCGAGGAATTCAAAAATATAATAATATATGGGGTGTTCCATTTAAAATAAGAAAGTTGGTGCTACTTCCGGTGGAACCGGAAGTGATAGAAACTTGAAAATATTTCACATGAGGATAACTGATTCAACCGCGTGACGACGATTTTTTTGAAATTTTTAGGACAACGGCAACCCCGTAAACTTTTAACGAACGGTTTAGCGTAGACACCCTGTATATATATATATATATATATATATATATATTTATATATATTTAAAAAATATCAATTTGTAAACTATAATTAAACAACTATACATTTACAACTATAGTTAAATTGTTTGCGCGAACAATTGATGCGAAGGTAAATTGCTGGCGGTCAATTGTTGGCGCGATCAATTGATGCGGCGGTCAATTGTATGGCGATCAATTGCGGGCTGTCAATTCAATTGCGGGCGGTCAATTGTTGGCGCGATCAATTGATGCGGCGGTCAAATGCGGGCGGTCAATTATGAGCGGTCAATTTACCGGACCCCGAGTCATTAGTATGGGAAATCTCGATTACTCCTACACCGTTAATGATATAGAAATGAAGTTTAGAAAAATATATTATAAAAAATTCTAAAAGTAAAAAAAAATGTTGTGTAGCCGTAAGGTGTCATTAAATGAGCTCACAGGACGAAATTTGCGGAATTACATTTTCAATACGGTGTATCGGCTCTTAAGAACAACGCAGCAATGGAAAGAGGCATATTGCTAGAAAGTCTTGTATTTTTTTAGATTAAGAACAATACTGGAATAAACATTAAACAAAGTGGTCTTTGTTTAAAACCCGAACTTCCTATACGAGGGCTGTTTGACGGAAGAGTGACTTTTCAAAGGTTGGTAACACTTTCGTTATAATGATTATGTTGCTAGCTCCTGAGGTCTTTCGGAGGTCTACTGTCAAAATTTGGCACCAATCTGACAGATAGATTATGTTTTATACTTATTTGAAGGAAACTGTTTTCGTTGTTTTGTAAATATGTAAAAAAAAAAATTCCAGTGTTGATTAAACATTATTTTCTACGTGAAAAAACAATTAAAGAAACCGAGGAAAAGTTACGTAAATATTATCCAGAATCTGCTCCGTCCCATGGAATGATTTGTAAGTGGTTTCTGCTTTTAAAAGTGGCCATATGAGCACGGTTGATGCAGATCGTCCGAAACCATCATTTACTGTGACTACTCCAGAAATGGTTAATAAACTCTATGGCCTTGTAATTGGCAATCGTCGAATAAAAGTTTGTGAGATAGCTAATGAAGTAAACATCTCAACCGAACGGGTATACAATATTTTGCATGAACATTTCAATAAGAAAAAGCTATCCGCGAGATGGTTGCCGCGTTTGCTTAATGGTGATCAAATGCGCGCTCGCATTAAGAATTCAGAAGAATGTTTGGCCGTTTTCAACGTAACTCAAAGGATTTTTTTCGTCGATATGTCGCAGTAGATGAAACTTGGATACATCATTATACTCCAGAAACAAGAATACAGTCTAAATAATGGATTTCTCCATGCGAACATACTCCCAAAAAAGCAAAAACACTTTTTTCGGCCAATAAGGTCATGGCCACAGTTTTTTGGGATTCTATAGGTGTAATAAATTAATTGTTTACAAAAAGAAAAAAAACGATAACTGGCCAGTATTATGCTGATTGTGCCGACACGTTTTGATGCCGAACTTGAAAAACAACGACCGCATTTGATGAAGAAAAAAAGTGTTGTTCCATCACGATAATGCGCCCTCTCATTCGTCTGCAATTGCTACAACTAAATTGACTGAATTGCATTACGAATTACTGCTTTATCCGCCATATTCGCCAGATCTGGCTCCCAGTGATTTCTTCTTATTTCCAAATTTTAAAAAATGGCTGTGTGGAAAAAGATTTCAGGCAAATGAAGAGGAGATAACCGACACAAATGCATATTTTGAAGACTTTCCGAAAGATTACTTTTTGGAAGGTTTAAAAAAATTGTAAACTCGCCGGGCTAAGTGTGTACACTTGAAAGGGTGTTATGTTGACAAATAAAATATATTTTGAACAGAAAAATAACGTTTTCATTAAAAAGTCACTCTTCCGTCAAACAGCCCTCGTATTTGGTGCATCACCCCATGGGTACTGCTTAGAAATCAAATGTCCATTAAAACGGAATAAATTTGCTAAATCTTTTACACAGGACAACAAACCTGCGACTCGTTATGTGGCACAAATTCAACTTCAAATGCATTTTGCAAATAAAGAAAAAGGATTTTTTTGTATCGATCATCAAGATTTTGAAACCACAAAAAAAGTGAAAATCATTTTGGTTGAATGCAACGCCTATTATTGTAAACACATAATTAAAAACAAGTACAAACTTTTGGAAAGAAATAATTTACCCTAAAATAAAAATACAAACAAAGAGTAAAATATATTTCAGGACTTCATACAATAAATACAATTTCATTTTTTAATATGCAAAATACAATAAATTTAACAATTTAATAACTTAATACATAATTAGATTATTTTGCATGATTATTAATCCCCAAGGTATTATAACTACATAATCTAAATTTGATAAATATCTAAGATCTACACATGCATGAGGTAAAAGCATATTAAACTCCCGCAGCCTTCCTATAACTCTTTTGACATGTATTCTAAGAGATGCTATTCTCTTAGCTTGTATCCCCTCTTCCTTACTACTAGGAGTATCCTTGCTTACACTAGGAGATCTTATAAGTTTGCAATGACTTTGGGTTAAAACATTGTCTATATTTTTGAAATCTCTGTCTGCCATGATGTCCATACCAGGGGACAGATTATCATATATAATAAATCATAATTCATAATTCATTTTATTCATGCTCCAGATTACCAACAAGAAGCCTCGCACAAGTCAGTCAATAATTCACAAAAATTGCAAACATAAAATAAAAAAAAAAGACTTTTATATATATATATATATATATATATATATATATATATATATATATATATATATATATATATTGAGCTGCAGGTCAAACTGGCATCCGTTCCGTATTAGTACAGTTTGGCATCCATTGATATACATGGTGTATATCACGCGTATATTACAAATACAAAAAAGTACATCGTTGACATCCGGTATTGTTAGCGTTGAACGTGGCATCCGTACGATATATTCTATACATTTATAAACCAAGTAACATCCGTATATAGTTATGTGCGGCCGAAGCGGCTTCCACGACAGTGTTGCCAAATATCAGGATCACTTTAATTCGGCGCCTTAAAAACGAATCAATATCTGCAGGCCTCACTGTATTTATCAATTGTGTTTCACTGCAAATGACTTTCACGTCAAATTTCTGCGAAATGCTACCAATAGGGAAATATATCAGCAATAAATTATTATAAATTAAAGTAATTTATTCAAAAATACATATTCATATATAGACACATATCTTGATTTTGGTTAAGTAATCTGGTAAAAAAATGTAACATAAAACATAAATTGAATCTCATTTCTTTAAAACTACTTTACTTTTTTGTTTGTAGTTATTGCAAACAAATATTTTTATTACCGGCCATGTTTTGTTATGAAATATGTTGCGGTGTTTTTCGATTAATTCCATAACTTCGTGTTTTTTTGGTGGAATATGTTTTTTAATATGTGTTTTGAAATGGTTTATTGTCAATTCTATTTGTTGTGTCGTCCATCCTACTAAGGTGCGCTTTTTACCTTTCTTGACTGTTGTTTTGTCGAGATTTAGATCATTGTTTTCATTATTTTCAATAATGTTCTCAACTGATTGGTCTAGCGCCAATGTATCATCGTCAGGGATATAAGTGTCATTCTGTTCGTCATCACTTTCTTCGTGCGCAATAATGTCTTCACCAATCTCAATATCATTTAAACACATGCCTTTGTACTTCTCGATTGAACCACTTTTAGCAATAAGCAAGAGTTTACTTACTTTAGCTGTTTGATATACATCGTCCGGCAGGCGATAAAATTCGGCGTGTGTCTTGGCAGTGTGTCCCATGAAAGTTGCTAGTTGCTCAAGATCATTCTTCTCCATTTTCAAATTTTGCATAATATTGATGTTTTCTTAATTTGGTTGATGTTAGCAATGATGCTTCATTAGTATCGCCCAGTGCAAGTTTTGCGTGTTTACGTAAAACTGCTGTGCCCGTTATTGGGTTTTGAGTTTTAGGCAATCCAAAAAGGTAGACATTATTTAAGAGATCAAAATTAATTCTTAAATTTAAAGAAAATTCAATTGCTTCCATTGTGTTCTTGTCAAATAGAACGGGAACACCTCGCCCTCTCTTTCCTCTTATTACCACGCGTTTAAGCGAGTTATATAAAATTATTTCAGACCGAGTTAAAGCTTTTTCAAATTCGGATGATGATGCAGTCTCGTAGTTTTTAAGAAATGCTGATAAGGTCATGCGTTGTAGTTCTCCCACTCTACGTTTGTTAAAAATTATAACACTGCAAAATATTCCATCTAGTAGGTCACGATAAGCTTTAATATCACTCGAATTAACTAATAAGCGTGTTCTGGCTTCAAGCATCAGACGTTTGAGATATTTTTCAAATTTCTGCAAAGTAAGCATATTAATAGTATTTTTCACAGTATTTTGAGTATAATACAAGTGTGCAACATATGGGCTGTTTTTATTATGCACTTTGCAAAAACAAGTAATTCTTTATAAAAAGTTGTAGTCTGAGAAAATAATGCTAAACTAAGAAAATTACTTATAACATGTTCATATGATTTTTTTTTCAGAATCAGAATGACGTTTACTACTTGTATTTTTTTTTGTGCTGTATGCAGGGTGCTTAGAAAAAAAATTCTAAAATTCAGCAAATATTTGACAAACTTGATTTTTATTGTATCAGGCTTTATCTTAAATTTCTGTAACTGCCTAAAAAATTAATAAAAGAAGGCTAGTATAAATACTTACTATTAAGTTTTCGGCGAAGGGTACTAGCGTCGGTTTGTTAAACTTGTTGATTGCCTAATTTTGGCCGGCTTCACTGGATACCTCGTGTTTTTCTCTATGGCTTCTTATATATCTTCTACCAACTTCGCATATAATTCTGTCTTTCTTTGCCACCATCGAAACCTCATCAGCTCGCATCATACTCAAAAGGCCACTAACCCTTAGAGGATCATTGGGGCCAAAATGACCAACCATAATTGTTTGCCCTTCGGTTTGTGCATTAAAACGTTTTGTCGGGTCAAGATTAAAATAACACTTCTTTGCATGTCTGCGCAAACTTTTACGCGAGTAGTAGCCTCGGCAAAACTTACATGCTATGTAATTCATGTCATCCTGATTTTTCATTGTCACCGGCACGA
Organism: Othius punctulatus; assembly: GCA_951805005.1. Classification (NCBI taxonomy): domain Eukaryota; kingdom Metazoa; phylum Arthropoda; class Insecta; order Coleoptera; family Staphylinidae; genus Othius; species Othius punctulatus. Next base: position 36,998,595 of record OX638146.1, read on the forward strand.
TATTGGAAGTGCAAAAATCACCTTCCCGGCGCAGTTTATCAACCAGCTTAATACGTTTATTCGAGTTTTTGTCTAAACCCATAAATTCTTGCACTGCGAACTCATCGGCATGATTACGTTCTATGTCGGGAAAAGTTACCTACATCTTGGTCACAAAATAGGCAACGGTGTTTCCTTCTTGCCCGTTGACTTTTTCCGTTTGTCTGTTTTTTTGTAGCTACAATATTATTAGAAACCAGAGGTTCCATTAATGGTATTTCCGGAGAAAACCGTTCAATTTCTGAAAGGGACTTATCCAAATCACCAGATAATAAACTAGGAGGAGTAATGTCTGGCATTTCGAAATCACTACTCTCTTCACCGCTATCAGGGCAATACTCTGTCCCCGAACCCTTATCGCTCGCAAAAATTTCTAGAAGTTTAAGTCAACCTTTCAGAATATTTAAAAAAAAATCGAGATTTAGAAGTAAAGTACTTGACCCGCATTTTTCAATTGCAGAAACCATAATGTTAAAACTAAGCTAGAGCGGCGCTCCCATATTACCAAAACTGAGCTCTAGAACACTTTATGCACCATGCATATACGTGATCAAAAGTCATCACATGTTAAGCAAAAATCAGTGAAAGTGATTTAGCTGTCGGTGTGAGATTTTGGCAATTTCTAACAAAGTTCTACTGTCTCAGCGATATATCTGTAAATATGCCTCCCTTAATTTCTTTCTAGTAACTTTCAACAAAAAAATCTCTTAAAAGTTCCATTATTTTAAATGATACGAGAAATACATATTTTTCACAAAACTAAGTTTACACAATACTAGTATCAAGTTTTATTTTTTAAGTGGGATCATATTTTTTTAATAATTATTTAAAAACACTGGATTAGTTCTTATTTTGACTCTTTTTAAGGATCCATACATATCGATATGAATGATAAAAAAATCGCTAAAAATAAGAAAATATTGATAAATATCAAAAAAAATTATTTCAATATTTTTGGGTGACCATGATAAACATAATGTAACAATCTCAATGTCAGACAATTAAATGTACAGCAAAATTAGTAAGTCAAAAAAAGGAGATAATTTGGCAAGAGGTCTGATTCGTGTCAAATATTTTACGTGCAAAACCATACTATCAGGAATTGAAAAAACTACGCATAATTTTGAGTTTGAGTTAATATAATATTGAAGAAAAATGCCGATCGTGCACGTACAAAACAATCAAAACATTTCATATATCTCAGATGTTTACATTTTTGACTTACTTAGTCTTGTACTCATAGTGCGATATATTTGTTTTGTTATTTGTTTTTTATGAAAAGAGTGTATACATTTTTGAAATATTTTCAAGGGACGATATTTTTTCAGGTATTTTTTGTCCTTAAAATTCTAGGCGGTTTGTCAATTATTAGAAACATATCAATAAAAAACAAGTTTTTAAAAGGATTGTAGAATTGTTGATTAAATGAATCGGAAAACGTGGACTTGCATATAGCCCTCATTCTAATGAATCAGCTTACTATTAGAATTTAAATTATGTTTGCGATATATGACGCATGTTTCATTTAAATACTTATTGTCAAATAGAAAACTTTACAGAAATTTGATTTATAAGGGCAGTGATTTTTTTTAAATTACAGTGAAAATGTATGAGACTAAATAAATTTCACATATGGTTAAATGTAAATGGAAAAATGGTAATGGTAAATGGAAAAACTATTTATTTTAAATAGGGAATAAGGATCTCATTGTCAAATACTGGAACAAAAATTAAAAAGTGGAAATTAAATCATAGTAATATTGAAAAATTATCCGCGGGCCGCATAAATTAATTACGCGAGCCGCATGTATGTTAGATATGCCTGGGCTATTGGATACCTCTCGTTTGGTTTTCCATTTCACTTGTCAAACAGTAACACTCGGCAGTTTCTTTTCATTGAAATGATACAATGTTGCCAGTTGCCAAAAATCGGATGCCACCCTTCGCGCGTAATATATACACTGGTAATATACACTACCGACAGTAACACCGCGTTACAGAATTGCTGCGAACTATTGTGTATAGAAATATCCATGTAACGGCAAAAATGACTTCCGGCTATTTTTAATTTTTTTCGGTAGACGGCACCTCATAACACACCACGGATTTTTTTTTTAGTGGGTTCAAGGTGGCATCCGTATATTGGATGCCACTTTGCGCTGGATGCCACTTTTACCGCGAATTTTACATGGGGGGATGCCACCTTTAGCCGTATCTATATATATATATATATATATATATATATATATATATATATATATATATATATATATACAGCATGTCCCCGGATTGAGTTTACAAGAGGAAAAACTTTTTTTTCTTTTATTTTACGCCAAAACCTCAAAGGAATAAGATTTTTTGCTTGTCCTGAAACCAGCAAATCTCTAATTAAAACTTAATTATTTTGACTCAGTGGAAAGAAAAGTTCATTTTTCTTTAGATTTCGGACTTTCTCTGCTTTTTAAATCCCATCACATTGGCCGTTTTATTTTTTTGGCAATGTCTGAAAGACGAGTGGAGTTATTTGACAACATGTTGAGTGCATAAACCAATGCGATAATCAATAGTAACGACTCCAAGAGTTGTGTTCGTAAGATTATATCACGAATGAAAAATTTACTACTTCCCGCTTTTCTGCCGCATATTGAATGCCCAGTCTTGTATGATCTGAGCCAGTTGCTCCTGCGTGCTCCAATGCGGGGAATAAAATCAATGGAGTTAATTTCTTGACCGTATTTATTATAATTTTAAAATATCCTTGATTGAGTCATTTTATTTGCGCTGGAGATGTACTGGTTTACTCCTCTGATACTGACTAATGTATTTGTCAAATTACTTTTTAGTTTGTCACATAGCGATTGAGAAATAAAATTGGATTGTGAACCACTATCTAACATGGCCCTAAATGAATTATTTTTTCCAGTTGAATCCTGAATTTTAATCATGCCCGTTGGTAGCAAACCATATTAATTTTCACACTCGGCTACCGCATGAGCGACTGATGTATTTGGCTGATTTAAGGCTTGGGTTTTGTGTAATAATAATAATAATAATAATAATAATAATTCTTCTTTATTTTCAAAATAATTATATATATATATATATATATATATATATATATATATATATATATATATATATATATATATATATATATATACAGGGTCCGCCAGCAGGTATTGACGATTTTGAAGGTAAGATTAAAAGTTTATTAATTGAAACACAACAATAAGAATGACATATATTTATTCAATACATAATGCAGTTTCCATTGACATTCAATTTTTAAAGATTACGTTTACCAAATGCGCTCCATTTAATCTTTGACATTCTTCAAGCCGATTGGTAACCGATTGCATGACACGGCGCAACAAATCCGCATTTATGGCTCTTATCTCCCGTCTAATGTTTTCTTTTAATTCTTCTAGTGTATGGGGCCTGTCCACGTACACTTTCGACTTCATCCCCATAATATCCCCATAAAAAGAAATCACAGGGAGTCAAATCCGGAGATCTTGCTGGCCAATAAACATCGCCGTTTCGTGATATCAACCTTCCAGGAAACATCTGCCTCAGCCACTGCATACACACTCGTGCAGTGTGACTTGTTGCTCCATCTTGTTGGAACCACAATTCATTCATGTCCCTGCCCAACCTTTCAAGTTCAGCAGGGAAAAAATTTTCCAGCATCGTTAAATACCGTTGGGAATTCACAGTAACTGTCCGACCCTCCTCTTCGAAGAAATAAGGCCCAAGTATTCCGAAGGCAGAGACGCCACACCACTCTGTGATTTTCGCCGAATGAAGGGGTTGCTGGTGAACTGCGCAAGGTTGTTCAGACGACCAGTAGCGCATATTTTGTTTGTTAACTAACCCCGATAAATGAAAATGTGCTTCATCGGATAAAATTAAATTAGGCAAAACATTCGCATCATCGCGATGAAGAGCCAGAAAGTCTGCGCAAAACTGGCTGCGTGTTGCAAAATCGTGCAGTTTAATCTCGTGCACCAATTGAATTTTATAGGGATGGAATCCTAAGTCCTCATGTAAAATTCGCCTGACGCTAGTATTCGAAATGTCTAATGCTCTTGCTTGGCGAACTGCTGAACGTTGTGGACTTCGCTGTATCGCTACTCGCACTCTTTCGATGTTCTATGGGGTACGTACCAATCTCTAGCCCCCGCGGTAAACGTTGTTGACAGTTCCAGTTTCCATAAAACGTTGGTGCCATTGCAATATGGTGTTCCTTGAAGGAATCCTACCTCGCCGTGGAATGTTATAATTCCGCGCGAATTGACGCTGAACCTCAATTATGGACTCGGTTCGGATAAATGCTGTTACACAAAAAATGCGCTGCTGCAGCGGCCAGGAATTCATGGTTATGAAACTGCATTCTACGTTAAACAAGTTGCCTACCTGAATTCCCACCTCTCCTTTTTAGTACCCCTACCACAACGCTCCGAAAATCGTCAATACCCGTTGGCGGACGCTGTATAAATAATACAAATTAGGTGAAAATGTGTCATGGGAACTAAAAACAGGCGCACTACTTAACATACAATCCTGTTTAAATATTCATTAAGAGAATAGGGTTCTAGGTGCACAAGAAAGCGATACAACAGTCTCTTATACTTCTTAGGATTTCTCTCAATTTTGATTTCCTCAGGTAGGTAAGCAAAGACTTTAGTTGCGGTATAGGTGCAACCCTTTTCAGACGCGGTCAGTTTATGATATGGGAAGTTATAGTTTTTTGTTCTGGTATTGTGGTTATGTGATTTATTAAGGACCTTGAATTTGTTTCTATTTTTAAACAAGAATAGTAAAATTTCATATATATATATATAAACCAGTGACTGTAAGTATGCCAAGTTGTTTGAAATACCCTCTGCACGAATCCTTCACCCTTAAATTAGCCAAAGTGCATATTGTTCCTTTTTGTATAATAAATGTACTTTTAATCCCATTTCCTTGTCCCCAGAAAACAATTCCAAAGCGAAGTATTGATTGGAAATAAGCAAAGTATACACTTCGCATTGTTTTTCCGGTGACATAACGTTTAATAACACGGATAGAATAATGTGTTTTTACTAATTTTTTATTTACAGTGGTTATTTGTTCGCTCCAACTTAAGTGATTGTCTACAGTGATACCCAGGAATTTTACACAGTCTGAAGGCTGTAGCTCGTGGCCATCTAGTTTGATACTGGAGGGAATCACTGCTGTGGCTCTATTCATTTTAAAAATTATACTTGCAGTTTTACTATTATTAATGATAAAACGATTTGTGATAAACCAATTGGCTGGCTACTTGTACATATATTTCATTAATTTGCCTTTCCATCATTTTTACGTCTTTGTTTTTAACCAAAAAATTAGTATCATCTGCATAATTTATTAGCCATGCTTCATCATTAGTGATCTCAAGTCTCATGTCATTTGCATAAGTGATAAAAAAAGTGGGCCCTAATATGCTTCCCTGTGGGATTCCCATATTAATTAGCAACAACTCTGAAAAGTATATTTTTTTATTGTTTTAATTTGAACCATTTGTTTGCGGTTTGAAAGGTGCGACTTGCATAACTCCAGAGCGTGACCGCGTACACCATATTTCTCTAGCTTATTAAACAGGATTTCATAGTTGATGCAGTCATATGCCTTTGATAGATCTAAGAACATACCTAGTGTTATTTCGCCATTCTCAAATGCCTCCAGAACGTATTGCGTCAAGTCGTACACTGCGGTATCAGTAGATTTTCCCTTTGTATAGCCATGCTGATATGCGCTAAATAAATTAAACTTTCTGAAAAAGGTTATTAATCGTGAATTGATAACATGTTCAAAAACCTTACTGAAGCCTACTAACAGGCTTATCGGGCGGTAGTTCGTGAGAAACTCCGTGTCTTCGTTCTTATATAATGGAGTTACCAAAGCTATTTTTAATTTGTCAGGAAATATTCCATGTTTGAGCATATTATTTATAATGAATGTTAGAGGCTCTGCGAGTTCAAATGAACACACTTTTATTATACTTGTGGATATTTCGTCATACCCACCACTCAATTTGGCGTGTAATTTCATTATTATATTTATTATTTCATTTGGAGTAACCAGTTCCAGATACATGGAATTTTGGTTTACTTGTATCTTACATTGGAATTCCACAGAGGGCAATTTTTTACTAACGAGGGGGCAATACTAGTGAAGTATTGATTAAATTTATTTGCAGTGTTCACAGGGTTTCTTTTGATTGGGACACTATCCTTACCACAATTACTACCCTTAATTTCTTCTATAACTTTCCATACCGTTCCATACATTTGTCGATTGGTCTATCATTTGGCAATATACTTGTTTTCGTTTGCTTTCCAGTAGCTGGTTGTATCGCTTTCTTTCTTCATTGTACCCCTCCCTAAAACTATTATCACAATTAGCTAAATGGTTTAGTAGATCTAAGTTGCGTTTGCATTCTACCACTTCAGGACTCTGAAAGTGACTATCTCTCGTTTTTTTTTTGTTTTACTTACAATTTTGGAAAACTTTCATCGAACAGTGGGGTTAAGATTTTCATAAAGTCAGACCACTGTTCGTTGACAGTAATTTCCTCACATTCATAGACATTGATCCAATCTTGTTCATTTAGAGAGGCTTTGAATTTATTATTATTCTTGACACTAAAAATTCTTTTGTAATTTGAATTATTCACTTGTTTGTCGGATACCTTAATTGATATTTTTTGGGCAAAATGATCCGATACATGATAATTCAGTATCTGGGTTTTGTACAATTCGCTATCGTAATTTGTGAATATATTATCAATACATGTTCTCGACGTGGTTGTAATTCTTGTGAAGTCATGTACTGATGGATACAGTCCATATGAGCCCAGAAGAAGTTTAAAATCTGAGGAATCCCTATTTTCGGCCCTCAGATCAACGTTAGATCAAGTCCCCTGCTATAAAAACTAAACAGTTCTCCACCAAAATTCTGCCAAGCAACTCACCCATCTTACTAAGCGAAACCTCAATTGGGCCATCATTTCTATAAATAGATAATACAATTATTTTCTTATTAGCTATGTTACACTCCACAGCCGCACATTCAAAAGAAAAAGGGTCAGACAGTAATACTAAGTCTCTCCTTTCGGTGCATCCCATACCATTTCTGCAAAATATTGCCGTGCCTCCATGTTTGCCCTCCTCCTGGCAGTAGCTTGACTTCAGGGAAAATTTCAAAAAGTTGTGTAGACTAAGTTGCTGATTAGTCTTCCAATGTTCTGTTATGCATAGAAATTTACAGTCTGTGTGTTCTGTTACCATTTGTTGTAACATATTCTGCGAATTACCAATTGATTGGGCGTTTTGATGTATAATGCTTGTATTGAAATCTTGGTTATTTTTCTTCGTTGACGTTATCCCTTCGGGGTCGCAGTTACTCTCGTGTGAAAAAAACGAGTGATGAATGTTCCTTTTGGCCAGATTGCTGGGTCCATAGCTTTATCGAGGTTACATAGATGGATAGTAATCTTGAAAGATGTGTAATATTGTGGAAATTTTGAGATAACTTCTTCACATTCAATTTCGTCGAAGTTTGTCTTTAGGTAATTCCAAACTTCATCCCTCGACGTCCCGGTGCCAACCTTGAGACATATAGGAACGTCTTTTTGGGAGCTGCTTTAAGTGTGTTCTCCTAATTTTCATCAGAGTTGCCGATTACACTTGCGTTCGGTTTCTTGTTGTTATTTCTGTTGTTGTTTCTGTTGTTGTTACTAACTCTTTCCATAATTGTTGCACTGTTTCCAGGGATATTTTCTCGTGTCGCAGTTTTTCCCTGAATTGTTCGAGTGTTCTCCGACGGAGTTTATTTTTGCTGCATCTAGGTATGTCAGTTTTTTAGCGTCTGTCTTTTCCAATGTTTTGTCTACAGGTTTTTTATTTGTTTGTGTTGTTCCATTCACCTGCTGCCTATTTTGCGCCATCTCATTACTACTAGAGAAAGTTGTTGAATTTGAATTTAGCGAAGTTTCGGAGTGCGGCGATGATCTATTTTTGTGCTTGGTTGCCGTAGAAATATCCTGTTCATTACTTACAGGAACCTTTTTAATTGCTCCTGTGCCAATGTTATTATTTTTTAGGCTGATTACTTCATTTGTTAATTTGAGGATTGTAATATCCTGTTTAATTGAGTATTTCGTAAGCTCACTTACTTGATTCTTTATTTCTCTCAGTTCCTTTTTTAAGTGTATTATCACTTGAAGACTGTTCTTTTGGATACCGTTCTTCTCACATCGATAGCAGGCAGCCAATCCGAATTTATCGATAGCTTTTGCACATAACTTGTGATAATCCATGTCACAGATTGCACAGTTTATTAGCGTTCCTTCATCGATGACACAATCACATTCCGCACATGTCATTAATGTACCTTCACTTGATACATTATAGATTGTATTGTTTAAGTCACTAACAGAGACCGAACGACCTGTACCGGTCTCCATTCTCGCCATAACAAAGAATTATGTTTCTTGCACTCCAATAGTCACAAGGGAACTTTTAAAATTAAGCCATGTTTCAAACGAACTCGAAAATGTAGGAATGCTTAATGCAGACAATCAAATATCACCCGTCGGATCACAAGTACTTATTTCTACTTAGGCGCAATGTTAATTAATTTTGTACTTAACAATTCATCTGCTTTCGAAATTTGTTGAAAATACTTGTTTTCAAAATCTTCGCAACACTCCTGTTTCGGCGCTATTGCACAGCGTCGAACCCTTAATCGGTTAAAGTGTAATCGCAGTAGTCGGCCTTTATTGCAGCCGATACATTTGTAGTATTAAGATTGCAAAGACAATTTATTGGGGTGGCTATTATTTAGCCATTATGTTCACCGAGAAGTGCTTGAGTAATTTACGGTGCGCATGAAGATCAATAGGCACCTTAAGCCGTTTATTGAGCAAGGAGTGCCACTTCGGCAAATACAATTAGCGACCAGGAAATCCCAAATATATTTATTGGACGGCATTAGAAATTCTCAGAAATGCCAGATAGAGGAGTTACCCAAGGCTTGTGATAACCAAGTGTGGCAACATGGCATACTGAAACGAAATGCCGCACCAATCAGGGATCATCTTCAAGCCACCCCTCGCGGTGCACAATTCAAATTGCACCCCACCCCAATAACTCAAAAAATATTAATTGTAAGAGTGCAGAGCAGAGCAGACTTCAATACGTTACCTTCACCGGTGTACATCGCTGGGTATTGATTATTGTTACGTATTAAATTATAGTCCACATTATTTCCAAAACGACGAGGTTTAATTACCTTATCATTTAAATTGGCGATCACCCGCCTGGTCCTTCCATTACGTAACAACTCATCTGCATTGTCTTTGCTATCTAGTTCCGATATTTCATAAGCTATTTTTATAAATTTGTCATTAATCGGAGCGATCATTTCGCGTCTATTTTTTAACTCTTTTAGGCTGCATTTGTCCGTGACGTTTAATAAGTTAACGTTTCAAACCTGGTTAATTGGGATTTTATTGCCTTGCGTTCGGCCTTTAATGTATTTAAATCGGCCATTGTTGTGTTAATTAAATGAGTTATGAATGAATGCAATGTGTGTACAACAAAATACGCTCCTGGCTGAATGACGACGGTTCAGGAAAATAGTGCAGGATTCGGGGACTTACTGATGAACCTGGTGTTGCTGCTCATCGACCTCGTTGCGGGTTGATCTTCTCCTCGATGGTGGGTTGAGATTAATTATCACAATCAATCTCTCCGTGATGCTCTCAAAAAACGCTAAGGCGGCTGGTAGTATCCGCTTCTCGAAGGACCAAAATTATGTTGAGTGTTTAGATCATGTAAGGATCTTAATTGCTGCACCTATGCGCGGAATAAAATCAAAGGAGTTATGTGTTTAAAATAGTGAGTTTATTAACGTACTGTAAAACACAAGTATTATTATTCGACTGGTAATTTGCGCCCCGAGCGGATAGATGCTTACCCCCACACGCCGGGGGTTTAGGACTGGTCAGTAACACTGTTTCTTAGAATTCACGCATCTGGCGACCATCGGCTGAGAAAGCGTCTTGCCATGAACGCGACAAAAGCATTATGAGTGATGTAATCAACAAAACCACAATTCTGAAAAAATAACGGTGTGCGAACTTCTACCTCCAAATCCACAAGATTTCCCATTCACTAAACCGTCAGGAGTACATGATATCAAATATTTCACGGTATTGCAATTCTTGTAATCTGACCAAGTTAAAGATTGATGCAGTGGATTACTAGGCTTTTGTATTTGTAATTCAAAACAATCTATAATTGACTGAACCTTTGAATATCTAGCTCTAAAAGCTATTGGTAAACATTTTATTATTTTATTAGAAGGTGGCCAAACGATTAATTCTTTAAAATATTTTGACATTAGTGGAGCAGTTCGTGTAAAAATGTGTCCTATATTTACGGAAGTTTTAGAAAACTTCATTGCCAATACGGTATATTGCTCGTTAAGACGATTTTTTTAAGTGTCTCAAGAATAATTATATGTGGAGTAGGAATCTCCTTGGATAATATTTCCAGAGCGAAATATGTATCTTTTGTAATACCTAAATAGAGTTTTGGATCTTTTTCAATTGACACTGCTTTTAACATGGTTTCCTTAAATTCGTAATCAGCTTTAATATCATTCTCATGTTTACTTTTCCATCCAGATGCACGTTGTTTGTCATTAAATATGTAATCTGAGGAACGGAAATCACTTATTTCACAAGATTCATTTTCTGTTGGCTTGACCGTCATCGGAGAAGTCTAAGCGTCTGCAACAAGGGTTTTTATCGGAGAAGTTGCTACAGTTTTGTACATATAACCATCTCTGGTTTGTGATTGTTTGGATCGGGTGAAGTATTTCCTTCTCACTTGAATCTTTTCATGGTTTACAGGAATGTAATTGACAGGTTTAGTGGAATAATTTTATTCTTCATAGAACTACAACTAGTGAACTCCATATGCGTTGACGTTGAATTAGAGGGTTGGGGTTCGTTCGATGTAAATGCTTATTATACGTTTAAGTAAGAAAAAAACACAATGCTGGACGCAAACAGCAATTTTATTTTGTACAATCAGTTGGCTGGGTGCGTATTGCTCAGCGGTTACAGACAGACTCGCACATTTTAACCTTTTTTACGGAGGGCCGCGGGCCATTTCAAGTGAGGGTGTCAGTGAGGGGCGGCGGCCTTCGGTCTAGGTAGTAACAAGTAGTAACAATGCTGACTCCAAAAAATCAATGCGGCGCTTTTATGATACAGCTAGTCTTTCGGGTTTGATAACGGGTTCACGTTGACAATTAAAAATATGTGGCACACTCCCTTTTTAAGTCATATTATCCCGACCATCATTTTGAATTCCCTGTAGTTTGTGACGTACCTGAAGGGCAATCAGCGCGTTAGGCCGTGGAGCGAGTGGAGGGTCCCTTCGAAGCAGTGACGAGGGCCAGGCTCTCGGTGTCAGAGAGTGGGGGGGTTAAAAAAAGGCTCCACGTAATATTAACCTCGTCTCTACTTCGTCGCAAAGGGTGGCTCCACCCTACCTGCGTGGGTGAACGGCAGACAGTCAGCGAAGTTCAGAAATCACGAACTGTCACAACGCTGACCATATGGCGCCAACACCACCAGATTTAAATCTCGCAGTGAGAATAAAAAACTGAAACTGAAATAAATGCCCGATCGAGAAAACGTGGGGGAACAAAAAATAACAGTTGTGAATTTTGTAGTGTAAAATATCGGCGTTTATTCACAAAAACGACAGGACACCGTGCCTAAGCTTCCTGAAATAAATACCTCCGTCCGCAACCCTTTCACGCAGGGTTCGCCATATTCGGCCGAATATCGCAAGCTCCTGATCGCGCGATTCAAAGGGCCGACGGAGCGACATTTCTCTTACACAAGCGCAAAACACGTACGGCACGAAACACGTAACGCAAATTTTACACAAAAGAAATAAACGATATATCAATATGGAGTTAAATTCAATTGCGAACAAAAATTAAACATAAAGGTCTGGCTCAATTGAGAACAAAAAAAATAGGTATCAATATCTGGCCTGTGTTCCTCGTCTGCGTGACTCCGCTGGCGGACTCTGGTTCTTAGGACGGGCGGCGGCCGCGATCGTTGAGGACGCCGTCGCTGGATTCCAAACCTCAGAGCAACTCTGGCAGTATGATCGCTGCCCCTAGCCAAGACCTGGCTGGGTGAGCTACTTAGCCCTTACCCCGAAAAAACGCCTGCAAAGCACATGGCCTTAGTAACAATGGCCGGACACGTGGCTTTACGAAAAGGAAAAAATAACGGGCTTAATTACTTACTCGGATGTTATGAGCGTATGGATAGTTCCTTGCCCTGTACCTGGTGCCTCAATCCCCTCAAGGGTGGTTAACTGAGTCCCCGTTTATTATCCCGGAAACCGGATGGTGGTACACCAATTAAAACGGTTCCTCTGGCACGTCCGTACGACACGCAAGGCAACTGATGTCTCTCTCTATGGTGGCGTCTCGCCGGCGATTTTAAAAATCGCACACATATGGGCAACACGTCACCACAACAAAAAAAGGTGCGAGTACGGTCGTGTACAGTGCAGGTCTGTGCGCCAATTAATTATTAAAATGCAGTTTCTGCCGAAGACGTTTCCGGACCGTTACAAGTTTACCATATCATTTTCTGGCTGAAACCCGATATATTAGTTTATTGAATTTACTGTGACAACTTTTTATTCAAGTGCACTACAAAAAAATATTACTGATTGTTGGTTTTATGTGTTGTTTTAAGTAAAGGCCCATTCCTAGTCACATAATAAGAAGCCATTGGGCATTTCTTATATATAGGAGGAAAACGTCAAATGCGAGTGCACAGCGTCTCCTTATGTTATGTGACTCTGAATACGCATTAAGAAGAAAATAATAATAAATAAACACTCTGAAGTATAATTGTTACAATAAATGTTGAAAATTATTTTATTTTTGTCAAGTTATTACAAAGCTAACTTTGTGAGAATTGAAATTAAATGAAAAAAAACATACACACACATATATATATATATATATATATATATATATATATATATATATATATATATATATATATATATATATATATATATACTCGACCCACGTATGTTGTGACATCCGCCAAAAACTTTAACCTTTCTGCATCCACTGTTCAGAAAACAGATACGTGTAAAAGAAAAATATGACTTTATAAAATCGATGTAAGAATGCTGATAGGAACAAAAAATTTAGACCATACACAAAATAAAATAATTAAAATTAAAATCTCTTTGACATCCGGTATACATTTTTATTTCATTCATCTTATGACATCCATAAAAAAATATTGTATCTTGTGACATCTTGCAGCGTTGCCAATTTTACAAATCATTTAGAGTGCTCCATTGCTTCACATTTTAGTTAAGAAAAATAAGTGTTGTGAATATAAAATGAATGTTTATTCAACATTTAAATTCTTAAATAATAAAATAATAAAAAATACAAATAGTTCATGACATTTTACTTCTTGCTGTACTTGTTGACAATGAATTTTTTTATTTGGGTCCAAGTTTTGTTATAAAATGTTGTTGAATGCTTCTTCATTAAATCGAGACACTCAGGTTTCCTTGGAGCTTTTTTAGATGCCAAATGTTTTTGGAAGTATATTTGGGCGAATTTCTTTTGTTCGCTTGTCCATGGTATCAGGACACGACATTTTTTCTTCTGCAAACAAGTGTTAGAATATTAGTAAATAACATATAAAGGAATAAGGACTGTAAGAACATTTTTGTGTCAGAGTAAAGGGAATGCAAAATATATGGAAATTGTAAATGTCATCCTAAAAAATACAGGTAAGTATTCCTCCTCTAGTGCATGTGAATATAAGTAACTTTTTAACAGTTTTTTTAAAATTATTTACGTGTATCTGTGATATTCTCACCTGATTCTCATCATTAAGATTAGGAGATTGTGTTTGTTCTTTTATAGTACGTAAAGTGTGCTTGTTTTCTGCCTACTAAAATGGTTTTATTGTTAGGGCAATGATTTAATATTTCTGGGGCAAACGGTTAAAAAAACTTGACGCTACCGATATCCGTAAATGTTTCTAATATGCATCAAATCAATGCCCAAAAATATTAAGTTTATTAAAATTAACCTAAATAGTGTTATATGGGTTGGATGTACCCTCATATATTTTTTGAAGGAATTAGATAAATGAATATAAGAAATATTGAAACTCAGTTATCTCGTATTGGCCAAGCTTTGAACCATTTATTGAATAATTAATTCTCATACCCTTAAATTATCTTCTTCATTACATTCTTCTTTTCGATCGTTCCTAGGGCTAATTATTATTTTTTCGTTATCGTGACTAGTTTTATTAGTAGGTAAATCATATTCTGAGCCATCGTCGTCAACATCGGGAATTTCGAAATCAATGTTTGCCAAAGATTTACCCCGGTATTCGCCCATTGATTTTTTTTTTCCATCAGAAGTAAAAGTTTAGATACTTTAGCAATTTGCAATTTATCGTCAGTTTTTCTATAGTAATTTAAGTGTGTTGCTTTCTCATGTCCAAGATGAGGCGGAAGTTGTTCCAAATCACTGTCTTCCATTGAAATTATTAGTGCAATAGTCGCAATATGTTTTCTTAGACAAGTCGCCGTTATAGATTCAATATTTATGACCGCACAATCATCAGCAACTTTCTTCAATACTTTGTAAGACCACAAAAAACTATTGTTAGTGCTTGGGTTTGCAAAAAGGTAAGGATTTGAGGAGGCTACAAGTTTTCTGGACTTCAGTAATATGTCGGTGTTTTGTATTTGTTTATTATGCATAAATATACAATATTAATATCTTACAATGACAATTACAATGTTCCTTTCTTATGCGTCTGCTCATACTCTTGCCACTAGGTTGCACCACCAGTATGTCACTGCCGTACACAACATCCTCCTTTTTCCGTTTGAATAGGTTTTTACAATTAACAATATGTTTTAAACACCTATAACAAAATCGTCAAACCGTGAAGGTTTTTTACAGACTCTTTGTGATCGCCGTAATTCAGGAACGAGTGTATTCTCCTGGGGCATACGAAGGTTATTATCTTTTTCTGCTTCAACCACATTTCCATTTAGAGGGGTGTGCCAGTCTTGTGACATTAGTTCTGGATTAATTTCCTGTTCATTTGAACTATGTCTAATTTGCCTGAAGTTGCGTCTTAACACCGCTCCCTCTTGGAGTTGCACTTGGTATGATCTTGGTTATGTGTCTCTAGCTAATACTTTTCCTCCTACCCACTCATTCTTCCTTTGTACTGTTATGTGTTCTCCACTTTTAAATTCTTTTCTATGTCGGGTTGTCTTATCATAATATTGTTTTGCTTTATTCTGTTTTTCCAACAACTTGTCGTGAATTTCACTATTTGTCTCGGTTTGCTCAGTTATAAAGTAAGGTAGCTCAGTCCTCAACTGTCTTTTCATTAGGAGCTCCGCTGGTGATAACCCAATACCTTCTATAGGCGTAGTTCGGTACGTTAAGAGTGCCATTTGTATGTCACACTCTTTCCTAAGAATTTGCTTCGCTATCTTGACTCCACTTTCTGCTAACCCATTACTTTGTGCATAATGTGGGCTGGAAGTGGTGACTTTAAACCCCATCTTGTTGGCGTACCTTTTCATCTCCAGTGAGTTATATGGCATGTTGTCGGATACGATTTCGTCGGGAATGCCATGAGACGCAAAGATCTTGCCGTAGCTGGTTATTACTTCACTTGCTGTTTTACATTTCATTTCTATTATCTCCAACCAGTTGGAGTAATAGTCGCACATGATTAAATAGTTTTTTCCACCATGCTCACAAATATCCGTCGCTAATTTAGAGAATGGCTTAGCCGGTATGTTATGCTTGAGCATGGGTTCTTTGATATTGCTTGGCCGATGTCGTTCACATATTTTACAGGCTGTTACATAGTTCTCGATGTCTTGGCTTATTCCTGTCCAGTACACGCACTCTCTCGCTCTTGCTTTACATTTCACTATGCCAAAATGACCTCTGTCATGAATTATCTCTAACATTGCCCTTTGTAATGTCTTTGGTACAATTAAACAAGATTTATAGAATAACAATTTCTCGCTCACAAATAATTCATTTTTAATTTTTTCGTATGACTTAACCTCTTCATTATTTCTGTTATGCGGCCACCCTTTTTGTACATATTCGATCACTTTAGACAATATTTGATCTTTCTCAGTTTCCGCTACAAACTTTGCTTTCTTCTCCTCGCTAATGTTAACAATGGCATGAACATTTTGTACGTCCTCTAGATTGATTTCATCTTTTAGATTTTGAACATAATTTCTACTGAGGTAGTCTGCAATGTACATCTGTGATCCTGGTGTGTTCTACAGTGAATTTATATTTTATTAGCTTGATTTTCATTTTTTTTTAATCTCGGTGAAATAGTATCGTTAAAGTTTCGGCTTAAAATTGACAATAGCGGTTTGTGATCCGCTAACACTTTGACATCCCTTCCATAGACCCAGTAATGAAAACGTTTGAATGCGAACACCATGGCCAACAATTCTTTTTCTATTTGTGAATACATTTTCTCTGTGTCTGTCATGCTTTTTGTTTTTTTTTTTTTTTTTTTTGTTGAGGAGAGGAAATCTTCTGGAAGACACCCCTTATAGGGCGGATTCCTACCGACTAAAACCTCTCCGTACTCAGGACACCAGAAGGCGTCCATGAATCAATAATGAGGTACCGGTTGTTCACCATGACCTGCCGTATCATATTGATCATCAGAAATGTTCAGCATTCAGATATGAGCATTTAAATGAAACCCGAAGGTTTGAATCTTTTAGGTTCAGCCAGCGTAGCTCCGGATTAAGTTAATAACCCCTTACTGGTCTTTTGAAAATGCTAACTGGCAGTCAGCAGGACTCAAGTATGTGCTTCGGCGTGCGATGCTTTATCCATGGGTTATCTGTGTCATATTGACCCAGACCCTGGATAAGTCCGTTCGCGCTAGCTTCTGCTTTGCTGTAGAAACCGAGAGTCTGCTGGCAAACAAACTCTTGGATCTGAGGCAAATTGAAGTCGTCATGCAATATTCTGTTCCTTACCAAGTAGTGACACCCAGTAAAGGCTCTCAGACACTTGTTCTGGAACATTTGTATAGGCCGCAGGAAGTTCGTATACAGTAATCGCTTACCGTTGTACGAGAGCCTCGAATTCTCATTGATCAGGGGATACAGGTTGGAGAATTGACCCCATGCCTTTCCTATGACCCGAGAAGTGTGGCTTCTGAAATTGAGTCGCCGATCAAGGATGACCACCAAATACTTGACCTCAGTTTTCTAGGGTATGACTTCGTTATGAAGCATTAAAGTGCCTGGCTGGGCAGGCCTTCTCCTGGTAAATGCCTTTTTGATGCAAATGCCACTGGTTTTAAAGCATTCCCATAATCTTGCAACAGACAGCACCCCATTCCATCTTTAGATGCATCACACTGTATTATGGATGTTTTTGTTTTCATTGAAATTTTTTAAAACTGGTGCTTGAATTAGTAACTTCTTAATTGCTTCCCAGGCCTCACTTTCAATGTTTGTCCACTCAAACTCCGTCTGATTTTTCACCAAGGCTCTTAGCGGTCCAGTTACTTTCGCTAAATTTGGTATAAAACTTCCAAAGTAGTTTATCATTCCTAATAATTTTTGGATATCGTTTTTATTTTGTGGGGCTTTTAGACTTAGAATAGGTTCAATTTTTTCTTTATTAATTTCCATTCCATTTCTTGAGAATTCAAACCCTAAATAATTTACTCGTTCACACCTATATTGTAGTTTTTTCGGATTGAACTTGACATTACATTCTTTTGCCTTTTCCAGCACCTTTCCCAGAATTTCATCGTGATCTTTTTCTGTTTTAGCCGAGATTAAAATGTCGTCAAAGTATATATTTACACCATCTATGCCGCCGAATATTTTTGTGTTTAGTTTTTGAAACAATTCTGGTGCATTCTTAATGCCGAAGGGCATTCTTAGGAATTTGTAATGCCCGAAAGGTGTTGAGAAAGTGCACAGCTTGCTTGATTCCTCATTCAGTTCCACTTGATAGAATCCATCTTTCAGATCTAATACAGAGAACCAAGCCTTGCCTTGTAGATCAGTGTAAATTTCTTCCACCTTTGGTATTAGGCAGTGTTCAACCTTAATGACTTTGTTTAAATCGGTTGAATCCAAGCATAATCTTAAGGACCCATCCGGATTTTCGATGGCCACTAAATTGCTAGCCCATTCTATCCTGTGATTTGCTTGTTCTATGATCTTGTGTTTTTCTAGTTGATTTAACTTTTCTTTTACTTTTGACCTTAAACTTAAGGGCACTCGTCTGGGGGGCCTAGCTACAGGAACTGCTCCTTTTTCGATATATATTTGACACTTATCTTCGAATCTGCCAATACCCGAGAATACTTCATTATTTTTTCGGATAAACTTTTCAGTCTTATCCTGTCTGATTAATTCATTTACATTTGTTCTTTGTACAAGCCCTAATTTGATACATTCATTTATTCCTAGTAGGGCTACCGAGCCTTCTCTAATAACAACAAATTGAATGTTTTTAAACATTTTGCCGTTCACTTGGCAATTCAGAGTGATAATACCCTCAGGTATGATTTTGGACCCTCCATAAACTTTCAATGTTACACTTGACTTACTGATTTCACTCTCCCTATTTAAACTTCTTACAACACTTAGCGGCATTACACTTATTTCCGCTCCTGTGTCTAATTTAAAGTGAATTCTTTGATCATTTATGATTATTTGTTGGGTCCAACAAATAGATATATGTGTGTAAGCGCACTTCATCTATTCCGATTTCTTCTTGCTCTTCTTCTACCGCATGCACCCTCCTTTCTATTTTGCAGGCGACTTTGAAGTGGTTCAGCAACCCACACGTGCCACACTGTTTCCTATATGCTGGGCATTGCCGAGGGCCATGAACCTTGTGGCACCTGGTGCAGTTAAAACTGGAAACTGTTTTGTTATATGCTGGCTTACCCTGGCCCTGGTCGCGATGCTTCAACGTTGACGGTTGTGGGCTCTTCTGCTGGATGGCATGTACTTCTTGTTGTTGTATTGCTTTGATTTGGCTCTTGGTGACTTCATAGGTTCTGCACATTTCAACACATTTTGTTAGTTTGAGATCATCAATGTACAATAGCTTTTCTTGTAACTTTTTATCCAAAACTCCAGTAACAATTCGGTCCCGTAGAATATCATCCTGCTGCTCACCATACTCACATGTTTTAACTAATGACTTGACGGCTTGCAGGTATGCGTCAAAATCTTCTCCTTCCTGTTGTGTTCGATTGTTGAGTATAAACCTTTCGTATGTAACATTTTTCTTCGGATTAACGTAGTCTTCAAAATATTTCTTCACATCCTCATACTTTTCCCGTTGAGCTGTCGTCAACGTTGAGTTGTCTATCAATTCAATAGCATCTTCACCCATTACATTTAATAAAATAGCTAATTTGCACTCATTTGGCTTTTTATCATAACCAGTCGCCATCATGTAGACGTTGAATTGTCTCATGAATCTTTTATAATTTTCATTCGCGTTTCCATCAAACGACAGCTTATTTGGCACTCGGGCCATGGAATTAAAACTTTGTTCCATACTTGCGTCGTTACTTTCTCGTGGTCGGGATTCAAGGGGATCCTAACCTCACAGTTCCCAACGGTCCCGTCTCGGCCTCCCCAAGGTTGGGATCGTTCGATTCTGATGTTGACTCTTCAGTTCGTTATTCCTCTTCTCGCAGCGCCATGTTTTGTATTTGTTTATTATGCATAAATATACAATATTAATATCTTACAATGACAATTACAATGTTCCTTTCTTATGCGTCTGCTCATACTGTTGCCACTAGGTTGCGCCACCAGTATGCCACTGACGGACACAACAAAGTGTACACCCTGGAAAAAGCAATCGAGACATGTGTGTAAACCGAAACATCCAGACAGCAGCTTCAGGATATGAAACAATCAACGAGTGGAGACAAGACAAGAAATTACAAAGAAGTGGATCAAGTAAGAAATCAGAAGAAAACAACACAAAAATTCCGAGAAGATTCTTCAAGATCGAACGAAAATAGAAATTACAATCAGGTACAAAGAGAAATTAAAGACTGTTCACGATGTGGTAAATCACATCCGATAAATAACTGTCCAGCATACGGTAAAAAATGTTTAAAATGTGTAAAGGACAATCACTTTGCAAATAAATGTAGGAATAAATCTGTAAACCAAGTGAATCAATCGGATAATTGTAATGATCACTTGAGTAGTATAGACACAATTAATAATGGAAACAAAAACCTCAATAATTTTAATCATTGCATTATAGAGTTGAGTATAGGTGAAGATGCAGATATAAAGGCTAAATTTAAAATAGATACGGGAGCAAGTGTCAATATAATTTCCTTCTTTTAATTAAAAGCGTGTAAATTTAATTTAAAAACTATTGAACTTTAAAACTATTAAAACACATTTACTGGAGATAAAATTCCTATATTGGGAAAATGTTATCTAGATTTATACTATAATGGAAATTGTTTCAAGAAAACTGAATTCTTTGTAGACAAAAGTAATAATGGGCCAGTCTTAGGTTTAAAAACATGTATTCATTTGGGAATAGTAAACATGATGAGGATATTAAATTCATTAATACAGTAAATAAAAACCAAATTAAAAATTATGAAGAATTAACCAATAGATATAAAGATGTATTTGAAGGTATAGGTAAAATAAGTAAGCCATATCACATTGAAATACAAAAACATGCAAAACCAGTAGTAAATCCAATAAGAAATGTACCTTTTGCTATACAAGATCAATATAAAAAATGTTTAGAAATTTTAAAAAATTAAAAATAATAGAAAAAGTTCAAGAGAGCTCAGAATGGATAAATTCATATGTACTAGTTAGAAAAGAAGATGGTTCTCTACGAATCTGCTTAGATCCAAGAGATTTAAATGAAGTTATAACAGATAGAAAATACAAAATACCAAACATGGACGAAATAACAAGAAATTTGAATGGTTCAAAAATATTCACAATATTAGATGCAGCTAGTGGATTTAGGAATATTCCATTAGATGAAAAATCTAGTAAGTTATGCACTTTTGCAACCCCTCATAGTAGATACAAATTCAATAGACTACCATTTGGTATTAAAACTGCTAGTGAAGTATTCCAAGAAACTTTTCAAGAAATTTTTTATATAAAAGGTGTAGTAATCTATGTCGATGATATTTTAATTCATGCCGAGACTAAAGAAGAACATGACAAAATATTGGAAGAAGTATTTAAGATAGCCAGAGAAAAAAATGTAAAATTTAATAGAAAGAAATGTAAATTTGGTCTAGATGAAGTTAAGTATTTAGGACATAAGCTTTCACATAAAGGTATATCAATGGATGAAGATAAAATTGAAGCCATCGTAGGAATGCCCAAACCAATTAATAAAATAGATGTCCAAAGATTCCTAGGTTTCATAACTTATGTAGGAAAATTGATTCCAAACTTATCAGAAATTACTCAACCATTAAGGGATTTAATTAAAGGTAACAATATATTTTCATGGGAACACCCTCAAGAAAAAGCATTTAACGAATTAAAAAAGATAATTTCACAAGAACCAATTTTAAAGTATTTTAATCCAAGAGAGCAAATAACAATATCAGTTAATGCATCTAGCTCAGGTTAGGTCAGCACTTTTGCAAAATGAAAAACCATGTGCATATGATTCTAGAGCTATGACAGAAACTCAGCACAGATATGCTCAAATTGAGAAGGAACTATTAACAATATGTTTTGGCGTACAAAAGTTCCATCAATATGTTTATGGAAGAGAGTTTACAGTTGAAACCGATCACAAACCATTAATTTCCATATTCAAAAAATCATTAAACTCATGCCCAGCTAGATTACAAAGGATGCTTTTGACATTACAAAAATATAAAATAAATTTAGTTTACAAACCAGGCAAATATCTAATAATAGCTGATACATTATCACGAGCAACAGTAAATAAAGTATTCGTAGATAATTTAGAATTAAACGCTCAAGTATGCCTAATCGAAAAAAAATTAACAATTAAAGAGGACAGGTTAAAACAATTGATAAAAGCAACTGAAGATGATGAAGTATTAAAAATGATAAAAACCTTTATTAAGGATGGATGGCCAAAGAGCATAAATAAAATGACAGTAAATTTGAAACCATTTTACAAATTAAAGTCAGAAATAACAATGGGAAGCAATAACTTAATATATATGAATCAAAGAGTCATTATACCAAAATCATGGAGAAACAAAGTCCTTGAAGACATACACACAGGTCATTTAGGTATAAATAAATGCATATCGAGAGCAAAATTTGCAGTATATTGGCCTAATATGATAACACATATAGAATATGTAATTAATAGATGTTACGTATGTAATAAATATTCAAACTCGAATAGAAGAGAGCCTATGATAAATCATGAAATAATTAAAAAACCGTGTCAAAAAATAGGAATTGACTTATTTGAAATACAAGGTGAAACATTCCTTATTGCAGTGGATTACTACTCAAAATATCCCGAAATCATGACGTTGAACAAAAATCTAACTTCCAAAAATGTAATCAACAAATTAAAATCCATATTTGCCAGACATGGAATACCCAAAATTGTTGTATCGGATAGTGGAAGACAATTCATCAGTGAAGAATATGAAACATTTTCCAAAGAATGGAAGTTTCAAATAACTAAATCATTCCCACATCACCAACAATCTAACGGTTTTACAGAAAGATCAATTCAAACCATTAAGAAATTAATTAAAAAGCATTAGAAAATAAAGACGACATATACTTAGCTTTATTAAGTTACCGTAACACCCCTGTCTATGATACCTACACACCATCTCAGATATTAATGTCACGATACTTAAGAGACAACTTACCCATTAATGAAAACAAACGAAATTCTCAAATTATAAATAAGACAAAACTAAAGAACAAAATTGACACAAGACAAATTAAATCAAAAATTTATTATGAAAAATCAGGTGTACGTTCAAACGTTGAACTTAGAAATGAAATGCAAGTTTGGTTCCAAGAAAAGCCTAAAAGCACTTGGAAAATAGGAAAAATTAAGAATAAAATAACAGAAAGAACTTACGAAATAGAAAAAGAGGATGGAAGATGTATAATAAGAAATAGTGTTTACATTAAAAACTTCAAAGGTTCAAACGAAGTGATACAACGTTAAAATTTCGTATATAATAATAATATTGTAAATGATAACACTGCAGATGATAATATTGTAAATGACAACATTACAGATGACAATATTGTAAATGACAACATTACAGATGATTGTATTGTAAATGATAACTTTGTAGATGATAACGTTGTAAAATGAGTGAGCTGTAAAAGAGTAACCAGAAAACCAAAAAGACTGTATGACTATGTAACGTAATAAGGGAGATGTAATAGATGTATGTAATACAGATGTAATGTATGTAATGTATGTGCCTTAGAGGTAAAGAAGGTTGTCTAACCTACCGCAACGAGCAGGCATAGAAGTTTAATAAAGACAGGTTACACATGGCAGTTGTGTGGTTCAGTCGATTCCTAGATCCACTCCTAGATATAGGTATAACATTAGCAAATTCAGTAGTCAACACTGACTTTTTGGCAGATCGGCTGTCATTGTGACAGCAGACCATGCAGTGGCGTGGCGCTAGCACTATTAAAAACCGGCTTCTATACTATCCTAAAATGTCTACAATGAACATAATTCGTACTTCCTAATAGCCCAGTTTAGGAGTGCACCTGAAATGGTCTTTTCCAGACACCCGATATGCATCTTATGAATGGTCAGTTATTTTTTTAGAAAAAAAGTTCCACTACCTGTTGCTTTATGTTGGTCAAAACCTAAATTACTACAAAAATCACTACATACGTAACCTAGTTTTCGAGAAACACTATCAGACTAACAGAGTTGCCACTAATAGTGTCGAGAGAATGTTCCCGAATAGTATAGAATGCTGATGGATCTTTAAATAAAAACAGACTATACAAATATGTATTTGCCAAATAATCACATTGTGGCGACATCTGTTGGAAGTTAGTTGCGGAAACAAAATCGGGTTGGCTGCACTGCGCAGTGCATGCCCCCTCTATTAACGTTCCGTCTATAGTCGAAATCAGGAGAGATGTCTCACGACTTATTCTAAATGAATTTTTAATGCAGGAATAAATGCAAAATCGGTGTCGCTATATTACCCTAAATCGCTGAAGTGAAGTGAAAGAGTGACATTTGTCCGATACGTCTGCTGTACGTTTTAAATGAAACCCGTGAAAACGTATGTCTTCGTTAATTCATTGAATCTGTCAGTGTCACTGTTAACCTAACATATTTCGTGTTTACATACTTGTTATGCAGTGAACTCTATACATACTGGAAGGGATGCACGATGCCGAACGGCTGAGGCAAATTTGAAAAGTATGCAACCCGCCGACGTAAGGGCTTGCTTTCTCTCTCTTACTCAATAGCATATATGGTACAATACCGCAAATCTCGCGCGATTCGCGATATCGGTAGTCCCGAACAGTACCTTTAACTAAAATTTTCTGGAGAGATAGAGAAACGTATACGCAGTGGGCGAAAACAAAAGTTTGGCTTACAGTATCTTTATCTATGAAAAAGGGGGACGATGTACAAGAAAATCTCATTTATCTCCATTCGTATGATTGTGGGTTAGTCCGCTTTGCTCTCAATGCCTCATATATCTCCACAAGTTATTTATATTGTGAAACACTGTTCTTAACAACTTATTGTTAACAGTGAAAAATGAATGTTTTATAGATAAGATTGAGCTCTGTTGTTCTTGTTGTTATGCGTTATTGTATATGGAATTTTATGTGGATAGGTAATTAGTTTGCAATAAAAGGCAAGTTTCAACTACAAAATCAGGAATAAAAATTTAGGTATATTAAAACACAATAAAAAATTTAAAAAAAACAATAATTATACAATTTAGAGAACATACAACACATACTAAATAAACAAAGATATATACAAATTATAAACTAAAATAAAACGATGAGATACAAAAATATAAAGAGTTATTTACAAATTATGAAACAATATTAATTTTGTTAGTTTTTGCCTTATGCCTGCAGTTTTACCATGTATTTTTTGATTGATTAATTTTGCCTCATGAGGCATTCTGCACTTAAGGAATTCGTTTACAATATTTTTCACTAATATGATTTCGTGAAGATCTGTGAAGAACTCTTCCCCGCCTATTGGGTGCGTAGGTAGAAATTTGTGCAAACTTTCACTAAATTTATGTTTGGCGGCATTTTGTATTAAACATTTAAAATTTTTGTTTATTACTGAAGTTTTTGTTAAATGTCGGAAATACATTTCAACAAACTGAATAATTGCAAACACTATATCAGCTGCAAATACCAGCCCCCCATTACTAATAAATTTTGTGAAGCGATTGAATCGATCATTTGAAGTTGAATATGTATGGTCACCATGTACAATGTTTTTCTGGTGAAATAATATGTTCACACAGTCAATGCAGCTTACTTTTCTCGCTATCTTTTTCGCTACAAAACCAGATATGTAATATAATACATTGTCTTTGTAGTCATTTAACGGATTATCCATTAAATTGAACAGCATATATTGTTCATTCTCATAATTGCTATCTACTTCAACTCTAGTAAATGTATTTTGAGGCAAAAACTCACAAGTTGTTAAATCATTTGTTATATTAAAATCAGCACAATTTGAAGCTGTGCTGCATTTTACTGAATTGTTAAACAATAACTGGCGTAATGCCCACCTCAGCTGTAAAACATTTGGGTTATTATTCCAGCCTCCTCGGCTTCGTAGGCAGCTAAAATAAATCTCTAAATGATCTTGCGAACATTTATAAGATAGGAAATATTTTAGCGGTTCTACTTTTAAATCAAACAAATCTTGTGCCAGTTCTAAAATACTCGACATGGTAATAATTAAACCCAATGCAAACGTTTTACGAGCATGCATGAGTAGTGGCACACCGTCAATTTTCAATGTTCTTAAGTAAGTGGTAGCCTTACTAAAAGTTAGTCTTAAGTAACTGATTGACTCAGGGCGGATTGGAGATTTGTAGCCTTTCCCAAATGGATTGCGAGCATTTAACCTATCAAAAATTTCATCAATGGTTTTTATAAACTCCACAGTTGCAGCAGATCCTTGAAAATCGCTGTACCCTTCATTTTCCAAATATGCCAATGCATTTCCCACAGAACTGCTCAATGTCTGTGCAGCTAATTTGACATTCATTACTTTATTACGGTAATTAATGTGGTTGGCACTTAATGTATTGGCCAAATGTAAATGTTGATCATTTTGTAAATTATGAAGACTTTTGATAAATTCCCACTTTACATACCCACTATCAGATGTTAATGACTTTTCTGCCATGCAATTACGCGCCAGTTTTACCATATGGCAAGCATCCATTATGCAATGTACTTTTACATTTTGTGAACATGGATGGAGAAAATATGGCTGAAATAATGGTGAATTATCATTAGGATTATTAAAATTGCAACCCAAATTAGTATAAGTCTTTATATTGGTGGCTGTACCATCACTAGTGATTGAACGAATGGTTATCCCTATTTCAAATAAATTTCGCAGGCAACTCATGATCAATTGTTTTTGGACATTTGCATCTGCCTTGTCTATTAGGAAGTAGCCCACTGGGCATTTGTATCTATTTGTATACGAAACAATCTGAAAGAAGAGTGCCTCGGATGCTGGAGTTTCTCGATCGATATTTTCAACTCCACCATAATCTACATTACCAACAAAACTTCCCTTCACATTGTCCCATACAATTTGCTTCCTGATTGACATAGCATCGATAATTAGTGCACAATTTGCTAAAGAAGGCTGCTTAACCACCTCCAATTTTAAAAAGTCCAGTACCTCACCAAGGAAACCTGGATAGCAATTAACGCTTGATAACCATCTTCGTATAGTGCGTGGATTAGGTAACATAAAATGTTGTCGCACAAAACTATACGCTTTGGGTGAATAAAAATATAAAGTGTGCACAAACTGCTTCATCAAATCCGTGTAGCGCCTTCGACCTGGGGCAGCATTTTGATTTTTATATTGATGCACTAATAATTCCAGAGGAAATCCTGAAAATAAAAAAATTAGAGAGAAGGAAAATAAACCAGGTAAATAAGTACCTTCGAAGTAATTTTCCAACATAACAGTTAAATTATCCGTTGTGCATTCATTTTTCTTTAATTCCTGTATTAGCATCTTCATGGAATTAATTTTCCCGTCTCTCCTACGAACCTTTTGTCGCAGAGTTCTAATTGTACGACGCAACTGAAACGTTTCTATATCATTACACTGGTTGGTTTGAGTTGTTACGTCCTTTTGATTAATTTCAACCACCATATTTTCTGCTTCCTAAAACAATCATATAATATATATATTTTTTTTAATAATATACAGGGTGCGGAATCATAACTTCCTTTTTTTAAATGTGCGCCATTCAGGCTGTAGGGATCGTAGTGCAGAGAGAGTGATCTCATTTGAAAGGCGCGTTTCTAAAGTTTTGTTCATCACCCGGTCAGCTGCCATCATGCTTTGGAGCAGTGAGCAGCGTGTTTTCCGTCGAGCCGTACTTTTCGAAAGGATGTTCTGAGATCGCAACCACTTAAGGGGATACATCAACAAGCAAAACATGCGTTACTGGACTGACACCAACCCCCGTAAATTGCATCAAGGGCCTCTGCATTTACCTAAAGTTACAGTGTGGTATGCAATTTCCTCAGCTGAGCTTATTTTCCCCTGGTTTCTTGAAGAAAATGAGATCACAGTGACAGTGAATTCTGGCCGATATGTGAACATGTTGGAAGACTTTTTTCTTTCCTCAACTTCATGAATTGGACTTAGGGGACATTTGGTTCCAACAAGACGGAGCAACGGCTCACACTTCAAGGACATCGATGGCTGTTTTGAGGGAACAGTACCCGGAGCGCCTCATCTCAATAAGGGGCGATTTGGGGTGGCCAGCCCGCTCCCCCGATTTGGCCCCTTATGATTTTTTTTTTGTGGGGTTTTTTGATATTCCGCGTTTATGTCAACCGTCCAAGGACCCTAGAAGACCTGAAGGTCAACATCCGGGCCGAAATTGCCATCATACCTGCTGCAATTCTGGAAAAGGTTATGACAAACGCCAGAAATAGGCTTATTCAGTATATGGACTATGGGGGGCGTCACCTACCTGACATGATTTTTCAAACTGAGTGAAACAAAACTTTACATATGTACCTACATTATAAAAAAAATCAAAAAATCCGATTCACAAAATGAGTTTTATTGCGTTTTGAAAAAAAGGAAGTTAAGTTGCCGCACCCTGTAGAACTCAGTTAGACGTCATTACCTGACACGACACATCAATGTTGTCTTCAATTTTATATTTTAGAACTCTCCGACTTGTGGAAGGTTTCTGCAAATATTTTGGAAAGTTTTGGAATATACTGGGGACTGCATCGATCTTTAGTAAACGGATCGCAGAACCGGGCCTTATTTGATAGTCAATATCCTTGAAATGCTTACTGCAAAGCTTATTTGTGCGACTTGGTTCCCAGTCCTTTCTTCTTATTGCTGCTATCCATAATTTTAAAATTGCAGGTCGTTTAAATGGAAACCTACAATATAAACACAGTGAACTATCGATATATGCAGAAAGCCAACAGTCAGTATGTATTCACTTGAAAACGATTAAAAAAGGCATTGGTCTCTTTTGCACAATATCGAATTCGGTGGCATTAAAATACAGGAAAGGATGTATTATGAATAAAACTTTTATGCACGAAGCCACTTAAATGCGTGAAACGAAAATAAATACTACATTAAAACTTACGAGTGGAACTGAATATTCGGGTCCTTCGAATAAACGGTCTTACATCCATATGCTACACAATTAGTCACCATTTTCACGTTTACTCAACACAACAAACACAATTAAACACAGATTTAGTCCGGAGAGAGACCCTTCACAGGTAACGGCCACAGGTAAAAGAGATTGTTTGCAGGCTGCTATGCGTTCAGGTATACGGCAACCTGTTAGACCGCGATGCAAAGCCCTTCTGCTTCTTCCTTCTCTTTCTACTGCGCCTGACACAAATATTTTACTGGAAACTGGACTAGCATCCCTTCCAGTATGTATAGAGTTCACTGTTGTTATGTACACATAACCTACACAGCGAAATTATAGCATTGGAGATTTGACATTAAACATCTGGCTGACCGCGTGCGTATAAGTGTAGACACACGTTCAAGAAAATTTGAACCATACACTCCAAATGTATGAGTCATGAGACACCTCTCGTGATTACGAGTATATGTGAAATGCCCTGAGGAGCTTCGGTCACATTCATAAACTAATTCCCGTACTGTGCACAAGCCGAGCCCTAATAGGTATGTATTTCAATCTGTTTAACCGTAATAATGTTAGTCTATGTACAAACACGTTTTTGCAATCACAATATAATAATTCAGCGCCTAGAAAGCCGTAACTTTGGCATAATTTATGTTTACGATTGATTGTAATATGCGTTCGTCATTTTAGCTCTGTGATTGATGGCGTTTTTCACAAATTACAAATAATAATCCGTACTGCTGCTAAAATGCATTTTGCTCGCGTGTTCAATTGAATCACTGATTTCAGAAGCTTTTTCAATTAAAAGATTAAACGACTAAGCAGCGGATAAGAAGCAAGAATCTTCGGGAGATACCAATGGGGTAAAGGAATGAACGGTATTCTGCTTTGGATATTTTGCAGGCCATTATTAAAAAGAAACAATTATATTGAAAAATAAGCATAGCTAATTTAACGTTTGCGCAATATGATTTAATGCTGGAAACTGCGATCAGGTATTCAATATAAATAAGTAATTACAAATTTTCCAATTTAAATTTGTAAAACGAACCTTCTCCGAAGTCATCCGCATCATTCCTTTCATTGGAAGAATCTTATTCAGTTTTGATTTCAATTTTTATTTTATTTAAGTCTGTTGCATCTTTAGATTTCGATAAATTCATTTTCCCTGCTGCCTACACCTTTTCCCAGGCTCTTGTATGTCCCTTCAGTTAATTACTACAACGTTACTACTCAATTTGAGCCCCACGTGATGGAGAAATACTGTATGATTTACGAGTGGTTCAAATATAATTCTTTATAAATATAAGTTAATAATATTGTTGATATAAATTAAATCAACTAGTTAATTATGATACAAGCTGTATATCAGACAAATTTGAGGTTATTTCACATTTTCATAGCAACCACATAAGACGCGGCATTGCCGTATGATAAAGTCGAAAACGACTTCAGCGACATCTTTTGTACTCCTGCTGCACTATCCGTGTTATTTGGGTTGCCTGTGTATCCGTATTTCAATATTCAAATTTATATTTGCTAAATATGAATTAAAACACTTAGTCTAAGTATTATGCCGAAACAGAAAACGTAACCATGTAACCATGTTCTTGTATGCCCCTCAGGTTAATTACTACAACGTTACTATTCAATTTGAGCCCCACTTGCCTC
The DNA here is from genome assembly GCA_951805005.1 of Othius punctulatus. Taxonomy (NCBI): domain Eukaryota; kingdom Metazoa; phylum Arthropoda; class Insecta; order Coleoptera; family Staphylinidae; genus Othius; species Othius punctulatus. The sequence goes on from OX638146.1 coordinate 37,029,391, forward strand.
GGATGATGGAGGAAAACTTTATGGTTTACGCGTGGTGCTAATATAATTGTTTATAAATATAAGTTAATTATATTGCTGATATAAATACAATCAACAAGTTAATTATAAAAAACTGTATATCAGACAGATTTGAGGTTGTTTCACATATGCATAGCAACCACATAAGACGCGGTATTACCGTATAATAAAGTGGAAAACAATTTCAGCGACATCTTTTGCACTCCTGCTGTACCAGCCGTGTAATTTGGGTTACCTGTGTATCCGTGTTTCAATTTTCAAATTTATATTTACTAAATATAAATTTATACACTTGGCTTAAGTATTTACTATGCCGAAACAGAAAATGTAACCAAAAATACCCCGCCATTTCACGTTTTTTTAATTATTTTGGTTTAAAGATCACAATTAGGCTATTTTTGACGAAAAATAGATACAAACGGTAATCTTGTAGATTTGGCTAAGCGGTATGACTAATAATCATATTTTGGAATCTGCTTCAGGTGGCCTTCACAAACATCTTTATTTTCAGGGATCAGATGCCACGTTACAAAGTTATTCACATTTTAACCAAATTTAACGAAAACTCATGGACCTGGAAAAACATTCAACAAAACCTTATTATAAGAGATCAACGAAAGAATCTATGTATGCAAGTACCCAAGCAATGTGCCAAAATATACACAATATTTGGACTCACGTTGAATACACAGGGTGTTCTGAAACAACGATACAATTTTGCTATTTTCAAATGGCTAAAACTTATTGAGATTGATCGGTATTTACCTATTAAAAAGTATTATTAGATTACAGTCCATGTGCTACCATTGATCATTAGATGAGGACTTAGAGTAAGATGCTATATACAGGGTGTTCCATTTGAAAAAAAAAGAGTTTTAGCTATTTGAAAATAGCAAAATTGTATCGTTGTTTCAGAACACCTTGTGTATTCACGTGACTCAAAATATTGAGTATGTTTTGGCACATTGCTTAGGCACTCGCATACGCAGATTCTTTCATTGGTCTCTTATAATAAAATTTTGTTGAATTTTTTTTCCACGTCTATGATTTTTCGTTAAGTTTTATTAAAATGTAAATAACTTGGTAACGTCGCATCTGATCTCAAAAACTAAAAAAGTTTTGTGAAGCCCACATAAAGCAGATTCAAAAATGAAATAATATACAGGCTGATCAATTTAAAAAAGAGACCAAATTTTGTGTCCCGGATTTATGGTACACTCTGTATACTAGAAAATAATTTTTATAAAATGCACATCAAGTGTCCAATATCTTCCAATCAGATGTTTTCCTAAATTTTCATTAGTCTAGCAGCAATGCTCCGACCGAGGATAAGTGGGCCACACTGTATATGGAAAACATTATTGGTGAGATTTAAGCGAGTTGTACAATAAAAGTTAATAAAAATAAACCTGCCAAACCTGAAATAAACCACAACCAGATCGATTTTCAAAGTTGCCGTTAATATGCTATAAATATGTAATAAGAGGTGGGCGAAAATGTAAAAATATATGTATCTTGAAATTTTCAATGATAACCGAAATAAGAAACATACGAAAATCGTAAATACCTAAATCTACGACTTATTAATGCTGTCTTCAATATGGATAATTCTTAAAAATGATTACCCAATGCATTTTTATGGGGTTATTTAAATCAATGAACTTGTAAACTAGTAACTAATCCTAGCATGACAGTTGCTCCTCTTTCTATGTAAATACTATTGTATAAAATCGTTAGCATACTTCAATCAAATAGTACAATCTATCTGTCATGTATGTCTATCGAATATTTTTCATTCCATATTATTTCCTGAGACAGTCGATGGAAAATCTATTCATTGATTATATTTAGTGTGTTCAATAACTGAATATTCATTATGATCATTAAAACTATGACTTAGATTGTTAATGTGAGCATTCCTTGAAGCATTAGCCTATTCCCAACATGCATGCATGTTTATATAACCCTAATTATAATTGGTAATCTTGTTAAAATACAATGCATTCATTGATGGTGTATATTAGGTTGCTTAGTTCAATACTCTATTTAAAACTCTATTTAAAATTATTAGCTGTTTTCGTTATGTATGCAAATGTGTGGAATTTAGCAAACGCAGTAACGTAAATATACAGTATGTCCCCGGATGTTTTTCCTCTTGTAAACTCAATACGGGGACATACTGTAGATAAGCGACTTGAGGTTAGCTACTTCTTAAGTGCATGAAGGTAACAGGTAGAAATCCCAAGTAAATAATAAATAATTGTGCCAAATGTAAGTACAAGTGTTATCATCAGTGTTGTAATGAATCTAGATACATGTCTATACATCTAGATACATGTATCTAGATACATTTCAAGTGTTTAGATACGTATCTAGATACATTCTTGCTTGAGTACCTAAAGTTGTATCTAGAGACATATTTTCTGAAGTATCTGTATTTGTATCTAGATACAAAAAAATGTATATGTTACAACACTGAATTTCACGTTAATTACATACAATTAGCTATTGATTCATTATTGAGAGCATTTTTTTAAATTTTTACCTTTGGGCTTCGATTATTTTTCTCGTATTTAATTTAAGTTTGAGTCAGTAAGTTTCTATTTCATTGTGTATTATTCTTGTTTCTATTACGTATAGTAGCCCGTCGAAAGCTGACAATGACGCATGCTTTTTCGAATAAACAATCGCGTTATAATGTTGGTTCATGTGCTTAAGCTAAATGAAATAGAATGATTTGAAATTAGAAACGTATGTCGAATTCATGCAATATGGATCGATGAGTCATTGTCAGGACGGGACGAGTATACAAATAACTATAAACAGACTATGAAAATAAAATTAGTTTTGCACATTTTATTACATATTTATGAGCATTTTCGTTTGTATGTAAGTAGTGTACCTAGGACAGTTCGGCCCCATTTTCCCATAAGGATTTACACAGGGGTCTGAAAGTACTTTTTTACCCCCTCCACCCCGATTTTGATCGAGGTCACCGCGCTTCTGATTGGTTCGTCTAATTTTTGGCGCGTAATTCAAAATGAACAAGCCGGCGCGAATGAATTTATTTAAATATGGAGGCGCGCGAGTTTTATTTATTAATTATTATATATTATAATTTTTAATAATTATTATTATTTATTATTAATTATTATTATTGTTATTATTATTAACCAAAGCATTTTTACCTAATAAAAATTTGCACGTCACCCGAGAGTCGAACCGGGTCCAGCCGCGTGATAGACAAGAACGTTACCAAATACACCAACCTTCCAGTTATTAAAACCGCTCTCAAATAATCGTTTAATACTGAAGATTTTAAATTATTTAAAGGACCGCCGACAATAAGGCAAAAAAAAATATGAAAGGAGAATAGGAAAAATGGATAGGAAAAGTACAGAATAAAATCAATAACCAAAACCCAATTCCAAATAATAAAGAAAGAACAGGACTTATAAGCCACATAATGAAAATTATCAACATATTACTCTCTAGCTTCTTTTGACATAATACATGTATATACAAATATAACAATAACAGAATCACCTACTTGCCAACTGAATTAAAAAAATTATACACAAAAAACAACAATACCCACGCATATTCAACCTAATTAAATTAACTTTAGCCTATGGGCTCATCACTAAGTGGAACATCTCCCAATTACATTATCTACTGTTATGGATAAAATAATAAGAAAAGCAGAGAGAAATACAAAACCACTAGTATTTGGACACAGAAAACTAAAAAGAGTACAAATATACGAATGTGCGTTCGCCGATGATGTACTACTGGTAGCAGGTAGTGAAAAATATTTACTTGAGAATTTAAAAATATGGAATGAAATGATGCATGCAGCAGGCATAAAAATGAACAAGCAAAAACCAAAATTGTGGGCATATCAAATGAAGAAGAAATGATAAATATATACATAGAAAGAGCAAATATAGAACAGATTTAATACTCTCATTATTTAGGACCAACTTTTGAAGAATAAGGAAGATAGGAAATAAACATAAACCACAGAAAGGAGAAGGCAGGCAACCTACATCACGCAATACACTTGGGGGAAAGGAGGTGTCAATAGAAACAAAAATCAAGATATATAAAATCATATATCGGCTCACTCTGACATATGGATGTGAGACACGGATATTCAACCAAAAATAAAAAAAGTAAAGCCCTGGAGATCGCGGCATGGTGAAAGGGATAACAAGAAGAGGCATGATTAGAAACGAAAATATAAGAACGGAATTGAGCACAGAACAGCCTCGACAGTCGTCAGCATCAGGGCGTACGCCACTCCAAGCGAGAGAAATGAATTTTAAACACCCAACAACTACGTCCCTCTTACCAACATAAATATACAAACAATCTTACCAACATAAAAATGGAGGCGTGCTAACGTGCTGATAACAAATAAATACCGATAGATTAAACATCGTCTAATTTCTATTGATAAGTTTGTAAGCGGTTACAACATACTCTGTAAATTATACAAGTCGTTAATTATTTATTGAACTCTGGTATTGTTATCACATGTTAAATAGCTCTTATTTTAAATTAAGCACAACACAATCAAATCAACCCTTTTTAAAACAAACAAAAAAAATATATAAGAGCGAAAAATTCGATAACAGATTCCACAAACGCAGCACCTGATCAAAACACAAATGAGTATTGAGTAACCATAAACACACGACGGTTTGTTCCGACTTTTGATTGATATTTGCCGTAACATAACCTCAAAATCGTTTGACATTAGATTTCAATCAAATGATTTTCAATGTTGCCATGTGTAAATTACAGTGTTGGCGATTTGCTATTTTATTAATCAACCGAGTATAAATTAAATTGATTACGCCTGTTCATATCTAATAAATTATACTATCGTAACATAACTTTATTTTAAATTAATTAACCCTGAGCCGTGCATCAAGTGTGAGTGCGATGGACACCCAGCCAATGTCAGCATCAAACGAGGGCAGCGCACCTATAAACAGCAAAGAACCTAAAAAAAAAACGCCCCAGACGCCGACCGCGGAAAAACATCGAAACGAGTAAGAAATTAAAAACCACACCAAATCTAGCAGACACGGGCATCTGAAATACCCACATACAAAACCGCACTCACGCACGCACACACACAGCCCTCTAAAGCACACACACTAGCGCACACAGAACACAGGAGAGACCACAGCCACCAAATGAATTCAACTCCTACAAACACAACTATGAAATAAGAACGAATGCCACCATCACACGCATACAACTTGCACGCTTATGGGAAACACACATGCCCAACAACAAGGACATTATCATACAACTGATAAACAACAACCTCACTCTTAAAACAAACAATAGAGAATCCAAAAATAAACTCCAGGAACTGATGGACAAGCATCTCATGAAAACATCCCGAACCCAACAACAACTAGCTACCACACCGAACACACAACGCACATACACCGAATCATACACCATAATCCTCTGGAGTTGAAAAGGAAATCCCAGACGAAGATATTGGCAAATAACTCACTAACAATAAATACACTTATAGATACTGCAAACGCATCATAGCAAGAGCAACAGATATACCAACATCGATGATAAGAATTATAACTGGAGACATCGACTCATTCGAAAGAATGACATATGACGGAGGACTGTATTACCTAAATAGATTCTAGAGGTTCATACCAAGCTCCCCACCCAAACCAATACCACAAGCATGCAGCAAGTGCTCCGCATACGATCACACAACCGAGGAATGCAGGAAAGGAAAAACATGCACCAAGTGTCAAGGGGGCGCATGACGCAACTAAATGCGGTTCGCCACAGCCACCGAAATATGATGCCTGCAACGTCGAGGCCCATGCAGGGTGGTCACCCAGATGCCCAAAGAGACCGACAACACTCATAGAAGGCAACCCCAGCATAAGGATAAACAAAAAACATAAATAAAAAATCTACAAATATACCAAACTCAACCACTCATAACAAGAGAATCCCTAACCCACTGACTATACCCGACCATATCATTATCACACACACACATGACATAAACAACACACAGAACACTAACAGAGAAGAGATTCTCAAAAAGCTCCGCAAACGCTTTATAATTGACTATGTCATTGACACACAGGCTGTACTTTCCGGTAACAGAATGTATATAATCATGTTCGACAAACAAGCATCAGATAGCATACCACCACCAGAACCCTCAAATCATACCACACAAGCCACCATGCATGTACAGAACGATCGACCGACCATCATATACGCAAACATCAACTGCCACAGTAACAAACGGACGCCAATAAATAATTATATCGAGAATAACAACATTCATGGTTGCCTTTTCGTAGAAACAAAGACCAAAACCGACACAAACGTGACATACAAGAACTGGGAAATCATACAAAAACAAGGACACATCAACATCAACGCACGAGGAGGATCCCTGGGATAGGTATCCTCCACACCGCACGTAGAGCCAACCCGCCAGTACCGAACAACCCACAAAATGATTGCCTCTACTTTACGATCCCATTTGACAATGACAAACTTCACATCTTTCTGATATACATTTCAACCACACTCACCAATCGAACAGAACATCGCCATAAAAGCACCCCTTGAATAGATATTCGATTATCATTGGTGACTTTAACCTACACCCCTAGAATAGACGTCAACTACAAACGTTCATAAATAACTCTGACTTCAGAAGACAATACACACACAACCAACACTCATCATGCCCAACAATAATGACACCACCCCAGATATACCACATACATACTGACAATCTAACAAATAATATAAGAGACATCGAAGTAACACCATACCTTTGCTCAGATCACTTTGCTGTTAAATTTACATTTAAACTAGACCGAACACCAACTGCCGAAACAATCAAGACAAAAATCAATCTCAAACTCACAAATACAAAGGCCAGCAAATACATTCATGCTGACATACTTGAACGAAATCGAAAGAGAAGACATAGAACTATATCACCTAACGGAATTTCAGACAAAACTCACCAGCTCTATAATAAAACATAGCCCCCAAACAAACGGAACATTTTACAAACACAGACTACCTAAGTACATACTTATACTAATCAAGTACAAGTGACAAACGTGCAGAGAATACACTCTGACAGGAGGCAGAAACACAAAAACAATAATGAATAGACTAAACAAAACCATACAGACAATGACACGGCAATAAAAGTCACATAAATGGCTCGAAGTATACAAAGAAATTGAGAGAGACCGAGGAACAATCTATTGGACTAACATTAAACGACAGACAAAATACAAAAAGACGTACACCTACACTCCTACAAGATATTAAATAAACATACGACAGACGAACATAAGGCATACGCCTTCGCAAACCACTTCACATCTGCTTTCACCCCCATCGGCGACCCTACATATAACAACGATAACTCCACAAACGTGAACGACTGGCACGACAGACATTTTAACCAAAACACAGACAATAAGGAACCGCCAAACATAACAGAAGACGAATACTATGACATACTAAATACCGGCAAAAACACCGCCCCGGACAAGATCTTACCACAAAACACCTTCTTCGAAACCTATCATACGAAATACATAAACACATAATATCTATTATTTCATGATAAAATAGCTTAATATTTAAATAGACTTAGATCATACTAGTAGCTGATTAAAATATTCTTAAAATGTAGTCACGGGTGAGACGCTGTGATACAGCTGTAAGACACCTCTGAGACACCTGTGAGATACCCGTGATACACCTGTTGGTGCTGGTGGTGCTATTGCTGGTGTGGAGGTGGTCGTGGTGCTGTTGCTGGTGTGGAGGTGGTGCTGGTGATGGTGGTGGTGATGTGATGGTGGTGCTGGTGTGGAGGTGTTTTTATTTATTATCTTGTATAATTTTTATGATTTTATTTATTATCCTGTATAATTTTTATGATTTTATTTATTATCTTGTATTTTTGACATATTGTATGTATATTTAAATATTATTGTACATATTTTTTGATGATTTTTCTTTATTTAATATGTTGTCCTCTCTATGCACTATGGAGGGGGTGAATAAAATAAAGTTTTTTACATTGTATTATTATTTTTTATTACCATATAAAATATTCATTACATAGTTGTACAGTACTTTATCATTTCTATACTACAAGCTACATTCTGATAGTATAACGGATATTACCATATAAAATATCCATTACATACTCGTGACGGAGGGGCAGAGGGGCTGGTGGTGTTGGTGGCGGCGGCGGGGCGGTGGGGCTTAGGGAGGGGTGGAGTGGCTGGTGATGTTTGGGATAGCGGGGTGGGGGGCTTCGGGAGGGGCGGAGGGGCTGATGATGTTGGTTGTAGCGGAGGGGCTTCAGGAGGGGCGGTGGGTTTCACGGTGGGTACGGGGGGGGGGCTTCGGGAGGGCGCGGAGGGGCTTTGGGAGGGTCCACGTACTAGCACCGTAATTGTAATGACCAGCAAACGTTAAAAGGAGGTGGTGAGCTAGAGTCTCATCCGCGGTGCGGGAGGTTTGGTACGATGAGAGATGGTATGGACACCCGTGCTGGGCCATATTTGAATTTGGGACCCCCCATGTATATTATTTTCTATTTAATGTAATTAAAAAAAAATTAAAAAAATTATGGCTCCTTGAAATGAAAAATTTACTTCCACTAATGCGTCTTCGCCAATCAAAACTTTACAGCAAGATTTATATGTGTTAGGATTGCTTCAATATGAATATGATTTAGTGACACATAAACAGAAAACATAATGAAAAACACATACCGAGAGTTTTTTTTTAACGTGCAACATACTTTACATTCACTATGTTTTTGCGTCAGGGGAGTCTATGAATATCTAGTAATTTTGTTGGTAGTATTTCGGAAATAACTAAATTCCCCAATGGAACTTGTCAATTTTTTTTAGGTCAAGTTGTTTTCAATTTGAGGTTATATTTTTAAATAACATTGTTGCCAGTTGTAAAGCTTAAATTATTACAGATCACAATGGAACGGCAGGAAAGAAAATGAAAAATAATGCATTGAAAAACATTCAATGTATTCAATCGAATATGCAGTAAAAAATAATGATATCTTTAAAAGCTAGTAGTGAAAAAAACTATAAATCTGGAGGAAGCAAATGTCTAATAGACATCGACACAAAAAAATAATTAACTTCCGTTGCATCACTGTATCAGTATGTCCAACATACAGCACTGTTACAGGCAATTGTAAAAAAAAAAAAAATGTATTTTTGCTTTTCAGTGGAATATTATGAAACCGCATTATTATTATAAGCAATATGAGTGTCTTCAACACAAAATTATGGCAAGGCTTTCTAATACAGTTTAAACTTTTGACTTAATTTGTAACGGTCCAAAATAGCGTTCGGCGGAGACGGCTTCTAATAAATTAACTAGCGTGTAGACCTACACGGTAGGCAACCATGCTTGCATTTTTTTGTTGTGGTGACGCGTCTCCCCGGTGAGCGATTTTTAAATTCACCGGCGTAAAGCGCCACTACGGGCAGAACCAAATTGACTCGTGCCCGAGACAGATCGTGTCAGAAGAACCGTTGCAGATAAGGTATTTCACCATCCGTTTTACGGGAATAATCAACGGTTCTCAACTAACCACCCTTGAGGGGGATTGAGGCACCGACTGCAGGGCAGGGAACACGCTCATAACACCTGAGTAAGTAGTTATCTCTTCTCCTCTTCGTGAAGCCACGTGTCCGGCCATTTTGATTAAGGCCACGTGTTTTGTAGGCGTTTGCCGACGGGCTAACCCGCTCGGCCGGAACATCCCTGGCTGGAGGTCGCAAGCGAGCTTCAGGTCCACGACGCGAGCCGTCGGCCTTCCGGAAGCTGTACCAGTCACCGGCGACGACCACCAGAAAACGCAGGCCAGATATAAAAAAATTCCTATAATATAATTTCTTTTTGTGTGCTCGATTGGGCCACTTTTCTGTCTATTCTTGTGTGTAAATTGCGTCTACGTGTAAATTGTGTCGTACGTGTTTGCGCTAGTGTACGAGAAAGGTCGCTCCTTCTGCCCTTTAAATCGCGCGATTAGGAGCTTATTTTATTCGGCCGAATAGAGTGGGCCCTGCGCGAAAGGGCGGCGCTCGGAGGTATTGTTTTCAGGAGCGCAGGACACGGTGTCCGTTTTGATTTGTGTGTGCGAATAAACGCCATCTTACCATACCAAACTCACACCTGTTATTATTTTTTGCTCTCCCCACGTTTTCTCTTTACAGTTTTCTATTCGGGTCATTTCAGTTACAGTTTTACAGTTTTCTATTCTCACTGCGAGATTTACACCTGGTGGTGTTGGCGTCAAACGGTCAGCGTTGTGACAGTTCGTGATTTCTGAACTTCGCTGACTGTCTGTCGACCACCCACGCAGGTAGGGTGGAGCCTCCCTTGCGACGAAGTAGCAACGAGGTAAAATTACGTGGAGCCTTTTTTTTAACCCCCCCCACTCTCTGACACCGAGAGCCTGGCCCTCGTCACTACTTCAAAGGGACCCTCCACTCGCTCCACGGCCTAACGCGCCGACTGCCCTTCAGGTACGTCACAAATTTTATCAGGCTTTCAAGTGCCAAAACTTGATTTTTTTTGCACACCCTGTATTTCATTACTTAGTCGTATTCAGCATCTCATTTTACATCTCTTTCGCCCCTCAATTTTTTTCTCAAAAGTTAATAGTTTGGGAGATTTGGATTTTTGGAAAATTAATCACAGATCTCATCGATATAAACTTAGCGTGCCATGAAAATCAAATAATTCTGACATGCCAACGTCAAGGGAAATTTATTGTACGTCACGTTTGAATTTTCTTGTGAAAATGAATTATTCGCATAATAAAACGGCAGCCAGTACATAAACCATATACACCATTTCATTATGCGAAAAATTAATTTTCGTGAGAAAATCAAAACATGACGTACAATAAATGCCACTTTGACGTTGGCATGTTAGAATTACTTGAGTTTCATGGCACGCTAAATTTATATCCATTTTTCAGAAAATGAGAATTATCTCCTAAACTATCAACTTTTCAAAAAATATATAAGGTGTAAAAAATATGTAAAATGGGAAGCTAAATACGAGTAAGTAATAAAATAAAGTGTATGCCATTTAATAACATCAAGTTATGACCCTTCAAAGTTTAAGAAAATTGATCACAGCAAAGTGATGCCATAATGCAAATAAACGGTTTCCGCCGAAAGATGGTTAAGGTAGTTGTTTAAACACAGGTTAATCCCAACTTGATATCCCAAAAACCAAGTGTCCTGCGATTTTTTGAATGAGTGACTGCAGACGCATTAAATTTTAGAGAAATATAAATAACTTCTAAACGGTTTAACTGAATTGCAAAAACTAAACGGATTTATAAAGCCTAAATAAGGGATAATTCAAATATGCAAATTTATACAGGGAGTGCCATTTAAAAATACTAGGTTGAAAGCTGCTCTGCAAAAATGGTGTAAAGTGTATAGGGCAAAATAATTTTACAAACTGCTCTTTGGCCTCCCGTTTGCTGTGCCATTCATGGTTCATTTCGATATCATTAACGGTGTACGTGCAATCTAGCTTTCCCATATCAATGACTCACCCTGTATATAATACATATATGCAGAGTGTATTGTCCACCACAGGAGTCTGACTAGAGTGTCATGGTTTTCACTGTTTCGGGAATATGCAATTTAATATATGAGATAATATGAACAAGAAGTAAAAATCGTAATATGCAAAAAAGAAAGAAATATGTACGTTTTATTCCTTGTGCAAATTTCTTTCTAGTGCATTTCTAAACCGCATTAGAAAATGCGGTACTAAGCAGTTTAAACTACTACTACTATTTGTGTATTCTATTTTGGTACTATTTTGTGTATTCAAGAATGTCAATTGTTATATTGCATGGTGCTCTTAATGTAATATTTATAAATTGTGGCTCGGTTCTTTTATGCATAATTACATCTAATTGTATGCAATTAAGTCGGAGCGTTCATAAATACCATACACAATTCCTTATTTAAATGCCAAACCCAATAACCGTATATTGTTTAATAAATAATAATAATTATTTTTATTTATCATCTATTTCTAGGATGGCCACCATCCCAAGCAAAGGGGAAAACGTCAAGCAGAGCAGTCGACTTCCGGGAGAAGATGCAGCTGCAGCATCAGGAAACTGTCCAAGTGGACTTCAGAAGACAATTCATGGTGTACTTTACCAGGTGAAATTGTTGATGTTGTTCATATGTCGCGCCATAAAAATGGACTACGACTTCGAAATCGCTACAGAATTGGAAGCAGCTGAAAAATATGACGATATTGTATTCAGATTTAAGGATCAAGGTCGCCTTATTTACCGATTTCTGCAAGCCAAACATAAAATGCCCAAACAAAAATCAAACCAACATAAATTACGTACACAAAAATCAAACGTATGTAACATATCTAAGGATGATCTATTTAGTGGCAGTTACGGAGATTTTTGTTTGAAGAAGTATTTCATTTCTTATCGTAACATTAAAAACAAACCATTTTTTTCCGGCTGCGAATTCAGAGATTTTACAATTTCAACAAACGCCTTCATAGAAAATAATATAGAAGATTTATTTGTTGAATTAAAAGATATTGATGATTTTCTGAACGCAGACAACTCTAGACGTTTACAGTTTAACCCTAATCAAGTGAACAGCACATTGATATCATTATTAAAACACTGTTCTAAAGGGGAAGAATTAGCAAAGAAACTGGCAGATTGTATAAACAAAAATACACGTATAGATTTGGGTGATAAATTATTTAAGGAATATCATGGTTTTCTAGTGACTCATGTAATTGATATTAAAACATGTAAAATAAGTGATAATTTTTTTGAATCACAATCACTTGAATCATTGAGAGATTTGTTTTTATCGTTTTTAGTCCCAGCACAAAATTTGGCCAAACTACCAGGCTATGTAATATTAGAGAATAACAGTTCACCTTGTAAATTTAGTTCAACTTACTTGCAGAATAAATATTCTCATTTGGTGACCGGTGCAACTGAAAACGAAGTAAATAAATTCAAAGAGTCAAAATTACAGTGTAGGAATGAGTTTATTAAAAAAACCGTTCCAAAAAACATTGATACAAGTTTTTTAGATGATAAAGTTAGTGATGTTGAAATAAAAGGATTTATAAAAACGTTTGTATTGGCAGTACAACAGGCAAATGAAGTTGAACTGGACGACATAATTGCTAATGATCTTTCTAATAGTGATAACATAAACAATGGTAAGGCAGTTTACAGTGATTTTTTGGCTCTGATACAAAATTGGTTGAAAAACAAAGACAGCGACTTTCTGAGTAACAAGACATGTAAAGACATGCTGAGCGCTGTAAGATTAAATTCGGAAATAGTAAAGTTAACATTGTTAATTTCACAACATGAGGCAGAAATATCCAAATTCAATGTCAAATTTGACGACAAAGCCTTGAATGGCATACATTTCAATTCTAAAGGTAACATTTTAAACATTTTAAATACCGATAATATTAAACTAAGTTCAATTAAAATATTACAACTTATAAAACTCCTTAAACTAACAAAATATGTGTTCTTAGATTGTGATATATTTTTAAATCACAAACTGTGCATTCAGAAAGCTGCAGAAGACAAAATGATCGATTTGATTTTGATAGAGTGTGAAACCCAAACAAATCTTATAGATTTTTTTTTATGGTTGAAAGAAAACCTATTAAATTTTCAAGGCAGAATAGTAATACTATCAAAATTTCCAGGCAAGAAAAGCTTTGAAAACATATTTAATGCGGAGTATGATTTTCTTGATATTATTGACAAACATAGCACATTTGCTGACCTTACAGATGAATCACAGAATATATTACTGTCAAAGTCGAAAATATGCTTTTATGGTAAAGAATTCGTTTTATCCAAATTAATAAATCCCGAATTAAAATATACTATCGATGAAGAGATATTTTGGAAACTACTCAACAATGAAACCATTATTATTGGCAAATCACAGGAATCTTTGGGTAATGTTAACAATTATTACGTCAATCAAAAATGCATTCGTTATGAAGGAATCGATACATCAATTTTAAAAGAAACAAACAACTTTCACATTCTTCGAGACTCTCAATTTCATCCTGAAAATTATAAATCTCCTGAAAGTAAAGATATTATTATAGTTTCTCATAATGAAAAATATTTCATGGAATTATGCAATAAATATGGAAATTATAATATTCATTGGATACATAAATTTGAAAGTTATAGTGATGCTTGTATATGGTATAAAAATAATTGTATTGATAACGAAATACCTAAACTAGATCAAAATAAGTTCCGTGATTACTGCATTATTTGGAAGAAATCCCATAATAAAGTGAATAAGTTGCGAACATATTTAAACCAAACCTACCCTAAAATTTATGATTTAGAAGCAATTAATAATGATGCCGATTATAATATTATTATATCTGCAAAAGCAGGAGCAGGAAAATCTACTCTTCTTACGTACTTACTGAACCAGCAATTCATCGCGAAACCCGATAATTTTAAATGGGTGCATAAAATAAATTTACTTGATTATTCTACACAATTTAGCAAGTTGAACGAACATGTGAGCGAGGATGATGTTTGCAATTTTTTGATTCATGCAATGCATTTAAGTGAAAACTTGTTCGGTCAAAAAATATTTCAAGAATACTATAATGCACGCGAATTAACTATATACTTTGATGGTTTTGACGAGATAAGTCCTGATTATAAATCACAAGTACTTAGTATGTTGGGGGTTTTGAAATATAAATTAAAGAAACTCATAATAACAACCAGACCGTACAGTTTACAATTTGATCTTTCAGATGAACTAAATGCATTACCGATTTCTTTGAAATCATTTTCATCGAATGATACTGAGGATTTTTTCAGAAACTTTTGGAGGGTGAACGTTGACTGTTTTAATGATGCAAAATTTAACATTTATATTAAAGAGCTTTTTGGTCAGTTTTCCTTAGTCACATCTAATTATCATAAGTCACAGAATTCACAGTCTGAAACTGACTTTCTTGCAGTTCCATTGCATGTAAATATGACTGCAACTATTTTCAAAGATATCTTTATGACATTCTGCGTATCTGATGAGACTAAATTAAGTAAAAATGACATACGAAGTATGAAGAATAATCTAAATTTGGTTACAATGTACAATAAGTTTGTAAATTTAAAAATTCAAGAAAAACTGAATATGAATATGGATTCAATAGTAAATAAACAACTGTTTGCAAGTTTCAGAGATAATTTAATTGAAAAGTATTTGTATTTAGCAATTATTGAATTATATGAAAGAAATAAAGCACAGCAATTACTGCAACACATGGGCAAAGATATTGACAGTATTTTAAAAGCATTTAACGAATCCAAGGATAAAACGGGCATCATTGATAAACTGGTTGATGGAATACCAAGATTTGTACACAGAACATTTTCTGAATATTTTGCTGCGATGTGTATCGGTAAAAACATCAATAATCCTAATGTTAAGACTTTTCTCGAAAATAACATTTTCAATCAAGAAAATCGTGTCATTGATTTTTTTAATTTAATGGCATTACAAACTGGTTTCATTATAATGCCAGCTTCATCCGAATCGGTACGTAATTATGAATTACATTATTCTATCTTAACTCTGAACCATGAAGAGGTCGATCGAATCTTAAATATGGAAAATGCACAAGATATTTTGAAACAAAATGATGAATGTGGCAGAACGGTCCTTCATTTGGCAGTTCTTATGAGAAATATCACTTTAGTAGAAAAAATATTGGATAAATGTAGTGGCAATGTTGAATTCTTAAATGTTAAAGACAATCTTTTTAAGTGGAACACATTTTCTTACGCTTCAAAGCAGAATGAGTGGGATATAGCTGAACTTTTATTAAAACAGGGGATAGACGTTTCTGACATTGGTGATAGTGAACTTGAAGGTGTGGCAGATAATTTAAACTTATTTGCATTTAAAGGATATTTGGAATTATTTAAATTATCAGAAAAAAATGGAGGAATTATTGGTAAAATACAAATTGATAAATTTAAAAGATATTTCACAGATCTATCATATCTTACAACATCTGACTACTTATCAAATTTTCATGTTCTTCATTTAGCAGCTTTGGGAGGAAACCTGGAAATATTTAAACTTATTTTAAATAGTGATAAGGATGTCACTACTAACTTCTTTAGTCGAAAATGTGCTATTTTGAATGGACACTTAAATATACTTCAATATGCCATTAACAAACATTTCGATGTTAATATTCCTGATAATGATGGAAATACATTACTGCACTTTGCGGCTAAAAATGGGAAACATAATATCTGTAAATATCCAATAGATAAAGGAGCAATTATAACATCCAAGTCAATACATGGTCATACTATTATTCAAGGTGCCATTGAAAGTAGAAATATAGAAACCGTTAAATATCTAGTTTCTGTCGGTGCTGATCTGGACGCTGTTAATAAAGATGGTAACACTCCAATGCATTTTGCTGCAAGAAAGGGAAACAATGAAATTCTTAAATACCTCATAAGCAAGGGTGGTAATACAAATGTTGCCAACATAGAGGGTGTAACCATATTACATTATGCGGTCGCATATTGCAATTTAGAAGGAGTAGAAATATTAATATCTGCTGGTGCTGATCTGGACGCTGTTAATGAATATGGTAACACTCCAATGCATATTGCTGCAAGTGAGGGAGGAAACAATGAAATTCTTAAATACCTCATAAGCAAGGGTGGTAAAACAAATGTTGCCAACAAAAAGGGTGTAACCATATTACATTATGCGGTCGTAAATTGCAATTTAGAAGCAGTAGATATATTAATATCTGCTGGTGCTGATCTGGACGCTGTTGATGAATATGGTGACACTCCAATGCATATTGCTTCAAGACATAGAAACAGTACTATTTTAAAATGCCTTGTAAACAGTGGTGGCAAAATAAAATTAGCCAAGACAGAAGGTCAGGGCTGATGCAAATTGCATCAATGGTGTGCTGCATTATGCTGCCAAAGAAGGAAACAATGAAATTCTGGAATACCTGTCAAGGAAAGGTGGCAAGACAAATGTTGCCAACAAAGAGGGTAAAACCATATTACATTGTACAGAATGTATGACTCAACACAAATTGAAAATGTATATTCCCATACATCATCGTTACATAACAATTGAAGTCGCTACAGTCTTGGGCTATAATGTAAGTATTGTACATACTTGAGGTATTTGCAGTATAATGCTATACCGTGACATTTTTTTAACTCTGAACATAGTCAATACAACGGCCCTATGTTCAATATTAAAAAACACAGGTCAATGCATGGATGTTACCGAGTGACCAATGCAACGTCAAAATAACTATTTGATGGGTAATCAAAATAAATAGAATTGTCAAGTTCTTTGAACTATTATTGTGCTAAAATACATTGAAGATATGCATTTAACAGGAGTAAAGATACAAATAATGCATTTACGCCATGCAAGTGACCATAAGAAATGTGCGTGATGTTTTTTCAGTCACTTAACTCGATAGGCCAATAAAATAAATTTCACAAAAATTACTTGACTTTACTTGAATGATCTCAAATGACAGCTAGCTAAACAGATTTTTTTACAGGTTAGTGGTATAATTGCTTGCATAGCTAATACTCGCAAATTGTTGACATGTGTTTTTTTAAATTGAACATAGGGACGTTGTATTGACTATATTCAGAGTTAAACAAATGTCACGGTATGTACCACCTTTATAAATTATTAGCACTTGATAATGACCATCACAGGTTGAAACTCGAGTTGTGTCTTACGATTTATGTATGCGCGCGGTTTTTTTATCGCTGAACATAGGCATGTTCAGTTTTAAAACGACAGTATCAAATTCATTGATAAAATTCAATGGTATGCAACCAAAATTTCAGGCCGCGTTACAAGAACTCGGTCATTTCAAATGTCAAAACTGTTGACAGACCTGAAATAGTAACTCATTTGCCAAATGGAAGATATTGGTTCTTCTTTGGCATAACATAATACATTTCATTTCATTTCTTCAGTTGAAATATGGCATCTCCTAGTTCTTTTATGATGACCAATAGCGACCCATCATGTAATTACTATTAAATTTTGCGATTATATTAGATATTGTTTCGATTGATTGTATTCGTCTGTCAGAATACTGCACTAAAATTAAATTTCTCAAAATCCGTATACTATTGCCAGCCCGATACCATTTGAATTGGAATATTTGAGTACTTTCTTGCGTTGAATAAATTTTCTCAAAACAGTGTTGATATTTGAAATGATCTATTTACACGCGCAGTAAATTTGGTTGCATAACCGAGGCATTTTAGCAATGCATTTGGTACTGTCGTTTTAAAACTAAATATATATGTATATATATATATATATATTATATAAAACACAACAACCTGAGTGCCACTGATTATCTCTACGCAATCGCAATCCGATTATCTCCATCTGCAAAATGAACTTTTCGAGGAGTAAACATCTCTTATGCAATGAAGAAAATGCAATGTAACTATAAAATCAAGAACTTTGACGAGTTTATACTCGACCTATACAATTAGCACACTTTAAATACAAACATGGTCTATGTACAGCCACGGACTCTGGGAATGACGCACTCCGAAAGACCAAGCAGTCTGCTAAACTTGTCTACTGTGCCCCTGCTGTGCGGGACCAGACAAGGATAGCAGACTGCTCGGTCATCAAAATCAGATGTAAATTAGTTTGTTACAAAATCTTTTTCCCATATTTATTAAAATGTGTGATATAAATAGGTATGAGAAATGAATTTGATATAAACTGAAAGTAGTTTAATCTATAATATAATAACATTCCTGGAAATTATTAACTAATTTTATTTCATATTTCTTTTACAGTTGATTCGTTTGTAAAGTCAAAATTTCTGCATCACAATTAACGCGAAGTTAATAATGCAATATTTAATTATGTAAAAGTTCAATATTTCTATGTTATATTATTATTACTTAAACAAATATTTCTAGATAAACGTTTGTATTCAAAAACCTTTGCCTCACTAAATTTTGCATAAATACATAATTTCTCATTCGAATTAACATTTAATGAAGACATTTTGCCACATGACGCATAATTAATATACTTTACTGCCGAAAAAGTCTTTGCTCAACTCTCAAGTTCCTATTGACTTCAATAATCGAAAATATGCTACAAATTGAATTTCAACCAAGCATTACTTAATTCCAAAATATGACACATTAAAAAAAAAGGTCAACCATGGCTAGTACAACATCTATCCTGAGACATACTGTATATATCATATGCGAACAGTAATGGTTGAAAAATATATCAATTTAATTAAATTTTGGTTTCACACTCTTCAGAAAGGTCTATCGCAGTCACATGAATATCTAAGCAGCGGTGATTCAATGTTTTCCTAATAAAATTTATTGTAAAATGATCACGAAAATTATAGCATAGACACCAGAAACGTACATCTCTCACTTCAATACAGGTACACATTTCTAGACGAAACTAAATCGGATATGAGTTTATATATTATATTTTCTTAGAATTGAATCTACTGCCATATACCAAAATTTGTAAATAGATCATCAAAACACTCCATATATATTATGTATACACAAATTATTATTAATAATTATAACATATAATTAATCATCGGATTGATGAGGCTCATACATGATGAAACTCCATGTTAATATATAAATAAAACACAATTGGTGTGAGTTTCACAAAATATTTAACGTTGTACGGCAACAATTGTTTCAATACACAATGACTTCATCAGGCAGATGAAAACTGAAGTTTTCGCACCAATTGTGTTTTATTTATATATAATTAATCTGTTTGCCTTTCAATTGTTATTATTATTATTTATTAATGATATTCAATATTGTATTTAACTATATTATAATCTACTTTGTTATGAACATTATGTCCTTATAAATAATGTGTATGTATTTTAATATTTCCTGTAATATTCCTTGTTAGAATTTGTGTTTAAAAGTGTTGTAATAAATTGTTTACTTTGAAGTTTTATATTTTAATTTTTAAATTTCATACTAATTTATGTCCAATTTATACACCAATATTTAATAATATAATATTTATTGATATGCAGTTTCTTATCCTACCTAGTTTTATTATGTTCGCTTGAGTATACTTATTTATTAAAAATACATTAACTTTATAAGCCAGTTTGTTTTTATTGAATACCACTTATTTAATACTCCTATTATCTTAGTATGCATTAATTCAGTATAATATCGTGAATATATTTATAGGTGTATTACTAATGATTAATGTACATGCATTATAGTCGTTTATCTGAGACTGCTGAGATAAGATCCCATCATAATATGAGTAGTCGTATAGACTGTATTTGTTAGGGATATTATCCCTAACCGGCTATTGACCCACAGGAGTCCTCCCGTGTGATTTGTGTAAGTGTGTGTATTGAGATAGGGCTTGTTAGTCTAAAACTTCGCCCCTGTTCACTAAAGCGAATGGCAATGGTTTCTGAGTACAAATGTACACCTGTACTGGGGCTCGAACCCAGGACTTCGTGCATGCTCAGCAGCGTTCTAACCTGTCAGCCAAACTAGCGGATTCATAATGAATTTGCAATAATTAATATTGCAAATTATAATTATTCTTTTTTATGTTACATATGATCTTTTTTTTTTTGTAAACAATATAAATAAGTATATCTCTACGATGACATGTGTGTTTTACATGTGAACACGTGTACAGGAGTGATAGAAAGAACTTTTCAGATTTGGGAAACCAATAAAAACCAAACCAAGCAAGACAAATAGAAAATATCCTAAATAGTACTCATTATGCAGTTTCAAATAATGTGTTTTAAAAATGACATCACTAAAGTTTAGGCTCGGCTTAAATTCTATATTCATACTTGAACAAATTTTGTTCTTAATACTAATGACTTGCAATTGATTAATGTTTCATGGAGACACATTTTTTTTAATTCATTCAATGAAATATCGTCTATAGATTAATTACTTCACACATTAAAGCAGTAGTGCCCAACCTTTTTTTGTCCGTGGGCCGGATTCATCATGACATACGATTTCGCGGGCCGGATTCTTTATAATTGCACACTTAGCGGCAAAATTCAACATTTTCAATGAATTCGCGAATATGTTTGTGCTGATTCATTTTTTTTAATATTCATAAATTTTATGAAAATGTTGCGTTTTTTAAAATGAATTATTAGGATTATTAGAATAAGGACTCATAAATGATTAAAATTTCAAAAAAACAAAATCTAATTTATTAATGAGAAGTCTGATGTTGTTTTTCAGAAACTATTTTTTTAATATTTGGGTCAAATTGGGTGACGTTCATCCTTAATATGGAATGAAGGTGATCATCTGAAAGTCGAGCGCGAGACGCTGGTTTGGCTCGTTTTAAAGTTGAAAATGTTTGCTCACAAATGTACGTGCTTGCAAACGCCGTTGTCATTTTCATTCCGAGGTTCCTCAAATTCGGATAAGAATCTAACACTGCATAAAAATCTGGTAAGGACTTCTGGCGAAAAAGATCCTGTAATGGTGTTTGGCATTGCAATTCTATTAGTTCTAATTGTAAATCACCTGGGGCCGTAGAAACATCCACTGTAAAAGGATTTTCAAACAAGCGTATTTCATTTTTAATCCGGTAAAAATCTGCAAATCTATCTTCAAAACTTTTGCTGAGTAATTGCAGCATCTTGGTAATTTTTTCATTTGGAAAATGATCATCTTTCCTTTCTTTGCGTAAAGCAGTGCAAGTCGGAAAGTGCGTCAACTGTCCTTTTTCCGTTTGCTGTATGAAAAGCTTTCATTTTGTTTGAAACGCACATAAATCAGCATATACATGGGTAATAAGTTTGTCTTTGCATTGCAATTTGAGATTAAGTTCATTTACATACGCAGTTAAATCACAGAGTATAGCTAAATCCCACAGCCACACAGGGTTACTTAGTTCGTGGAGCTGAGTTGATTTTTCAATAAAGAATATATCAATTTCATGTCTCAAATAAAAAAATCGCTGTAGTACCCTACCGCGGCTCAGCCAGCGGATTTCACTATGATAAACCACATCACCATATTCGGCTTCAATTTGTAAAAGAAAATCTTTGAATATTCTGTGATTCGTAGAATATGATCTTATTAAATTTACGGATTTGGTAACTACCTTCATAACATGATCTAAATTTTAAAAAAATCCACAAAGATTTTGTTGGTGAATGATACAATGTATATCCAACGGCGGTGATCCATTTGATTCTAGCACTTTTTTTTTTAATCTGGCTACTAGTCCATTGTGCCGACCAACCATAGATGGAGCGCCATCTGTAGTTATGGCCGTTAATTTATTCCAGTCAAGGTTAAGGTCATCAAAAATTTCGGATACTTCCCTAAATAAATCTTCACCCGTAGTAGTTTTTTAATACTTTTCATTGCAGCAAGTTCCTCCGTAACTTCAAAACTATTATTTATTCCACGGATGAATACAAGCAATTGCGCAATATCAGTCACATCCGTAGATTCATCTGTAACAATGGAAAACATTTTGAACTGACTTGCTTTTGATTTTAATTTTACCATAAGATCACTTCCTAAATCTTCTATTCTTCGTGTGATTGTCATACGTGATAAACTTACAGATTCAAATGCAGTTTTTTTTCCGGGCACACTTCTTCCACTACCGCCATTATGCACCTTTTAACAAATTCCCCATCTGAAAATGGATGAACTTCCTTGCCTATTATGTGACCTACTCGATAGCTAGCTCGCACAATCGACTCATTAATATTTTTCGCATTGTTAAAAAGTTTGGTTAATCCGCCAATTTCACATTGTAAATTGGTAATTTTATGTTCGCGACACACACCGATGTATTTGTTATATGTCTGCTTATGTTTGGAATCGTAATGTCGTTTGATGTTATGTTCTTTAAATACAGATAAACTTTCCTTGCAAATAAGGCACAAGCATTTTTCACCTTGCGCCACAAAAAAGTACATGTTTGTCCATTTCTCTTGAAAAACGCGGCACTCACTATCCACTTTACGTTTTTTCGTCGCCATTATTTGGGGTAAAAATAAATAATATAATAGTGAGGAACGTTTAAATAGGCAACCACATAATCAACAGCTTCGCGCCGCGGGTGCATATATTTGCACGTAGACATAACAGGTATCTGCAATTAATTCACCGTCAAATTCAGTTGTCATTTCAATTCGGCTTCTTATTTACTTACCTACACGCTGTCCATACTCCATATATTATATATAAATCAGTTTGCAAATATGAGTGAAAACGAAGATCTAAACGAGAGAAAACGTAATAATGCGTCGTTAGCGGCGAACAGGTTCACTTGTATTCAATATGTAGCATGTGAGCATCTCGAATGAAATAATTACCACAACTAACTCCTGACTCCATGATTACTCTAACTTCACTCTATCGGCCACTCGCGGCAGCACTAGTCGACATCAGATTGACACACAAGTGCCGTGCCATATTTTGTTTTATACAAATACAAATTATTCAATCCGAATACATATAACAATATCAGAAATATTGTAGTTGATAAAATCCACAGAAAATACTTTAATAAATTTAAAAAATACACGGTAAATAGTCCATAATTTACGAATATCGGACAAGGAGCTCGCGGGCCGGATTAAGCTCCTTCGCGGGCCGGATCCGGCCCGCGGGCCGTAGGTTCGGCACCGCTGCATTAAAGCCATCAATCTACACTACTCTAAGGAATTATCGCATATTGAAAAATACACCATTATTATGTATGTATTACATAATTATTATGTATGTACTTTAAGTTGCCAATGTGATTCGTGTTTGTAGATAGAAACAAAAATATTAAAAATATGTGATTATCCTATTGAGTACTGTATGTTCTTTAAAGCAATGACTTTTTTTTGTCTTTGTGTAAAATATATGAGGGAATTTTTATCATCCCAGAACAAAACAAATAGTATTTTGTTAGTATTCTATACAAAAATTGTTTATATTAGTGATAATTTTCCTGCTTGTTTAAGTAATAGTTAAATTAAAATGACATTCTATTTCTATGGAATAGGAATATTTTGATTTAGTACGTATATTTTTATGAAAATAATTTAAAGCGTAAGGTAGTTTTAAGGTTCAAGGATTAAATCAACACTCAATTTTATGATACTATAATTTCAATATTACATAAATTATTTTGGATTATTATTGTTGCAGGATTAAAATTTAAGTTGACTTGAATGGTTGAGACATTTGATTTAAAATGCTGTTAATTTTTTGTTTATACTTGAATTATAACGATTTGTAATTCATATGAAACACTAAATATAGTGATGGCCATATATTTGGCACTTTAATAGAAATTACATTCATTATTTTCAATAACTAAATTAAAATCACATTCTATTTCATTCATACATGGAATAAATTGACACATGATTTGTTTGCCCCTGAATTATATTGATAAATTTAGGCGACGAGAGACGAGAGAATCATTGCATCGACATTTTAATTTAAATTACATCCTATTAAAATGGAACACGAATAAAAATGCAACTCATTAAAATTCAATACAATGAAATTGACACTTGTTAGTACTAATAGTAATAGAAAGCTTCGTTGATCATTACACAGAGATTATTATATAATCATTACCACCATGCGCACCCACGTTGTTTATTCATGCCTGAAATGATTTTGCATACGTTTCGTGCATATTTTGCTATTGTGTTTTGAAAATACACACTCATAAGGGGTTGTTAAACGGAAGCAGAAGGTATTTGCGTAATTCCAGATGAAACAAAACTAAGCGGCGAATGACGACCGGTGCACCACCTGTATGTGGTGTACCAAAGCTTCCTATAACAATTATGTTCGTGTACAAAAGAAATTATATCGAATTTTAATGTGTTGCATAAATAATTGATGTTGCATTTAAATGCATATTGAATTTGAATGTGCGTGTGTTGTGAATAAATGTTCAATTTTAATTCATGTATAATTTTAAACCATCTCTCATTTTAATGAACATATCGTTGAAATTGAACGCTAATAAATTCAGTTTTAAAAAGAAAATATAATTTCTTTTCAAGTGTAGTAAAAACGAAGTACAATTTTAATAAAGTTTCATTTAAATAAAGTGCCATTTATTGCAAGAGTATTTAAAATGAAACCTAATATTAAATCAGACATCTTAACAACAATCGTTATTAAAATCGTCTCTTCAATAAATAATGCTTTATTTGTAATAAAAATTAAATATAATTTATATTCGAGTGTGGAAAACAGTGTTTCATTTTAATTCAATTGATGAAGTTTATTCATCTCGAAGTACAATTTTAATGAAAGTATAAAATAATAAGGGCTATCATAAATGCAGCGCAGATTTTTTACAAGGCTTGCATTTTAATTGAGTTTTATATAAAACAAGCCTTTTAACATGTGTATAGATTTCTGTGTGTTTCAATGAAACACATAAAAAATTAATATGAACATTCTTTACAACAGGGCTTCTTAAACTGTGGGTCGCGACCCCCAGGGGGGTCGCGAGACTACTGAAAGGGGGTCGCAAACATCTGATACTTTTGAATCATTATAAATAAAATTTTAAAATTAGTATACACACTACGTACAAATATAAATACAAATAAAAATCATACAAAATACTATTGTAGTTTTATTATAACTATTTTTTGAAAAATGTGGCAATGCAAAACTGTTATGTAGGGCTTATAAATGAAAATATGGAAGTAGCATTTAAAATAATAAATACAGCGCGCTCCTCGATTTTCAACTGAACGTTCGACATTGATGTCCGGCCGCCGGCGTCAGTGTTTGCGCGCCGCAAGATAACTTAGTGATTATAAGTACCCAGAAGCCGCGTCGCCTTACACATACAATACGGCTTTGATCAATACGGGTTGATCTGATCGTAATTTGTTGTCATTGCACTGTTAAAGATTCGAGTGTAGTTATTTTTCTGTTTGTACTTCAGTTTGGACTCAGCTTTGTCTTCGTAGTGACATGTGTGTATTTACTGTGTAATTTTCAGTTGGTGTTTTTAATTATTACGTTAAAGTTCAACTACATTTTGTTTAATTATTTATTATTATTTAACCACCATGGATAAATGGCTAATTAAAATTCCAACTAATAAGTCTGCCACGCCGTCACAACCAAGTTGCAGTGCTTCAAATCCGACTTCTAGCAAAACAAAAAAAAGAAAATATGACGAATCATATTTGCAGTATGGCTTCACATGCTCTTCTCACAACAATGAAGATCAACCAGTGTGCTTAATTTGCAAAGAAGTTTTGGCTGCAGAAAGCATGAAACCGTCAAAACTGCAACGACTTTTGAATACTAAACATGCAACGTTATCAAAAAAGCCAATAGAATATTTTGAGCGTCTTTTGCAAACATCAAATAAAGAAAAGAACACTTTCGAGAAGTATGTTACTTTGAATGATAAATATCTATTGGCATCGTATGAAGTTTCGTATTTGATAGCAAAAACGAAAAAGCCTTTTACTATTGGAGAGCAACTTTTACTACCTGCAGCTATAAGAATGTCTGAAATTGTTCATGGAAAACAGTATGCTGCTGAAATTAGTAAAATTCCATTATCAAATGACACTGTGTCCAAAAGAATTTCAAACATTAGCAATGATCAATTTCAACAGCTTCTTATGAGGCTTAAAGATAGCTCAAAGTTTGTAATACAACTGGACGAGTCGACAGACATTTAAAAAATGGCACAGTTGTTACTTTTTGTAAGATATATTTATGAGGGAAGCATTCATGAAGATATACTGTTTTGTCATCCTCTGGAAGGTCATACTCGTGGAAAAGATATATATAAAAAAGTAAACGAGTTTTTTGAAAAAGAAGGATTAAATTGGAAAAATTGTGTTGGTGTGTGCACAGACGGTGCTGCAGCAATGACCGGACAAGATCTTGGTTTTACAGCATTTGTTAAAGCTGGTGGAAATGATCATATTACATTTACACATTGTATGATTCACTGAGAGGCACTTGTTGTTAAAAAAATTGCACCAGAATTAAACACTGTGTTTTTTGATGCAGTCAAAATCATTAACTTTATTTAAAGTCGAGCACTTAATAGTCGATTGTTTAAAAATTTGTGCATTGATATGGATTCTGATTATACAAGTTTATTGCTACATGCTGAAGTTAGGTGGCTATCAAGAGGTCGAAGTTTGAAACGATTATTAACTTTAAAAGATGAAGTTCTTATATTTCTAACAGAGCAAAATTCTAATTTGGCCGATTATTTTCACGATAATTTATGGCTTCTCAAGCTATGCTATTTGGCAGATATTTTTGATAAAATCAATGATATGAATTTATCAATGCAGGGAGTCTGCGTTAATATGTTTATGTTAAAAAATAAACTTGAGGCCTTTGTTAAAAAAATTCTTATATGGAAGAACCGAGTGGAAAGTGGATCGCTCGAAATGTTTCCATTTACTGACGAGTATATAATTAGTAACTATATTTCAAAAAAAGATACTCCTATAACAAAAATTATAGTTAATCATTTGAAGGATATGGAAGTTTACATGCATAGGTATTTTCCCAATGATATCGATACACAACAATGGATTTGCAATCCATTTTCAATTGAAATGGAAGAAATTAATTTTTTAAACTTAAAAGCACAAGAAGAATTTGCCGAATTAACAAGTGATACCTTGCGACTCAGATTTTCTCAAGTGCCTGTGCATGAATTTTGGATAGAAATCAAATAAGGATATCCCCTACTATCGGAAATGGCACTGAACAAATTACTGCCATTTTGCACAACATATTTATGTGAATCAGCCTTTTCCACATTAACTTACATAAAATCAAAATACCGTTCAACTTTAATAAACGTTGAAAATTTATTACGACCTGCACTAACTCAAATTGAGCCTAGATTTAATTATTTGTGTAAAAATAAACAATCACATCCGTCACATTAATATTGTTTGATGTTAATAATATGTTTTTATTAAAAAAATTGTTACAAAAGTTTATTTTTTCTATTGAATATATAGATATAGTTTTATGTTTTCTTATAAAAAAATTGTTACATAAGTTTATTTTTTCTATTGAATAAATATATATACAGGGTGTAACACAAATACGTGTGTTAATTTTAAACATTGGTAGAACTCGTTAAATAAAACATTTTTTCTATATGTTTTTTTTTCAAAAACCAACGTTAAAATGATTTAAAATATGTTCTAGTTTTTCTACTAAAACGCGTACCCGCCTATGGTTAAAGGTGTGCAGCGATACAATCGTTTGTTGTGATGGCAACGGTGTCATAAAGGTGCATCATTGCCTCTTAGGCAAAACACGTTTAGGATATTGTGCACTGTACAATCTACGGGCTTCTGCGGCATTTCCGAAGGCTCGGCCATATACCAACACAATATCTGTTAATTCTTGATTAGAAAAATTTGGCATTTTGAAATAAACTTCACTTGACAATTATAGTGTCAGTACCTGAGAACGGTTCGTTCGGTCAAAATTAGGGGGCAAAAAAATATTTAAAAAACCTGCAAATTTTGAAAAAAAAACATAGAAAAAATGTCTTTTATAACGAGTTCTACCAATGTTTAAAATTAACACACGTATTTCTGTTACACCCTGTATATAGTTTTATGTCATTCTATTTATTGTGTTTTATTTTGACCGTTTTGACCGTCAACGTTTGCAATTATATATATGTGAAATGAATGGGTATGTATTCTTTAATCCTTATTTTATTTACATTGTAAAATAGTGCGATATTACATCTACATCTACGGTTAATATATATTTCATTATATGGAGGAGGGGGTCGTTTAAAATTTCCTAAGCTTGAAGGGAGTCGCTATATAAAAAATTTTAAGAACCCCTGCTTTACAACATGTTCTGTTTACAACACAAGAAGCCTATTTATAATTAAAAACAATGGAATTTAAATTGAAAGTTATATAAATTACATTTTAGATAATTGGAAAGTTGGTTTTTAAATTATCCCGTATGTAACTTAAATGACACTTCTTTAATTTTACACATGAAGATTTTGTTGAATAAATAGTAAAACAGCTTTCCATAGATGTAGTGTAACTTCAGGCGAATTCATGATATTTGAAGGGCCTATCTTATTTGTGGTTCATACTGTGTGCTTTTAATTGATTTGATGTAGCAAAACTTGAGGTGCATTCATCACATTTGAAGGGTTTACATCGTCTGTGGCTCATCTTGTGTTTCTTCAAATTACTTGATGTAGTAAAACTTGAGGTGCATTCATCACATTTGAAAGGTCTTTCTCCTGTGTGAATCATATAGTGTGTTTTTAATCCATATGATGTAGCAAAACTTTTGGTGCATTTATCACATTTGAAGGGCCTTTCTCCTGTGTGGGTCATAATGTGTGTTTTCAAACGATTTGATGTAGCATAACTAGCGGTGCATTCGACACATTTGAAGGGCCTTTCTCCTGTGTGAACCATCTTGTGATTTTTCAATTCGATATTTAGAATGAAACCTGATGTGCATTCATCACATTTGAAGGGCCTTTCTCCTGAGTGGACCATCTGGTGTCTCTTCAATTGATGTGCCCTAATAAAACTTGACGTGCATTCGTTACAACTGAAGGGTTTTTCTCCAGTGTGTCTCATCTTGTGAATCTTCAATTGACGCGATGTGATAAAACTTGAGGTGCATTTATCACATTTGTAGGGCCTTTCTCCTGTGTGGGTCATAATGTGTGTTTTCAATCGACTTGATGTAGCATAACTTGAGGTGCATTCATCACATTTGAAAGGTCTTTCTCCTGTGTGGGCCATAATGTGTGTTTTCAATCGACTTGATGTAGCATAACTTGAGGTGCATTCATCACATTTAAAAGGTCTTTCTCCTGTGTGGATCTTCTTGTGTCTTTTCAAACTTTTGACTTTATTAAAACTAGAAGTGCATTCATCAGATTTATAATGTTTTTCTTCTTTGTGGATGATGTATCTGTAAAAATATTCATGTTTGTTGAAAATCTGACATGCAAACTTATACAATTGTAATGTATATTATACAGTGTGTGCGCAGATTTACTTAACATATAGAACAATTTAATTTAGTAATAGTTAAGAATTTGGAAGTTCGGCTACAGGACCCTTTACTATACCCCTACTGAGCCTGAGATTTGTTACAATTTAGTAATCCATCAAAATAAAACTTAACCAAAAACAGCCAAAAATAGACAGTGTATTTCACTTGTAAGCCGCCGATATGTGAGTTACATTAGGTAAAATAATCTTGTAGGTAATTTCTTTCTTACGTTTCGTTAGTCGCCTCTTTTTTAACTTCACCACCATGATTAGTCTCTAGATGCCTCTCATAGCTTGCCAAGCCATCGTAAGTGGCATTGCATGTTTCACATGTGTATGGTGTAACTGTATTTATCTGCACCTTCTCATCCTCTATCTTTACTACACATGAATAACCCTGAAAAAACTGAAAGCTAGAAACTATATTATTTTCTTTAGGTCCATTACGTACCTCTGGATCTATATCTTCACCTGCGCTGTAACACAGCGGCTGCGAAACTGAAACAAGAAACACATGGTGTTAAATTAGGTGGGTGAAACTTAGTGTTGACGAGTACCTATTATGTAACGGAACCTTACTAAAGTACTCTCCATTCACGATGTTTTTGTCAGGGGAGTCTATGAATATTTAGTCATTTTGTTGGTAGTGTTTGGGAAATAACTGAATTCCCCAAAGGAGATTGTCAAATTTTATAGGTTACGTTGTTTTCAATTTGAGGTTATATTTTTTAAATAACATTGTTGCCAGATGTAAAGTTTAAATTATTAGAAATGAAAATGGAACGGCAGCAAAAAAAAAAGAAAAATAATGCCTTGAAAAACATTCAATTTATTGTAATTTGGACAACGATTGTATGGAGACTTAGGTATGCCAATTTGTATTAAATGCTATTAAATTATAAATCTGACAATGTGGTAGGTAGCAAATGTCTAATAGACATCGACACAAGAAAATAATTAACTTCCGTTGCATCAGTGAATCAGTTTGTCCAACATGACAAAAAGAAAACCCAGCCAACTCGGTTGCAAAAAGGTCGTAAATGGAATATACATGTAATTTTCATGCACAATTACGAAGCCTTATAAATTACTTATGTAAATATAGTTTCTTAGGTAAACGGAGTAGAACATTAAATTGTAACGTATTTCCTTTCAGGTACGTATTATTATTACGGCTATTTTTATGTTTATTAATTACTATATGGTAATAATAAGTCTTAAATATGTTTCATAGATAATAATAATGTATTTATAATGTGTATTTTATCTCATTTATATTTGGACGCCGCTCGAACACAGATAAAGCTGAGAACAGCACACATTCAATATACTAATAATTATACGAGTAATCCCTCATTCAATATTTTCCGCTTCTCAATAATGCCAATAATACTCCGCCCTCAACCTTGTGAGTGTCCGTGCTGGTTTTGGGGTACACAACCTCATATTTCTGAATAGCAGTTTGAATAAGAAAAAGTTAGTTCACGTTAAACTTTGAAAAACGTAAAATCAAAAAGTCTTTTGATACTATGTCAGTTATAATAATAAATCAATTAAGTGATTAACCGCTTCAATGCCAAGTTCCCTACAATTAAAAGCTTGAATGACTAAGCAGCGGATAAGAAGCAAGAATCTCCGGGAGATACCAATGGGGTAAAGGAATGAACGGTATTCTGCTTTGGATATTTTGCAGGCCATTATTAAAAAGAAACAATTATATTGAAAAATAAGCATAGCTAATTTAACGTTTGCGCAATATGATTTAATGCTGGAAACTGCGATCAGGTATGCAATATAAAAAAGTAATCACAAATTTTCCAATTTAAATTTGTTAAACGAACCTTCTCCGAAATCATCCGCATCATTCCCTTCATTGGAAGAATCGTATTCAGTTTTGATTTCTATTTTTATTTTATTTAAGTCTGTTGCATCTTTAAATTTCGAGAAATTCATTTTCCCTGCTGCCTACACCTATTCCCAGGTTCTTGTATGCCCCTCACGTTAATTACTACAATGTTACTACTCAATTTGAGCCCCACTTGATAGAGTAAAACTTTATGATTTACGCGTGGTTCAAATATAATTGTTTATAAATATAAGTTAATAATATTGTTGATATAAAATGAATCAACTAGTTAATTATGAAAAAGCTGTATATCAGACAAATTTGAGGTTATTTCACATATTCATAGCAACCACATAAGGCGCGGCATTACCGTATGATAAAGTCGAAAACGACTTCAGCGACATCTTTTGTACTCCTGCTGCACTATCCGTGTTATTTGGGTTGCCTGTTTATCCGTGTTTCAATTTTCACATTTATATTTAGTAAATATGAATTAAAACACTTAGTGTACTAAGTACTATGCCGAAACAGAAAACGTAACCATGTAACCATGTTTTTGTATGCCCCTCAAGTTAATTACTACAACGTTACTACTCAATTTGAGCTCCACTTGCCTCGGATGATAGAGCAAAACTTTATGGTTTACGCGTGGTGCTCATATAATTGTATATAAATATAAGTTAATAAAATTGCTGATATATATACAATCAACAAGTTAATTATAAAAAAAAACTGTATATCAGACAAATTTGAGGTTATTTCCTGGAAAACCTTCCTGGAAAACCTGGAAAACCCCATATAGGGTTAGGGGAAGGTGTAACCCCTACCAGGCGCGCGACCCCAGGTGGCGGATAGGGGCTTGCACAGCGCGGACCAACACCACTGCACGGTGGCCATTGCCTCGGCAATGAGACTACCACCTTCCTCTACACTTTCCTTCTGTGAACTATCGTCCGCTCTGAGACAACTCTTCGGGCTACTCTGGTCTAACTTTTCGGCTGCCATTGGCTATTAGGTAACGAGGGCATGGCTACCAAAACTCCTTCTTCTACCCTCATAGTAGAGCCCTACTACTCTAAACCCAGGGAGCGCGGCTGCCAGAAGCCAAAAAATGGAAGGCTGTCGTTTGGCCTAAATTAAACGAGAATGGAAAGTCTGGACAAAATATGTTCCCAGGAGGGTACCGGTAAAACGGAGAATCCCTCCCCGCTGGAATCAGCGGGCCGCTCCAAGGAATCTGGGAGGAGCACGCCAAACTTTGCCTTTAATGACGATACACGCAAGGAAACCGGACACGAGAACAATACCGACAGGGAACGGGAAGAAGCTGAAGTATTTGCCCGTAAGGGGAAACTAAGCAGATCGCCTATATATGGGAGAAGAAACTCGATGTCTGAGTGGATTAAACCCGCATCAGTAGCAACGAGCATAGTAAGAGCGACGAGCATCGCAGTAAGCCTGGGCCTAGACCAGGGAAACTCCGATCAAAAGATTAAGAGAAAGAGGGAGGATACCCCGCCTAAACAGAGGATGTCGGGAGGAGAGCTAGAAGCAGCGAGGACGAAGCTGGAAGCTTCCGAGAAGTTAGTTGATAAGATGCTAAAGGGTATCACGAAACTGGCCACGCTGGTGACTGCAAACCCCCATACCAAGAAGGAAATTAAGGAAACATCCCTTCACCTAGGAGCTATTGCAAAAAGAATCAAGGAAGAAAACGCATCGACTCTGATAGAAAAACTGATTACGCATATACCTTACCACGAGGAACCAACCATTATAGATAAGGACAGGAATATTACACAAACAGACTGCACAGTAGTAAAGAGCACCAGAGAAATGAGCACCCAGACCGACAACGCATGCACAGCAAGTGAGGGAACACAAACACAAGTGTGGAGTAAGGGATCCGAGAAAATACGGACACTGGATGGCATCAAAACATATGAAGACTTCGAAAAAGCAGCGACACATACCTGGGATGCAGAACTATTCAAAGTCACCGAGATTGTTGTTGGGAACCCAATCGATGACCACGTGGCGGAGACAAAGGTAGTGCTCGTAGAAAACTCGGATATGGAGATGGTGAAAAGCATCCAAGGAATGTACCGAGATAGATACCCAGTACTTGCACTATGCAAGGAAAATATCGAAGTTATTGAGCTAACAACAAAAATTCGCTCCAAATCTCAGGAGAGCAAAACCAGCAAGATAATCAAACTAACTCTGGATGAACGACCGAAAGATCTATGGGACAAGATCACTGTCCTAAAAAGAGAGACAATGAACGACAGGCTGGTCGCATTGCATAAAATAAACTCGGTAAGCATAGCAACACTGTGAGCTATGATCGAATGCATATTCAATCGTGCAGAAACTAAGGTGAGGATCTATACTGATAAGGTCCAGAAAAAGGTACCAAAGGGAGCGAATAGGGAGAGAAATACATACGCCCTGATGGTGAAGCACCAGGAAAATGAAGACTACAGACAGTTACTAAAACGGGTCAAAGAAAATCTAAACGGCAACCCGGACAGTAAGGCAGTAACGGGGATAAGAAAAACAAGAGAAGGAGATATGCTGATTACCACTGAAAAAGATGAAACTGCGCTAGAGGGCATCAAAAATGCTTTGGAGAAAGGAGATAAACCCCTAACTACTAGAAAACTCGGGGCAAAAAAACTAGAAACGCTGGTCATAAGGGACATCGATGCTATGACCACCCGGGAGGACATCGAGCAGGCTATCAGGAGTAGGGCGATAGAAGCAGGTAACATAGTCAAGATAGGGACATTAAGGGAAAATAACAGGGGCACGCAAACAACAACCCTGACAATGGTAAGAGGGGAGGCCTTAAATTTACTAAAAACGGGCCTGATAAGGGTGGGTTATTCCAACTGTAGCCTGGAGAAAACAACGAGGCTGAAAAAATGCTTTAAATGCTGGTTATACGACCACAATGCAACGAACTGCAAAGGAACAGACAGAACAAACCTATGCTTCAGATGCGGAGAAGAAGGTCACACACTAGGCCAGTGTATCAACGAAGAAAAATGCCCGCTATGTGAGGTTAAGGGACACCAAGCCGGCGCTGGCAAGTGCTTGGCATTCCGGAATGCGCTGAGGACCAACAAGGGTAGCCGCAGACATAAGGAAGAGAGCACCAAGGAAGACCAAACAGATGATCAAGATGAGAGTCCTCCAATGTAACATGGGAAGGGGTAGAGCGGCCATGAATCTCCTACATAAAACGGCTACTGAAAACAAGGTAGACATCTGCATTGTCTCGGAGCCAAACAAAAATATGATTACCAATGGGCCCTGGCTGGCCGACAAAAAGCAGGATGCAGCAATACGTGTCTATAACAAGCGATTGGCAACAACAAAGTGGGACCAAGAAGAGGAAGGTTTTGTATGGGTGGATGTGGAGGATGTAGTTATATATTCATGGTACTGGTCACCCAACAAAACACTAATAGAATATGGAACATACCTCAGTAAACTCGGCGCAAGCATCAAGCGGCAAAACAAACCCTTTATAATAGCAGGGGATTTTAACTCTAGAGCGAGGCTCTGGGGAGACTCTCTGGACGCAAAACAGGGATTGCTTCTCCAGGAGTTCTTGGCCGAACTAAACATAACAATTGTTAATGACGGGGACAAACCCACATTTGTCAGGGGCAACTCAAAGTCTTATATCGATCTTACAATGTGCTCAACTAACCTAGCAGAAAATATACAAAACTGGAAAGTGGATGAAGAAGAAAACCTCAGTCTGCACCAGAACATATACTTTGACCTGAGGGAACCAAAAAAGGAGAACTTAAAAACCAAAAAGAAAGGCTGGAAAATAAAACTAGAGCGAGTACCACTACTCAAGGAGAGGTTCGCCAATGAAATAGAAGCCATAGAAGAACCAACTGCGGAAGAACTCATGCGAATCATAAAAACAGTAATGAACAAAACCTTCTCCAAAAAAGGCAAAACAAGAAAGCACAACACAGTTTACTGGTGGAGCACGGAACTGGATACAGCAAAAAAAAAGTGCTGTCTGGCAAGGAGGGAGTCGCTAAGAGCAAACGGCAAAGGAAACGTAGACCCAGGAACCAAAAAAGAGCTGGGTGAAAAATATACTGAGGAAAGGTCTAAACTTAAAAAAGCGATACTGAAAGCCAAAGAGCTAGCTTGGAAGAGGGTATGCGATGACGTGGAGAACGATACATGGGGCCTAGGTTATAAGATCGTAACACAAAAGCTAAACCTAGCACAAAGAGCCACACTAAACGACGAGCGACAAAAGGAAATTGCGCTAGAACTGTTCCCTTTACACAAACCCACAATATGGGAAATCGTTAACATCGAGGAAGTAGATCCACTCACATTGGAAGAACTAGAAAATGCCCTCAAAAGGTGCAAAGACAACAAAGCTCCCGGCCCAGATCTTATACCTACCAACGTCACCAAAGAAATGATCAGAGCCGCACCAAAGAAAGTACTTGAAATTTTTAACAAAGAATTGGTTAAGGGCAACTTCCCGGATGTGTGGAAAGAAACGCGGCTAGTCCTCATCGATAAACCGAGGAAAAAGGGCGAGGAACAAAAATATAGACCCATTTGCTTGTTAAACTCCATGGGAAAAATTTTCGAAAAGATAATAGAGGGAAGACTGCGAGCAGAGATGGAAGAAAAGTTACACCCAAACCAGTTCGGGTTCAGAAAAGGCAAGTCGACCATCGATGCAATGGAAGAAGTAAGAAAAACCGCCAACGCAGCCAAAAATTTTGCTACGAAAAATAGAAGGTACTGCATACTGATCACACTTGATATCAAAAATGCGTTCAATTCGGCGAAGTGGGACGAACTGCTAAAGGCTATAAAGGTTATGAAAATCAGCCGGATGTTGACAAAGATAATCATAAGTTATCTCCAAAACAGGAAGGTACTGATAGGTGAAACTGAGGAAATTATACTTACTTGCGGGGTACCACAAGGGTCAGTCCTGGGACCACTACTGTGGATTATCTTTTACAACAGGGTCCTACAAATGAAGATGCCCATAGGGGTAAGAGTGATTTGTTTCGCTGATGATACGGCCATAGTAGCGTGGGCTAAAACCGAGAGCGAGCTAATCCGACTGGCAAAATACGCAATTGAGAGAACGGTTAGCAAAATCGAAGAACTGAAGTTAGCAATTGAATGGAACAAGACTGAGGCTGTGATTCTGTATGGGGGCAGGAAACTGAAAGAGGTCTCCCTAGCTCTGGGATCAAGAACCCTCAAGACGAAAGCGTGCCTGAAGTATCTCGGAGTATGGTTTGACCATAACTTAACCATGAGAGGGCACGTCAGGCAAGCAACCCTAAAATCTGGAAGGGCAGTATCGGCACTAGTAAAGATCATGCCGCGAACGCATGGACCGTCTTCTGCGAAGAGGAAAATTCTAAGCATGGTGGCGCACTCCATCATGCTTTACGGAGCCCAGATATGGGGAGAAGCTCTTAGGTATAAAAAATACCTAAACCTTTTAATATCTCAGCAGAGAACCATGGCACTGAGGGTATCCAGCGGTTACCGCACTATCTCGACAGAAGCCATCCAGGTCATCGCCTCTATCCTCCCGATTCAGCTGATGGTCGAACAAAGGAGACGAGCAAATAAAAAACCAAAGAACGAAAAGGAAGAAATACAAAGCGAAATCTTAGCAGAGTGGCAGCGGAATTGGGAAGAGAAAACGGGCAAGGCGGAGTGGACCAAGACACTCATCATTGACCTGGATGAGTGGATCAACAGGAAGCATGGGAATGTGGAGTACTGTCTAACGCAGTTCCTCAGCGGGCATGGCTGTTTCAAAGCGTACCTTAAACGCTTTAAAATACGGACGGAAGACAGGTGCGCCCACTGCAACGAGGTAGAGACGGCAGAGCATGCGGTTCTCAACTGCGAAAGATGGAGCACGGAAAGGGCGATGCTGTGCAATGAAATAGGGGTAATGGGGCTAACAACCCAAAATATTATTAGACAGATGATAAGCAGCGAGAAAAAATGGCAGGCCATCCATAGCTATATACGAGAAGTTATAAAGACCATCGAGGAGGATGAAAAGAAGCAGTGACAACAGCAAGGGTGAGAAATCATCCGGACGACCTACCCTGACGATAATCACGATTCCGGGGTAGGACACAAATCGTCAAGTGGATTAGGGGTTTAGTGGATGAGAGCTCCACACACAGGCTGGCAGAGCTTCCCCCAGCCACAATAATAAAAAAAAAAAAAAAAAAAAAAAAAAAAAAAGCAACCACATAAGGCGGCATTACCGTATAATAAAGTAGAAAACGACTTCACCGACACCTTTGGTACTCCTGTAGTACTCTCCGTGTGATCATTGGGTTGCCTGTGTATTCGTGTAATTAATTTTCAAATTTAAATTTACTAAATATAAATTAAAACACATGGTTTAAGTATTTACTATGCCGAAACAGAATATGTAACAAAAAAAAAACACCATCATGTCACGTTTTTAAGTTATTTTAGTTCTCTATACGAAAACTAGAAACAAATTGTAATCTTGTGGATTTGACTAAGCGTATGACTAATTAGAGCATAAGTAATAATAATAATAATAATAATAACTTTTATTAAGCTCTTATAGCTATACACTTACATATCAAATGGGTTGTTACATTTAATAGTTATACAATCATTTATTAGTTACTCTTTTTTGTTATTTACCTACTAAGTATATTTTCTTAATTCTAAGCTTAAATTGTAAT
This sequence comes from Othius punctulatus, assembly GCA_951805005.1. Taxonomy (NCBI): domain Eukaryota; kingdom Metazoa; phylum Arthropoda; class Insecta; order Coleoptera; family Staphylinidae; genus Othius; species Othius punctulatus. Next base: position 37,068,316 of record OX638146.1, read on the forward strand.
ACGTTGCACTCCCTTAATTCTAGACTTATCTTATTGTACACTAGTAGTGTCCTGAAGGTCATGTTAGGTCAATTTAGGCCAAAAAGAGACATTTTTGCTCCAGGACAAAAAAAATCTGAAGTATGTTCTTATAGATAACACTTAGCATGTTATTTTGCCACCTTAACTCATAAAATTGGGGTTAATCTTTATTATAGCACTGATTAAAGCAATAAAAGGATATCAATACTTGAGACGAGTTTTTCTTAAATGATGTAAAATTGTAGTAAAATTCAAATATTCAATAAAATGCGTATAATGCGTAATAACGTAGTAAGGGTACCTATTATTTAATATTAATTAGAATAATTGTTTCAAAATAATTAGGGAATATAATAAATAACTCAAAAAAGTAATGTTTAAATTTATGTTGCCCATTTAATAAAAAGTATTAGAAATAATTTAATGAAACACAAACTAGTGTTCGTCAATATTGAACAATGATGAACAATAATAAGGAACAATTCATGAACAATCAGGAATTCATGAAATTCGTGTAACAAGTCATGAAATATTTTATTTTATTGTTTTGTACTTATGGTGTACTTACACGTAGTTTATATATAAAGATGTTTTCTTGTTTTTATTGTTTTTATTACGTCTTCTTGACCTTACTAGCTAGTTTTGGCTATAATTACCCATCTTCCGAGGTTAATTCTACAATATATACAGGGTGGCCCACCTATCCTCACTCGAACCATTGCTGCTAGACTAATGAAAATTTAGGAAAACATGTGATTGGAAGTTATTGGACATTTGATGTGGTACCTTTTAAAATTATTTTCGAGTACATAGAGTATACCATAAATCCGGGACACAAAATTTGGTCTCTTTTTTAAATTGATTACCCTGTATATTATTTCATTTTTAGAATCTGCTTTATGTGGGCCTCACAAATCATTTTTAGTTTTTGAGATTAGATGCAACGTTGCCAAGTTATTCACATTTTAATAAAATTTAACTCTGTCTACTCGAAAATAACTTTAAAAGGTAGCGCATCAAGTGTCCATTACCTTCCAATCAGATGTTTTCCTAAGTTTTCATTAGTCTAGCAGCAATGGTCCGAGCGAGGATAGGTGGGCCACCCTGTATACAGGGTGTTGATTTTTAATGTATTCCACATATTTTCTATACCTTTCTGTGTGCCATCTTCTGCTATTTTGACACTAATTTCTTCTTGGTACTTCTGTCTAATTGTGCTTTCTTTCAGTTTGTACCCTTTAATTTTTTTACCCTTTTCTTCTGTTGGGTTTTCTTTCCTTATTTATTTTCATGTCCATCCTAAATAGGCAATGGTCGCTTCCAATTTCCGCCTGTCTTTTTACTTTAACATTTTTGACCCCATTCCAATTTATCTTGTTGGTTATAGTCTAGTGTATTTAATGTATGATTTTTAATATGTGCTAAGTATATATTTATAATGTGATGTATTATTGTATATGTGTGTTACTGGCAAAACAAATATCATGTATTGTAAATGATTTAATATTAAATAAACTATCTATCTATCTATCTATTAGAAAGTAATCTATTATGTATTTTTCGATGCATGTCGCTTGTAAACTTACGTAAATCCTTGTGTTTAAATTTTGTGTCAGTTATTATCCGATTATGTTCTACACACAGTTTGATTATTCTTTCTCCATTATTGTATTACGTTTCTTATCCTTCTGTCCTCATTATATCTTCTATCCCTTTGTTCTCTCTGTGAGGCAAATACCCCCTGAAGCACCCCCCCCTTGTGTATGAATCATAAATAATAATATTAACAATAATAAACTGTATTATTGATGTTATGATGAAATGTTAATATTGTATACGTATATTGGGTTGCCTACGTCCATACTCTACAAGTTTAATTAATTTATTTATCTTTGTAAGGTAGTCAGATTTTCAACTTGTGACTAACAAATAGTTTTCCTAAAAACTGTCGATATTAATATGGCACAGAGACGTTGCTAAAATAATCCAAATGTATTTTGTTACATCTGTGGCGAATACATCTTTAAGCAATATAGCATATCTATCTATGACTCATTTATTTAATTACTTGGTTATGGTTAACTTAACATTCCCTCTTTGTAGTCGTCAAGACTTATCATGTCTACATTTTGGTTACATTTTAATATCCTATTTGTGTATTTACTATGTATTTATATACTATATATATATATATATATATATATATATATATATATATATATATATATATATATATATATATATATATTATATTGTGTAAATTATATTGACTTGTGTAAACCTGTAAATGGTGTTAGCATTAATAAATTATTATTATTATTATTTAAGGTTGTTATATTCTTATTTATTACTTACTGGTAAAATATATGTTATTTTATGAAGTATTTACTTTATTTCGCCCGACTAATTTCGGTTAGTATATAACCATCTTCAGATGCATCTACGAAGAATACAATACATTATTTAGATTAAATATAAAATTGGAGACAATTGTCTTACAAAATGTTTAAATATAAATTATAATAGTATTTGTTATGTGTTCAATATTATAGTGTGTAATTTGTTATTGTGGGGAAGTATTCAAATGCGTGAGGGTTATTTTTTATAGGGGTATTAATTTTGGTGATAGAAAGTAAAATTAATTCTTAAATAAGTGTTTCAGTTATTTTATATGTTTATATTTAGAATGATTTACTTACGTATCTAATGTTTATATATCTTGAATTCACTTTAATTGTAATTTTAAATGTTGATATATGTGTAATTTGAAGTTTTATTTAATTGTTTTTGTTGTTTTACATGTTAAATGGATTATTTAAAAATGTATAAACAGGTTTAAATGTTAATTGAGTTTTGTAATTAAATCACTGTATGTTGTGTTCTGTATTGAGAGTCTTATCTATTTCAAAAGCTTCTAATAAAATTTGTCTTAAGCCTATATCTGTATTGTGTAAGAGTTTAGTATTTTTGTTTATGTCGAAACTATGGTTGTGAAAATGTAGGTCCAAAATGTTTGTCTCTTAAATGTTCCTTTATTCTCAATTTTAAAGGTCTGCCGGTTTCTCAAATGTATTTTGCACTACATTCGTTGCAGGTTGTTGAGTAAATTCCATTTATATCTAAAAAGTTTGTTTTATCATATCATATTAAACACGTAAGTTAAAAAGAGATGCAAATACTACAGTATTTCCATCGCAGTTGGCTGTGTGCCTGACTCACTACTTTGTATTTGCGGTATAGTAACAAGGCATTTGCAGTATTTCCAGGAAAAAAAACTAGATTTACGATTTACATAGAAATTACGCAGCATAGCGTTCACTGGGGAAAACCCGTACGCAAATTATGTTGGTAACCCTCTTAATGTTTGCTGTAATAGATGTATGTAATATAGATGTAATGTATGTAATGTATGTGCCTTAGAGGTAAAGAAGGTTGTCTAACCTACCGCAACGACCACGCATAGAAGTTTAATAAAGACAGGTTACACATGATAGTTGTGTGGTTCAGTCCATTCCTAGATCCACTCCTAGATATAGGTATAACATTTGCAAATTCAGTAGTCAACACTGACTTTTTGGCAGTTCGGCTGTCATTGTGACAGCATGCAGTGGCGTGCCGCTAGCACTATTAAAAACCGGCTTCTATACTATCAGAAAATGTCTACATCAAAACATAATTCGTACTTCCTAATAGCCCAGTTTAGGAGTGCACCTGAAATGGTCTTTTCCAGACACCCGATATGCATCTTATGTATGGTCCGTTATTTTTTTAGAAAAAAAAGGTCCACTACCTGTTGCTTTATGTTGGTCAAAACCAAAATTACTACAAAAATCACTACATACGTAACCTCGTTTTCGAGAAACGCTATTACTACTACACTACTTTACATTTACTTACATTTACTTACTACATTTACTACATTACTTACTACTACACTACACTAGACTAACAGAGTTGCCACTAATAGTATCGAGAGAATGTTCCCGAATAGTATAGAATGCTGGTGGATCTTTAAATAAAAACAGACTATACAAATATGTATTTGCCAAATAATCACATTGTGGCGACATCTGTTGGAAGTTAGTTGCGGAAACAAAATCGGGTTTGCTGCACTGCGCAGTGCATGCCCCCTCTATTAACGTTCCGTCTATAGTCGAAATCAGGAGAGATGTCTCATGACTCATTCTAAATGAATTTTTAATGCAGCAATAAATGCAAAATCGGTGTCGCTATATTACCATAAACCGCTCAAGTGAAGTGAAAGAGTGACATTTGTCCGATACGTCTGCTGTACGTTTTAAATGAAACCCGTGAAAACGTATGTCTTCGTTAATTCATTGAATCTGTCCGTGTCACTGCTAACCTAACATATATTTCGTTCAAGAAAATTTGAACCATACACTTCAAATGTATGAGTCATGAGACACCTCTCGTGATTACGAGTATATGTGAAATGCCCTGAGGAGCTTCGGTCACATTCATAAACTAATTCCCGTACTGTGCACAAGCCGAGCCCTAATAGGTATGTATTTCAATCTGTTTAACCGTAATAATATTAGTTTATGTACAAACACGTTTTTGCAATCACAATATAATAATTCAGCGCCTAGAAAGCCGTAACTTTGGCATAATTTATGTTTACGATTGATTGTAATATGCGTTCGTCATTTTAGCCCTGTGATTGATGGCGTTTTTCACAAATTACAAATAATAATCCGTACTGCTGCTAAAATGCATTTTGCTCGCGTGTTCAATTGAATCACCGATTTCAGAAGCTTTTTTCAATTAAAAGCTTAAACGACTAAGCAGCGGATAAGAAGCAAGAATCTTCGGGAGATACCAATGGGGTAAAGGAATGAACGGTATTCTGCTTTGGATATTTTGCAGGCCATTATTATAAAGAAACAAATATATAGAAAAATAAGCATAGCTAATATAACGTTTGCGCAATATGATTTAATGCTGGAAACTGCGATCAGGTATTCAATATAAATAAGTAATTACAAATTTTCCAATTTAAATTTGTAAATCGAACCTTCTCCGAAGTCATCCGGATCATTCCCTTCATTGGAAGAATCGTATTCAGTTTTGATTTCAATTTTTATTTTATTTAAGTCTGTTGCATCTTTGGATTTCGAGAAATTCATTTTCCCTGCTGCCTACACCTTTTCCCAGGCTCTTGTATGTCCCTTCAGTTAATTACTACAACGTTACTACTCAATTTGACCCCACTTGATGGAGAAATACTGTATGATTTACGAGTGGTTCAAATATAATTCTTTATAAATATTAGTTAATAATATTGTTGATATAAATTAAATCAACTAGTTAATTATGATAAAAGCTGTATATCAGACAAATTTGAGGTTATTTCACATTTTCATAGCAACCATATAAGACGCGGCATTACCGTATGATATAGTAGAAAACGACTTCAGCGACATCTTTTGTACTTCTGCTGCACTATACGTGTTATTTGGGTTGCCTGTGTATCTGTATTTCAATATTCAAATTTATATTTACTTATGAATTAAAACACTTAGGGCCGGTTTTACAATCATGGAACATCTTTGTTCCTGGTTCAATTACCTAGGATACAATTGTTGAAACAATTGTATTCTAGGTAATTGTACCAGGAACAAAGATGTTCCACGATTGTAAAACTGGGCCTTAGTCTAATTATTATGCCGAAACAGAAAACGTAACCATGTAACCATGTTCTTGTATGCCCCTCAGGTTAATTACTACAACGTTACTACACAATTTGAGCCCCACTTGCCTCGGATGATGGAGGAAAACTTTATGGTTTACGCGTGGTGCTAATATAATTGTTTATAAATATAAGTTAATAATATTGCTGATATAAATACAATCAACAAGTTAATTATAAAAAACTGTATATCAGACAGATTTGAGGTTGTTTCACATATTCATAGCAACCACATAAGACGCGGTATTACCGTATAATAAAGTGGAAAACAATTTCAGCGACATCTTTTGCACTCCTGCTGTACCAGCCGTGTAATTTGGGTTACCTGTGTATCCGTGTTTCAATTTTCAAATTTATATTTACTAAATATAAATTTATACACTTGGCTTAAGTATTTACTATGCCGAAACAGAAAATGTAACCAAAAATACCCCGCCATGTCACGTTTTTTGAATTATTTTGGTTTAAAGATCACAATTAGGCTATTTTTGACGAAAAATAGATACAAACGGTAATCTTGTACATTTGGCTAAGCGGTATGACTAATAATCATATTTTGGAATCTGCTTCAGGTGGCCTTCACAAACATCTTTATTTTCAGGGATCAGATGCCACGTTACAAAGTTATTCACATTTTAATCAAATTTAACGAAAACTCATTGACCTGGAAAAACATTCAACAAAACCTTATTATAAGAGATCAACGAAAGAATCTATGTATGCAAGTACCCAAGCAATGTGCCAAAATATACACAATATTTGGACTCACGTTGAATACACAGCGTGTTCTGAAACAACGATCGAATTTTGCTATTTTCAAATGGCATTTTCAAATGGCAAAACTTATTGAGATTGATCGGTATTTACCTATTAAAAAGTATTATTAGATTACAGTCCATGTGCTACCATTGATCATTAGATGAGGACTTAGAGTAAGATGCTATATACAGGGTGTTCCATTTGAAAAAAAAAGAGTTTTAGCCATTTGAAAATAGCAAAATTGTATCGTTGTTTCAGAACACCTTGTGTATTCAACGTGACTCAAAATATTGAGTATGTTTTGGCACATTGCTTAGGCACTCGCATACGCAGATTCTTTCATTGGTCTCTTATAATAAAATTTTGTTGAATTTTTTTTTCACGTCTATGATTTTTCGTTAAGTTTTATTAAAATGTAAATAACTTGGTAACTTGGTAACTTGGTTTTGTGAAGCCCACATAAAGCAGATTCAAAAATGAAATAATATACAGGCTGATCAATTTAAAAAAAGAGACCAAATTTTGTGTCCCGGATTTATGGTACACTCTGTATACTATAAAATAATTTTTATAAAATGCACATCAAGTGTCCAATATCTTCCAATCAGATGTTTTCCTAAATTTTCATTAGTCTAGCAGCAATGCTCCGACCGAGGATAAGTGGGCCACACTGTATATGGAAAACATTATTGGTGAGATTTAAGCGAGTTGTACAATAAAAGTTAATAAAAATAAACCTGCCAATCCTGAAATAAACCACAACCAGATCGATTTTCAAAGTTGCTGTTAATATACTATAAAAATGTAATAAGAGGTGGGCGAAAATGTAAAAATATATGTATCTTGAAATTTTCAATGATAACCGAAATAAGAAACATACGAAAATCGTAAATACCTAAATCTACGACTTATTAATGCTGTCTTCAATATGGATAATTCTTAAAAATGATTACCCAATGCATTTTTATGGGGTTATTTAAATCAATGAACTTGTAAACTAGTAACTAATCCTAGCATGATAGTTGCTCCTCTTTCTATGTAAATACTATTGTATAAAATCGTTAGCATACTTCAATCAAATAGTACAATCTATCTGTCATGTATGTCTATCGGATATTTCTTCATTCCATATTATTTCCTGAGACAGTCGATGGAAAATCTATTCATTGATTATATTTAGTGTGTTCAATAACTGAATATTCATTATGATCATTAAAACTATGACTTAGATTGTTAATGTGAGCATTCCTTGAAGCATTAGCCTATTCCCAACATGCATGCATGTTTATATAACCCTAATTATAATTGGTAATCTTGTTAAAATACAATGCATTCATTGATGGTGTATATTAGGTTGCTTAGTTCAATACTCTACAAGTGTATTTAAAATTATTAGCTGTTTTCGTTATGTATGCAAATGTGTGGAATTTAGCAAACGCAGTAACGTAAATATACAGTATGTCCCCGGATTGAGTTTACAAGAGGAAAAACTTTTTTTTCTTTTATTTTACACCAAAACTGCAAAGGAATAAGATTTTTTGCTTGTCCTGAAACCAGCAAATCTCTAATTAAAAGTTAATTATTCCGACTCAGCGGAAAGAAAAGTTCAGTTTTCTTTTAATTTCGGACTGTCTCTGCTTTTTAAATTCCATCACATTGGCCATTTTATTTTTTTGACGATATCACTTTGACAAATGAGTTTACGCAAGTAAAATAACAAACATGTTTGTGAGAAACATAATTTTTATAAACAGCAACTCAAAGAAACAGCTTTATGATAAAAAAAAGTCATTTTTAACAAGAACAATCATTATTCAATTAACCCCCATCCAATTCTGCGCACAATTCTACTCTAAAACAAAGCTCCTTGAAACTTCTTTGAGTTTTTCGATGGACAATGATGCCACCGCGTCTCTTATTCGATTTTTTTAATTCTTCGGCATTATTAGGTAGGTTATCCATATACACAATTTGCTTTAAACGTTCCCACAAATAAAAATCCAAAATTGTTAAATCGGAACTTCTGGCAGGCCACAATACTGCACCATTTCTTTCAATCCACAGATCTCCAAATTTAACATTTAACCAGTTAGTAACAATGCGAGAATAATGTGCAGGACAACCATCCTGCTGAAAAAACATTGTACGTCTGTAATTAATTTCTAAAGCATGAAGCCCATCGCTAAGAAAATTTTCTAACATATCTAAATATGTGTGCTGATTAACGTTTTTATCAAAAAAGTATGGACCTATTATCCCGTGATAACCAACGGCACACCACACGGTTAATTGAATAATTATTGTTCTTGTTAAAAATGACTTTTTTTATCTTAAAGCTGTTTCTTTGAGTTGCTGTTAATTAAAATTATGTTTATCACGAACAGTTTTATTATTTAGCTTGCGTAAACTCATTTGTCAAAGAGACATCGTCAAAAAAATAAAACGGCCAATGTGATGGGATTTAAAAAGCAGAGAAAGTCCGAAATCAAAAGAAAAATGGACATTTCTTTCCACTGAGTCACAATAATTAAGTTTCAATTCGAGATTTGCTGGTTTCAGGACAAGCAAAAAATCTTATTCCTTTGAAGTTTTGGCGTGAATTAAAAGAAAAAAAAGTTTTTCCTCTTGTAAACTCAATCCGGGGACATACTGTAGATAAGCGACTTGAGGTTAGCTACTTCTTAAGTGCATGAAGGTAACAGGTAGAAATCCCAAGTAAATAATAAATAATTGTGCCAAATGTAAGTACAAGTGTTATCATCAGTGTTGTAATGAATCTAGATACATGTCTATACATCTAGATACATGTATCTAGATACATTTCAAGTGTTTTGATACGTATCTAGATACATTCTTGCTTGAGTACCTAAAGTTGTATCTAGATACATCTTTTCTGAAGTATCTGTATTTGTATCTAGATACAAAAAAATGTATATGTTACAACACTGAATTTCACGTTAATTACATACAATTATCTATTGATTCATTATTGAGAGCATTTTTTTAAATTTTTACCTTTGGGCTTCGATTATTTTTCTAGTATTTAATTTAAGTTTGAGTCAGTAAGTTTCTATTTCATTGTGTATTATTCTTGTTTCTATTACGTATAGTAGCCCGTCGAAAGCTGACAATGACGCATGCTTTTTCGAATAAACAATCGCGTTATAATGTTGGTTCATGTGCTTAAGCTAAATGAAATAGAATGATATGAAATTAGAAACGTATGTCGAATTCATGCAATATGGATCGATGAGTCATTGTGAGGACGGGACGAGTATACAAATAACTATAAACAGACTATGAAAATAAAATTAGTTTTGCACATTTTATTACATATTTATGAGCATTTTCGTTTGTATGTAAATAGTGTACCTAGGACAGTTCGGCCCCATTTTCCCATAAGGATTTACACAGGGGTCTGAAAGTACTTTTTTAGCCCCTCCACCCCGATTTTGATCGAGGTCACCGCGCTTCTGATTGGTTCGTCTGATTTTTGGCGCTTAATTCAAAATGAACGAGCCGGCGCGAATGAATTTATTTAAATATGGAGGCGCGCGAGTTTTATTTATTAATTATTATTTATTATAATTTTTAATAATTATTATTATTTATTATTAATTATTATTATTAACCAAAGCATTTTTACCTAATAAAAATTTGCACGTCACCCGAGAATCGAACCAGGTCCAGCCGCGTGATAGACAAGAACGTTACCAAATACACCAACCTTCCAGTTATTAAAACCGCTCTCAAATAATCGTTTAATACTGAAGATTTTAAATTATTTAAAGGACCGCCGACAATAAGGCAAAAAAAAATATGAAAGGAGAATAGGAAAAATGGATAGGAAAAGTACAGAATAAAATCAATAACCAAAACCCAATTCCAAATAATAAAGAAAGAACAGGACTTATAAGCCACATAAGCAATGAAAATTATCAACATATTACTCTCTAGCTTCTTTTGACATAATACATGTATATACAAATATAACAATAACAGAATCACCTACTTGCCAACTGAATTTAAAAAATTATACACAAAAAACAACAATACCCACGCATATTCAACCTAATTAAATTAACTTTAGCCTATGGGCTCATCACTACGCGGAACATCTCCCAATTACATTATCTACTGTTATGGATAAAATAATAAGAAAAGCAGAGAGAAATACAAAACCACTAGTATTTGGACACAGAAAACTAAAAAGAGTACAAATATACGAATGTGCGTTCGCCGATGATGTACTACTGGTAGCAGGTAGTGAAAAATATTTACTTGAGAATTTAAAAACATGGAATGAAATGATGCATGCAGCAGGCATAAAAATGAACAAGCAAAAACCAAATTTGTGGGCATATCAAATGAAGAAGAAATGATAAATATATACATAGAAAGAGCAAATATAGAACAGATTTAATACTCTCATTATTTAGGACCAACTTTTGAAGAATAAGGAAGATAGGAAATAAACATAAACCACAGAAAGGAGAAGGCAGGCAACCTACATCACGCAATACACTTGGGGGAAAGGAGGTGTCAATAGAAACAAAAATCAAGATATATAAAATCATATATCGGCTCACTCTGACATATGGATGTGAGACACGGATATTCAACCAAAAATAAAAAAGTAAAGCCCTGGAGATCGCGGCAAGGTGAAAGGGATAACAAGAAGAGGCATGATTAGAAACGAAAATATAAGAACGGAATTGAGCACAGAACAGCCTCGACAGTCGTCAGCATCAGGGCGTACGCCACTCCAAGCGAGAGAAATGAATTTTAAACACCCAACAACAACGTCCCTCTTACCAACATAAATATACAAACAATCTTACCAACATAAAAATGGAGGCGTGCTAACGTGCTGATAACAAATAAATACCGATAGATTAAACATCGTCTAATTTCTATTGATAAGTTTGTAAGCGGTTACAACATACTCTGTAAATTATACAAGTCGTTAATTATTTATTGAACTCTGGTATTGTTATCACATGTTAAATAGCTCTTATTTTAAATTAAGCACAACACAATCAAATCAACCCTTTTTAAAACAAACAAAAAAAATATATAAGAGCGAAAAATTCAATAACAGATTCCACAAACGCAGCACCTGATCAAAACACAAATGAGTATTGAGTAACCATAAACACACGACGGTTTGTTCCGGCTTTTGATTGATATTTGCCGTAACATAACCTCAAAATCGTTTGACATTAGATTTCAACCAAATGATTTTCAGTGTTGCCATGTGTAAATTACAGTGTTGGCGATTTGTTATTTTATTAATCAAGCGAGTATAAATTAAATTGATTACGCCTGTTCATATCTAATAAACATTTCAACCACACTCACCAATCGAACAGAACATCGCCATAAAAGCACCCCATGAATAGATATTCGATTATCATTGGTGACTTTAACCTACACCCCTAAAAGAGACGTCAACTACAAACGTTCATAAATAACTCTGACTTCAGAAGACAATACACACACAACCAACACTCGTCATGCCCAACAATAATGACACCACCCCAGATATACTACATACATACTGACAATCTAACAAATAATATAAGAGACATCGAAGTAACACCAGACCTTTGCTCAGATCACTTGGCTGTTAAATTTACATTTAAACTAGACCGACCACCAACTGCCGAAACAATCAAGACAAAAATCAATCTCAAACTCACAAATACAAAGGCAGTAAATACATTCATGCTGACATACTTGAACGAAATCGAAAGAGAAGACATAGAACTACATCACCTAACGGAATTTCAGACAAAACTCACCAGCTCTATGATAAAACATAGCCCCCAAACAAACGGAACATTTTACAAACACAGACTACCTAAGTACATACTTACACTAATCAAGTACAAGTGACAAACGTGCAGAGAATACACTCTGACAGGAGGCAGAAACATAAAAACAATAATGAATAGACTAAGCAAAACCATACAGACAATGACACGGCAATAAAAGTCACATAAATGGCTCGAAGTATACAAAGAAATTGAGAGAGACCGAGGAACAATCTATTGGACATTAAACGACAGACAAAATACAAAAAGACGTCACGTTCACCTACACTCCTACAAGATATTAAAAAAACATACGACAGACGAACATAAGGCATACACCTTCGCAAACCACTCCACATCTGCTTTCACTCCCATCGGCGCCCCTACATATAACAACGATAACTCCACAAACGTGAACGACTGGCACGACAGACATTTTAACCAAAACACAGACAATAAGGAACCGCCAAACATAACAGAAGACGAATACTATGACATACTAAATACCGGCAAAAACACCGCCCCGGACAAGATCTTACCACAAAACACCTTCTTCGAAGCCTATCATACGAAATACATAAACACATAATATCTATTATTTCATGATAAAATAGCTTAATATTTAAATAGACTTAAATCATACTAGTAGCTGATTAAAATATTCTTAAAATGTAGTCACGGGTGAGACGCTGTGATACAGCTGTAAGACACCTCTGAGACAGCTGTGAGACACCTGTGAGATACCCGTGATACACCTGTTGGTGCTGGTGGTGTGGAGGTGGTGGTGGTGCTATTGCTGGTGTGGAGGTGGTCGTGGTGCTGTTGCTGGTGCTGGTGATATTGATGGTGGTGATGTGATGGTGGTGCTGGTGTGGAGGTGTTTTTATTTATTATCTTGTATAATTTTTATGATTTTATTTATTATCTTGTATTTTTGACATATTGTATGTATATTTAAATATTATTGTACATATTTTTTGATGATTTTTCTTTATTTAATATGTTGTCCTCTCTATGCACTATGAAGGGGGTGAATAAAATAAAGTTTTTTACATTGTATTATTATTTTTTATTACCATATAAAATATTCATTACATAGTTGTACAGTACTTTAACATTTCTATACTACAAGCTACATTCTGATAGTATTACGGATATTACCATATAAAATATCCATTACATACTCGTGACGGAGGGGCAGAGGGGCTGGTGGTGTTGGTGGAGGCGGCTTGGCGGTGGGGCTTCGGGAGGGGTGGAGGGGCTGGTGATGTTGTGATAGCGAGGGGGGGGCTTCGGGAGGGGCGGAGGGGCTGGTGATGTTGGTGGTAGCGGTGGGGCTTCAGGAGGGGCGGAGGGTTTTAGTGGTGGGTACGGGGGGAGGGGGGGCTTTGGGAGGGTCCACATACTAGCACCGTAATTGTAATGACCAGCAAACGTTAAAAGGAGGTGGTGAGCTAGAGTCTCATCCGCGGTGCGGGAGGTTTGGTACGATGAGAGATGGTATGGACACCCGTGCTGGGCCATATTTGAATTTGGGACCCCCCATGTATATTATTTTCTATTTAATGTAATTAAAAAAAATAAAAAATAATTATGGCTTCTTGAAATGAAATGGCTATTATTTTTCAGCTTTTGTACACAATTTACTTCCACTAATGCGTCTTCGCCAATCAAAACTTTACAGCAAGATTTATATGTGTTAGGATTGCTTCAATATGAATATGATTTAGTGACACAAACAGAAAACATAATGAAAAAACACATACCGAGAGTTTTTTTTTAACGTGCAACATACTTTCCATTCACGATGTTTTTGCGTCAGGGGAGTCTATGAATATCTAGTAATTTTGTTGGTAGTGTTTCGGAAATAACTAAATTCCCCAATGGAACTTGTCAATTTTTTTTTTGGTCAAGTTGTTTTCAATTTCAGGTTATATTTTTAAATAAAATTGTTGCCAGTTGTAAAGCTTAAATTATTACAGATGACAATGGAACGACAGGAAAGAAAATGAAAAATAATCCATTAAAAACATTCAATGTATTTCAATCGAATATGCAGTAAAAAATAATGATATCTTTAAAAGCTAGTAGTGAAAAAAACTATAAATCTGGAGGAAGCAAATGTCTAATAGACATCGACACAAAAAAATAATTAACTTCCGTTGCATCACTGTATCAGTATGTCCAACATACAGCACTGTTACAGGCAATTGTAAAAAAAAAAAAAATGAAATAAAGTTGCACATATTTTTGCTTTTCAGTGGAATATTATGAAACCGCATTATTATTATAAGCAATATGAGTGTCTTCAACACAAAATTATGGCAAGGCTTTCTAATACAACTTTTGACCTACTTTTATCAAGCTTTCATTTCAAACTTGATTTTTTTTGCACACCCTGTATTTCATTACTTAGTCGTATTCAGCATCTCATTTTACATCTCTTTCGCCCCTCATATTTTTTCTCAAAAGTTAATAGTTTGGGAAATTTGGTTTTTGGAAAATTAATCACAGATCTCAGCGATATAAACTTAGCGTGCCATGAAAATCAAATAATTCTGACATGCCAAAGTCAAGGGAAATTTATTATACGTCACGTTTGAATTTTCTTGTGAAAATGAATTATTCGCATAATAAAACGGTAGCCACTACATAAACCATATCCACCATTTCATTGTGCGAAAAATTAATTTTCGTGAGAAAATCAAAACATGACGTACAATAAATGCCACTTTGACGTTGGCATGTTAGAATTACTTGAGTTTCATGGCACGCTAAATTTATATCCATTTTTCAGAAAATGAGAATTATCTCCTAAACTATCAACTTTTCAAAAAATATATAAGGTGTAAAAAATATGTAAAATGGGAAGCTAAATACGAGTAAGTAATAAAATAAAGTGTATGCCATTTAATAACATCAAGTTATGACCCTTCAAAGTTTAAGAAAATTGATCACAGCAAAGTGATGCCATAATGCAAATAAACGGTTGCCGCTGAAAGATGGTTAAGGTAGTTGTTTAAACACAGGTTAATCCCAACTTGATATCCCGAAAACCAAGTGTCCTGCGATTTTTTGAATGAGTGACTGCAGACGCATTAAATTTTAGAGAAATATAAATAACTTCTAAACGGTTTAACTGAATTGCAAAAACTAAACGGATTTATAAAGCCTAAATAAGGGATAATTCAAATATGCAAATTTATACAGGGAGTGCCATTTAAAAATACTAGGTTGAAAGCTGCTCTGCAAAAATGGTGTAAAGTGTATAGGGCAAAATAATTTTACAAACTGCTCTTGGGCCTCCCGTTTGCTGTGCCATTTGGTTCATTTCGATATCATTAACGGTGTACGTGCAATCTAGCTTTCCCAAATCAATGACTCACCCTGTATATAATACATATATGCAGAGTGTATTGTCCACCACAGGAGTCTGACTAGAGTGTCATGGTTTTCACTGTTTCGGGAATATGCAATTTAATATATGAGATAATATGAACATGAAGTAAAAATCGTAATATGCAAAAAAGAAAGAAATAGGTACGTTTTATTCCTTGTGCAAATTTCTTTCTAGTGCATTTCTAAACCGCATTAGAAAATGCGGTACTAAGCAGTTTAAAGTATTGGTACTATTTTGTGTATTCAAGAATGTCAATTGTTATATTGCATGGTGCTCTTAATGTAATATTTATAAATTGTGGCTCGGTTCTTTTATGCATAATTACATCTAATTGTATGCAATTAAGTCGCAGCGTTCATAAATCCCATACACAATTCCTTATTTAAATGCCAAACCCAATGACCGTATATTGTTTAATAAATAATAATAATTATTTTTATTTATCATCTATTTCTAGGATGGCCACCATCCCAAGCAAAGGGGAAAACGTCAAGCAGAGCAGTCGACTTCCGGGAGAAGATGCAGCTGCAGCATCAGGAAACTGCCCAAGTGGACTTCAGAAGACAATTCATGGTGTACTTTACCAGGTGAAATTGTTGATGTTGTTCATATGCCGCGCCATAAAAATGGACTACGACTTCGAAATCGCTACAGAATTGGAAGCAGCTGAAAAATATGACGATATTGTATTCAGATTTAAGGATCAAGGTCGCCTTATTTACCGATTTCTGCAAGCCAAACATAAAATGCCCAAACAAAAATCAAACCAACACAAATTATGTACACAAAAATCAAACGTATGTAACATATCTAAGGATGATCTATTTAGTGGCAGTTACGGAGATTTTTGTTTGAAGAAGTATTTCATTTCTTATCGTAACATTAAAAACAAACCATTTTTTTCCGGCTGCGAATTCAGAGATTTTACAATTTCAACAAACGCCTTCATAGAAAATAATATAGAAGATTTATTTGTTGAATTAAAAGATATTGATGATTTTCTGAACGCAGACAACTCCAGACGTTTACAGTTTAACCCTAATCAAGTGAACAGCACATTGATATCATTATTAAAACACTGTTCTAAAGGGGAAGAATTAGCAAAGAAACTGGCAGATTGTATAAACAAAAATACACGTATACATTTGGGTGATAAATTATTTAAGGAATATCATGGTTTTCTAGTGACTCATGTGATTGATATTAAAACATGTAAAATAAGTGATAATTTTTTTGAATCACAATCACTTGAATCATTGAGAGATTTGTTTTTATCGTTTTTAGTCCCAGCAGAAAATTTGGCCAAACTACCAGGCTATGTAATATTAGAGAATAACAGTTCACCTTGTAAATTTAGTTCAACTTACTTGCAGAATAAATATTCTCATTTGGTGACCGGTGCAACTGAAAACGAAGTAAATAAGTTCAAAGAGTCAAAATTACAGTGTAGGAATGAGTTTATTAAAAAAAACGTTCCAAAAAACATTGATACAAGTTTTTTAGATGATAAAGTTAGTGATGTTGAAATAAAAGGATTTATAAAAACGTTTGTATTGGCAGTACAACAGGCAAATGAAGTTGAACTGGACGACATAATTGCTAATGATCTTTCTAATAGTGATAACATAAACAATGGTAAGGCAGTTTACAGTGATTTTTTGGCTCTGATACAAAATTGGTTGAAAAACAAAGACAGCGACTTTCTGAGTAACAAGACATGTAAAGACATGCTGAGCGCTGTAAGATTAAATTCGGAAATAGTAAAGTTAACATTGTTAATTTCACAACATGAGGCAGAAATATCCAAATTTAATGTCAAATTTGACGACAAAGCCTTGAATGGCATACATTTCAATTCTAAAGGTAACAACATTTTAAACATTTTAAATACCGATAATATTAAACTAAGTTCAATTAAAATATTACAACTTATAAAACTCCTTAAACTAACAAAATATGTGTTCTTAGATTGTGATATATTTTTAAATCACAAACTGTGCATTCAGAAAGCTGCAGAAGACAAAATGATCGATTTGATCTTGATAGAGTGTGAAACCCAAACAAATCTTATAGATTTTTTTTTATGGTTGAAAGAAAACCTATTAAATTTTCAAGGCAGAATAGTAATACTATCAAAATTTCCAGGCAAGAAAAGCTTTGAAAACATATTTAATGCGGAGTATGATTTTGTTGATATTATTGACAAACATAGCACATTTGCTGATCTTACAGATGAATCACAGAATATATTACTGTCAAAGTCGAAAATATGCTTTTATGGTAAAGAATTCATTTTATCCAAATTAATAAATTCCGAATTAAAATATACTATTGATAAAGAGATATTTTGTAAACTACTCAACAATGAAACCATTATTATTGGCAAATCACAGGAATCTTCGGATAATGTTAACAATTATTACGTCAATCAAAAATGCATTCGTTATGAAGGAATCGATACATCAATTTTAAAAGATACAAACAACTTTCACATTCTTCGAGACTCTCAATTTCATCCTGAAAATGATAACTCTCCTGAAAGTAAAGATATCATTATAGTTTCTCATAATGAAAAATATTTCATGGAATTACGCAATAAATATGGAAATTATAATATTCATTGGATACATAAATTTGAAAGTTATAGTGATGCTTGTATATGGTATAAAAATAATTGTATTGATAACGAAATACCTAAAGTAGATCAAAATAAGTTCCGTGATTACTGCATTATTTGGAAGAAATCCCATAATAAAGTGAATAAGTTGCGAACATATTTAAACCAAACCTACCCTAAAATTTATGATTTAGAAGCAATTAATAATGATGCCGATTATAATATTATTATATCTGCAAAAGCAGGAGCAGGAAAATCTACTCTTCTTACATACTTACTGAACCAGCAATTCATCGCGAAACACGATAATTTTAAATGGGTGCATAAAATAAATTTACTTGATTATTCTACACAATTTAGCAAGTTGAACGAACATGTGAGCGAGGATGATGTTTGCAATTTTTTGATTCATGCAATGCATTTAAGTGAAAACTTGTTAGGTCAAAAAATATTTCAAGAATACTATAATGCACGCGAATTAACTATATACTTTGACGGTTTTGACGAGATAAGTCCAGATTATAAATCACAAGTACTTAGTATGTTGGGGGTTTTGAAATATAAATTAAAGAAACTCATAATAACAACCAGACCGTACAGTTTACAATTTGATCTTTCAGATGAACTAAATGCATTACCGATTTCTTTGAAATCATTTTCATTGAATGATACTGAGGATTTTTTCAGAAACTTTTGGAGGGAGAACGTTGACAGTTTTAATGATGCAAAATTTAACATTTATATTAAAGAGCTTTTTGGTCAGTTTTCCTTAGTCACATCTAATTATCATAAGTCACAGAATTCACAGTCTGAAACTGACTTTCTTGCAGTTCCATTGCATGTAAATATGACTGCAACTATTTTCAAAGATATCTTTATGACATTCTGCGTATCTGATGAGACTAAATTAAGTAAAAATGACATACGAAGTATGAAGAATAATCTAAATTTGGTTACAATGTACAATAAGTTTGTAAATTTAAAAATTCATGAAAAACTGAATATGAATATGGATTCAATAGTAAATAAACAACTGTTTGCAAGTTTCAGAGATAATTTAATTGAAAAGTATTTGTATTTAGCAATTATTGAATTATATGAAAGAAATAAAGCACAGCAATTACTGCAACACATGGGCAAAGATATTGACAGTATTTTAAAAGCATTTAACGAATCCAAGGATAAAACGGGCATCATTGATAAACTGGTTGATGGAATACCACGATTTGTACACAGAACTTTTTCTGAATATTTCGCTGCGATGTGTATCGGTAAAAACATCAATAATCCTAATGTTAAGACTTTTCTCGAAAATAACATTTTCAATCAAGAAAATCGTGTCATTGATTTTTTTAATTTAATGGCATTACAAACTGGTTTCATTATAATGCCAGCTTCATCTGAATCGGTACGTAATTATGAATTACATTATTCTATCTTAGCTCTGAACCATGAAGAGGTCGATCGAATCTTAAATATGGAAAATGCACAAGAGATTTTGAAACAAAATGATGAATGTGGCAGAACAGTTCTTCATTTGGCAGTTTTTACGAGAAATATCACTTTAGTAGAAAAAATATTGGATAAATGTAGTGGCAATGTTGAATTCTTAAATGTTAAAGACAATCTTTTTGAGTGGAACGCATTTTCATACGCTTCAAAGCAGAATGAGTGGGATATAGTTGAACTTTTATTAAAACAGGGGATATACGTTCCTGACATTGGTGCTAGTGAACTTGAAGGTGTGTCAGATAATTTAAACTTATTTGCATTTAAAGGATATTTGGAATTATTTAAATTATCAGTAAAAAATGGAGGAATTATTGGTAAAATACATACTGACGAATTTAGAAAATATCTCACATATCAATCATATATTAATATCATAACATATGACTACATATCAAATCATCATATTCTCCATTTAGCAGCTTTGGGAGGAAACCTGAAAATATTTTTAAGTATTTTAAATACTGCTAACGATGTCTCTATTGACTTCTTTAGTCTCAAATGTGCTATTTTCAATGGACACTTAAATATACTTCAATATTTCATTAACACACATTTCGATGTCAATATACCTGATAGTGATGGAAGTACATTACTGCACTTTGCCGCTAGAAAAGGGAAACATAATATCTGTAAATATCTAATAGGTAAAGGAGCAAATATAACATCCAAGTCAATATATGGTCATACTATTATTCAAGGTGCCGTTGAAAGTGGAAATATAGAAACCGTTAAATATTTAGTTTCTGTCGGTGCTGATCTGGACGCTGTTGATAAAGATGGTAACACTCCAATGTATTTTGCTGTAAGTAAGGGAAACAATGAAATTCTTAAATACCTCATAAGCAAGGGTGGTAAAACAAATGTTGCCAACAAAAAGGGTGTAACCATATTACATCGTGCGGTCGTAAATTGCAATTTAGAATCAGTAGATATATTAATATCTGCTGGTGCTGATCTGGACGCTGTTGATGAATATGGTAACACTCCAATGTATTTTGCTGCAAGTAAGGGAAACAATGAAATTCTTAAATACCTCATAAGCAAGGGTGGTAAAACAAATGTTGCCAACAAAGGGGGTGTAACCATATTACATCGTGCGGTCGTAAATTGCAATTTAGAAACAGTAGATATATTAATATCTGCTGGTGCTGATCTGGACGCTGTTGATGAATATGGTAACACTCCAATGTATTTTGCTGCAAGTAAGGGAAACAATGAAATTCTTAAATACCTCATAAGCAAGGGTGGTAAAACAAATGTTGCCAACAAAGGGGGTGTAACCATATTACATCGTGCGGTCGTAAATTGTAATTTAGAAACAGTAGATATATTAATATCTGCTGGTGCTGATCTGGACGCTGTTGATGAATATGGTAACACTCCAATGTATTTTGCTGCAAGTAAGGGAAACAATGAAATTCTTAAATACCTCATAAGCAAGGGTGGTAAAACAAATGTTGCCAACAAAGGGGGTGTAACCATATTACATCGTGCGGTCGTAAATTGCAATTTAGAAACAGTAGATATATTAATATCTGCTGGTGCTGATCTGGACGCTGTTGATGAATATGGTAACACTCCAATGTATTTTGCTGCAAGTAAGGGAAACAATGAAATTCTTAAATACCTCATAAGCAAGGGTGGTAAAACAAATGTTGCCAACAAAGGGGGTGTAACCATATTACATCGTGCGGTCGTAAATTGCAATTTAGAATCAGTAGATATATTAATATCTGCTGGTGCTGATCTGGACGCTGTTGATGAATATGGTAACACTCCAATGTATTTTGCTGCAAGTAAGGGAAACAATGAAATTCTTAAATACCTCATAAGCAAGGGTGGTAAAACAAATGTTGCCAACAAAGGGGGTGTAACCATATTACATCGTGCGGTCGTAAATTGTAATTTAGAAACAGTAGATATATTAATATCTGCTGGTGCTGATCTGGACGCTGTTGATGAATATGGTAACACTCTAATGCATTTTGCTGCAAGTGAGGGAAACAATGAAATACTTAAATACCTCATAAGCAAGGGTGGTAAAACAAATGTTGCCAACAAAGGGGGTGTAACCATATTACATTATGCGGTCGCATATTGCAATTTAGAAGCAGTAGATATATTAATATCTGCTGGTGCTGATCTGAACGCTGTTGATGAATATGGTAACACTCTAATGCATTTTGCTGCAAGTGAGGGAAACAATGAAATTCTTAAATACCTCATAAGCAAGGGTGGTAAAACAAATGTTGCCAACAAAGGGGGTGTAACCATATTACATCGTGCGGTCGTAAATTGCAATTTAGAATCAGTAGATATATTAATATCTGCTGGTGCTGATCTGGACGCTGTTGATGAATATGGTAACACTCCAATGTATTTTGCTGCAAGTAAGGGAAACAATGAAATTCTTAAATACCTCATAAGCAAGGGTGGTAAAACAAATGTTGCCAACAAAGGGGGTGTAACCATATTACATCGTGCGGTCGTAAATTGCAATTTAGAAACAGTAGATATATTAATATCTGCTGGTGCTGATCTGGACGCTGTTGATGAATATGGTAACACTCCAATGTATTTTGCTGCAAGTAAGGGAAACAATGAAATTCTTAAATACCTCATAAGCAAGGGTGGTAAAACAAATGTTGCCAACAAAGGGGGTGTAACCATATTACATCGTGCGGTCGTAAATTGCAATTTAGAATCAGTAGATATATTAATATCTGCTGGTGCTGATCTGGACGCTGTTGATGAATATGGTAACACTCCAATGTATTTTGCTGCAAGTAAGGGAAACAATGAAATTCTTAAATACCTCATAAGCAAGGGTGGTAAAACAAATGTTGCCAACAAAGGGGGTGTAACCATATTACATCGTGCGGTCGTAAATTGTAATTTAGAAACAGTAGATATATTAATATCTGCTGGTGCTGATCTGGACGCTGTTGATGAATATGGTAACACTCTAATGCATTTTGCTGCAAGTGAGGGAAACAATGAAATACTTAAATACCTCATAAGCAAGGGTGGTAAAACAAATGTTGCCAACAAAGGGGGTGTAACCATATTACATTATGCGGTCGCATATTGCAATTTAGAAGCAGTAGATATATTAATATCTGCTGGTGCTGATCTGAACGCTGTTGATGAATATGGTAACACTCTAATGCATTTTGCTGCAAGTGAGGGAAACAATGAAATTCTTAAATACCTCATAAGCAAGGGTGGTAAAACAAATGTTGCCAACAAAGGGGGTGTAACCATATTACATCGTGCGGTCGTAAATTGCAATTTAGAATCAGTAGATATATTAATATCTGCTGGTGCTGATCTGGACGCTGTTGATGAATATGGTAACACTCCAATGTATTTTGCTGCAAGTAAGGGAAACAATGAAATTCTTAAATACCTCATAAGCAAGGGTGGTAAAACAAATGTTGCCAACAAAGGGGGTGTAACCATATTACATCGTGCGGTCGTAAATTGTAATTTAGAAACAGTAGATATATTAAAATCTGCTGGTGCTGATCTGGACGCTGTTGATGAATATGGTAACACTCCAATGTATTTTGCTGCAAGTAAGGGAAACAATGAAATTCTTAAATACCTCATAAGCAAGGGTGGTAAAACAAATGTTGCCAACAAAGGGGGTGTAACCATATTACATCGTGCGGTCGTAAATTGTAATTTAGAATCAGTAGATATATTAATATCTGCTGGTGCTGATCTGGACGCTGTTGATGAATATGGTAACACTCCAATGTATTTTGCTGCAAGTAAGGGAAACAATGAAATTCTTAAATACCTCATAAGCAAGGGTGGTAAAACAAATGTTGCCAACAAAGGGGGTGTAACCATATTACATTGTGCGGTCGTAAATTGCAATTTAGAAACAGTAGATATATTGATATCTGCTGGTGCTGATCTGGACGCTGTTGATGAATATGGTAACACTCTAATGCATTTTGCTGCAAGTGAGGGAAACAATGAAATACTTAAATACCTCATAAGCAAGGGTGGTAAAACAAATGTTGCCAACAAAGGGGGTGTAACCATATTACATTATGCGGTCGCATATTGCAATTTAGAAGCAGTAGATATATTAATATCTGCTGGTGCTGATCTGAACGCTGTTGATGAATATGGTAACACTCTAATGCATTTTGCTGCAAGTGAGGGAAACAATGAAATTCTTAAATACCTCATAAGCAAGGGTGGCAAAACAAATGTTGCCAACAAAAGGGGTGTAACCATATTACATCGTGCGGTCGAATATTGCAATTTAGAATCAGTAGAAATATTAATATCTGCTGGTGCTGATCTGGGCGCTGTTGATGAATATGGTAACACTTTAATGCATTTTACTGCAAGAAAGGGAAACAATGAAATTCTTAAACACCTCATAAGCAAGGGTGGCAAAACAAATGTTGCCAACAAAAGGGGTGTAACCATATTACATCGTGCGGTCGAATATTGCAATTTAGAATCAGTAGAAATATTAATATCTGCTGGTGCTGATCTGGACGCTGTTGATGAAGATGGTGACACTCCAATGCATATTGCTGCAAGTGAGGGAAACAATGAAATTCTTAAACACCTCATAAGCAAGGGTGGTAAAACAAATGTTGCCAACAAAAAGGGTGTAACCATATTACATCGTGCGGTCGAATATTGCAATTTAGAATCAGTAGAAATATTAATATCTGCTGGTGCTGATCTGGACGCTGTTGATGAAGATGGTGACACTCCAATGCATATTGCTGCAAGTGAGGGAAACAATAAAATTCTTAAATACCTCATACGCAAGGGTGGTAAAACAAATGTTGCCAACAAAGAGGGTAAAACCATATTAGATTGTGCAGAATGTGCGACTCAACACAAATTGTAAATATTTATTCCCATACATCCTCGTTACCTAACAATTGAAGTCGCTACAGTCTTGGGCTATAATGTAAGTATTATACATACTTGAGGTATTTGCAGTATAATGCTATACCGTGACATTTTTTTAACTCTGACCATAGTCAATACAACGGCCATATGTTCAATATTAAAAAAACACAGGTCAATGCATGGATGTTACCGAGTGACCAATGTAACGTCAAAATAACTATTTAATGGGTAATCAAAATAAATAGAATTGTCAAGTTCTTTGAACTATTATTGTGCTAAAATACATTGAAGAAATGCATTTAACAGGAGTAAAGATACAAATAATGCATTTACGCCATGCAAGTGAGCATAAGAATTATGCGTGACGTTTCTTCAGTCACTTAACCCGATAGGCCAATAAAATTAAAAACAATTACTTGACTTTACTTGAATGATCTCAAATGACAGCTAGCTAGACAGATTTTTTTACAGGTTACTGGTATAATTGCTTGCATAGCTAATACTCGCAAATTGTTGACATGTATTTTTTAAAATTGAACATATGGACGTTGTATTGACTATATTCAGAGTTAAACAAATGTCACGGTATGTACCACCCTTATAAATTATTAGCACTTGATAATGACCATCACAGGTTGAAACTCGAGTTGTGTCTTACGATTTATGTATGCGCGCGGTTTTTTATCGCTGAACATAGGCATGTTCAGTTTTAAAACGGCAGTATCAAATTCATTGCTAAAATTCAATGGTATGCAACCAAAATTTCAGGCCGCGTTACAAGTACTCGGTCATTTCAAATGTCAGACAGATAATGTATTTAACGCAAGAAAGTGTTTAAATAGGGGAATGATACCGAACTGGCTGATATACGGATTGTGCGAGATTAATTTCAGTGCATTATCCTGCGATACTCTTACTACCCTACTTACCTGAGATACTAATCCCATCAATCCCGTTCAATCAACAATCATCAACCGTTAATCCCAAAATAGTAACTCATTTGCCAAATGGAAGATATTGGTTCTTCTTTGGTATTACATAATACATTTCATTTCATTTCTTCAGTGGAAATATGGCATCTCCGAGTTATTTTATGATGACCAATAGCGACGCATCATGTAATTACTATTAAATTTTGCGATTATATTAGACATTGTTTCGATTGATTGTATTCATCTGTAAAAATAATGCACTAAAATTAAATTTCTCAAAATCCGTATACTATTGCCAGCCCAATACCATTTGAATTGGAATATTTGAGTACTTTCTTGCGTTGAATAAATTTTCTCAAAACAGTGTTGATATTTGAAATGATCTATTTACACGCGCTAGTAAATTTGGTTGCACAACCGAGGTATTTTAGCAATGCATTTGGTACTGTCGTTTTAAAACTAAATATATATTATATATATATATATATATATATATATATTATATACAACCTGAGTGCCACTGATTATCTCTACGCAATACCATCTGCAAAATGAACTTTTCGATCTAAACATCTCTTATGCAATGAAGCATACTATGTAACTATAAAATCAAGAACTTTGAAGAGTTTATACCTATACAATTAGCACACTTTAAATACAAATATGGTCTATGTACAGCCACGGACTCTGGGAATGACGCACTCCGAAGGACCAAGCAGTCTGCTAAACTTGACTACCGTTCCCCTGCTGTGCGGGACCAGACAAGGATAGCAGACTGCTCGGTCATCGAAATCAGATGTAAATTAGTTTGTTACAAAATCCTTTTCCCATATTTATTAAAATGTGTGATATAAATAGGTATGAGCAATGAATTTGATATAAACTGAAAGTGGTTTAATCTATAATATAATAACATTCCTGGAAATTATTAACTAATTTTTATTTCATATTTCTTTTACAGTTGATTCGTTTGTAAAGTCAAAATTTCTGCATCACAATTAACGCGAAGTTAATAATGCAATATTTAATTATGTAAGAGTTCAATATATCCATATGTTATTTTATTATTACTTAAACAAATATTTATAGATAAACGTTTGTATTCAAAAACCTTTGCCTCACTAAATTTTGCATAATTACATAATTTCTCATTCGAATTAACATTTAATGAAGACATTTTGCCACATGACGCATAATTAATATACTTTACTGCCGAAAAAAGTCTTTGCTCAACTCTCAAGTTCCTATTGACTTCAATAATCGAAAATATGCTACAAATTGAATTTCAACCAAGCATTACTTCATTCCGAAATATGACACATTAAAAAAAAGGTCAACCATGACTAGTATAACATATATCCTGGGACATACTGTATATATCATATGCGAACAATAATGGTGGAAAAATATATCAATTTAATTAAAATTTGTTTCACACTCTTCAGAAAGGTCTATCGCAGTCACATGAATATCTAATCAGCGGTGATTCAATGTTTTTCTAATAAAATTTATTGGAACATGATCACGAAAATTATAGCATAGACACTAGAAACGTACATCTCTCACTTCAATACAGGTACACATTTCTAGACGAAACTAAATCGGATATGAGTTTATATATTATATTTTCTTAGAATTGAATCTACAGCCATATACCAAAATTTGTAAATAGATCAAAACACTCCATATATATTATGTATACACAAATTATTATTAATAATTATAACATATAATTAATCATCGGATTGATGAGGCTCATACATGATGAAACTCCATGTTAATATATAAATAAAACACAATTGATGTGAGTTTCACAAAATATTTAACGTTGTACTGCAACAATTGTTTCACCACTCAATGACTTCATCAGGCAGATGAAAACTGAAGTTTTCGCACCAATTGTGTTTTATTTATATATATATATATATATATATATATATATATATGTATATATATAATTAATCTGTTTGCCTTTCAATTGTTATTATTATTATTTATTAATGATATTCAATATTGTATTTCACTATATTATAATCTACTTTGTTATGAACATTATGTCCTTATAAATAATGTGTATGTATTTTAATATTTCCTGTAATATTCCTTGTTAGAATTTGTGTTTAGAAGTATTATAATAATATAATATTATATATATATATATATATATATATATAATTAATCTGTTTGCCTTTCAATTGTTATTATTATTTATTAATGATATTCAATATTGTATTTCACTATATTATAATCTACTTTGTTATGAACATTATGTCCTTATAAATAATGTGTATGTATTTTAATATTTCCTGTAATATTCCTTGTTAGAATTTGTTTTAGAAGTATTATAATAAATTGTTTACTTTGAAGTTTTATATTTTAATTTTCAAATTTCTTATATTCTTGTATATTCTTTGAGCCCCACTTGATGGAGAAAAACTCTATGGACAAATTTGAGGTTATTTCACATTTTCATAGCAACCATATAAGACGCGGTATTACCTTATGATAAAGTGGAAAACGACTTCAGCGACATCTTTTGTACTCCTGCTGCACTATCCGTGCTATTTGGGTTGCCTGTGTTTCAATTTTTAAATTTATATTTACTAAATATGAATTATAACACTTAGTCTAAGTACTATACCGAAACAGAAAACGTAACCATGTAACCATGTTCTTGTATGGCCCTCAAGTTAATTACTACAACGTTACTACTCAATTTGAGCCCCACTTGCCTCGGATGATGGAGGAAAACTTTATGGTTTACGCATGGTGCTAATATAATTGTTTATAAATATAAGTTAATAATATTGCTGATATAAATACAATCAACAAGTTAATTATAAAAAAAACTGTATATCAGACAGATTTGAGGTTATTTCACATATTCATAGCAACCACATAAGACGTGGTATTACCTTATGATTAAGTGGAAAACAATTTCAGCGACATCTTTTGCACTCCTGCTGTACCACCCGTGTAATTTGGGTTGCCTGTGTATCCGTGTTTCAATTTTCAAAGTTATATTTACTAAATATAAATTTAAACACTTGGCTTAAGTATTTACTATGCCGAAACAGAAAATGTAACCAAAAATACTCCGCCATGTCACGTTTTTTGAATTATTTTGGTTTAAAGATCACAATTAGGCTATTTTTGACGAAAAATAGATACAAACGGTAATCTTGTAGATTTGGCTAAGCGGTATGACTAATAACTAATTTTTGGAATCTGCTTCACGTGGGCTTCACAAACTTCTTTATTTTCAGGGATCAGATGCAACGTTACAAAGTTATTCACATTTTAATCAAATTTAACGAAAACTCATGGACCTGGAAAAACATTCAACAAAACCTTATTATAAGAGATCAACGAAAGAATCTATGTATGCAAGTACCCAAGCAATGTGCCAAAATATACCCAATATTTGGACTCACGTTGAATACACAGGGTGTTCTGAAACAACGATCGAATTTTGCTATTTTCAAATGGCTAAAACTTATTGAGATTGATCGGTATTTACCTATTAAAAAGTATCATTAGATTACAATCCATATGCTACCATTGATCATTAGATGAGGACTTAGAGTAAGATGCTATATACAGGGTGTTCCATTTGAAAAAAAAAGAGTTTTAGCCATTTGAAGATAGCAAAATTGTATCGTTGTTTCAGAACACCCTGTGAATTCAACGTGACTCAAAATATTGAGTATGTTTTGGCACATTGCTTAGGCAATTGCATACGCAGATTCTTTCATTGGTCTCTTATAATAAAATTTTGTTGAATTTTTTTTCACGTCTATGATTTTTCGTTAAGTTTTATTAAAATGTAAATAACTTGGTAACGTCGCATCTGATCTCAAAAAATAAAAAAGTTTTGTGAAGCCCACATAAAGCAGATTCAAAAATGAAATAATATACAGGGTCATCAATTTAAAAAAGAGACCAAATTTTGTGTCCCGGATTTATGGTACACTCTGTATACTAGAAAATAATTTTTATAAAATGCACATCAAGTGTCCAATATCTTCCAATCAGATGTTTTCCTAAATTTTCATTAGTCTAGCAGCAATGCTCCGACCGAGGATAAGTGGGCCACACTGTATATGGAAAACATTATCGGTGAGATTTAAGCAAGTTGTACGATAAAAGTTAATAAAAATAAACCTGCCAAACCTGAAATAAAAAACAACCAGGACGATTTTCAAAGTTGCAGTTAATATGCTATAAAAATGTAATAAGAGGTGGGCGAAAATGTAAAAATATATGTATCTTGAAATTTTCAATGATAACCGAAATAAGAAACAACCGAAAATCGTAAATATAGATATTTATTTATTATATTTATTTAATCTACGACTTGTTAATGCTGTCTTCAATATGGATAATTCTTAAAAATGATTAATTGATTACCCAATACATTTTTACGGGGTGATTTAAATCAATGAACTTGTAAACTAGTAACTAATGCTAGTATGGCAGCTGCTCCTCTTTCTATGTAAATACTATTGTATAAAATCGTTAGCATACTTCAATTCAAATAGTACATTCTATCTGTCATGTATGTCTATCGGATCTTTCTTCATTCCATATTATTTCCTGAGACAGTCGATGGAAAATCTATTCATTGATTATATTTAGTATGTTCAATAACTGAATATTCATTATGTTCATTAAAACTATGACTTAGATTGTTAATGTGAGCTTTCCTTGAAGCATTAGCCTATTCCCAACATGCATGCATGTTTATAGCACCCTAATTATAATTGGTAATCTTGTTAAAATATAATGCATTGACGTCTCTTCTGACATAGTTGACGTCTCTTCTAGGGGTGTAGGTTAAAGTCACCAATGATAATCGAAAATCTATTCATGGGGTGCTTTTATGGCGATGTTCTGTTCGATTGGTGAGTGTGGTTGAAATGTATATCAGAAAGATGTGAAGTTTGTCATTGTCAAAAGGGATCGTAAAGTAGAGGCAATCATTTGTGGGATGTTCGGCACTGGCGGGTTGGCTCTACGTGCGGTGTGGTGGATACCTATCCCACTGTGTTTTGGTTACAATGTCTATCGTACCAGTCGTTCACGTTTGTGGAGTTATCGTTGTAATATGTAGGGTCGTCGATGGGGGTGAAAGCAGATGTGAAGTGGTTTGCGCAGGCGTGGGCCGTATGTTCGTCTGTCGTATTTTTTTTTTAATATCTTGTTGGAGTGTAGCTGTATGTGACGTCTTTTTGTATTTTGTCTGTCGTTTAATTTTAGTCCAATAGGTTGTTCCTCGGTCTCTCTCAATTTCTTTGCATACTTCGAACCATGTATGTGCCTTTTATTGCCATGTCTTTGTCTGTATGGTATTGTTTAGTCTATTCATTATTGTTTTTGTGTTTCTGCCACCTGTCAGAGTGTATTTTCAGCACGTTTGTCACTCGTACTTGATTAGTGTAAGTATGTACTTAGGTACTTTGTGTTTGTAAAATGTTTCGTTTTGTTTATTTGTGAGTTTGAGAATGAATTTTGTCTTGATTGTCTCGGTAGTCCGTGGTCGGTCTAGTTGAAATGTAAATTTTATAGCCAAGTTATCTGAGCAACGGTCTTGTGCTTCTTCGATGTATGTTATATTATTTGTTAGATTGTCAGTATGCATGTAGTATACCTGGGGTTGTGTCATTATTGTTGGGCATGATGAGTGTTGTTTGTGTGTGTATTGTCTTCTGAAGTCAGAGTTATTTATGAACGTTTGTAGTTGACGTCTCTTCTTGGGGTTTAGATTAAAGTCACCAATGATAATCGAATATCTATTCATGGGGTGCTTTTATGGCGATGTTCTGTTCGATTGGTGAGTGTGGTTGAATGTATATCAGAAAGATGTGAAGTTTGTCATTGTCAAAAGGGATCGTAAAGTAGAGGCAATCATTTGTGGGTTGTTCGGTAATGGCGGGTTGGCTCTACGTGCGGTGTGGAGGATACCTCTCCCAGGGATCCTCCTCGTGCGTTGATGTTGATGTGTCCTTGTTTTTGTATGATTTCCCAGTTCTTGTATGTCACGTTTGTGTCGGTTTTGGTCTTTGTTTCTACGAAAAGAAGGCAACCTTGAATGTTGTTATTCTCTATATAATTATTTATTGGCGTCCATTTGTTACTGTGGCAATTGATGTTTGCGTATATGATGGTTGGTCGATCGTTCTGTACATGCATGGTGGCTTGTGTGGTATGATTTGAGGGTTCTGTCGGTGGTATGTTATCTGATGCTTGTTTGTCGAACATGATTATATACATTCTGTTACCGGAAAGTACAGCCTGTGTGCCAATGACATAGTCAATTATAAAGCGTTTGCGGAGCTTTTTGAGAATCTCTTCTCTGTTAGTGTTCTGTGTGTTGTTTATGTCATGTGTGTGTGGGTGTGTGCGTGTGTGATAATGATATGGTCGGGTATAGTCAGTGGGTTAGGGATTCTATTGTTATGAGTGGTTGAGTTTGGTATATCTGTAGTTTTTTTTTTCTTAATCCTTATGCTGGGGTTGCCTTCTATGAGTGTTGTCGGTCTCTTTGGGCATCTGGGTGACCACGCTGCGTGGTCCTCTGCGTTGCAGGCATCATATTTCGGTGGCTGTGGCGAACCGCATTTAGTTGCGTCATGCGCCCCCTTGACACTTGGTGCATGTTTTTTCTTTCCTGCATTCCTCGGTTGTGTGATCGTATGCGGAGCACTTGCTGCATGCTTGTGGTATTGGTTTGGGTGGGGAGCTTGGTATGAACCTGTAGAACCTATTTAGGTAATACAGTCCTCCGTCATATGTCATTCTTTCGAATGAGTCGATGTCTCCAGTTATAATTCTTATCATCGATGTTGGTATGTCTGTTGCTCTTGCTATGATGCGTTTGCAGTATCTATAAGGGTATTTATTGTTAGTGAGTTATTTGCCAATATCTTCGTCTGGGATTTCCTTTTCAACTCCAGAGGATTATGGTGTATGATTCGGTGTATGTGCGTTGTGTGTTCGGTGTGGTAGTTAGTTGTTGTTGGGTTCGGGATGTTTTGATGAGATGCTTGTCCATCAGTTCCTGGAGTTTATTTTTGGATTCTCTTTTGTTTGTTTTAAGAGTGAGGTTGTTGTTTATCAGTTGTATGATAATGTCCTTGTTGTTGGGCATGTGTGTTTCCCATAAGCGTGCAAGTTGTATGCGTGTGATGGTGGCATTCGTTCTTATTTCATAGTTGTGTTTGTAGGAGTTGAATTCATTTGGTGGCTGTGGTCTCTCCTGTGTTCTGTGGGCGCTTGTGTGTGTGCTTTAGAGGGCTGTGTGTGTGTGATGCCTGTGTCTCTGTTAGATTTGGTGTGGTTTTTTATTTCTTACTCGTTTCGATGTTTTCCGCGGTCGGCGTGTGGGGCTTTTTTTTTTTTTTAGGTTCCTTGCTGTTTATAGGTGCGCTGTCCTCGTTTGATGCTGACATTGGCTGGGTGTCCATCGCACTCACACTTGATGCACGGCTCAGGGTTGATTAATTTAAAATAAAGTTATGTTACGATAGTATAATTTATTAGATATGAACAGGCGTAATCAATTTAATTTATACTCGGTTGATTAATAAAATAACAAATCGCCAACACTGTAATTTACACATGGCAACACTGAAAATCATTTGGTTGAAAACTAATGTAAAACGATTTTGAGATTATATTACGGCA
Organism: Othius punctulatus; assembly: GCA_951805005.1. Taxonomy (NCBI): domain Eukaryota; kingdom Metazoa; phylum Arthropoda; class Insecta; order Coleoptera; family Staphylinidae; genus Othius; species Othius punctulatus. The sequence goes on from OX638146.1 coordinate 37,101,662, forward strand.
AATGTCAATCAAAAGTCGGAACATACCGTCGAGTGTTTATAGTTACTCAATACTCATTTGTGTTTTGATCAGGTGCTGCGTTTGTGGAATCTGTTATCGAATTTTTCGCTCTTATATATTTTTTTTGTTTGTTTTAAAAAGGGTTGATTTGATTGTGTTGTGCTTAATTTAAAATAAGAGATATTTAACATGTGATAACAATACCAGATTTCAATAAATAATTAACTACTTGTATAATTTGCAGAGTATGTTGTAACCGCTTACAAACTTATCAATAGAAATTAGACGATGTTTAATCTATCGGTATTTATTTGTTATCAGCACGTTAGCACGCCTCCATTTTTATGTTGGTAAGATTGTTTGTATATTTATGTTGGTAAGAGGGACGTTGTTGTTGGGTGTTTAAAATTCATTTCTCTCGCTTGGAGTGGCGTACGCCCTGATGCTGACGACTGTCGAGGCTGTTCTGTGCTCAATTCCGTTCTTATATTTTCGTTTCTAATCATGCCTCTACTTGTTATCCCGTTCACCTTGCCGCGATCTCCAGGGCTTTACTTTTTTATCTTTGGTTGAATATCCGTGTCTCACATCAATATGTCAGAGTGAGCCGATATATGATTTTATATATCTTGATTTTTGTTTCTATTGACACCTCCTTTCCCCCAAGTGTATTGCGTGATGTAGATTGCCTGCCTTCTCCTTTCTGTGGTTTATGTTTATTTCCTATCTTCCTTATTCTTCAAAAGTTGGTCCTAAATAATGAAAGTATTAAATCTGTTCTATATTTGCTCTTTCTATGTATATATTTATCATTTCTTCTTCATTTGATATGCCCACCATTTTGGTTTTTGCTTGTTCATTTTTTATGCCTGCTTCATGCATCATTTCATTCCATATTTTTATATTCTCAAGTATATATTTTTTCACTCTTTTCTACTTATCACAAATACTAGTGGTTTTGTTTTTATCTCTGCTTTTCTTATTATTTTATCCATAACAGTAGATAATGTAATTGGGAGATGTTCCGCTTAGTGATGAGCCTATAGGCGTTCATTTTATAGAAGTTGTTGTTGAATACACAAAAAAAAAGTTTTATTCTAAAGTCAATTTAATTAGGTTGAATATGCGTGGGGATTATTGTTTTTGTGTATAATTTTTTTAATTCAGTTGGCAAGTAGGTGATTCTGTTATTGTTATATTTGTATATGCATGTATTATGTCAAAAGAAGCTAGAGAGTAATATGTTGATAATTTTCATTGCTTATGTGGCTTATAAGTTCTGTTCTGTTTTTAATTGTGTGTTTAGGTTTTGTATTGAATGATGCTATTAATGTTGCTGTTTATGATTTTAGCTATTTTATGTGTTGGTGAGTTAATTTATGTAGTAATAGGTCTGATTGGTATTTCTTCTTCCTTTATTATTTGGAATTGGGTTTTGATTATTGATTTTATTCTGTACTTTTCCTATTCATTTGTCCTATTCTCCTTTCATATTTTTTTCGCCTCTTTGTTGGCGGTCGTTAAAGTAATTTAAATTCTTCAGTATTAAACGATTATTTGAGGGCGGTTTTAATAACTGGAAGGTACAGTTGGAAGTACTATTTGGTACAGTTGCCGCGTTTCACGTGGGGGGCCGGGGTTCGATTCTGGGCAGACATGTGATTTTTATTCGGGTAAAAATGTCTTGGTTAATAATAATAAATAATAATAATAATTAATAAATAAAACTCGCGCGCCTCCATATTCAAATAAATTCATTCGCGCCAAAAATCAGACGGACCAATCAGAAGCGCGGTGACCTCGATCAAAATCGCGGTGGAGGGGGTAAAAAAGTACTTTCAGACCCCTGTGTAAATCCTTATGGGAAAATGAGGCCGAACTGTCCTAGGTACACTACTTAAATTTACACGCTTTTAATTCAAAGTAGGAAATTATATTGACACTTGCTCCCGTATCTATTTTAAATTTAGCCTTTATATCTGCATCTTCACCTATACTCAACTCTATAATGCAACGATTAAAGTTATTGAGGTTTTTGTTTCCATTATTAATTGTGTCTATACTACTCAGGTGATCATTACAATTATCCGATTGATTCACTTGGTTTACAGATTTATTCCTACATTTATTTACAAAGTGATTGTCCTTTTTACATTTTAAACATTTTTACCGTATGCTGGACATTTATTTATCGGATGTGAATTACCACATCTTGTGAACAGTCTTTAATTTCCCTTTGTACCTGATTGTAATTTCTATTTTCGTTCGATCTTGAAGAATCTTCTCGGAATTTTTGTGTTGTTTTCTTCTGATTTCTTACTTGATCCACTTCTTTGTAATTTCTTGTCTTGTCTCCACTCGTTGATTGTTTCATATCCTGAAGCTGCTGTCTGGATGTTTCGGTTAACACACATGTCTCGATTGCTTTTTCCAGAGTGTACTCTTGATGTTGTAGAAGTTGCTCTCGAACCTTCTCATCTTTTATCCCAATGATTAGCATCGTTTTTATTAATTCCGTTTTAAAATTTTCAGGGAATTCGCACTGTTTTGCTTGGTTTTTTAATGACGTGACATACTGTTCTGTGCTTTCCTCATTTTGGCCGGACGTGAAAAATTGATATCTTTCGTAGGTTAGGTTCTTTTTTGGAATGAAATAGTCATTAAATTTCTTCTTTAGTACAGTAATTTTGTCCTTATCATCGTCACTAAATGTGAAGCTATTGTAGAGTGCAATGGCTTCTTCGCCCATTAAATGCAGTAAATGTGCACATTGCGTTTTTTCTGGTTTTGAGTCTAATTCTACAGCGGCGGAGTATATTTCATACCTCTGCTTCCATTGTCTCCAATTATCACTGAGATTGCCGTTTAATTTAATTGGTTGGATTCCTCTGCTTTCCATTTTCACGTCTTATTTTTATTTCTCCTTTTAATGTCCGTTAAGCTGCGCCATGTTATATATCTAGGAGTGGATCTAGGAATCGACTGAACAACACAACTGCCATGTGTATACTAACTTTATTAAAACTCCCATGCGTGGTTGTTGCGGTAGGTGAGACAACCTTCTATACCTCTAAGGCACATACATTACATACATTACATCTATATTACATACATCTATTACAGCAAACATTAGAGGGTTACCAACATAATTTGCGTACGGGTTTTCCCCAGTAAACGCTATGCTACGTAATTTCTATGTAAATCGTAAATCTAGTTTTTTTTTCTGGAAATACTGCAAATGCCTCGTTACTATACCGCAAATACAAAGTAGTGTGTCAGGCACACAGCCAACTGTGATGGAATACTGTAGTATTTGCATCTCTTTTTAACTTACGTGTTTAATATGATATGATAAAACAAACTTTTTAGATATAAATGGAATTTACTCAACAACCTGCAACAAATGTAGTGTAAAATACATTTGAGAAACCGGCAGACCTTTAAAATTAAGAATAAAGGAACATTTAAGAGACAAACATTTTGGACCTACATTTTCACAATCATAGTTTCGACATAAACAAAAATACTACACTCTTACACAATACAGATCAAGACCTTAAGAGCGCGGTTTTTCGGGCGTAAAAGTGTTTCTCAACTTAAACGCTGTTAATAATCACTTTCACGTTATATTTTCTGTACCATAAATTAACAAAATAAATACTACGTGTCGCTGTATAGTAAGTTTTTTGATTATTTACGTTTTTCTATGAAATTTCATGAAATCGTCGCTTTTTGCCGTTTTTCATCTTCATGGATTGTATTTGCAAATATTTGCGCAATTTTAAAGCTTTACATGAATATAGACCTGATTCTACGTGTCACTGTATAGTTTATAATAAAAATTACCAATTATTTACCATATTATTTATATAATTTGATTCAGAGAAATTATGTTTATTCATTCCAAAAATATATCCTGAAACCTTGTAAAATACTGTATCTAATAAGATATAGTACTTATTAATTAACAGATGTTTTATGGTTTTATTAATTATTTAAAATGTACCTAAATTGAATATCCCGCCGTGAAAATAGTTAAAAATTTGCTCCTAGCAGTTCATATGTTTGCTATGAGATGGATCAATGACATAATTGCTAAGCCATGTTGCCAACACTTGTAACAGACGTTTGAAATATGCGAATCAAGTGTAAAGGTCATTTTTTACCGCTGTTTTTCAGCTCTGTCGGGGCTCAGCCGTTTGAACGAACGCCGACATTATTTTGCGGACTTCGCATTTAAACCGCGAAATATCGTAATTCTTATCATTTTTAATGCAGGACATTCTAAATCTTTGCAACGCGAATGATGATTGCCCCATCACCATGGGCATTATCGTAAATGGGTTTTTTGTGCTATTTTCTGTAATAAGGAAATTAGTTTTTTATTTACTATTTTTCTAGCAGCCTAGGAAACATTTTTTTTTGTCATTTTTTAAAGAGTTTAATCTCTTCTCATATTTTTTTATGATATGGTTAACACATTCAATTTTTGTGATATCCTTCCCATACACACAAATCTCGAAATACGCAAAAGAACTACACAATGCACAAGTAAATTGTCACAGGAAGATTTAATAGTCTAACTAAATATAAAAAATATAAAATATGCAATAATAATTGTCATAGGGAGGAATTAGTCATACACAAAATACAGACACAATAGTTGTCACAGGGTGAAAGTAGAAAATAGTCACGGGGGAGACAGAAGTTTATAAAACACACACACAACCAAAACGCACAATAACCAAAGCAGAAACAGACGAAGAAAGCACAACCATAATTGAATAGGATTTTCAAATTAACTACGCACCCGAATGTAAAGAAACCTAAATGAATCTATTTGCATGTGGGGTGTTGTTGAAATCTCTAGGGCGAAATGCACGCACTTATAATACTTTAAGAAGGGATAAGTATGTACACAAAATTTGGGTCCTGAGGAGATAAGGAGATAAGTTCTTGGGTCGTTTGTAACTGCCATCTTAATACTACCTCTGTTCCATAATAAGTGAGCCATTTGAGTTTTCTTTCAAACTTATTAACACTTAGTTATTTTTTTAATTTATATTTTGATGTTCTTAATATACGCAAAACTTATTTTGTGAAAAATAAACATCGGTAATGGCTCACTTCTTATGGAAAAAAAATAAAAATCGGTAATGGCTCACTTATTATGGAAAAACTAAAAATCGGTAATGGCTCACTTATTATGGAACAGAGGTATTAGTTTTTTGGACAGTTGAAGAGGTCACCACGAGCTTGCTTATATTGACACCAAACATTTGATTTGAAGTCAAAAATAAAAGTATTTAAAATAAATATGGTCTCAGTTTACTTATAGTTTTATTAGGGTGAAATTGAAGGAAACTCGTTTTCCAATGTTATTTCGCGATCAAATAATCCCTCGTCACGACAACGAAAATGGAATTGGCTGTGTCAGGGCATCTATTTATTTTAAAATAAAAGTAATCTTAAAGTGTAAGAAATGTTTCATATACCTTTTTTGGCTAATAAGCTTCCAGTAATCTTAATAAGACTCAAATTTGGTCACATAAATTACAAAACTTGTAAAAGGATTTAGTGAATTTAATAAAATAAATATAACATTTTAAAGAAATTATTCCCTGATATTGAGAGGCCTCTTTACCCCAGCTAGTATACGGCATTATTAATAAGCGACAGCCAAATAATTTATGAACGGGTTAACATAATTACAATCGGAGAACTGAAAGAAAGTTTAGACATTTATCTACAATTAGACAAAGTTTTAGGAAATAAATTAAAAGTGACTTATTTCTGATCACCTAATCGGATTTATGTGCAGACAAGAATACTCCATTATAAATCAAGATATTGGTACAAAAAAAAAGAAGGTGGTTCACATCAATATTAGCTCCAAAGAAACCGAGGGAATTTCCATTTTATGTACCCTGTCTTAATTAAATAAATACAGAAGAAAATTTCACAAATCTGCTAAACAGCCATTCTTTTAATAAACATAATAAATCACCGTTTTATTATTTCCTAAAACTACTCGGCTCACTTGTAGATAAATATCTGAAGTTTCTAAATCAGGTCTCCGATTGCAATTATGTTGACCCGTTCATAAATTATCTTGGCTGTCGTGTACATGCAATTCCACATACCGCCTTTGGGTAAAGACGGCTTTTAAAATATATAATATAATATAATATAATATAATAATAATAATAATAATAATAATAATAATAATAATAATAATAATAATAATAATAATCCCTACTACTCCTCACCTATGGCGTAAATGGTTACTGTCTTTGTTTGAAAGAGAATTGTTACCCAATTATATAATATAATGTATCGGAAAAAAAGTGTTTATGCTCATAAATTAGCACGCGTCGAAAAAAATCTCGCGCTGCTTCATCGTAAAATTATTTGTGGTCCGCCGCAAAAAAAAGCTGGCTATACAAATTAAACACATGGCAACACGTTCAATTTTTTGCACGCAAATTTCGTTAGTAAGGAATGCAAAACATATTACAGAGCGCTTTTAAATCAAATCCTGGCGGATTTATCAACAACTCGAGGCCAGTTTTCGCGCCAAAACCCCGCTCTTAAGACAAATTTTATTCGAAGCTTTTGAAATAGATAAAACTATCAATACAGAAAACAACATACAGTGATTTAATGACCAAACTCAATTAACAATTAAACCTGTTTATACATTTTTAAATAATCCATTTAACATGTAAAACAACAAAAACAATTAAATAAAACTTCAAATTACTCATATATCAACATTTAAAATTACAATTAAAGTGAATTCAAGATATATAAACATTAGATACGTAAGTAAATCATTCTAAATATAAACATATTAAATAACTGAAACACTTATTTAAGAATTAATTTTACTTTCTATCACCAAAATTAATACCCCTATAAAAAATAACCCTCACGCATTTGAATACTTCCCCACAATAACAAATTACACACTATAATATTGAACACATAACAAATACTATTATAATTTATATTTAAACATTTTGTAAGACAATTGTCTCCAATTTTATATTTAACCTAAATAATGTATTGTATTCTTCGTAGATGCATCTGAAGATGATTATATACTAACCGAAATTAGTCGGGCGAAATAAAGTAAATACTTCACAAAATAAAATATATTTTACCGGTAAGTAATAAATAAGAATATAACAACAAAAAATAATAATAATAATATTTTTTTAATGCTAACACCGTTTACAGGTTTACACAAGTCAATATAATTTACGCAATATAATATATATATATATATATATATATATATATATATATATATATATATATATATATATATATATATATATATATATATATATACCGCGCGTTTTTTTTATCTCTGAACATAGGCCATGTTCAGTTTTAAAACGACAGTATCAATTGCAACCAGTTATGCAACCAACATTACTTGCGCCTGCAACTCGATCATTTAAAATGTCAAAACTGTTGACAGAATATGTATTCTACGCAAGAATTATCCTGAGACACCAATCCCATCATTCCTGTTCAAATAGGAATCATCAACTGTTAATCCCGAAATAGTAACTCATTTGTGAAAGTGCCCTATTTAAACACTTTCTTGCGTTGAATAAATTGCAATGCATAACAATTGCATGCAACCAAAATTACATGCACTTGTAACTTGATCATTTGAAATGTCAAAACTATTGATAGAAAATTTATTCAACGCAAGAAAGTGTTTAAATAGGGCACTTTCACAAATGAGTTACTATTTCGGGATTAACAGTTGATGATTCCTATTTGGACAGGAATGATGGGATTGGTGTCTCAGGATAATTCTTGCGTTGAATACATTTTCTGTCAACAGTTTTGACATTTCAAATAATCGAGTTGCAGGCGCGTGTAATGTTGGTTGCATAACTGGATGCAATTGATACTGTGGTTTTAAAACTGAACATAGGTCTATGTTCAGGAATAAAAAAAACGCGCGGTATATATATATACACAATAAATACACAAATACGATATAAAAATGCAACTAAAATGTAGACATGATAAGTCTTGACGACTACAAAGAGGGAATGTTAAGTTAACCATAATCAAGTAATTAAATAAATGAGTCATAGATAGATATGCTATATTGCTTAAAGATGTATTCGCCACAGATGTAACAAAATACATTTGGATTATTTTAGCAACGTCTCTGTGCCATATTAATATCGACAGTTTTTAGGAAAACTATTTCTTAGTCACATACAAGTTGAAAATCTGACTACCTTACAAAGATAAATTAATTAATTAAACTTGTAGAGTATGGACGTAGGCAACCCAATATACGTATACAATATTAACATTTCATCATAACATCAGTAATACAGTTTATTATTGTTAATATTTATAATTATGATTCATACACACAAGCAATGTAGGAATGTGGGGGGGTGCTTCAGGGGGGTATTTGCCTCACAGAGAGAACAAAGGGATAGAAGATTTAATGAGGGCAGAAGGAGAAGAAGCGTAATATAATAATGGAGAAAGAATAATCAAACTGTGTGTAGAAAATAATCGGATAATAACTGACACAAAATTTAAACACAAGAATTTACGTAAGTTTACAAGCAACATGCATCGAAAAATACATAATAGATTACTTTCTAGTAGATAGATAGATAGTTAATTTAATATTAAATCATTTACAATACATGATATTTGTTTTGCCAGTAACACACATATACAATAATACATCACATTATAAAAATATACTTAGCACATATTAAAAATCATACATTAAATACACTAGACTATAACCAACAAGATAAATTGGAATGGGGTAAAAAATGTTAAAGTAAAAAGACAGGCGGAAATTGGAAGCGACCATTGCCTATTAAGGATGGACATGAAAATAAATCAGGAAAGAAAACCCAACAGAAGAAAAGGGTAAAAAAATTAAAGGGTACAAACTGAAAGAAAGCACAATTAGACAGAACTACCAAAAAGAAATTAGTGTCAAAATAGCAGAAGATGGCACACAGAAAGGAATAGAAAATATGTGGAATACATTAAAAATCAACACCCTATATACAGGGTGGCCCACCTATCCTCGCTCGGACCATTGCTGCTAGACTAATGAAAACTTAGGAAAACATCTGAATTTAAGGTAATGGACACTTGATGCGCTACCTTTTAAAGTTATTTTCGAGTAGACAGAGTTAAATTTTATTAAAATGTGAATAACTTGGCAACGTTGCATCTAATCTCAAAAACTAAAAATGATTTGTGAAGCCCACATAAAGCAGATTCTAAAAATGAAATAATATACCGGGTAATCAATTTAAAAAAGAGACCAAATTTGGTGTCCCGGATTTATGGTATACTCTATGTACTCGAAAATAATTCTAAAAGGTACCACATCAAATGTCCAATTACTTCCAATCACATGTTTTCCTAAATTTTCATTAGTCTAGCAGCAATGGGTCGAGCGAGGATAGGTGGGCCACCCTGTATATATTGTAGAATTAACCTCGGAAGATGGGTAATTATAGCCAAAACTAGCTAGTAAGGTCAAGAAGACGTAATAAAAACAAGAAAAACAAGAAAACATCTTATATATAAACTACGTGTAAGTACACCATAAGTACAAAACAATAAAATAAAACAATTCATGACTTGTTACACGAATTTAATGAATTCCTGACTGTTCATGAATTGTTGCTTATTATTGTTCATCATTGTTCAATATTGACGAACACTAGTTTGCGTTTCATTAAATTATTTCTAATACTTTTTATTAAATGGGGAACATAAATTTAAACATTACTTTTTTGAGTTATTTATTAAATTCCCTTATTATTTTATAATAATTATTATAATTATTATTAAATAATAGGTACCCTTACTACGTTATTACGTTATCATTTAAGAAAAACTCGTCTCAAGTATTGATATCCTTTTATTGCTTAAATCAGTGCTATAATAAAGATTAACCCCAATTTTATGTGTTAAGGTGGAAAAATAACATGAGTGTTGACTATAAGAACATACTTCAGATTTTTTTGGTCCTGGAGCAAAAGTGTCTTTTTTTGGCCTAAATTGACCTAACTCGACCTTCAGTACACTACTAGTGTACAATAAGATAAGTCTAGAATTAAGGGAGTGGAACGTATTACAATTTAAGCTTAGAATTAAGAAAATATACTTAGTAGGTAAATAACAAAAAAGAGTAACTAATAAATGATTGTATAACTATTAAATGTAACAACCCATTTGATATGTAAGTGTATAGCTATAAGAGCTTAATAAAAGTTATTATTATTATTATTATTATTACTTATGCTCTAATTAGTCATACGCTTAGTCAAATCCACAAGATTACAATTTGTTTCTAGTTTTCGTATAGAGAACTAAAATAACTCAAAAACTTGACATGATGGTGTTTTTTTTTGTTACATTTTCTGTTTCGGCATAGTAAATACTTAAACCATGTGTTTTAATTTATATTTAGTAAATTTAAATTTGAACAATAATTACACGAATACACAGGCAACCCAATGATCACACGGAGAGTACTACAGGAGTACCAAAGGTGTCGGTGAAGTCGTTTTCTACTTTATTATACGGTAATGCCGCCTTATGTGGTTGCTATGAATATGGGAAATAACCTCAAATTTGTCAGATATACAGTTTTTTTATTATTAACTTGTTGATTGTATGTATATCACCAATTTTATTAACTTATATTTATATACAATTATATTAGCACCACGCGTAAACCATAAAGTTTTACTCCATCATCCGAAGCAAGTGGGGATCAAATTGAGTAGTAACGTTGTAGTAATTAACTTGAGGGGCATACAAAAACATGGTTAGAAGGTTATGTTTTCTGTTTCGGCATAGTACTTAGTACACTAAGTGTTTTAATTCATATTTACTAAATATAAATTTGAAAATTGAAACACGGTTATACAGGCAACCCAAATAACACGGATAGTACAGCAGGAGTACAAAAGATGTCGCTGAAGTCGTTTTCGACTTTATCATACGGTAATGCCGCGTCTTATGTGGTTGCTATGAATATGTGAAATAACCTCAAATTTGTCTGATATACAGCTTTTCCATAATTAACTAGTTGATTCAATTTATATTAACAATAATATTAACTTATATTTATAAACAATTATATTTGAACCACGCGTAAATCATAAAGTTTTTCTCTATCAAGTGGGGTTCAAATTGAGTAGTAACATTGTAGTAATTAACGTGAGGGGCATACAAGAACGTGGGATTAGGTGTAGGCAGCAGGGAAAATGAATTTCTCGAAATCTAAAGATGCAACAGACTTAAATAAAATAAAAATTGAAATCAAAACTGAATACGATTCTTCCAACGAAGGGAATGATGCGGATGATTTCGGAGAAGGTTCGTTTAACAAATTTAAATTGGAAAATCTGTGAGAACTTATTTATATTGAATACCTGATCGCAGTTTCCAGCATTAAATCATATTGCGCAAACGTTAAATTAGCTATGCTTATTTTTCAATATAATTGTTTCTTTTTAATAATGGCCTGCAAAATATCCAAAGCAGAATACCGTTCATTCCTTTACCCCATTGGTATCTCCCGGAGATTCTTGCTTCTTATCCGCTGCTTAGTCATTCAAGCTTTTAATTGTAGGGAACTTGGCATTGAAGCGGTTAATCACTTAATTGATTTATTATTATAACTGACATAGTATCAAACGACTTTTTGATTTTACGTTTTTCAAAGTTTAACGTGAACTAACTTTTTCTAATTCAAACTGCTATTCAGAAATATGAGGTTGTGTACCCCAAAACCAGCACGGACACTCACAAGGTTGAGGGCACAGTATTATTGGCATTATTGAGAAGCGGAAAATATTGAATGAGGGATTACTCGTATAATTATTAGTATATTGAATGTGTGCTGTTCTCAGCTTTATCTGTGTTTGAGCGGCGTCCAAATATAAATGAGATAAAATACACATTATAAATACATTATTATTATCTATGAAACATAATTAAGACTTATTATTACCATATATTAATTAATAAACATAAAAATAGCCGTAATAATAATACGTACCTGAAAGGAAATACGTTACAATTTAATGTTCTACTCCGTTTACCTAAGAAACTATATTTACATAAGTAATTTATAAGGCTTCATAATTGTGCATGAAAATTACATGTATATTCCATTCACGACCTTTTTGCAACTGAGTTGGCTGGGTTTTCTTTTTGTCATGTTGGACAAACTGATTCAGTGAAGCAACGGAAGTTAATTATTTTCTTGTGTCGATGTCTATTAGACATTTGCTACCTACCACATTGTCAGATTTATAATTTAATAGCATTTAATACAAATTGGCATACCTAAGTCTCCATACAATCGTTGTCCAAATTGCAATAAATTGAATGTTTTTCAATGCTTTATTTTTCTTTTTTTTTCTTGCCGTTCCATTTTCATTTCTAATAATTTAAACTTTACATCTGGCAACAATGTTATTTAAAAAATATAACCTCAAATTGAAAACAACTATAAAATTTGACAAGCTCCTTTGGGGAATTCAGTTATTTCCCAAAGACTACCAACAAAATGACTAAATATTCATAAACTCCCCTGACACAAAAACATCGTGAATGGAGAGTACTTTAGTAAAGTTCCGTTACATAATAGGTACTCGTCAACACTAAGTTTCTCCCTCCTAATTTAACACCATGTGTTTCTTGTTTCAGTTTCGCAGCCGCTGTGTTACAGCGCAGGTGAAGATATAGATCCAGAGGTACGTAATGGACCTAAAGAAAATAATATAGTTTCTAGCTTTCGGTTTTTTCAGGGTTATTCATGTGTAGTAAAGATAGAAGATGAGAAGGTGCAGATAAATACAGTTACACCATACACATGTGAAACATGCAATGCCACTTACGATGGCTTGGCAAGCTATGAGAGGCATCTAGAGACTAAACATGGTGGTGAAGTTAAAAAAGAGGCGACTAACGAAACGTAAGAAAGAAATTACCTACAAGATTATTTTACCTAATGTAACTCACATATCGGCGGCTTACAAGTGAAACACACTGTCTATTTTTGGCTGTTTTTGGTCAAGTTTTATTTTGATGGATTACTAAATTGTAACAAATCTCAGGCTCAGTAGGGGTATAGTAAAGGGTCCTGTAGCCGAACTTCCAAATTCTTAACTATTACTAAATTAAATTGTTCTATATGTTAAGTAAATCTGCGCACACACTGTATAATATACATTACAATTGTATAAGTTTGCATGTCAGATTTTCAACAAACATGAATATTTTTACAGATACATCATCCACAAAGAAGAAAGACCTTTTAAATGTGATGAATGCACCTCAAGTTATGCTACATCAAGTCGATTGAAAACCCACATTATGGCCCACACAGGAGAAAGACCTTTCAAATGTGATGAATGCACGTCAAGTTTTACTACATCAAGTAATTTGAAGAAACACAAGATGAGCCACAGACGATGTAAACCCTTCAAATGTGATGAATGCACCTCAAGTTTTGCTACATCAAATCAATTAAAAGCACACGTATGAACCACAAATAAGATAGGCCCTTCAAATATCATGAATGCGCCTGAAGTTACACTACATCTATGGAAAGCTGTTTTACTATTTATTCAACGAAATCTTCATGTGTAAAATTAAAGAAGTGTCATTTAAGTTACATACGGGATAATTTAAAAACCAACTTTCCAATTATCTAAAATGTAATTTATATAACTTTCAATTTAAATTCCATTGTTTTTAATTATAAATAGGCTTCTTGTGTTGTAAACAGAACATGTTGTAAAGAATGTTCATATTAATTTTTTATGTGTTTCATTGAAACACACAGAAATCTATACACATGTTAAAAGGCTTGTTTTATATAAAACTCAATTAAAATGCAAGACTTGTAAAAAATCTGCGCTGTCTCTCAAAAAATCTCAAATAGAGAAGGAACTATTAGCAATATGTTTTGGCGTACAAAAGTTCTATCAATATGTTTATGGAAGAGAGTTTACAGTTGAAACCGATCACAAACCATTAATTTCCATATTCAAAAAATCATTAAACTCATGCCCAGCAAGATTACAAAGGATGCTTTTGACATTACAAAAATATAAAATAAATTTAGTTTACAAACCAGGCAAATATCTAATAATAGCTGATACATTATCACGAGCAACAGTAAATAAAGTATTCGAAGATAATTTAGAATTAAACGCTCAAGTATGCCTAATCGAAAAAAAAAATTAACAATTAAAGAGGACAGGTTAAAATAATTGATAAAAGCAACTGAAGATGATGAAGAATTAAAAATGATAAAAACCTTTATTAAGGATGGATGGCCAAAGAGCATAAATAAAATGACAGTAAATTTGAAACCATTTTACAAATTAAAGTCAGAAATAACAATGGGAAGCAATAACTTAATATATATGAATCAAAGAGTCATTATACCAAAATCATGGAGAAACAAAGTCCTTGAAGACATACACACAGGTCATTTAGGTATAAATAAATGCATATCGAGAGCAAAATTTGCAGTATATTGGCCTAATATGATAACACATATAGAAAATGTAATTAATAGATGTTACGTATGTAATAAATATTCAAACGCGAATAGAAGAGAGCCTATGATAAATCATCAAATAATCAAAAAACCATGGCAAAAAATAGGAATTGACTTATTTGAAATACAAGGTGAAACATTCCTTATTGCAGTGGATTACTACTCAAAATATCCGGAAATCATGATGTTGAACAAAAATCTAACTTCCAAAAATGTAATCAACAAATTAAAATCCATATTTGCTAGACATGGAATACCCAAAATTGTTGTATCAGATAGTGGAAGACAATTCATCAATGAAGAATATGAAACATTTTCCAAAGAATGGAATTTTCAAATAACTAAATCATCTCCACATCACCAACAATCCAACGGTTTTACAGAAAGATCAATTAAAACCATTAAGAAATCAATTAAAAAGACATTTGAAAATAAAGACGACATATACTTAGCTTTATTAAGTTACCGTAACACCCCTGTCTATGATACCTACACACCATCTCAGATATTAATGTCACGATACTTAAGAGACAACTTACCCATTAATGAAAACAAACTCAAATTATAAATAAGACAAAACTAAAGAACAAAATTGACACAAGACAAATCAAATCAAAAATTTATTATGACAAATCAGGTGTACGTCCAAACGTTGAACTTAGAAATGGAATGCAAGTTTGGTACCAAGAAAAGCCTAAAAGCCCTTGGAAACTAGGAAAAATTAAGAATAAAATAAGAGAAAGAACATACGAAATAGAAATAGAGGATGGAAGATGTATAATAAGAAATAGTGTTTACATTAAAAACTTCAAAGGTTCAAACGAAGTGATACAACGTTCAAATTTTGTATATAATAATAATATGGTAAATGATAACATTGCAGATGATAATATTGTGAATGACAACATTACAGATGATAATATTGTAAATGACAACATTACAGATGATTGTATTGTAAATGATAACTTTGTAGATGATAACATTGTAAAAAGAGTGAGCTGTAAAAGAGTAACCAGAAAACCAAAAAGACTGTATGACTATGTAACGTAATAAGGGAGATGTAATAGATGTATGTAATATAGATGTAATGTATGTAATGTATGTGCCTTAGAGGTAAAGAAGGTTGTCTAACCTACCGCAACGACCACGCATAGAAGTTTAATAAAGGGAGTATACACATGGCAGTTGTGTGGTTCAGTCGATTCCTAGATCCACTCCTAGATATAGGTATAACATTTGCAAATTCAGTAGTCCACACTGACTTTTTGGCAGTTCGGCTGTCATTGTGACAGCATGCAGTGGCGTGCCGCTAGCACTATTAAAAACCGGCTTCTATACTATCCCAAAATGTCTACATCAGAACATAATTCGTGCTTCCTAATAGCCCAGTTTAGGAGTGCACCTGAAATGGTCTTTTCCAGACACCCGATATGCATCTTATGTATGGTCCGTTATTTTTTTAGAAAAAAAAGGTCTACTACCTGTTGCTTTATGTTGGTCAAAACCAAAATTACTACAAAAATCACTACATACGTAACCTCGTTTTCGAGAAACACTATTACTACTACACTACTTTACTTACTACATTTACATTTACTTACATTTACTTACTACATTTACTACATTACTTACTACTACACTACACTAGACTAACAGAGTTGCCACTTATAGTATCGAGAGAATGTTCCCGAATAGTATAGAATGCTGGTGGATCTTTAAATAAAAACAGACTATACAAATATGTATTTGCCAAATAATCACATGTTGGCGACATCTGTTGGAAGTTAGTTGCGGATACAAAATCGGGTTGGCTGCACTGCGCAGTGCATGCCCCCTCCATTAACGTTCCGTCTATGTGAAATGCCCTGAGGAGCTTCGGTCACATTCATAAACTAATTCCCGTACTGTGCACAAGCCGAGCCCTAATAGGTATGTATTTCAATCTGTTTAACCGTAATAATGTCAGTCTATGTACAAACACGTTTTTGCAAACACAATATAATAATTCAGCGCCTAGAAAGCCGTAACTTTGGCATAATTTATGTTTACGATTGATTGTAATATGCGTTCGTCATTTTAGCCCTGTGATTGATGGCGTTTTTCACAAATTACAAATAATAATCCGTACTGCTGCTAAAATGCATTTTGCTCGCGTGTTCAATTGAATCACTGATTTCAGAAGCAATCACAAATAACCAGTTCAGAGATTATTAATGGAAAAATTACTGATCAAGGTTGTTTGTGATTTCAGTTGATAATTCTGAAATCAGCGAGATTCAATTTCATTCGTTGGATTTTCATTTCCTTACGTACTACGGTTTGGTTTATTGTCTTATTATGTGAGCTGTTTAATAATGAGTTGCGGGTTCAATGCACGTATCAACACCGAGTGGGTCTGAATCTAAAAATAGGCACTTCTAAATATGGACTGGAGAGCGTTATGGCTTCATGGAGCCCCCCCACGTACAGCTTTAAATATTTTTTTATTGCGTTCAATAATAATCAATATCAATTAAATAATGATTATAATTTCCGGATTTTATTATTTAAATAAAATAAAATATTGATTAAGGCCCCCCTGGGCAAGTACCCCATTAGCATATATCATAATGCGCCGCCACTGTTGGTAAGGGAAGCCAACATCCATATTTTCATACATGACAGGATGTCCATACAGGATATACACTCATGACAGGATGTGCGAGATAAGATACAACAGCATGGGGATCTCGGAAACCGTAAAAGTTACAAACGTTACATAAAAGTTGCACAATTTAACGGTCAGTAATATTCGGTTGTGAAAACCAGAAATTTCCGCTTGCCTCCGGAGATATTCGACAAAATCCGAAATCTTGCCATTTGGTTTTTATTTTTCTTGAAGTTATTTGAATAGGTATAAAAAAACAAACGGCACTTTCTCATTGCCACTTTTTTAGCTCTACAAAACATTGTTTATAAATTTTCAGTTTCGTTTCGAAGAAACTATCAACTTTATATTTTTGTATGGCCCGTAAATAAAGCACGCCCTGTATTAAATAGCATTTCCTATTACGAGTTCAACAATTTATACCACAGTATGGTTTCTCATGTTTTTCATTCAGAAAAAAAAGTTTGTTAATGCATTTCGAACAATTTGATGTAGCAGGCGTTGAAATGAGCGACGGAGACAAAATTTATCACCTAATTTTAAGATTTTAGAATAACTAAATGAACAGAACAATTCTCATACCCTAGTAAAAAAATAATTAGTGTGGAAATGGATACTTGTTTAAACTCCATTATTATGACTTGGTAAATAACGTGCGCTTTGAGTCTAAAAAAATATTTTATTTTAAAAATTAATTTATTATAAAATAATTATAAACTCAAAACGCGTGTTATTTACCCAGTAATAATAAGTGTGGTTCTCAATAACTACAGGGTGATTCATTGGGGAATGCACATACAGTAACGGTAGATGCGGCACACTTGGGTGATTCTAAATAAACTATATTTTATGGGTCTATCGTTCTTTATTACCAATATACAATGTGATTCATTAATATTGCCCATTTTTTCAATTAATCATGCCTTACGAACCACCCTATAAATGTTTGTAATATTTGGTACGTGTGTTCTTTGCCCACTGTAGTGTCGATTAACACAATAAAAGAAAATCTTATTCTAGGTCCGGCTTTAAAAAAATTAATAAGTAGGTTTCGACTCGAAACAACACCCTCTATATCAATATTTTAAAATTTTGTCTGCATATTTGGAAAGAGCAGAAAAAATTAACTAACACTGAATGTATTTGGTTCTTCCGCATACAACTTTGTTACTTATTAACTTGAGTCAAATCTCAAGCAGAAAATTAAAAATAAATAAATTTCCTTTCCTAAATGATCATTTTACAGCTTTAATCAATAAAAGCATCAACTATTTCATATTCTCTTAATTTGATTTCTCTTTGATCAACTTAATTTTTTACAAAATATTATTATCGATGACTAACTTTCAAACACCCTGTATAATAATCCCCTGAATAAATGATCATAACATTTGTTCATTCCGCTACAAAATAATGAATCACCCTGTATAATATTTCGTTCAACTATTCTTGCTAAATTGTTTTTAGTTACTATTTTGGTACCTATTCCGGGTTAAAATTAGGTAATAATTGTTGTCTTCATCGCCATTAAATGAGCATAACAATTCTCATACCACAGTAATAAAATATATAAATAAAATAATAATTGTTGTTCTAAATAAGTATAATGTTTCCATGTTTAACAACCAATCTTGATAAATTATGTTTTGTTATTATTTTGGTACTTATTCGTGGTTAAAATTAGATAATAATTTTTGTCTTCGTCGCCAGTATATGTACAGAACAATTCTCATATCACAGTAAAAAAATAATAAGTGTGGTTCTAAATATCTATAATGTAATGTTTAACAACTATTATTGCTAAATTACTTTTAGTTACTATCTTGTACCTATTCTGAGTTAAAATTTGATAATATTTTTTTTCTTTGTCGTCACTTCAACACCTACTACAAGAAAATGTTCATAATGTATTAACAAAAGCATTTTTCTGAATTAAAACATGAGAAACTATACTGTAATATAAATCGTTGAATTCTTAATATAATGCTATCTAATACAGGCTGTACATTGTTTACGGGCCATATATAAAAAATAAAGTTGATGGTTTCTTCGAAACTGAAAATTTGTAAGCGCCATCTTGTAGAGCTAAAAATGTGGCAATGAGAAAGTGCTTTTTGTTTTTTTATACCTTTTCAAATAACTTCAGAAAGAAATAAAAACAAAACCGCAAGATTTCGGATTTTGTCGAATATCTCCGGAAGTAAGTGGGAATTTCTGGTTTTCTTAACAGAATATTACTGACCACTGAATTGCACAACTTTTTTTGTACTTTAACCGCCTTTGTAACTTTTACGGTTTCCGAGATCCCCATGAGGTGATCCTTATCTTGGACACCCTGTACATGCAGGGGTCTAATAGCACAGCTTCTCCTGCATTCGGGTGAGAGAATCTGAGCCGCTTATAAATAAGTTGTGGGTGCATTGCACATATTAGGGACTCCAAGTGGGTCGGAATGTAAAAATATCCACTTCTAAATATGGATGGGAGAGCTGATGCTATGTGGTGAGCAGCGGCGTGTTATGCCTTCAAGGGGGCCCGGGCATGTACATTTTTAAATATGTTTTTATTGCGTTAAATATTAATCAATATCAATTAAATAATGAATATAATTTCCGGATTTTTTTATTTAAACAAAATATAATATTGATTTTGGGGCCCTTCTGACGCTGGGGGCAAATGTCCAATTTGCCCCTAGGCAAATAGGATAATGCGCCACTGGTAGTGGTGAAATAAAATACATAATAAAAATGATTTTGTTATTAATTGTTTAATATAAAAATATCAGTGCCGCAGTGAACTTGTTCAATCCTCGTGCGTAACAATATATCGGTAGGTTCCTCATAAGTTTCTAAACAAATTACGGACACTGCACATAACCGCAGAAAGCAACAGAAATATAACAAATTTACAATTCTATTTGAAAATATAATAAATATTGACGATGACAATTGAAAATATAATTGATTTTGACTGTTTTAATAAAAAATATGACAAGTTATGACAGTTATATTCGAAAATATGACAATTTTTAATACATACAGTTGAAAATATGAACGTAACAATTACATTTGAAAATATGACAAATTAACAATTCTATTTGAAAATATACTAAATTTCGACGATTACATTTGAAAATATGACAGATTTTGACAGTTTAACAATGACAATGTTTAATACATCCAGTTGAAAATATTACCTTAACACCTTTGTTAAAAGTGTAACAAATTTTGACGATTACAATTGAAAATATGATTGATTTTAAGAGTTGTCACAAATTATGACAGTTACAGTTGACAATATGCCAATTTTTTATACATGCTGTTGAAAATATGACACATATTAAGTGTATTGCGTATCAGAAGAGTTATAAATAAAAAGAAACTTTATCGTTCAATAAAAATATGTACTTCCTTAATTTAAAATTCTTTATTCGCTTTTGCGGCCAGTTTCGATTGATTCATCAAACATCCTCAGGCAATTGTCTAAAACTATTAAAATATGACAAGTTATGATAGTTGCACTCGAAAATATATTAAATTATTATGCTTACAGTTGAGAATATGACATTAACATTTTCAGTTGAACATATGACAAATTAACAAATCCATTTGAAAATATAATAAATTTTGACGATTACAATTGAAAATATATTGATTTGACAGTTATAATTCAAAATATGACAAGTTATGATAGTTACACTCGAAAATATGATAAATTATGTTACATACAGTTGAGAATATGACATATTAAATTTTCAATTGAAAACATGACAAATTAACAATTCCATTTGAAAATATAATAAATTTTGATGATTACATTTGAAAATATGACAGATTTTGATAGTTATACTCCAAAATATGACACTTCATGAAAGTTGCAGTGTAAAATATGACAATTTTTAATACATACAGTTGAAAATATGAACGTAACAATTACATTTGAAAATATAACAAATTTTGACGATTACAATTAAAAATATGATTGTTTTTGATAGTTATAATTAAAAATATGATAAATTATGACAGTTACAGTTGACAATATGCCATTTTTTTATACATGCTGTTGAAAATATGACACATATTAACAGCTTCAGTTAAAAATATGACATTAACAATTCCATTTGAAAAAATAACCTAATTTTAACAATAACATAAGACATATTTTGACAATTGTAGTTGAAAATATGACAAATTATGGTACTCACACTCTTGCAATTATGCCAATTTTTGACACATACAGTTGAAAATTTAACACATAATAAGTTTTAGTTAAAAATATGACGTTAACAATTACATTTGAAAATATAACAAATTTTAACAATTATAGTTGAAAATATGAGACATTTTGACAGTTATGGTTGTAAATATTGCAAATTATGACACTTACAGTTGAAAATGTGACAAGTTTTACATATACAGTTATAAATATGACAAATATCTACAGTTGTAGTTGATAATATGACATATTAATAATTACATTTGAAAATATAATAAATTTTGACAATTGCACTTGGAAATATGTCAGATTCGATGGTTACAATTAAATATATGACACATTATTACAGTTATAGTTGAAAATGTAACAAATTATGACAGTTACAGTTGACAATATGCCATTTTTTTATACATGCTGTTGAAAATATGACACATATTACCAGCTTCAGTTAAAAATATGACATTAACAATTCCATTTGAAAATATATCCTAATTTTAACAATAACATAAGACATATTTTGACAGTTGTAGTTGAAAATATGACAAATTCTGGTACTCACACTCTTGCAATTATGCCAATTTTTGACACATACAGTTGAAAATTTAACAAATAATAAGTTTTAGTTGAAAATATGACGTTAACAATTACATTTGAAAATATAACAATTTTTAACAATTATAGATGAAAATATGAGACATTTTGACAGTTATGGTTGTAAATATTGCAAATTATGACACTTACAGTTGAAATGTGACAAGTTTTACATATACAGTTATAAATATGACAAATATCAACAGTTGTAGTTGATAATATGACATATTAATAATTACATTTGAAAATGTAATAAATTTTGACAATTGCACTTGGAAATATGTCAGATTCGATGGTTACAATTAAATATATGACACATTATTACAGTTATAGTTGAAAATGTAACAAATTATGAGATACAGTTGTAGATATGTCAATTTACAAATATGTCAATTTTTAACATTCCGTTGAATGTAACAAATATTAACAGTTTCAGTTGTAAACTTGACATATTAACAATTATATTTGAAAATATAATATATTCTGACAATTACAGTTGAAAATATGACAGATATTTACAGTTACAGTTGAAAATATGGCAGATTTTGACAGTTATAGTTGTAAAAATGACAAATTATGACAGTTGCAGTTTAAAATATGCCAATTTGAGACACAGAGTTAAAAATATGACCCATATTAACAGTTTCAGATGAAAATAAGACATATTAACAATTACATTTAAAAATATATCAAATTTCAATAATGTCAGTTGAAAATATTAGAGATTTTGACAGTTTTATATAAATTAAATTATACAGTTATAGTTAAAAATGTGCCATTTTTTTACACATACAGTTAAAAATATGACAGATATTAACAGTTATAAATGATAATATGACTTGTTAACAATTACATTTGAAAATATAACAAATTTTGACAATTTCAGTTAAAAGAAACAGATTATAACAGTCAGAATTGAATATAAGACACATTATTACAGTTATAGTTGAAAGTATGACAAATTATGACAGTTGCAGTGTAAAATAAGCCAATTTTGGACACATACACTTGAAAATATAACAAATATTAACAGTTTCAGTTGAAAATATGACGTTAACAATTACATTTGAAAATAACACATATTTTGACAGTTGAGGTTGTAAATATGACAAATTATGATAGTTACGGTTAAATATGTGCCAGTTTTGACTCATACAGTATAAAAAAAAGGTAGATTTTATCAGTTGTAGTTGATAATATGACATGTTAATAATTACATATGAACATATAACAAATTTTGACAATTGCAGTTGAAAATATGACAAATTATGACACTTACAATTGCAATTAAGCCAATTTTTGACACTTACAGTTGAAAATATAACAAATATTAACAGTTTCAGTTGAAAATATGACGTTAACAATTACATTTGAAAATGACACATATTTTGACAGTTGAGTTTGTAAATATGACAAATTATGATAGTTATGCTTGAATATGTGCCAGTTTTGGACTCATACAGTATAAAAAAAGGTAGATTTTATCAGTTGTAGTTGATAATATGACATGTTAATAATTACATATGAAAATATAACAAATTTTGACAATTGCAGTTGAAAATATGACAAATTATGACACTTACAATTAAGCCAATTTTTGACACTTACAGTTGAAAATATAACAAATATTAACAGTTTCAGTTAAAAATATGACCTTAACAATTACATTTGAACGTAAGACATATTTTGACATTTAAGGTTGTAAATATGTCATATTATGACAGTTACAATTGAAAATGTGCCAGTCTTGGACACAGTAAAAGAAATGGTAGATATTTTCAATTGTAGTTGATAATATGACATATTAACGATTAAATATGAAAATATAACAAATTTTTACAATTAAAGTTGTAAATACAACAGATTTTGACTAGCAGAAAACATGTCAAATTATTACAGTTACAGCTGAAAATATAACAAATTATAACAGTTACAGTTGCAATTAAGCCAATTTTTGACACTTACAGTTGAAAATATAAAAAATATTAACAGTTTCTGTTGAAAATATGACGTTAACAATTACATTTGAAAATATGACATTTTGACAGTTAAGGTTGTAAATTATGACAGTTACAGTTGAATATGTGCCAGTTTTGGATACGCACAGTAAAAAAGAGGTAGTTATTATCAGCTGTAGTTGATAATATGACATATTAACAATTACATATGAAAATATTACAAATTTTGACAATTACAATTTAAGATAAACAAATATTAACTGTAGTAGTTGAAAATTTGACAAATTTAGGCAATTACAGCTGAAAATATGATATTAACAATTACCGATAAAAATATCTCAAATTTTCAGTCAATTATTAATAAATAATTGTTTCTCTCTCTTTATTTCTGTAAGAACTCAGTATCCTCAAATATTAATAATAATTTTTCTGTTACAGAACAACATGATGCAATAAATGAAACCTGCCAGAAGTTCAATAATGGAAGCCATCCAAGCACACAGTATCAAGTGATTTTCCATTCACTTTCCTCAACATCGGCTTGAATCAAGAGAACATAGCGCCATGCTTCAAGACTTGTTTGCTGCTTCAATCAAGACAATGTATGCGCCAGGCTTCAAGACTCACGTGTGGCCAAATCAAGACAATGTATGCGCCAAGCTTCAAGACTCCCTTGCTGCTTGTATGAAGACAACGTGTGCGCCAAGCTTCAAGGCTCCCTTGCTGCTTGTATGAAGACAACGTGTCCGCCAAGCTTCAAGACTCCCTTGCCGCTTGTATGAAGACAACGTGTGCGCCATGCTTACTCATTTGCAGCTAAAACAAGAGAACGTACGCACCAGGCTTCAAGACTCACTCGCTGCTTGAACAAGAGAACATATGCTCCAGGCTTCAGGACTCATTTGATGTTCAATAACTCCACAACTAGAACCATTAGGGGAAAACGTGAAGCTATGAAAATTCCATTGAAGCGGCTTGTCAAGACTACAACTAAGACTACAAGATCTGCTATATCAAGAGATGTTCAAGAAAGTGAATCAGTCAGCAATATTGAATCGAAATCTTACATACATATATCAACTAAAAGAAAATTCTACTACTAAATACTACTAATTACCATCTAGACTGAGATAGAACAAGAAATTACCGATTACTGGATGACCCAACGAAATCATTAGTATTCATGCATTCTGAAAGAATTGTTGTTCTCTGCACATATGGCTCACGAATAACTAAAATTATCAACAATGTGCAGTATAAATATTGCAAATAAGGTTCATGGACAACACAAATATTTTTTGACCTTCGATTTCAAATGCATTTTGTTCTACACAAAATGTCGAAATAATTACTTATAAGATGAAATTGCATCGTACCCATGGATAACCATATTTCACAGACAGCAATGCAATCTATTTGTCAATAGTTGCAGCTTGTGCAGTGATCTCTGCATCTGCCAAAGATTGATGGGTTCAATTCCATTAAAGATGTGAATCTTTCACAAGCAACGCACTTCCCTGGCAGGAATTACTTCCTTAAGTTTCGCCCTGTAATGTGAGTTGTCTGCACTACAAACTGGGAAGTGCCCAGAACACCATATGGGTGTGAAATCGCAATAAGGCTTGCAAGTAATCCTGCGCAATCCATTCATTTACCCGAGTATGGGTTAAACCAAACTACAATGTGCAAAAAAAATCGCATTTCTTACCTTTTGTTTACATACTCAGGTTTCCCTTTGTCTGTCCTCTTGTGTTTTATTGTTAGTGCTTATATATTCGACGTCTGTCCCGTTTGTCTAATAGCTGCAGCAAGTTTGGAGCGTAGTGATTCCAGGTTTTTTTAATGTTATAGTTATTTATTTAATTTTTAAAATAATGAAGTCATCTGCAACTGCCGAATCAACAAAATGAGATTTTTGTAGGTTTCCTGATGAGCTGGTAAATAATTATGTCTCCACTCTGCAAAACTGGGGATAGTTTGTTGAACGTTGAATATATTTTTGTCTTTCAGACTTGCAATAACTAGATATGAACAAAACACAAACAGGTGAAACAAAAAACAAAAAAAAAACAGGTTGAAACGTGAAAAAAGGCGAAATATAAGATTGTAACACTCATGTCCAGTATGATTTTGAAAATGTGTGCAACCGACAGGTAAATAACAAAATTTGGGGCAAGGTAAATGGCTCAGCAATTTGTTTTGTTACTTAGGCCCAAACTCAGGCAAATTGTAACCAACTAATGCACCCTTAACAGTGTGGTTCAAGCGCACACATTCATGGGATTAGCAATAAAATACAAGCTTCGAATTATAATTCTAAGATTATCCCATCACTGAGACGTTAAGTACTCTCAATCTTTGTAGAAGGGGGTTTATAGCCAAATGTTTGCATTTGTTGTATCCCCCCCCCCCCCCCCCCTTTTTGAACTACTGGCTTGTGTCATGAGGATTTAAGTTTCATTCATTTTGTTTACAATAAGAAGTTTCAATCCTGTTAGAAATATGTGCTAAATATTATTCAGGAATCACATGTGCAAACTCTTTTGAACTTTTAATTCAGTACACGTTTTCAGGTTGGGTTCGGTGGTGATACGCTTCGTGGTTTCAGTACTTCCGGAAATGCTTTTGATTTCCAGAGTTTTTATTTAATCTAGGTACTGTAGAATTCATTGAAGTTTGTCACTGCGCGAAATGGACCTTGTCACTAGTTGGCCTCTTCTCCATATGTTCAATTCATAATATTAGCCTGTTTATGTTACACGTGTTGATTCCTACGCCAATTGGTAAAATAAAAATGCTCTCGGGCGTTTTTATTTATGGCTTGCATAAATATATTAATAAATCAACTGGACAGGGCACCTCCCAATAAGTCCGCCCCTAAAAGATTAATAAATCCATGTAACGAATGTTCCCGAGGAGTACCACAATCCCCCTCAAGGACGGACATATGCCCGGCCGGGGGTTAGGGGATTAGGGACTATTACAAATAGGTATGAATACCATCAACACATCCTCGTAATGGTTCTGTCCATTGTATTAAATAACGTTGAATAGCACGATAACAACAATTTGATTAAATCCGAGCCAGGTGTTTGTATGAATGGTAAATTACCAGTACAATATCGTTGACCGGCACTTTCTTGTCCCTGGCGAGATAATGTTTATCTTAATTACTTAGTAGTAATACTTAGTAGTTTGTAATTTACCAGCACAAAGTGTATTTGAAATTTAAAACAAGCTCTCCATTTTAATTGTTTTACACTGACTAATGTGGCATACTTATTGCATATTGTAGCGATCCCGAGGATTTGTATTGATATAACTCTGTTATTGATTTCATTTTAATATCTTAACAGACTGCTTATTGGTCTCAATCATTAACCCTTTTTCTCCCACCCTTCCACAATATCCTTCTAGTTGAGATAATGCAAGGAGCATATTAAAATCCTCTTTATTTGTTGGATCTAGAGCACTAACAAGAAATTTTGATTCAACACATTGGGCTCTATTGTCATCAAATTTTGGTGAAATGTATATAAGCAATGGATAATTTCACTTGTTTGATGAATGACCGAAATTGATTATCAGTAGGAAGATGTTGAGATTTAGTCCATTGATTTCCACAACAATGTCCTAGTACAGATAATGGAAGGAGCAAATTAAAATCCTCTTTATTTGTTGGATCTAGATCACTAACAAGAAATTTTGATTCGACACATTGGGCTCTATTGTCATCAAATTCTGGTGCCATGTATATAAGCAATGGATAATTTCACTTGGTTTATGAATGACTGAAATTGATTATCAGTAGAAAGATGTTGAGATTTAGTCCATTGATTTTCACAACAATGTCCTTCTAGTACAGATAATGCAAGGAACAAATTAAAATCCTCTTTATTTGTTGGATCTAGAGCACTAACAAGAAATTTTGATTCTACACATTGGGCTCTATTGTCATCAAATTCTTGTGCCACGTATATAAGTAATGTATAATTTCACTTGTTTGATGAATGACTGAAATTGATTATCAGTAGAAAAATGTTGAGATTTAGTCCATTGATTTTCACAACAATGTCCTTCTAGTACAGATAATGCAAGGAACAAATTAAAATCCTCTTTATTTGTTGGATCTAGAGCACTAACAAGAAATTTTGATTCAACACATTGGGCTCTATTGTCATCAAATTCTTGTGCCATTGTATATAAGCAAGGGATAATTTCACTAGGTTGATGAATTACTGAAATTGATTATCAGTAGGAAGATGTTAAGATTTAGTCCTTTGATTTACAAAACAATGTCCTTCTAGTACAGATAATGCAAGGAACAAATTAAAATCCTCTTTATTTGTTGGATCTAGAGCACTAACAAGAAATTTTGAATCAACACATTGGGTTCTATTGTCATCACATTCTTGTGCCATTGTCGCGATCCCGAGGATTTATACTAATATAATTAGCAAATATTAATTATACCTCAATATTTAATTATCTCAATATGACATTACTTATATAGCTTATATGGCTTATATGGGGTTTACTCGCAAGACCTGCGAATCACGACTGTAAGGTGTACCGGGGTTTGATAATACTCGAAAGCAGCACAGTCATTTAATCAATTTATTAACTCATACCTTATTATCGAAATATCGATTTTATTCCGTACAACTGAGAGAGATGACTGTACAGCTCGGCAACTCATGTGACTGACAAATGGCAGAACAATCCCAGAATGAGGACAGCCTTCACAGAATGATCAGAATGTCACAGAATGGTCAGAATGAGCAGAATGACGGCAGACTGGTCAGAATGAGGGACGGCGGGTCGGCAGCGATGTTGTTCTTTAGATCAACCAAACAAGAACTGTCGTGTCCCCTTTGTCCAACTCTTTTTATATTAATTAGGAAGGTCTGTTCACAACATGAACAAGTATGACCTGAGAACAATATAAACTACGATTAGTCTCGGTGTAATCCACACAACCATTGTTGGGATTGATAATGACTCCATCTATCTCGGCTATGCATCCACATGGAAGGTGCGCTTGGAATGCTCCTGCACACTGACGCATTTGATGCTCTTCTGCTGGAACTTTCTCGGCTTTTGGACAGCTGAGCGTCATCTGATTCTTTTGAGGAGTGATGATATACTCTGTGACGTACCTGAAGGGCAATCAGCGCGTTAGGCCGTGGAGCGAGTGGAGGGTCCCTACGAAGCAGTGACGAGGGCCAGGCTCTCGGTGTCAGAGAGTGGGGGGGTTTAAAAAGGCTCCACGTAATTTTAACCTCGTCCCTACTTCGACGCAAAGGGAGGCTCCACCCTACCTGCGTGGGTGGACGGCAGACAGTCAGCGAAGTTCAGAAATCACGAACTGTCGCAACGGCTGACCATATGGCGCCAACACCACCAGATTTAAATCTCGCAGTGAGAATAGGAACTGAAAACTGAAAAGAATGCCCGATCGAGAAAACGTGGGGGGAACAAAAAATAACAGGTGTGAATTCTGTGGTGTAAAATATCGGCGTTTATTCACACAAACGATAGGACACCGTGCCTACGCTTCCTGAAATAAATACCTCCGTCCACAACCCTATCACGCAGGGTTCACCATATTCGGCCGAATATCGCGAACTTCTAATCGCGCGATTCAAAGGGCCGTCGGAGCGACATTTTTCTTACACAAGCGCAAAACATGTACGGCACGAAACACGTAACGCAAATTTTACACAAAAGAAATAAACGATATATCAAATGGAATTAAATTCAAATGAGAACAAGAAATAAATATAAAGATCTGGCCTGTGTTCCTGGTCTGCGACTTTGCTGGCGGGCTGAGCTCGGCTCCTGGGCGGGCGGCGGCCGATAAGCGTCGGGAACGCCGATCACTTGATTCCAGACCTCAGAGCAGGATGGTCGCTGCCCCTAGCCAAGAACTGGCTGGCTGAGCTACTTAGCCCTTACCCCGTAAAAAAAACGCCTGCAAAGCACATGGCCTTAGTAACAATGGCCGGACACGTGGCTTTACGAAAAGGAAAAAAATGTCGGGTTTAAGTACTTACTCGGATGTTGTGAGCGTATGGATAGTACCTTGCCTTGTGCTCGGTGCCTCAATCCCCTCAAGGGTGGTTAAATGAGTCCCCGTTTATTATCCCGGAAACCGGATGGTGGTATACCAATTAAAACGGGACCTCTGGCACGTCTGCACTATCAGGAAGGCAACTCGTTTCTGTCTTCACGGTGGCGTTTCGCCGGCGATTTTAAAAATCACACACATATAGGAAACACGTCACCACAACAAAAAAAGTGTGAGTACGGTCGCCTACAGTGGAGGTCTGTGCGCCAAATTAATTATTAAAAGGCAGTTTCTGTCGAAGGCGTTTCCGGACCGTTACAACTCATCTGTATACTTGATTGAAGCTGGAACCACTAAAGGTGCGATTTCCGTATTCGGTAAACAACTCAAAGGACAGCGTTCTATGTACTGTTGTATCGTGCCTCCTTTCAATAACATCTTGATGCACGACAAATCCTCTAAGAAGTAGTTCTCTGCATGGGTGATTCTAAGGATTCGATCCATGTGAGGATCTCCATGTATAACTGCAAACTGTGTTTGATTATGAAGAGTACTTAAAGCAAAAAACCTGTGTTTTGTCTTAAGATCCACTTCACATAGTTGATCCTGCCATAACAACTTCGGTGTTACTAGTTCTATGATCTCATCCAATACGTATTCCTGTTTTATCAATGCTGCATCAACGATTATTGTAACATCCTTCTTCCTTAGATGGCAATCCATCAATGGAAATTTACTGTACTCCGACTCCCTCATGAGTACCATCTTACTTGGTTGATTGGTAATCTAGGATATAACTGCTATGTTCAAAGTATCCTCTGGAATCGTTAAATCCCCCGGGATTTCTATAATTCTGACTTGTATTTGGATTTCTGTAATTTTGATTCGTGTAATTTTGACTTGTGTTTGGGCTCCTATTTTCAAAATAATAGTCCCTATTATAATTCGCGTTTCGGTTCTCAAAATTACTCTGTGGATTTACATCTTGCTTCATTACTCTGCAAGCTCGTGCGTAATGGCCTGGTAATCCACAGTTGTAACATTTTACCCTACCGTCCCTCATTCTGGTCTGCGGTAGTATGCCTTGTGTGACTGCTTTTGAATTACTGGGGAAATTACTCTCTTGCGCCACCGTTACTAAACTCAACGTTGCCATTTCGTCATTTAAATTGGCTAACTGCCTTTCACTCAAACGTCTGACTAATGTCTCAAGACTTTTCTCGTCTTTACTAAGTTCGCACAAATAAAAATTTCCCTTATCTCTAATATTTAAGCCTTTTATAAAATTATTTAACTTTACTTCAAATGGCATATTTTTATCCAAATCATTACACATAGCACATATATCATAATAATATGCACGAATATCCTCTTTAGAGGATTGTTTTCTATTATTTAAAACTTCCTCTGCGCTCTGATTACGCAGCGGACCAAATTTTTCTATAAATGCTTTCTGTACGTCTGGCCATGTTGAAGTGCCGTTATTCATTGTATATTCTTGATACCTATGCACTGCGATTCCCTCGATATAGTTTCCCAAATAAACAATTTTACAACTATCGTCCCACGCGTTATGTTTTGCACTTCTTAAGAAATGTTTCATGAAAATTTCGGCATTGCCCACAACTGGGTCATATGTCGGTGGTGCCAAGTAGCTTGGTTGGGCACTATGTGGCGTTTTGGCCAACGCTTGTTGCACAGATGTGTTACTGGCACTGGCTACCTTTAATGCGGTTGCCATTGTATTTTTTGTGATTAAATTACTTTGGGTACTGTGAATAGTTGATGCAACACTGTCGTCTGAATCAGAAATAGAATCTTGATTTGCTAAGTCAGCTACCAAAGTGTGCTGATTTTCAAGACTATTTTCAAAGTACGATGGCCGTGAAGGGTCCTCGTCGTATGTTAATAATGGCTCTAAGTAAAAACATTCCTTTATCTCACCCTCAAATGTTTCTGTAATAACGCCAAGATTTTTAAACTTGTCGTCAGTGACAGGGGTTGAGCTAGTATGAGGTTGAAATTCGATTTCTGATCCAGGGCTGCTGGTTTGCGAGGTTATTTTGACGTTTTTTGGCATTAAGCGTACATATAACTGCGAACTGCTTTTAATTATTAACTGTTACAGTGACACAAGATGAGCATCCCAATTTTAATGATTTCTATTAATTCGATGATTAATAGGTAAAATACAGCGCCTTGGCAGATGCGAAATGCATGTGCTTAACTGGCTCTGATTTTAGAACGGCGCCTCCACCATATGTCGCGACCTGGAGGATTTATACTAATATAATTAGCCAATATTAATTGTACTTCAATATTTAATTATCTCAAGATGATATTGCTTATATGACTTATATGGCTTATATGGGGTTTACTCGCAAGACCTGCGGATCGCGACTGTAAGGTGTACCGGGGTTTGATAATATTCAAAAGCAGTACAGTCACTTAATCAATTTATTACTCATACCTTATAATGGACATGATTAAACAGTAATCAACGTATGAACAGCGTCTACGACTCGAGCGGCTGACAATAGGGCAGTACGAGCAGAACAATCCCAGAATGAGGAACGGCGGGCTGGCAGCGACGTTGTTCTCTAGATTCACTAAAGAAGAACTGTCCTGTCCCCTTTGTCTGACTCTTTTTATATCAATTAAGAAGGCCCGTGTTATCTATTCCTGAACTCCCACAATATCCGAAATCCCGGACAAAGCTCGCGTTACGCAATTCGTCTATCTAAAGTCTATTTATACACAGGGTGATTCTCACACTCGTGACAATATAACTGCTATGTTTAAAGTATCTTCTGGAAATAATCTGTATGGTATTGTCCTTGTTAGACAACCTGATATCAGATTCTTATGGAACTGCTCGTATGCAAATCCTTCACGTAGTACTTTCTTGTGGTTTTCACGACAAGATTTTAATCCTTGAACGAAATGATATGTTGCTGTGTTATCTCCCAAATCTCCATCATAGTGTGGCTTCTTGGTTAGGACGGGTAATCCCTGTACTGTCACACTGCCTGGTCTCAAGATTTCTGGATAAAACTTTGGATTTCCATCATCTTTATTCACCCTTAGAAAAGGTGATCTATCTGGACTGGATTCTGATAATTCCGCCATTAATTTGGTAGTGCTGAAGTCATCGTTTTCTTCCAACCTTTCGCTTTCCATTAGAAACTCCTTACATTCTTCGTACAACTTGCTAGTTGCGTTCACTGGAATGGTCCATATTAGCGGTACGTATGAATCATACAGTACGACATCTGGTAATGTATAAAACAAAACTCCTGTGACTACTTCAGTAATCATTTTGAATTACTTGGAAATGTAATTCGGTACCCCTCCTTTTCAATAAATTTGTTCTCAATAAATTTGTGTATCTCCTTGATTAGCTATGACATAAATTAAAAACAATTATCTTAAAACTAATACAACACTCGTGAGCTTGTTATTAGCTTTACATAACATACGAAGCAATTATTTAATGCTTATATGTCCATACAATAATATTTAGATTTATTAACAAATTCATTTATTTGTTAGTTACTGCTCAATCTTTTTAAACACATCATACATTGTGTTAATAATTAGTAAATTTACATATCATAAAAAAAATCCGCCTTTATAATTGATTAAATATTTTCTTATAAGTATGCTCAATACTCTATATTAATATTATTTGATTAAATAATTTGATATGACTTTCTTGTATAATGCTATAATGCTTGTTCCTTTATTTAAACTCTAATATCTTAATAATCCATAATCATTTTGATTTCATTTCTATAACTATAATTCTAAATACTACAATTATAAACTATAAATCAATAACTAGTTCATCTACCCTACCTTTGCAGCTGGTTCGGACTTACCCGTATCAGGGGGCGGGTCTGGCGGTGTCCCGTCATCTCCAATGGTTGTTAGTTTCATTGCTAAGTCTATTTCAGAGTTAGTGAAACCTAGGAGCGATGCGCTTGAAGAGGTAGTCTCAGTGAGATTTACATACTCCTCTAGATACTCAAGCCATCGTCGTTCACCTGGCCCGGATTCACTAGGCCTACCTTATCAAGATAGACCAAGGCTCCCCTCTCTACCAGGACCTTCTGTTTCGACGTTAGCTCATCGGGTGAATATCGTTCAATTTCAGAAATTGATTTGTACACAACGGGAGTCTTGGTAACCGGTTCAACCGATTTAGAGGTTACCACTCCACTCCCAGGTTCAACACGTAGTATTCCACCTAGAATACTACGTGTCGTACAGTTCCACGATGTGTACGCCGAGGTTCTGTTACCTGCGGTGCTGGCCTATACATGGCGTGCACCTGTAGTACGCCCATTATTAATAGTCCTATTTACCTGAAAACGGTTCCAACTACTACTATCGTAAGCAATATATTCTACCACAGCATTAAATCTGCGTGGCGTCCATAAACTACGGGATACTTAGGTACGGGTCTATCAAGCTCATAACGTATGTGATCATAATCGGGTGTTATATTTAAATACGGCACACTCAATGTCCCGTTAACATTTAAACACTCGCTTGTATTTGCGAACACCGGATGTGTTGCATCTTCTCTTGAATGTAACCTATAAGAATTTAATGTGGACCACATGGCTGGCAATAAATGAATTGCTTCTGGTTGTACACTTTTATCTGGGCACGGAAATCTCTTCCGTACGATGATGGCTTCTTTACTCATTAATGCACAATTGCAAGGAATCCTAATCCGGATTGCTCCAAGATTGCTGGTGGTCTCACCTATCTTTATCACAGGAATTGACGTGTCTACGTAACTATGGGATCTATTATGGCTCCTAAAAGCAAGTGCTTCGGCGGGATGGGTAACCACGAATTCGTCATGGTTGACCTCCGTAATTATCATTGCTGTCGAGGTGAAGCATTGTAATGGACAATATTTCCTCAGTTCATCTATGGTACCTCCTTGGTACATGTAGAATGCACACTGGTGTCCATTCACTGTATCTGCTGCAGACCTAGGTAAATAGCACAATTTATCATGGTATCATGGTATATACTGGTGTAGCGCCACACTGGAAATAGGTCTAATTTCCTCGTTATCGGTGTTAACCGCTAAGTACATAGGGTCGTGTAAAATTGAACACGTCATGTTTTTCCATGCAAAAGGTGTCGTAATTAACTCCTTTAATTCCCACGTTGCTCCTTCGCTGACCACTGGTACCTTTATGTGTATATTAATTTCGGAGTCTACAAAAATACATTCTATAATTGGTAACTTATAATAAGCGTGTATATTCTCGATCGGGATGGCCAATTGGTAGCCGTCCTTCTTCATCGTCTCAGCTAGTTGTGTTAAGTCATGTGTTAAAACTCTCGGTGGTATTATGACACTTGTAATTAGTTTCGCTTTACAGCTACTGATAATTGATTGTGAATGCGATAAGTACGCCAATCGTGCGTTTGTGCGTATATTGTGATAGATACTTCTGTATATTGTCGCGACCTGGAGGATTTAGACTAATATATTTAGCCAATACTTTAATATTTAATTATTTCCAGATAATATTACTTATATGCTTTAATAGCTCATGTGGCTTATATGGCTTATATGGGGTTTACTCGCAAGACCTGCGGATCGCGACTGTAAGGTGTACCGGGGTTTGATAATATTCAAAAGCAGCACAGTTACTTAATCAATTTATTACGCATACCTTATTATGGACATAATTGTACACTTTCAAATACGAGGACGGTGGCTCGACTTGGGACGGCGAACGGCGAACGGCGAACAGCGGTCAGTTAGCAGATCACTTATCAGAATGAGGAACGGCGGGTTAGCTGGCGAAGTCTTTCTCTAGTCTCACTAAAGAAAGAACTGTCCGTGTCCCCTTTGTTCAACTCTTTTTATATTAATTTAGGAAGGTCAGTGTTATCTATTCCCGAGCTCCCGGTTATCCTATTCTTCCCACGCATTTGACATCCCGGTCAAGCTCGCGTCACCCGATCCGTCTATTTATACACAGGGTGATTCTCACACTCGTGACATTTCCCCAGGTTTTGAACAAGACACTGTCCTCAGTGTATATACATACTAACCTAACTTACTTACAAAAATCTACAATCTTAAAAACTATTTCTGTTTCACGACCGAGAAGGTTTATCCTTTGTGACTACTATAACGTAACATCATTTTTTAATCTTAATCTCCAATCTCCTTAACTTATTCAAATTTAAACCTTATCGTTCGTTTCCATTCAACAGAAAAAACTTACTTAACATCCTACAATCACATTTACTATTAACTAATCAATTCAATCGCTTCACTGGACTGGTTTTCACTGTGTTGAGCTAGCATGGCTACTGCTAACTGATGCTGATCCTCTTGACCGGGGTGCTCCTTCATCCCTGCACTTCCTCCATTTAATGTGTCCGTTGTTGGACTTATCATGGTGACGTATCCTCCATCAGAACACGCACATGTAACTAGGTCGTAGTCCTCTTCTTCCATTTGTAACCGTTGAGGCACTATAGGTGGTGGCTCGTAGATTCCAACCATACTCGAACAATCCTCAAAACTGCTAACCATAACAGGACGGTGTGTTCGTCGCTGTCTCCATAACTGCTGCTTAGTGTAACACGCCTTGTGAGTAACCCACGAAGCTAATCCACAATGAGCAATCAGTAAGATCAGGCTCACGTAGATCCATAGCTGGTGGTTGGCATCTGCAATGATGACGTCCCCAGGTTTTAACTTGATTTCCGCGAGGGATCCATGAAGACCGATCCGCTCGGTCACTGGCTTTAGAACTGCCGGCTCATGCTGAACAACATGAACAGGTATGATCTGAGAATATAAACTACGATTAGTGTCGGTGTAATCCACACATCCATTGTTGGGATTGATAATGATTCCGTCTATCTCGGCGATACATCCACATGGAAGGTGCGCTTGGAATGCTCCGGCACACTGACGAATTTGATGCTCTTCTACTGGAACTTTCTCGGCTTTTGGACAGCTGAGTGTCATCTGATTCTTTTGAGGTGTGATGATATACTCATCCGTATACTTGATTGAAGCTGGAACCACTAAGGGTGCGACTTCCGTATTCGGCGAACATCTCAAAGGACAGCGTTCGATGTACTGCTGTATCATGCCTCCTTGTAACAACATCCTGATGCACGACAAATCTTCTAAGAAGTAGTTCTCTGCATGGGTAATTCTAAGGATTCGATCCTTGTGAGGATCTCCATGTATAACTGCAAACTCTGTTTGATTATGAAGAGTACTTAAAGCAAAAAACCTATGTTTTGTCTTAAGATCTACTTCACATATTTGATCCTGCCATAACAACTTCGGTGTTACTAGCTCTATGATTTCATCCAATACGTATTCCTGTCTTATCAATGGTGCATTAACAATTATTGTAACATCCTTCTTCCTTAGATGGCAATCCATCAATGGAAATTTACTGTACTCCGACTCCCTCATGAGTACCATCTTACTTGGTTGATTGGTAATCTTGGATATAACTGCTATGTTTAAAGTATCCTCTGGAAACAATCCGTATGGTATTGTCCTTGTTAAACAACCTGATATGAGATTCTTATGGAACTGCTCGTATGCAAATACTACTCGTATTACTTTCTTGTGATTTTCACGACATGATTTTAGTCCTTGAACGAAATGATATGTTGCTGTGTTATCTCCCAAATCTCCATCATATGGTGGCTTCTTGTTTAGGGCAGGTAATCCCTGTACTGTCACACTGCCTGGTCTCAGGATATCTGGATAAAACTTTGGATTTCCATAATCTTTATTCACTCTTAGAAAAGGTGATCTGTCTGGACTGGATTCTGATAGTTCCGCCATTAATTTGGTAGTGCTGTAGTCATCGTTTTTCTTCTAACCTTTCGCTTTCCATTAAAAACTCTTTACATTCTTCGTACAACTTGCTAGTTGCGTTCACTGGAATGGTCCATATTAGCGGTACGTATGAGTCATACAGTACGACATCTGGTAATGTATAAAACAAAACTCCTGTGACTACTTCAGTAATCATTTTGAATTACTTGGAAATGTAATTCGGTACCCCTCCTTTTCAATAAATTTGTCCTCAAATTTGTGTATCTCCTTGATTAGCTATGACATAAATTAAAACAATTATCTTAAAACTAATACAACACTCGTGAGCTTCTTATTAGCTTTACATAACATACAAAGCAATTATTTAATGCTTAAATTTTCACACAATAATATTTAGTTTCCTTAACAAATTCATTTATTTGTTAGCTATAACTCGATCTGTTTAGAACACATCATACTTGGTGTTAATTATTAGTAGACTTACCTGATAAAAAAAATTTTTACCTTTATAATTGATTGATTATTTCCTTATAACTATGCTCAATACTCTATATATTACTTGATTAAATAATTTGATATAACTTTCTTGTATAATGCTATAATGCTTGTTCCTTTATTTAATTTCCAATATCTATATTATCTTTAATAATCCATTATCCTCTTTATTTAATTATTATAACTGTTTTAAACGTGATATTTCCCCTGCTTTACGCGTATCTATAACTACTCCAATAGTTTTCCATATATTTCACTTATTACTTTATTCATTTATATTCTTAACACTTTAATAACTACTCCAATAGTTCTCTCTTAATTTTTTCAACTTATTACTTACTTTTATATATTTATATTTATAACATTTTCATAACTACTCCGATAGTTTTCTCTATTTAAAATTATTTCTTAGACTCGATAGTCTCTTATATTGTGTGTACCTTTAAATTACTTTAATCCCTTTAACTTTTACTTTAACTTATTATTCCCTTATTTAATTTCCCTTTACTTAATATTTCCCTGTATTATGCGAACCTCTTAAACTACTCCAATAGTTTTTTACCTTTAACCAGACTTGATAGTCTCTTACATAATACGTACACTAACTAGACTAAACTGTCTCTTACACAATACGTACTCATTAATTACTCTCAATATTTTACTTACATTTTTATTATACTCATTTTATCTTTATAGTGGTTTACATTTTTAACTCTCATCTGTGACAAAAACTATTCTCTTCGCGCGCGGACCCATAAATATTATTATTTTTACTTTATTATATCTTATTAATTATTGTTCTTATGATCATGATCCTTTTTTATATTTTAATTATTTTATTTACCACTTTTATTACCTTTTTGTCTCGAATCAGTCCACACAGGTACATATTAAATGTTTCATCTATTTGCTGATCTTATATATTAACTGTGATGCTATTAATATATTTCTGAATAACTCAAGCACTGATTACCGTACCTAACCTGTATGCATACGTACAAATGTACTCATGCCCGTAAACCTTTTACTTTTCAGTAAAGAAACCAAACATACCCATGGAGTACCACTAAATATCGATCACGTATTTCAAACCATTCCATGAGCGAACCGCGTATGAGAGTTCTTGGACGCGTGACACAACATATGGGGCATGTCATGCACCTTCTAATTAATAGTATCATTATTCGTCGCCTTATTAATTGCATCTATCTTACTGACAAGGTAAGATCGTATCATTTTTTGAAACAAATCACTAATTTCCGATGATGTCTCTCGTGGAAGGAATATGGCAGCGTCAGTGCGACGTCTTACACATTCCTGCGACGAGTGAAGACAATTTATTTGGTGGTCGTTGCTAGCTTTTTGTCCTCCCGACTATCACGAATATTTACCTGATAATGTTCCCCCCCTGGTAATCTGAGTATCCTTATTTCTCCTGATTCGAGATCTTCTTTTAAACGTTTTTCATATGCTTCCTTGTTTAAATTTTTCGCGTTTTTATACTCTACGACATACTTTGTCTTACTTTTATTGTTTCTCATTCTCTTGTATCTATAAACAGCTACTACACACATAAATATTATTACCACTGTCGTTATCGTACCAGTAACTCCAAAAATCCCAATAACTAATTCATCTACCCAAGTATAGGCGTGTACCTGTGGTACGCCCATTATTAATAACCCCCTTAATCTGAAAACTGTCCCAACTACTACTATTGTAAGCATTATATTCCACCACCACAGCATTAAATCTGCGTGGCGTCCATAAACTACGGGATACTTAGGTACGGGTCTATCAAGCTCATAACGTATGTGATCATAGTCGGGCGTTATATTTAAATACGGCACACTTAATGTCCAGTTGACATTCAAACACTCACTTGTATTTGCGAACACCGGGTGTGTTGCATCTTCTCTCGAATGTAACCTATAAGAATTTAATGTGGACCACATGGCTGGCAATAAATGAATTGCTTCTGGTTGCACACTTTTATCGGGGCACGGAAATCTCTTCCGTACGATGATGGCTTCCTTACTCATCAGTGCACAATTGCAAGGGATCCTAATCCGGATTGCTCCTAGATTGCTGGTTGTCTCACCTATCTTTATCACGGGAATTGATGTGTCTGCGTAACTATGGGATCCGTTATGGCACCTAAAAGCAAGTGCTTCGGCGGGATGGGTAACTACGAATTCGTCATGGTTGACCTCCGTAATTATCATTGCTGTCGAGGTGAAGCATTGTAGTGGACAATATTTCCTCAGTTCATCTATGGTTCCTCCTTGGTACATGTAGAATGCACACTGGTGTCCATTCACTGTATCTGCTGCAGACCTAGGTAAATAGCACAATTTATCATGGTATGGCCTACACTGGTGTAGCGCCACACTAGAAATAGGTCTAATTTCCTCGTTATCCGTGTTAACCGCTAAGTACATAGGGTCGTGTAAAATTGAACACGTCATGTTTTTCCATGCAAAAGGTGTCGTAATTAACTCCTATAATTCCCACCTTGCTCCTTCGCTGACCACTGGTACCTTTATGTGTATATTAATTTCGGAGTCTACAAAAATACATTCTGTAATTGGTAGCTTATAATAAGCGTGTATATTCTCGATCGGGATGGCCAATTGGTAGCCGTCCTTCTTCATTGTCTCAGCTAGTTGCGTTAAGTCGTGTGTTAGAACCCTCGGTGGTATTATGACGCTTGTAATTTGTTTCGCTTTACAGCTACTAATAATTGATTGTGAATGCGATAAGTACGCTAATCGTGCGTTTGTGCGTATATTGTGATAGATACTTCTGTATATATCACCCATAGCGGCATCGGTTATGACGTGTTGCGCTAGTGAATTGAATTTCTGACTATCCTGGGCAAAAGCTACCTCGGTCCGTTGGCGATACTCCTGGAAGGCTCTGGATTCTGATCCAATCCCCTTGAGAGTTTCATCCAAACCGTGCGTTAGTTGTTCCAACCTTTTGTCCATGCTGGCACTATCCATCA
This sequence comes from Othius punctulatus, assembly GCA_951805005.1. NCBI lineage: Eukaryota > Metazoa > Arthropoda > Insecta > Coleoptera > Staphylinidae > Othius > Othius punctulatus. The sequence continues at coordinate 37,143,117 of OX638146.1, forward strand.
CAAGATTGTCGAACTTTTCCTCTGTCGCTACTCCACAGCACCAAGCAAGAGCGTCTCCTAAAAATTTAATGGCCCTTTTTTGTCTATAAGGTCCTGGAAATCCTCTGTTTTGTATTGTGGCTAGATCCTGAAACTGCTCCTTGATGGCTGTTTCTGCTATGTCCAACTGCTTCGAGAGTAGCATGGTAATGGCTGACACATCCTTTCGAAATACACATGGGTTCGAGGTCGAACCCGTACACGAGTAGTTCATTGTGCGCTCCAGCTCCTTACTGTCTCCTAAAACTGGTGTCCATTGCGCTTGGTAGTGTAGTGGCAAGGTGGCTTCGTACGTCAACGTGTCTGGTAGGGTTTTCCAGTTAGCCCCTGGCGTAACTTGTATTCTATCCTGCGTTGCCTTATGAACGGTCATGATCATTATCAGGCACATCATTCTGTAATCAAATAAATTTTACTCCTTAATGTTCGACCTGATCGTGTATGTGCTACACTCCAACTCGTACACAATCATACATCATTCACACACAAAAACCACAATTCCATTTCCACTTTGAGTCTATTTCTCGTTTATTACACACTTCGGGGGGATTGGGAGGGAATTTCCTCAGTCCCAATCCTCCCCTGCAGCGTCCAACCTGTCCAGGCTCTCCGTTAGTTCGTCCACCCATCTCTCCTCCGGTGGTGGCGGAACATCCCATGGGTCTATTTCAGGCGGCGTTTGGGGGCGGGGGGCCGCGGAGACCGTATTTGGCCTCCTAGGCGGTTCATACCCCCGTCGCCAGTTTCCTCGTCTCCCGTTTCCCCGTCCTACGCCTTGTCCGTTGTTAGGAGCCGCTGGTCTGGGGCGGACCGTGGGGTGCACCGCTAGGATGGGGACCACCTTTCCTTTTCTATCCCACCCTGGACGTGGGTTTCGGTGAGCGGCGCGTGGCTCAACCGCCAGATCCAGTTCAGGGCGCACGTGTCCTGGCCGCGACTGGTTGCTCCAGGGGGACCGTCTCCGTTGGGGGTTCCTCCAGAGCCATTCCGCCTCGGAGACAACGGGTGGCTCGTTCGCCCCTGAGGGTCCGTGATTACCCGTTGTCTCGTTGGAGATCGCTATGGCTCGGGCCAGAGCGCAGGCCAGGCCGGACCTTAGGCCCTGGTGGAGGTGGCACTCTCCCCCTAGGGCGTTAGCGGCCTTGTTGCCGGTTTCTATAAATACCACATGCGGTGCCAGGCCTCGCATGTACCGGGCCTTTTCTAGGCCCCGGAAATAGACGGGCCCATCCCCTATTAAGTGCTTTAATAGGGCTTCAGCGGGCTCCAGTGCGACGGCTCCGTCGGTCCACTGGAGACCGTGGACGTGGTCAGTACAATACGCGTTGCACGCTAACATGGGGTCTACCCCCTTCCCTTTGACAATCAGGTGGGCCTTCTGCCTTCCCCTGATGGTGACTGCCCCTATTTCTTTTAGGGTGAGGTTCCCTGCCTCCGTCGTCAAGAACTGCAGGTCGATGGCAGTTCCCCCTAGAAGTTTGGGGCGGCTGTGGAAATGTTTATAAATTAGCTTCATCGGTGGTTTCATCGCTGTCATCATCGAAGGTGTCGTCTTCACCTAAGTGTCTGTTAATAATGGGGACCGATGACACCCAAGGGTCATGGTATGGAAGTATTCTTCCTACGTGTATCACATCTGTTTTTGCGTTTTTCGCTGGCCCTTTCTTTACTATATAATCGACTTCGCTCTGTTTCCCTATAATTGTATATGGCCCAAAGTACCTAAGTAGTAGTTTCTCGCTTCTTCCCACTTTTCTGACAAGTGTAAATACTTTTACTTGTTCACCTATTTCATATTCAATTGGTCTATGACGAGCGTCATAGCGACTTTTGTCTTTAACTTGTTTATTACTAATGTTCTCAACTGCTTTATTTCTGATAATCAATGCTTTTTCGCGGATATTTACTATATCTTTATGTTCAACAACTTGAGACAGTGCCGCCTCCGTAGGTAGTATTGGATCCCGTCCAAATACTAGCATAAACGGTGACACTCTTGTTGTTTCCTGAATTGACGTATTATATGCAAACACGACATGCGGCAAATACATGTCCCAGTCAGTCTGACTTGTATTAGTGTACATGCTTAACATGTTTGCTAATGTTTTATTGAATCTTTCCGTTAACCCGTTACACTGCGGATGGTAGCTTGTAGTGAATTTATTAAACGTTCCCATTATTTTACATAAATTTGTAACTAATTCCGATTGAAAAGTCTTTCCACGATCACTCAATAAATATTGCGGACTTCCGTGTCGGCAAATAATATTTTCTAAAATAAATCTTGCTACATGTTCACATTTTTGATTAACCAATGCTTTTGCTTCTACGTATCTAGTTGCATAGTCCGTTGCGACTACAATACAACTCTTCCTTGATGAGGATAACCGAAATGGTCCCAAAATATCTATACCCACTTTTTGAAATGGCTGTCCCACAGCTATTGGTTGTAATAAACCCGACGGTTTTAAATTTACTCCTTTCCGCGCTTGACAATCTGGACATCCCTTTATGAACTTAATTACGTCTCTTTGTAATTTTTCCCAAAAATACCGTGATTTTATTTTATCTAAAGTTTTCGTTAATCCCAAATGACCGGATAAAGGCTCATTATGGTGTGTGAATAAAATTTCGCCAACTAAATCGGTTGGTATTACAATCAAATAATCATTCCCGTTTAATGATGTATTGTGCTTATGCAACATTCCATTAATAATTTTGAAATTACTTGCTCTCTTACGCTGAGCAATTGTTAAATTTGGATCGTCAGGGTTTGTCAAAGCGTACATTATTTGTGATAACGCGGGATCGTTATTTTGTGACTCTATTAAATTTTTAGAATTTTCCGACATTCCTGTAACTTGCGCGTCATTGTTTTGGTCAACAATCGGTTCTATTTCTGTAGCGCGCGAACTTGGCTCGGCCGGGAGATCTGTACTATTTTTAGTTTTACTACGCGTCTGGATAAGAAACGTGGGTAGCTCGTTGGCCGTGATTTCATCCTGTGTTACCGCGCTCCGCACGGGGAATCGCGATAAGGCGTCGGCGTCTCGATGCGCTGACCCGCTCTTGTGTATTATTGTATAATCGTATTCGGCTAATTTTATCGCCCAGCGTGCTAAACGACCGGTTGGATTCTTGACCGTCTTTAAAAAGCAAATCGCGTGGTGGTCAGTTATGATCTTAACTGGCCGTCCGTAAATTAAATGTCTCAAATATCCCAGACTCCAAACTACACCCAAGGCTTCTAATTCTGAAATTGTGTAATTTCGCTCCGCGTTTGTTAAACTCCGCGAGACGTACGCGACCGGATGTGTTTCCGCGTTTTTTGATTGTAAGAGCACCGCTCCCAGACCTTGATGTGATGCATCAACGTGCAATTCCGTGCCAATATTTGAATCGAAATGTGCCAACACAGGTGCATTGACTAGTTTAAATTTCAATGTCTCGAACGCTTCTTGATGCACTTGACCCCAAACAAACTCTATATCCTTCTTGGTTAATTCATATAATGGTCTCGCAATGTGAGAAAAATTCATTATAAATTTTCTATAATAATTACAAAGTCCCAAAAAACTTTGGACTGTCTTAACTGAATGTGGCAAAGGAAATTCTTTTATTGCTTCTAATTTACTTTCATCAGGTTCAATACCTTCTTTCGTTACTACATGACCCAAAATTGGTATTCTATTTCTAATAAATGAACATTTAGATGGCTTCAAGGTAAGCCCAGCTTCCCGCAATCTTTCAAATGCATGCCTTAAACGAATTAAATGTTCGTCAAAAGTTTTCGAAAAAATTATTATATCATCTAAGTATGTCAATAATTCAACCCATTTTAATCCCTGAAAAACTTTATCTGCTAATAACTGAAATGTGGCTGGCGCATTACATAAACCAAAAGCTAACTTATTGAACTCATAAGTTCCTCCTCCGCTAATAATGAAACTAGTGTACTCCCGACACTCTTCTTTAATCCCGACTTGCCAATAACCACTGAATAAATCTAAACTTGAAAAATACTTAGATCCACCAACATACAATAAAATATCATCAATATTTGGTAAAGGATAGCAATCCTTTTTTGTTACACTATTTAACAATCTATAATCAACACAAAATCGCGTGCTTCCATCTTTTTTCTTTACTAACACAACTGGTGATGCCCACGGGCTTGAACTCTGTCTAATTACCCCACATTGTAACATTTCTTCTATTTGTGAATTAATAATTTCGCGCTCCGTTTGCGAAACTCTATAAGCTCTACTTTTAATAGGCATTGCCTCTCCCACATTTATATCATGTTCTACTAACGTCGTAAAACCCATTTGTGAGGTATCAACTGCAAATATGTCTCTATATTCTTCCAATAAACACAACATTTTTTCTCTTTGTTCAATTGTTAAATCTGGATTTATATCAAATAAAATATCTTTAAACTCATTATCGTTACTCTCAAGCATTATTTCTTCATTATTATTATTTAGCATTATATTCAAACAATTATCCCTTGGTACCATATCTGCAACTACCGTGCCTTTAAATATCTTCTGCGGATAATGTTTCATTGAAACCGCGATCACAAAGCATTGCTCATCCCGAACAATCATGTCCTGTATGATGACACTATTTTTAATCGTAACTATTTCGCGAGGCTGAAATCTCTTCCCGGGGTTTGCTATCATCGTGACCTTAATAGGCGTGGGCTGATACGGGACGAGGACCGTGTCATACTCGACCGTGACCATATCAGCTGACGCTCCAATTTCCTCATGAAACAGGAAATCTGGACTTTCCTGTGTGTAGCTGTACGTAATTTTTCCGTTACATTTTTGCAAATGAATACAATTATTTTTTAAATCAATTAACGCTCCATACTGCTGTAAAAAATCTAAACCAAGCAATACTAATCTTGGAAGTTTTTCAATTACTACTGCGACAAATTCGCATACTTGTGAATCAATGATTACTTTCGTTCGGATTTCTCCCAGAACGTTTACTTTATTGTTTCCAGCGGTATTTAGAGTTAATATTTTTGAACTTACTATATCTTGAGACAATTTCTCATCATACTGAATTACGCTACAACTAGACCCAGTGTCAATTATTATTTCAATTTCGTCACCATTATACAAACCGTTTATTAATAATACGTTACCAAGAGACTTTTCACACATTACATTTATATTTTCATCTTTTCCTTTAATTATTTGAGCATAGTTAAAATTACTTAAATTATTTATATCTTCCTTTAATTCATTATTATTTACTGCAATATTATCCCTCTCTTTACTGACGACTACGGGATTCATCCTTAGTTTGGTCGTCGGCTCTCGTTTGGGCGATTTGGACCAGGTGAATTATCCCTTGAAAAACTTACTTGCCTGCGCGGCGTCGGACTTTGAACCCTTGAATTATTACTTGACCTTTGTGAATTATATCCATCTTCAGAATTACTGTTATTTCGCCTTCTTTGTCTATTAAAGTTATTGTCATTATAATTTCGAGAATTATAATTTTCTCTCCCTTGGTTAAAATTACCACCTCTGGACCGGTTTGAACGGCCTCTTCCTCTGAAATCGTTAAATCCCCCGCGATTTCTATAATTCTGACTTGTATTTGAATTTCTGTAATTTTGATTTGCAAAATTTTGACTTGTATAGTTTTGACTTGTATTTGGGCTCCTATTTTCAAAATAATAGTCCCTATTATAATTCGCGTTTCGGTTATCAAAATTACCCTGTGGATTTACATCTTGCTTCATTACTCTGCAAGCTCGTGCGTAATGGCCTGGTAATCCACAGTTGTAGCATTTTACCCTACCGTCCCTCATTCTGGTCTGCGGTAGTATGCCCTGTGTGACTGCTTTTGAACTACTGGGAAAATTACTCTCTTGCGCCACCGTTACTAAACTCAACGTTGCCATTTCGTCATTTAGAATGGCTAACTGCCTTTCACTCAAACGTCTAACTAATGTTTCTAAACTTTTCTCGTCTTTACTAAGTTCGCACAAATAAAAATTTCCCTTATCTCTAATATTTAAACCCTTTATAAAATGATTTAACTTTACTTCAAATGGCATGTTTTTGTCTAATTCATTACACATGGCACATATATCGTAGTAATATGCACGAATATCCTCTTTAGAGGCTTGTTTCCTGTTATTTAAAACTTCTTCTGCGCTTTGATTACGCAGCGGACCGAATTTATCTAAAAATGCTCTTTGAACGTCTTGCCATGTTGAAGTGCCGTTATTCATTGTATATTCTTGATACCAATGCACTGCGATTCCCTCAATATAGTTTCCCAAATACACAATTTTACAACTATCGTCCCACGCGTTATGTTTTGCACTTCTTAGGAAATGTTTCATAAAAATTTCGGCATTGCCCACAACTGGGTCATATGTCGGTGGTGCCAAATAGCTTGGTTGGGCACTATGTGGCGTTTTGGCCAACGCTTGTTGCACAGATGTGTTACTGGCACTGGCTACCATTGATGCGGTTGCCATTGTGATTAAATTACTTTGGGGACTGTGAATAGTTGATGCAACACTATCGTCTGAATCAGAAATAGAATCTTGATTTGCTAAGTCAGCTACCAAAGTGTGCTGATTTTCAATACTATTTTCAAAGTACGATGGCCGTGAAGGGTCCTCGTCGTATGTTAATAATGGCTCTAAGTCAAAAAATTCCTTTATCTCACCCTCAAATGTTTCTGTAATAACGCCAAGATTTTTAAACTTGTCGTCAGTGACAGGGGTTGAGCTAGTGTGAGGTTGAAATTCGATTTCTGATCCAGGGCTGCTGGTTTGTGTGGTTATTTTGACGTTTTTTGGCATTAAGCGTACATATAACTGCGAACTGCTTTTAATTATTAACTGTTACAGTGACACAAGATGAGTATCCCAATTTCAATGATTTCTATTAATTCGGTGATTAATAGGTAAAATGCAGCGCCTTGGCAGATGCGAAATGCATGTGCTTTACTGGCTCTGATTTTAGAACGGAGCCTCCACCATAGGCTCTGATTTTAGAACGGCACCTCCACCATATGTCGCGACCTGGAGGATTTAGACTACTATATTTAGCCAATACTTTAATTATACTTCAATGACTTATATTATCTCAATACGATATCACTTATATGCTTTGATAGCTTATTTGACTTATATGGCTTATATGGCTTATATGGGGTTTACTCGCAAGACCTGCGGATCGCGACTGTAAGGTGTACCGGGGTTTGATAATATTCAAAAGCAGCACAGTTACTTAATCAATTTATTACTCATACCTTATTATGGACATAATTGTATACGTTCAAGTACGAAGACGGTGGCTTGACTTGGGACGGCGAACGGCGTACAGCGAACAGCGGTCAGTTAGCAGATCACTTATCAGAATGAGGAACGGCGGGTTAACTGGCGAAGTCTTTCTCTAGTCTCACTAAAGAAAGAACTATCCGTGTCCCCTTTGTTCAACTCTTTTTATATTAAATTAGGAAGGTCAGTGTTATCTATTTCCGAGCTCCCGGTTATCCTCTTCTTCCCACGCATTTGACATCCCGGTCAAGCTCGCGGCTCGCGTCACCCGATCCGTCTATTTATACACAGGGTGATTCTCACACTCGTGACAATACTACAATTATAAACTATAAATCAATAACTAGTTTATCTACCCTACCTTTGCAGCTGGTTCGGACTTACCCGTATCAGGGGGCGGGTCTGGCGGTGTCCCGTCATCTCCAATGGTTGTTAGTTTCATTGCTAAGTCTATTTCAGAGTTAGTGAAACCTAGGAGCGATGCGCTTGAAGAGGTAGTCTCAGTGAGATTTACATACTCCTCTAGATACTCAAGCCATCGTCGTTCACCTGGCCCGGATTCACTAGGCCTACCTTATCAAGATAGACCAAGGCTCCCCTCTCTACCAGGACCTTCTGTTTCGACGTTAGCTCATCGGGTGAATATCGTTCAATTTCAGAAATTGATTTGTACACAACGGGAGTCTTGGTAACCGGTTCAACCGATTTAGAGGTTACCACTCCACTCCCAGGTTCAACACGTAGTATTCCACCTAGAATACTACGTGTCGTACAGTTCCACGATGTGTACGCCGAGGTTCTGTTACCTGCGGTGCTGGCCTATACATGGCGTGCACCTGTAGTACGCCCATTATTAATGGTCCTATTTACCTGAAAACGGTTCCAACTACTACTATCGTAAGCAATATATTCTACCACAGCATTAAATCTGCGTGGCGTCCATAAACTACGGGATACTTAGGTACGGGTCTATCAAGCTCATAACGTATGTGATCATAATCGGGTGTTATATTTAAATACGGCACACTCAATGTCCCGTTAACATTTAAACACTCGCTTGTATTTGCGAACACCGGATGTGTTGCATCTTCTCTTGAATGTAACCTATAAGAATTTAATGTGGACCACATGGCTGGCAATAAATGAATTGCTTCTGGTTGTACACTTTTATCTGGGCACGGAAATCTCTTCCGTACGATGATGGCTTCTTTACTCATTAATGCACAATTGCAAGGAATCCTAATCCGGATTGCTCCAAGATTGCTGGTGGTCTCACCTATCTTTATCACAGGAATTGACGTGTCTACGTAACTATGGGATCCATTATGGCTCCTAAAAGCAAGTGCTTCGGCGGGATGGGTAACCACGAATTCGTCATGGTTGACCTCCGTAATTATCATTGCTGTCGAGGTGAAGCATTGTAATGGACAATATTTCCTCAGTTCATCTATGGTACCTCCTTGGTACATGTAGAATGCACACTGGTGTCCATTCACTGTATCTGCTGCAGACCTAGGTAAATAGCACAATTTATCATGGTATCATGGTATATACTGGTGTAGCGCCACACTGGAAATAGGTCTAATTTCCTCGTTATCGGTGTTAACCGCTAAGTACATAGGGTCGTGTAAAATTGAACACGTCATGTTTTTCCATGCAAAAGGTGTCGTAATTAACTCCTTTAATTCCCACGTTGCTCCTTCGCTGACCACTGGTACCTTTATGTGTATATTAATTTCGGAGTCTACAAAAATACATTCTGTAATTGGTAACTTATAATAAGCGTGTATATTCTCGATCGGGATGGCCAATTGGTAGCCGTCCTTCTTCATCGTCTCAGCTAGTTGTGTTAAGTCATGTGTTAAAACTCTCGGTGGTATTATGACACTTGTAATTTGTTTCGCTTTACAGCTACTGATAATTGATTGTGAATGCGATAAGTACGCCAATCGTGCGTTTGTGCGTATATTGTGATAGATACTTCTGTATATATCACCCATAGCGGCATCGGTTATGACGTGTTGCGCTAGTGAATTGAATTTCTGACTAACCTGAGCAAAAGCTACCTCGGTCCGTTGGCGATACTCCTGGAAGGCTCTGGATTCCGATCCAATCCCCTTAAGAGTTTCATCCAAACCGTGCGTTAGTTGTTCCAACCTTTTGTCCATGCTGGCACTATCCATCACAAGATTGTCGAACTTCTCCTCTGTCGCTACTCCACAGCACCAAGCAAGAGCGTCTCCTAAAAATTTAATGGCCCTTTTTTGTCTATAAGGTCCTGGAAATCCTCTGTTTTGTATTGTGGCTAGATCCTGAAACTGCTCCTTGATGGCTGTTTCTGCTATGTCCAACTGCTTCGAGAGTAGCATGGTAATGGCTGACACATCCTTTCTAAATACACATGGGTTCGAGGTTGAACCTGTACACGAGTAGTTCATTGTGCGTTCCAGCTCCTTACTGTCTCCTAAAACTGGTGTCCATTGCGCTTGGTAGTGTAGTGGCAAGGTGGCTTCGTACGTCAACGTGTCTGGTAGGGTTTTCCAGTTAGCCCCTGGCGTAACTTGTATTCTATCCTGCGTTGCCTTATGAACGGCCATGATCATTATCAGGCACATCATTCTGTAATCAAATAAATTTTACTCCTTAATGTTCGACCTGATCGTGTATGTGTTACACTCCAACTCTTACACAATCATACATCATTCACACATAAAAAACACAAATCCATTTCCACTTTGAGTCTCTTTCTCGTTTATTTCACACTTCGGGGGGATTGGGAGGGAATTTCCTCAGTCCCAATCCTCCCCTGCAGCGTCCAACCTGTCCAGGCTCTCTGTCAGTTCGTCCACCCATCTCTCCTCTGGTGGTGGCGGAATATCCCACGGGTCTATTTCAGGCGGCGTTGGGGGGCGGGGGGCCGCGGAGACCGTATTTGGCCTCCTAGGCGGTTCATACCCCCGTCGCCAGTTCCCTCGTCTCCAGTTTCCCCGGCCTACGCCTTGTCCGTTGTTAGGAGCCGCTGGTCTGGGGCGGACCGTGGGGTGCACCGCTAGGATGGGGACCACCTTTCCTTTTTTATCCCACCCTGGACGTGGGTTTCGGTGAGCGGCGCGTGGCTCAACCGCCAGATCTAGTTCAGGGCGCACGTGTCCTGGCCGCGACTGGTCGCTCCAGGGGGACCTTCTCCGTTGGGGGTTCCTCCAGAACCATTCCGCCTCGGAGACAACGGGTGGCTCGGTCGCCCCTGAGGGTCCGTGATAACCCGTTGTCTCGTTGGAGATCGCTATGGCTCGGGCCAGAGCGCAGGCCAGGCCGGACCTTAGGCCCTGGTGGAGGTGGCACTCTCCCCCATGTGCGTTAGCGGCCTTGTTTCCCGTCTCAATGAAGACGACGTGCGGCGCCAGTCCTCTCATGTACCGGGCCTTTTCTAGGCCCCGGAAATAGACGGGCCCGTCCCCTATTAGATGCTTTAATAGGGCTTCGGCGGGTTCTAATGCGACGGCTCCGTCGGTCCACTGGAGACCGTGGACGTGGTCCGTGCAATATAAGTTGCACGCTAGCATGGGGTCTACTCCCTTACCTTTAACTATCAGGTGGGCCTTCTGCCTCCCCCTGATAGTCACGGCCCCTATCTCTTTCAGGGTGAGGTTTCCTGCCTCCGTTGTTAAAAATTGGAGGTCGATCGCGACTCCGCCTAAAAGTTTGGGGCGGCTGTGGAAATGTTTATAAATTAGCTTCATCGGTGGTTTCATCGCTGTCATCATCGAAGGTGTCGTCTTCACCTAAGTGTCTGTTAATAATGGGGACCGATGACACCCAAGGGTCATGGTATGGAAGTATTCTTCCTACGTGTATCACATCTGTTTTTGCGTTTTTCGCTGGCCCTTTCTTTACTATATAATCGACTTCGCTCTGTTTCCCTATAATTGTATATGGCCCAAAGTACCTAAGTAGTAGTTTCTCGCTTCTTCCCACTTTTCTGACAAGTGTAAATACTTTTACTTGTTCACCTATTTCATATTCAATTGGTCTATGACGAGCGTCATAGCGACTTTTGTCTTTAACTTGTTTATTACTAATGTTCTCAACTGCTTTATTTCTGACAATCAACGCTTTTTCGCGGATATTTACTATATCTTTATGTTCAACAACTTGAGACAGTGCCGCCTCCGTAGGTAGTATTGGATCCCGTCCAAACACTAGCATAAACGGTGACACTCTTGTTGTTTCCTGAATTGAAGTATTATATGCAAACACGACATGCGGCAAATACATGTCCCAGTCAGTCTGACTTGTATTAGTGTACATGCTTAACATGTTTGCTAATGTTTTATTGAATCTTTCCGTTAACCCGTTACACTGCGGATGGTAACTTGTAGTGAATTTATTAAACGTTCCCATTATTTTACATAAATTTGTAACTAATTCCGATTGAAAAGTCTTTCCACGATCACTCAGTAAATATTGCGGACTTCCGTGTCGGCAAATAATATTTTCTAAAATAAATCTTGCTACATGTTCACATTTTTGATTAACCAATGCTTTTGCTTCTACGTATCTAGTTGCATAGTCCGTTGCGACTACAATACAACTCTTCCTTGATGAGGATAATCGAAATGGTCCCAAAATATCTATCCCCACTTTTTGAAATGGCTGTCCCACAGCTATTGGTTGTAATAAACCCGACGGTTTTAAATTTACTCCTTTCCGCGCTTGACAATCTGGACATCCCTTTATGAATTTAATTACGTCTCTTTGTAATTTTCCCCAAAAATACCGTGATTTTATTTTATCTAAAGTTTTCGTTAATCCCAAATGACCGGATAAAGGCTCATTATGGTGTGTGAATAAAATTTCGCCAACTAAATCGGTTGGTATTACAATCAAATAATCATTCCCGTTTAATGATGTATTGTGCTTATGCAACATTCCATTAATAATTTTGAAATTACTTGCTCTCTTACGCTGAGCAATTGTTAAATTTGGATCGTCAGGGTTTGTCAAAGCGTACATTATTTGTGATAACGCGGGATCGTTATTTTGTGACTCTATTAAATTTTTAGAATTTTCCGACATTCCTGTAACTTGCGCGTCATTGTTTTGGTCAACAATCGGTTCTATTTCTGTAGCGCGCGAACTTGGCTCGGCCGGGAGATCTGTACTATTTTTAGTTTTACTACGCGTCTGGATAAGGAACGTGGGTAGCTCGTTAGCCGTGATTTCGTCCTGTGTTACCGCGCACCGCACTGGGAATCGCGATAAGGCGTCGGCGTCTCGATGCGCTGACCCGCTCTTGTGTATTATTGTATAATCGTACTCGGCTAGTTTTATCGCCCAGCGTGCTAAACGACCGGTTGGATTCTTGACCGTCTTTAAACAGCAAATCGCGTGGTGGTCAGTTATGATCTTAACTGGCCGTCCGTAAATTAAATGTCTCAAATATCCCAGACTCCAAACTACACCCAAGGCTTCTAATTCTGAAATTGTGTAATTTCGCTCCGCGTTTGTTAAACTCCGCGAGACGTACGCGACCGGATGTGTTTCCGCGTTTTTTGATTGTAAGAGCACCGCTCCCAGACCTTGATGTGATGCATCAACGTGCAATTCCGTGCCAATATTTGAATCGAAATGTGCCAACACAGGTGCATTGACTAGTTTAAATTTCAATGTCTCGAACGCTTCTTGATGCACTTGACCCCAAACAAACTCTATATCCTTCTTGGTTAATTCATGTAACGGTCTCGCAATGTGAGAAAAATTCATTATAAATTTTCTATAATAATTACAAAGTCCCAAAAAACTTTGGACTGTCTTAACTGAATGTGGCAAAGGAAATTCTTTTATTGCTTCTAATTTACTTTCATCAGGTTCAATACCTTCTTTCGTTACTACATGACCCAAAATTGGTATTCTATTTCTAATAAATGAACATTTAGATGGCTTCAGGGTAAGCCCAGCTTCCCGCAATCTTTCAAATGCATGTCTTAAACGAATTAAATGTTCGTCAAAAGTTTTCGAAAAAATTATTATATCATCTAAGTATGTCAATAATTCAACCCATTTTAATCCCTGAAAAACTTTATCTGCTAATAACTGAAATTTGGCTGGCGCATTACATAAACCAAAAGCTAACTTATTGAACTCATAAGTTCCTCCTCCGCTAATAATGAAACTAGTGTACTCCCGACACTCTTCTTTAATCCCGACTTGCCAATAACCACTGAATAAATCTAGACTTGAAAAATACTTAGATCCACCAACATACAATAAAATATCATCAATATTTGGTAAAGGATAGCAATCCTTTTTTGTTACACTATTTAACAATCTATAATCAACACAAAATCGCGTGCTTCCATCTTTTTTCTTTACTAACACCACTGGTGATGCCCACGGGCTTGAACTCTGTCTAATTACCCCACATTGTAACATTTCTTCTATTTGTGAATTAATAATTTCGCGCTCCGTTTGCGAAACTCTATAAGCTCTACTTTTAATAGGCATTGCCTCTCCCACATTTATATCATGTTCTACTAACGTCGTAAAACCCATTTGTGAGGTATCAACTGCAAATATGTCTCTATATTCTTCCAATAAACACAACATTTTTTCTCTTTGTTCAACTGTTAAATCTGGATTTATATCAAATAAAATATCTTTAAACTCATTATCGTTACTCTCAAGCATTATTTCGTCATTATTATTATTTAGCATTATATTCAAACAATTATCCCTTGGTACCATATCTGCAACTACCGTGCCTTTAAATATCTTCTGCGGATAATGTTTCATTGAAACCGCGATCACAAAGCATTGCTCATCCCGAACAATCATGTCCTGTATGATGACACTATTTTTAATCGTAACTATTTCGCGAGGCTGAAATCTCTTTCCGGGGTTTGCTATCATCGTGACCTTAATAGGCGTGGGCTGATACGGGACGAGGACCGTGTCATACTCGACCGTGACCATATCAGCTGACGCTCCAATTTCCTCATGAAACAGGAAATCTGGACTTTCCTGTGTGTAGCTGTACGTAATTTTTCCGTTACATTTTTGCAAATGAATACAATTATTTTTTAAATCAATTAACGCTCCATACTGCTGTAAAAAATCTAAACCAAGCAATACTAATCTTGGAAGTTTTTCAATTACTACTGCGACAAATTCGCACACTTGTGAATCAATGATTACTTTCGTTCGGATTTCTCCCAGAACGTTTACTTTATTGTTTCCAGCGGTATTTAGAGTTAATATTTTTGAACTTACTATATCTTGAGACAATTTCTCATCATACTGAATTACGCTACAACTAGACCCAGTGTCAATTATTATTTCAATTTCGTCACCATTATACAAACCGTTTATTAATAATACGTTACCAAGAGACTTTTCACACATTACATTTATATTTTCATCTTTTCCTTTAATTATTTGAGCATAGTTAAAATTACTTAAATTATTTATATCTTCCTTTAATTCATTATTATTTACTGCAATATTATCCCTCTCTTTACTGACGACTACGGGATTCATCCTTAGTTTGGTCGTCGGCTCTCGTTTGGGCGATTTGGACCAGGTGAATTATCCCTTGAAAAACTTACTTGCCTGCGCGGCGTCGGACTTTGAGCCCTTGAATTATTACTTGACCTTTGTGAATTATATCCATCTTCAGAATTACTGTTATTTCGCCTTCTTTGTCTATTAAAGTTATTGTCATTATAATTTCGAGAATTATAATTTTCTCTCCCTTGGTTAAAATTACCACCTCTGGACCGGTTTGAACGGCCTCTTCCTCTGAAATCGTGAAATCCCCCGCGATTTCTATAATTCTGACTTGTATTTGGATTTCTGTAATTTTGATTTGTAAAATTTTGACTTGTATAGTTTTGACTTGTATTTGGGCTCCTATTTTCAAAATAATAGTCCCTATTATAATTCGCGTTTCGGTTATCAAAATTACCCTGTGGATTTACATCTTGCTTCATTACTCTGCAAGCTCGTGCGTAATGGCCTGGTAATCCACAGTTGTAGCATTTTACCCTACCGTCCCTCATTCTGGTCTGCGGTAGTATGCCCTGTGTGACTGCTTTTGAACTACTGGGAAAATTACTCTCTTGCGCCACCGTTACTAAACTCAACGTTGCCATTTCGTCATTTAGAATGGCTAACTGCCTTTCACTCAAACGTCTAACTAATGTTTCTAAACTTTTCTCGTCTTTACTAAGTTCGCACAAATAAAAATTTCCCTTATCTCTAATATTTAAACCCTTTATAAAATGATTTAACTTTACTTCAAATGGCATGTTTTTATCTAATTCATTACACATGGCACATATATCGTAGTAATATGCACGAATATCCTCTTTAGAGGCTTGTTTCCTGTTATTTAAAACTTCTTCTGCGCTTTGATTACGCAGCGGACCGAATTTATCTAAAAATGCTCTTTGAACGTCTTGCCATGTTGAAGTGCCGTTATTCATTGTATATTCTTGATACCAATGCACTGCGATTCCCTCAATATAGTTTCCTAAATACACAATTTTACAACTATCGTCCCACGCGTTATGTTTTGCACTTCTTAAGAAATGTTTCATAAAAATTTCGGCATTGCCCACAACTGGGTCATATGTCGGTGGTGCCAAATAGCTTGGTTGGGCACTATGTGGCATTTTGGCCAACGCTTGTTGCACAGATGTGTTACTGGCACTGGCTACCATTGATGCGGTTGCCATTGTGATTAAATTACTTTGGGGACTGTGGATAGTTGATGCAACACTATCGTCTGAATCAGAAATAGAATCTTGATTTGCTAAGTCAGCTACCAAAGTGTGCTGATTTTCAATACTATTTTCAAAGTACGATGGCCGTGAAGGGTCCTCGTCGTATGTTAATAATGGCTCTAAGTCAAAAAATTCCTTTATCTCACCCTCAAATGTTTCTGTAATAACGCCAAGATTTTTAAACTTGTCGTCAGTGACAGGGGTTGAGCTAGTGTGAGGTTGAAATTCGATTTCTGATCCAGGGCTGCTGGTTTGTGTGGTTATTTTGACGTTTTTTGGCATTAAGCGTACATATAACTGCGAACTGCTTTTAATTATTAACTGTTACAGTGACACAAGATGAGTATACCAATTTCAATGATTTCTATTAATTCGGTGATTAATAGGTAAAATGCAGCGCCTTGGCAGATGCGAAATGCATGTGCTTTACTGGCTCTGATTTTAGAACGGCGCCTCCACCATAGGCTCTGATTTTTAGAACGGCGCCTCCACCATATGTCGCGACCTGGAGGATTTAGACTACTATATTTAGCCAATACTTTAATATTTAATTATTTCCAGATAATATTACTTATATGCTTTAATAGCTTGTGTGGCTTATATGGCTTATATGACTTATATGGGGTTTACTCGCAAGACCTGCGGATCGCGACTGTAAGGTGTACCGGGGTTGATAATATTCAAAAGCAGCACAGTTACTTAATCAATTTATTACTCATACCTTATTATGGACATAATTGTACACTTTCAAATACGAGGACGGTGTCTCGACTTGGGACGGCGAACGGCGAACGGCGAACGGCGAACAGCGGTCAGTTAGCAGATCACTTGTCAGAATGAGGAACGGCGGGTTAGCTGGCGAAGTCTTTCTCTAGTCTCACTAAAGAAAGAACTGTCCGTGTCCCCTTTGTTCAACTCTTTTTATATTAATTTAGGAAGGTCAGTGTTATCTATTTCCGAGCTCCCGGTTATCCTATTCTTCCCACGCATTCGACATCCCGGTCAAGCTCGCGTCACCCGATCCGTCTATTTATACACAGGGTGATTCTCACACTCGTGACAATACCTTATTATGGACATAATTGTATAATGTCAAAGACTCGGACGGTGTCTACGGCTTTGAACGGCGAACGGCGAACAGCGGTCAGTATAGCAGAGCACTCTCAGAATGAGGGACGGCGGGCTGGCGACGATGTTGTTCTTTAGGTTCACTAAAGAAGAACTGCCCGTGTCCCCTTTGTTCAACTCTTTTTATATTAATTTAGGAAGGTCAGTGTTATCTATTTCCGAGCTCCCGGTTATCCAATCACTCCCACACATTCGACATCCCGGTCAAGCTCGCGTCACCCGATCCGTCTATTTATACACAGGGTGATTCTCACACTCGTGACAATATTACTTGATTAAATAATTTGATATGACTTTCTTGTATAATGTTATAATGCTTGTCCCTTTATTTAATTTCCAATATCTATATTATCTTTAATAATCCATTATCCTCTTTAGTTTATTATAATAACTTGTTTTAAACGTGATATTTCCCCTGCTTTACGCGTATCTATAACTACTCCAATAGTTTTCTATATATTTCACTTATTACTTACTTTTACATTGTTTTTTACTTTATACATTTATATTCTTAACACTTTAATAACTACTCCAATAGTTCTTTATTTATTTATTTTTCCAACTTATTACTTACTTTTATATTGTATTTTACATTATATATTTATATTAATAACATTTTCAAAACTACTCCGATAGTTTTCTCTATTTAACATCATTACTTAGACTCGAGCGTCTCTTATATTGTGTGTACCTCTAAATTACTTTAATCTCTTTAACTTTGAATTTAACTTAATATTCCCTTGTATTATGCGAACCTCTTAAACTACTCCAATAGTTTTTTACCTTTAACTAGACTTGATAGTCTCTTACATAATACGTACACTAATTAGACTAAACGTCTCTTACACAATACGTACTCATTAATTACTCTCAATATTTTACTTACATTTTTATTATACTCATTTTATCTTTATAGTGGTTTACATTTTTAACTCTCATTTGTGACAAAAACTATTCTCTTCGCGCGCGGACCCTTAAATATTATTATTTTTACTTTATTATATCTTATTACTTATTGTTGTTATGATCATGATCCTTTTTTATATTTTAATTATTTTATTTACCACATATTAATTGTTTCATCTATTTGCTGATCTTATGTATTAACTGTGATGCTATTAATATATTTCTGAATAACTCAAGCACTGATTACCGTACCTAACCTGTATGCATACGTACAAATGTACTCATGCCCGTAAACCTTTTACTTTTCAGTAAAGAAACCAAACATACCCATGGAGTACCACTAAATATCGATCACGTATTTCAAACCATTCCATAAGCGAACCGCGTATGAGAGTTCTTGGACGCGTGACACAACATATGGGGCATGTCATGCACCTTCTAATTAATAGTATCATAATTTGTCGCCTTATTAATTGCATCTATCTTACTGACAAGGTAAGATCGTATCACTTATTTGAAACAAATCACTAATTTCCGATGATGTCTCTCGTGGAAGGAATATGGCAGCGTCAGTGCGACGTCTTACACATTCCTGCGACGAGTGAAGACAATTTATTTGGTGGTCGTTGCATGCTTTCTGTCCTCCTGACTATCACGAATATTTACCTGATAATGTTCCTCCCCTGGTAATCTGAGTATCCTTATTTCTCCTGATTCGAGATCTTCTTTTAAACGTTTTTCATATGCTTCCTTGTTTAAATTTTTCGCGTTTTTATACTCTACGACATACTTTGTCTTACTTTTATTGTTCCTCATTCTCTTGTATCTATAAACAGCTACTACACACATAAATATTATTACCACTGTCGTTATCGTACCAGTAACTCCAAAAATCCCAATAACTAATTCATCTACCCAGGTATAGGCGTGTACCTGTGGTACGCCCATTATTAATAACCCCCTTAATCTGAAAACTGTCCCAACTACTACTATTGTAAGCATTATATTCCACCACCACAGCATTAAATCTGCGTGGCGTCCATAAACTACGGGATACTTAGGTACGGGTCTATCAAGCTCATAACGTATGTGATCATAGTCGGGCGTTATATTTAAATACGGCACACTTAATGTCCAGTTGACATTTAAACACTCACTTGTATTTGCGAACACCGGGTGTGTTGCATCTTCTCTTGAATGTAACCTATAAGAATTTAATGTGGACCACATGGCTGGCAATAAATGAATTGCTTCTGGTTGCACACTTTTATCGGGGCACGGAAATCTTTTCCGTACGATGATGGCTTCCTTACTCATCAGTGCACAATTGCAAGGGATCCTAATCCGGATTGCTCCTAGGTTGCTGGTCGTCTCACCTATCTTTATCACTGGAATTGATGTGTCTGCGTAACTATGGGATCCGTTATGGCACCTAAAAGCAAGTGCTTCGGCGGGATGGGTAACCACGAATTCGTCATGGTTGACCTCTGTAATTATCATTGCTGTCGAGGTGAAGCATTGTAGTGGACAATATTTCCTCAGTTCATCTATGGTTCCTCCTTGGTACATGTAGAATGCACACTGGTGTCCATTCACTGTATCTGCTGCAGACCTAGGTAAATAGCACAATTTATCATGGTATGGCCTACACTGGTGTAGCGCCACACTAGAAATAGGTCTAATTTCCTCGTTATCCGTGTTAACCGCTAAGTACATAGGGTCGTGTAAAATTGAACACGTCATGTTTTTCCATGCAAAAGGTGTCGTAATTAACTCCTTTAATTCCCACCTTGCTCCTTCGCTGACCACTGGTACCTTTATGTGTATATTAATTTCGGAGTCTACAAAAATACATTCTGTAATTGGTAACTTATAATAAGCGTGTATATTCTCAATCGGGATGGCCAATTGGTAGCCGTCCTTCTTCATCGTCTCAGCTAGTTGTGTTAAGTCATGTGTTAAAACTCTCGGTGGTATTATGACACTTGTAATTTGTTTCGCTTTACAGGTACTAATAATTGATTGTGAATGCGATAAGTACGCCAATCGTGCGTTTGTGCGTATCACCCATAGCGGCATCGGTTATGACGTGTTGCGCTAGTGAATTGAATTTCTGACTAACCTGAGCAAAAGCTACCTCGGTCCGTTGGCGATACTCCTGGAAGGCTCTGGATTCGGATCCAATCCCCTTAAAGAGTTTCGTCCAAACCGTGCGTTAGTTGTTCCAACCTATTGTCCATGCTGGCACTATCCATCACAAGATTGCCGAACTTCTCCTCTGTCGCTACTCCACAGCACCAAGCAAGAGCGTCTCCTAAAAATTTAATGGCCCTTTTTTGTCTGTAAGGTCCTGGGAATCCTCTATTTTGTATTGTGGCTAGATCCTGAGACTGCTTCTTGATGGCTGTTTCTGCTATGTCCAATTGCTTCGAGAGTAGCATGGTAATGGCTGACACATCCTTTCTAAATACACATGGGTTCGAGGTTGAACCTGCACAAGAGTAGTTCATCGTGCGTTCCAGCTCCTTACTGTCTCCTAAAACTGGTGTCCATTGCGCTTGGTAGTGCAGTGGCAAGGTGGCTTCGTACGTCAACGTGTCAGGCAGGGTTTTCCAGTTAGCCCCCGGCGTAACTTGTATCCTATCCTGCGTTGCCTCATGAACAGCCATGATCATTATCAGGCATGTTATTCTGTAATCAAACAAATTTTACTCCTTAATGTTCGACTTGATCGTGTACATGATACACTCTCAATTTATACATAATCATTCTCTATTCACCACACACAACAAAACAATTCACACCTTGAGTCTCTTTCTCATTTATTTACACTTCGAGGGGATTGGGAGGGAATTTCCTCAGTCCCAATCCTCTCCCGCAGCATCCAACCTATCCATATCGGTGGTTAGATCCGTCACCCATCTCTCCTCCGGTGGTATCGGAATGTCCCACGAATCTTCCTCGGGCGGTGTTGGGGGGCGGATGGCCGCGGAGACCGTGTTCGGCCGCCTCAGGGGTACATGCCCCCTTCGCCAATTTCCCCGGCCTACTCCTGGCCTATTGGCGGGAACCGCCGGTCTCGGGCGGACCGTGGGGGGCACTGGTAGGATTGGGGCAGTCCTTTTGTTTTTATCCCACCTTGGTCGTGGGTTTCGGTGCGCGGTGCGTGGTTCAACCGCCAGATCTAGTTCAGGGCGCACGTGTCCTGGCCGCGACTGGTCGCTCCAGGGGGACCTTCTCCGTTGGGGGTTCCTCCAGAACCATTCCGCCTCGGAGACAACGGGTGGCTCTGTCGTCCCTGAGGGTCCGTGATAACCCGTTGTCTCGTTGGAGATCGCTATGGCTCGGGCCAGAGCGCAGGCCAGGCCGGACCTCAGGCCCTGGTGTAGGTGGCACTCTCCCCCTAGTGCATTAGCGGCCTTGTTCCCCGTCTCAATGAAGACGACGTGCGGCGCCAGTCCTCTCATATACCGGGCCTTTTCTAGGCCCCGGAAATACACGGGCCCGTCCCCTATTAAATGCTTTAATAGGGCTTCGGCGGGTTCTAGTGCGACAGCTCCGTCGGTCCACTGGAGACCGTGGACGTGGTCCGTGCAATACAAGTTGCACGCTAGCATGGGGTCTACCCCCTTACCTTTAACTATCAGGTGGGCCTCCTGCCTTCCCCTGATAGTGACTGCCCCTATCTCCTTCAGGGTGAGGTTCCCTGCCTCCGTCGTGAGGAACTGCAGGTCTATGGCAGTCCCTCCTAAAAGTTTGGGGCGGCTGTGGACATGTTTATTAGTTAGCTTCATCGGTGGTTTCATCGCTGTCTTCATCGAAGGTGTCGTCTTCACCTAAGTGTCTGTTAATAATGGGGACCGATGACACCCAAGGGTCATGGTATGGAAGTATTCTTCCTACGTGTATAACATCTGTTTTTGCGTTTTTCGCTGGCCCTTTCTTTACTATATAATCGACTTCGCTCTGTTTCTCTATAATTGTATATGGCCCAAAGTACCTAAGTAGTAGTTTCTCGCTTCTTCCCACTTTTCTGACAGGTGTAAATACTTTTACTTGTTCACCTATTTCATATTCAATTGGTCTATGACGAGCGTCATAGCGACTTTTGTCTTTAACTTGTTTATTACCAATGTTCTCAATTGCTTTATTTCTGACAATCAACGCTTTTTCGCGGATATTTACTATATCTTTATGTTCAACAACTTGAGACAGTGTCGCCTCCGTAGGTAGTATTGGATCCCGTCCAAACACTAGCATAAACGGTGACACTCTCGTTGTTTCCTGAATTGAAGTATTATATGCAAACACGACATGCGGCAAATACATGTCCCAGTCAGTCTGACTTGTATTAGTGTACATGCTTAACATGTTTGCTAATGTTTTATTGAATCTTTCCGTTAACCCGTTACACTGCGGATGGTAACTTGTAGTGAATTTATTAATCGATCCCATTATTTTACATAAATTTGTAACTAATTCCGATTGAAAAGTTTTTCCACGATCACTCAATAAATATTGCGGACTTCCGTGTCGGCAAATAATATTTTCTAAAATAAATCTTGCTACATGTTCACATTTTTGATTAACCAATGCTTTTGCTTCTACGTATCTAGTTGCATAGTCCGTTGCGACTACAATACAACTCTTCCTTGATGAGGATAATCGAAATGGTCCCAAAATATCTATCCCCACTTTTTGAAATGGCTGTCCCACAGCTATTGGTTGTAATAAACCCGATGGTTTTAAATTTACTCCTTTCCGCGCTTGACAATCTGGACATCCCTTTATGAATTTAATTTCGTCCCTTTGTAATTTTTCCCAATAATACCGTGATTTTATTTTATCTAAAGTTTTCGTTAATCCCAAATGACCGGATAAAGGTTCATTATGGTGTGTGAATAAAATTTCGCCAACTAAATCGGTTGGTATTACAATTAAATAATCATTCCCGTTTAATGATGTATTGTGCTTATGCAACATTCCATTAATAATTTTGAAATTACTTGCTCTCTTACGCTGAGCAATTGTTAAATTTGGATCGTCAGGATTTGTCAAAGCGTACATTATTTGCGATAACGCGGGATCGTTATTTTGTGAGTGAAGGGTCCCTTCGAAGCAGTGACGAGGGCCAGGCTCTCTGTGTCAGAGAGTGGGGGGGTTAAAAAAGGCTTCACGTAATTTTAACCTCGTCCGTACTTCGTCGCAAAGGGAGGCTCCACCCTACCTGCGTGGGTGGACGGCAGACAGTCAGCGAAGTTCAGAAATCACGAACTGTCGCAACGGCTGACCATATGGCGCCAACACCGCGCTTATAATCGCGCGATTCAAAGGGCCGTCGGAGCGACATTTTTCTTACAAAAGCGCAAAACACGTACGGCACGAAACACGTAACGCAAATTTTACACAAAAGAAATAAACGATATATCAAAATGAAATTAAAGCGTAAATGAGAACAACAAAAAATATATATAAAGATCTGGCCTGTGTTCCTCGCCTGCGTGACTTCGCTGGCGGGCTCTGGTCCTTAGGACGGGCGGCGGCCGCGATCGTCGAAAACGCCGTCGCAGGATTCCAAACCTCAGAGCAACTCTGGCAGGATGGTCGCTGCCCCTAGCCAAGACCTGGCTGGCTGAGTTACTTAGCCCTTACCCAGAAAAAAACGCCTGCAAAGCACATGGCCTTAGTAACAATGGCCGGACACGTGGCTTTACGAAAAGAAAAAAAATGTCGGGTTTAATTACTTACTCGGATGTTGTGAGCGTATGGAGTTGAATCGTATAGTACCTTGCCTTGTACATGGTGCCTCAATCCCCTCAAGGGTGGTTAAATGAGTTCTCGTTTTATATCCCGGAAACCGGATGGTGATATACCAATTAAAACGGTGACCTCTGGCACTTCTGCACTATAAGGAAGGCAACTGGTTTCTGTCCTCATGGCGGCGTCTCGCCGACGATTTTAAAAATCACACACATATAGGAAACACGTCACCACAACAAAAAAGTGTGAGTATGGTCGCCTACGGTGGAGGTCTGTGCACGGAATTAATAACTAAAAGGCAGTTTCCGTCGAAGGCGTTTCCGGACCGTTACAAAAAGGAAGTATATGTATTGTCAAGACGTCGATTAATAAACAATGGGATTTGCATTAATTAAACTTATTTGTTTATTTAAGTAATAGATATAAGAAAACATAATTGAATGAAAAACAAATATAATCTATTAAAAAAACAAGGTACGCTTCTCTCTCCGTACTCTCTAACGCCCTTGATTCTGCAACAATTAGCAAATGGTCGTGAGTTTACAACTCAGTGAGACAATTGTATATTTGTTGTTGCGAGCATAATTGGTCAAACTAATATCCTTGGTCAATTACGGTGAAAAAATTATCCTTGGTCAATTGCGGTGAAACAATTATCCTTTGTCAATTGCGGTGAAACAATTATCCTTGGTCAATTGCGGTAAAACAATATCTTTGGTCAATTGCTATCATCTTATACAGCTGATGGGTCAACTGGACATCGGGGACAATGGGTCAACCTTAACTCTCATACAACCATAGAATGACTCACCTTCAATTTATCCATACGGACACTAAACAATAAAACCTTATTGAAACTATTCTAGTAATTCGTCACGGCCGGCTTCGATTGGTGACAGTCACTTAATGCGCTCCAAATGCGTCTGTTCCCTTCGAAGGGTCGAAGAGTGGTAACTTGGCCTTGAATTTATAAACAGAACTGCGTCATCGGCCCGATCTCATACGCCCGAACCAAAATATTATGATTTACCATTTTAATAAATTGGGTGGTATAATACTATATTAGGTCGCAACCTTTTCGAGCTGACGAAACTAGACACGGTGTATACAAGCAACTCTTACAGATTAGGTGTACGGGCGAAGACTATGAAAAAACCATAGATGCGCAAAACTGGCCTTGTGGAATCAACCTTCGACGATACACATTCTCTGGAGGGCGTCCGACTTTTCACAGACCCCAACTACCGGAAAAACTATCGTAAATGCAAATATCTGCAACTACAACAAAATACAAAATAAAGGAGGCAACTACCTACGGACAACTACGGACACAGAAGATAGTATTGCAATCATTAAAAAGATCGATATACAGCAACAACTTGAAACTACAAAATATGTTAAAGCATCATTTACACTGTAAAATGATTACTATTACTAAACACTGGCAAACATTGTGGCAACCTCCACCAGTTGGCGGCTAGCTCCATGTCGGAGGCTGGGGTCGGAATTCTTACTTGGTAGAAATCATTATGTCATATATCAACTGTCAAAATATAATAATGCACTTTATATGGACTATAATAATCAGGTTCACAACTTAATCAAATATTCCACCGCAACCATGAAATAACGAAACCGAAAGTTCTATTGGGCGCCACTGTATAATCGCTTCCGGATATACAGACTATATTTACTAAATTCTTAATCCTTAAACTAACTATTTACACCTGTCGTACTAGAGCTCTAGATCTGACCATACAACCCTGCTACCCTATCTTAAATTAACTTATATCTATCTATCCTAACGTTAAGGTATATGCAACCTCTATTTCTCCTAACATTAAGGTATATGCAACCAGACGGTCACTATGGTTCCAAACTATCCGTTCTGTGTTCTAACTTTATCACATCTATAACTTCTAGTTTATTGTTTTGTTTTGCTTGAACCATAGTCACCCTACTGTCTACTTAACACTAGGTACTCAATGTTATTGATCCAATCTTCATCCTTTCTATTTTCGGTCTCCTATGCTACTTCGCCTTTTTTTTTTTGTTCCCAGTCTAACACTTCATCCTCCTGTTTTACTCTTCATCTTCCATCATCATTTTCCTATATCTGATAATTGGTGGCTGTCTGCTTATCTTGATTGGGGCCCTTTTCTTCTACACGAGCCTCACTCGCTGTCGCTTTGGCCACCCCACTGTCATTCCATTGCATGGACAATGTTTATCGTTCTACCTACGATTAGCCTACGAATTTCACCAAGAATGAGTTCTACGACTAACGCAATCTCAATTACATACCCGTGGACCACCCGTTCTCTCGTACTCTTTCTCAACTGCCTCGTTACATAGCACTCAACCCTCGCACTTCGTTGCGATCTTTCCTCTATGGCCGTCGCCCGTTTCTTTTTCTCCTACTTCCTGTTCATAGGCGTGCGCTCGGGACTCAACCGCTTCTAACAGTGGCGTAGCGGTTCTGGTTCATTTTTGACACGCTACACTACCCCCTCAACTATTAAAAGAAATGCACAGCATTTCTGCTGACGCTCTCCCCGGTTCCAGTTGAAATTCCTTAGAGACTACGCGAATGAAACCACCCAGAACCTTACTACTCATGGTTTCCTGAGGTCCGTCATTGATTAAATTCATCTCTAACTCAACTTCTTCCGACCACAGGACCTAATGGCATCCCGGCCCTAACTTCGATTACGCGAAAAAATCAAAAAAACTAACGAGATTACTCATGCATACTACACTCGTGTCACATTCATCCTTCATTTACTCATCCCTCCGTAACTGATCCTTCCCTTCCTAACCGAAATAAGGTTTCAGGTGCTTTATATGCCATCTACCGACGTCCTCTCCCTTCTCATTGTCTAGCTCATATACTAATGGTGAGATTACCTTTTTTACTGAACACATAACATACTTGGGTGTTAGTTTTGCTGAAAACTTCAACGCGGCGTTTGATAGAGCCATGTTCCTCCTCCAAACTAAATCTCCAACTTCATATCTAACATTTGACTTCCTAAGGTCTTGGAGTTGCGCAAATATGCTTGACTCAACTTATTTTTTATTGTTCTATACAGTTCAGGTAATCCTTTAAATTCTGAGAAGTACTCCTCTCGAGATCGAGTGATTACATCAGTCTTACCTCCCTCAACAATTTTCCCATAGAAGTCTCCCCTCAGTGGGACTAACCTCCCAAAAACTATAGAGTTTGGTGTGAAACCCGTGATCTCATGAACTGCGGACCTAATCGCACAACCGACCTCATGAATCTCTTGGTCCCACTTGACATGACTCACATCATCTTTAATATACGAGCGTACCGCAGTACCTATGACTCTATTAACGCGTTCCGTAAAATTGACCTGAGGGTGGTATTTGGCATTATACCATAACCTCTGCACGGAATACTTCTTAATCAGTCCTTTGAATAGAGAACTGGTAAATTGGGTACCATTGTCGACCATTATAATTTGTGGAACTCCAAAAACTAAAAAAACTCTATTCTCTAAATATTTCACCACTTCTGAAGCAGTAGCTTTTCGTAATGGTTCGAGGAAAACGAACTTTGAAAACCAATCAGTGATAACTAATAACCAAGAGTTTCCCTTGCTTGACCTCGGAAGTGGTCCTATTAAATCCAGTGATATTATTTGGAATGGGAACTCTACCTTTTTTTCGTTACCCATCAGTCCCGCGCGTAACACATTAGGAGCTTTCTGCGCGCCACATACTTTACACGCACGAACATATTGATACACATCATTTTTCATCCTCGGCCAGTAGTGACTTTCTGCTACTCTCTTCAGTGTCTTAAAATACCCAAAATGAGCGGAAGTGGGCTCGTCATGGCATTTTCTCAAGATTGAGACTCTGTCTTCCTTAGGAACGACAATCTTCCATTCAGGAGAATTCAATGGAAACCTACTATTTGATGGGAATAACTTATATAGTCTGCCTTCCTCAACTCGCCACCTAGGATAATTGACTGGAGCCCTCTCAACTAGCGAAGTTTGCTTCCTATACCATTCATCCCCCACACCTCTAAGTTCTAGTGATGACACTATGGGAGTTATCCTAGAGAGTGCATCTGGAACAGCATGAAGCTTTCCCTTGCGATGCTCTAACTCTATATTGTACTGTGAAAGTTTCACGGCCCACCTAGCTAAACGACCCGCCGGATCTTTCATTCTCATCAGCCAAAGCAACGAGTAATGGTCGGTAATGGCTTTGAAGATAGTGCCTTCCAAATATGGCCTAAATTTCTCGACCGCAAACACCAATGCAAGGCATTCGCGTTCAGTAACCGTATAGTTCCTTTCAGCTTTACTGAGAGTGCGACTCGCGTAAGCAATCACGTGTTCCTCGCCATCCTCCATGACTTGCGATAGGGCGACACACAGTGGTCGGAGTAGTATAGGATCACGGAAATAATTATGTAATCACTCTAAATATAGCTCATTAAGTATTTTCAATGTATTATTTATTAAAACTAAACGGTATTTGTCGGGATGGGAATACAGCGCATAAATGTGTCGTTAAATAAAAATAAAATTATATTGCAGAAAAAAGTACAACTAAAAAACAAAACAAAAATCGAAGACTTAATGACTACATGAAATGTGAATGGCATAAATATACATGATAATAAAAATAAATACCTTAACCCTCTAATTCCCAACTCCGCCTCAAGGTGGACAATACTAAATCCCATATAATGTTAAATTCAAATAAATTGGACATTAGAGAGTTACTTATCGCTTAATACTAAAGCTTGGGCATCTTCATGTAGGGGTACATGTTTTCGATTGAGTTTTGTTCTAAGTCTACTGATGAATGGGTCCGAGGAAGCCAGTAGCATATTAATAATATCTTCATTTGTAGATTCTCGATTACATTTTCTAGAGTGGCTTAACCTGTAATGACGGTAGTCTTTATTCCGAGCTTCTTGAGCTTCTTCTGTCAACATGCCGATCGGTAGCACAGCCATATTTATTATTTTACTGCCATGCATGAGGACTTTATGAACCGTATTGGGCATGTAGTACCAGCTACACTGCGTTTCAAAAAAAATGTACCACCTAGAAGGAGTTGACGTAGAACTCTGAAATTATGTGAAAATAGTTAGTATGTGTTGAGAAACAATTGATTAAATTTTCATCGAAAAATAATAATATTTATTAAGAAAAAAAAAATGTACCACCTAGAAGGAGTTGACGTAGAACTCTGAAATTATGTGAAAATAGTTAGTATGTGTTGAGAAACAATTGATTAAATTTTCATCGAAAAATAATAATATTTATTAAGAAAATAATTAATAATGTGTTGCATCTCCGCGCACTCTTATGCATTCAGCAACCCTTCTGGGCATGCTGGAAATCAAATGGTCCAATGCATCTTGAGGCAGCTCATCCCAGGCAATCTGAAGATGGTGTCTTAATTCATTTAAATTGTTGGGAGGATGCGCCATCCGGCGCAATTTTCTGTCCATCATATCCCACACATGTTCTATGGGGTTTAAGTCGGGTGATCTTGATGGCCACGGCAAACAATTGACATTGTTTTCTTGGAGAAAGTTTGTAGTTATGTTGGCAGTATGGGGTCGCGCATTATCTTGCTGAAAAACTGCTCTTGGATGGTGTCGGATGAAAGGAAGAAGAAAGGGCTCCAACACTGAATCGATGTAACGGCGCGCGTTTAAAGTGCCTGGAATGAATATCAACGGTGACCTGCCTCCGTAGCATATAGCACCCCAAACCATTACACCAGGAGTTAATGCCGTGTGACGACGTTGAGCAAATTCTAAATTTTGTCTTTGGTCTCTTGGTCGTCTAACCCTTAAACGCCCATCGGAGTGCCACAAACAAAACCTAGATTCGTCGCTGAAGACAATTTCTGCCCATTCGTGGATCCAGTCTTGTCTTTCTTGGCTCCACTGGAGCCTGGTTGCCTTATGCTCTATTGTAAGAGGGATGCGAAAATAAGGACGATATGATCGCAATCCGAAAGAGCGTATCCGTCGATAAATGGTACTCATAGATATTCTACGACCAATTGCTCTTATCCAATTTATCGCAATCGCTCGTGTTGGTTCCGCCGGATCTTGAATTGCACTTCTTCTTAACAGTCTCTCTTCACGTGCTTGTGTCGCTCTGCGACGTCCACTGCCTCTGCGGCGAGCTTCCAAACCTTCTTCCTGCCAATCTCGCAAGATTCGTAACACAGTGACATGTGGCCGACTAACACGTCTGCCAATTTCCCGTAATGCCAAACCACCTTCATGCATTCCTATTACTCGTCCTCTTTCAAATGGCGTAAGTTGGTGAAAATTTGCACGTCTTCGCACTCGCGGCATTGTTTAGGGCACTGCCAATTCGGTCAAACAAAAACGTACTGCAAACTAATGCGATAAATAAAGTTAAAATAAAAGAAACTCTTAGGTGATTTCACGAGACAATTTGTTTCAGAAGTATCAGATCGCCTTCAAAATTTAATCAATTGTTTTTCAACGCACACTAACTATTTCCACACAATTTCAGAGTTCTACGTCAACTCCTTCTAGGTGGTACATTTTTTTTGAAACGCAGAATATATAGACTGACGTACAATTCAGCAGTTTCGGTGCAATAGTTGTCAAATTTTTCGGCGTCAATTGTCGCACCCGAGTTTATTATTTGTAAAATTATACCAAATCTGTGAATTAAATTTTCATCTACTCCTGTGATTTCGGCTGTTATAGCTGGGTTATTGAAAAATCTTCTAGATGTGTTGCCGTCATTACTCGTGCCCATTCCTTGTTTCACGAAGTCCACTTTAAGGCCCAACTGTTTAAAGAATTCTTCTTGAATCCTTTTCTTCTCCACTTCTTTCTGCGGCTTAGTAGTTTGATTGGTTCTCCAGCTCTTAAAAGATTTATTGTATGCAATATGGAGTATACACTCCATGAATTTGATGCGCGCATGGAGGGGTGCCAAGCCCACCTTTAAGGCAACTTCGTCTTCAATTTTGCTACGCACCTTATTTAACTCGTTCATTTCTGTTGGTTTTGCTTTACAAATGAAACATACTGCATTAGAAGATGTGTCGGTGATAGTTTGTGCAATTTTGCCATCAATCATTGTCAAGAGAAGCTGGTGATGCACTTTGTAAGTTTTTCCATTCAATGATATCACGGTTTCGTCTAGGTTTGCTATTTCTGAATACATCCTTGAAATTTCGTTTTCTGTGCCCATTGTCGTTTCTTTACTGAATTGAAACTGTACGGGTCTACAGTATCTTGTCGAAGATGGACATGTATTTTTCCAATGAACTGAAGTATCGTTATCTTTTGTTGATAAACAAAGAGGAACTAGTGATGTTAAAAACATATTTGCATCTGTAATGTTTTCCTCGTTAAAAGTTTGTTTATACTCGGTGTGGCCGGATGAACCATCGCATCCCCATTTGGAAATAAGGACACATTCTTCACCCATACTTGCCAGTTCGTCTTCTGTTTTGGTCTTAAAAATTCTTTTTGTAGTATGGTCCAGCAAATCTTGTAAACCTATACAAGCGTAACTTTCAGTGATTTCAATATCCGCAGGGTAACATTCTTTCTTAGCGTCTAATACTTTATCATAACTTGGAAAAATATCACATCCTAAATCTTTTACCGCATTTCTAATAATTTGATAGTGATGTTTTGATAATGATGCATCTAACAATAAAGCCAATGCTTTCTCTGGTGTTAATGATATAGATGTGATAGATTTGTCATTAAATTTATCTGCAGCTCTAGTAATGAGTTTTTCTGGAAAACTCTCACACAAACTTTTGACTTTATAGCGTTTGGTTCGGTCACAACACTCATCAAAAGGTTTTTCTGGACGACCGCTGCGTGATTTCTTCGAAGGCCCTGGTTCATTTTCTGCAATATCAGGTTGTATAGGATTTACAGTGATAACAAAAGTATTCTGCAACCATTTCTGATATTTATTAAGAAATGTCTTCTTATTCCTTGCAGCCGCTTGCCATCTCTTCGTGAATTTGGGCAAGAAATTTCGACTCAATTCCTTGTAAATTTCCTCCAAAACTATCTCCTTCAGGTTCGGATAGGAGCGTCTGATATTGTCGAGACACTTATATACGTCACGATTGCTCGAAAGTACGATTTCAACTAATTCCGTGTATAAAATGGTAAAACTCGCCATGGTTCACAAAATGACAGTACTTTCTGATAAATAGATTTAAATGAAATGGATAACATTAAATTACTTATTTTTTAGCAGGTAATCAGTAACTGTTTATCAATAATAAACAAAACAAAATCTGTAGTCAAGGGAGGCTGAAGTTGTTGTTTACTTCCATCACAACGTGTACGAACAAAAGCACACGCCAAGCTACTTGATCGAAGAGTTTGTTCATCGCACGTTTTTTTTCTTACATTAACGAGGTCATTAATTTGAGTGGCTTGCAATTCTAAGACCGCAGTTTATTGCAACTGGAATCAATTGTAATATGTGCATAAGATTTCAGAGAATTTTTTAAGGTATATTAGAAGACAGCGGTCGACAGCGAAAATAACTATCAGTCATTGGTTTGATAAAAACTAGTAGTAAAATTATATATTTCTTTAAAATTGTTTTTTTGACTTAGTCAATAATAAATATCTATATTTTTTCTATATATTTTAATAGTCTATAGTTAACCTAAACAAAAATAAATAAAAAGTTCTGCGAACATGAAATAAGTACCGAATACTTTGTATATGTAAATAGCATTTTTCTATTATTATATTGTAAAATTGTGAGTGCTCCGTAGTTTTGCTTCGATACCATGATACTCTTACAATATTACACATTATGTTAGACATCTTTTGAGGTACATTTTTTTAAGTCGCTATTATAGAAATACTACATCAGTTAGACGATTAATTGACCTTCCAAAAACTGATTTATTTCCGCTCTCCGACCACTGTGCGACACCCAGACCGACATTGGAAGCGTCTGACTGTACTATAAACGGCCGCGAAAAATCAGGTGCTGTAAGGACTGGTGAAGAAACCAATGCTTCCTTAACCTTAATAAACGCCTCTTCCGCTTCTGGACCCCAAACGATCTTATTCGACTTACGCTTCCCTTGCAGAAGGGCATTAATTGGCGCTACCAAACTAGAAAAATCCGGTATAAAACGCCTATACCACGAACATAATCCCATAAAACGCTTAATTTCTGTTGCCGTACTAGGTATTGGATAATTAACCATAGTCGCGACCTTTTCCGGATCGGTAAGCAACCCCAACTCATCTACTACATACCCAAGATATTTTAAGGAACTTCGACAAAAACGGCATTTCTCTAAATTGACTGTCAATCCTGAATTCGTTAACCGTACGTACACCTCTTTCAAGGTTTTCAAGTGTTCCTCATAATTTTCATTAATTACAATAATGTCATCTAAATATACGAACACATTTGGATCTAATTCCGGTCCAAAAATACCATCCATTAGTCTCTGCTGAGTTTGTGCCGCGTTATTTAATCCAAATGGCATAACATTGAACTCGTATACACCCCGACCTAACACTGTGAAAGCCGTTTTCTCTCTTGATGAAACTTCCAACGGAATTTGCCATAAAGCATGCCTCAAGTCTATACTAGATATGTATCTCGTATTCCTTAATTTATCTAATATTGAATTCAGCAATGGAAGAGGATAAGCATCGCGCTTCGTCACCGAATTCAGCTTCCTGCCATCAAAACACAGCCTATACTCCCCTTCGTTTTTCTTCACTAATAAAATCGGAGATGACCACGGAGAAGAACTTCTCGATATTATTCCTAACTCTAACATCTCCTGGATTTCTTGGTCTAAATATTTCTGTAGCGCATGAGGTACTGGATATGAACGTTGTTTAATTGGTTGGCTTAGCCCAGTATCAATAAAATGTTCTACAAGGGTCGTTCTACCCAGACTTTTTGTTCCAATGCCCTTGTACAACTCTATTATGGCCTCGAGCCTAAAAGATTCCTCCCTAGACAGTTCTGATTTTACCCCGACACTCATGATTTTTACGTTTTGCTTTATCTCTTCATTGTTACCGCTACTTTGTGATTTCCGTTTTAAACACCACGAATCATTCATAAAATCTAACCTCATCTGATGCAGCTTCAAAAAATCTATTCCTAAAATTATATTCTCTTGAATGGAGGGCACAACTAAAGCCTTTAAAACCGTCTCTAACGTACCGATCTTCATCTGGATAAACACTACCCCACTAACTGGTTGTGACTCGCCGTCGGCAGTCGTTACTGAAAAATCTTCGCTTTTTTGTATTTCTACCCCAAAGGTTTCAAAGTGACGAGCTATTCCCCGACCTACTATTGACAAATTCGCTCCCGTATCCACTAATGCTGGAACTACTAAACCGTTTACTTCTACTGGTACGAAAGGCCTCGAATCGCAATCCTTGGGCAAAAAGATAGGTGATACCTTATAATTTTTCTTCACTTTCGCAACTTTACTAGGCGACTCGCACAATCTACATATATTCTTGATCCTACCTAACCAAACTATCCATGACTCATCATCATGACCGATACTAAAATTATGGGAACGAAATCGGTTTTTTATTTGCGCCCCCCTACAGCGTTTTTTAAACACCTCCCACACTTAGGCTTCGACACCCCTTCCCTACCACAACCATAACAAAATAATCTTTTCTTTTCCTCTCGGCAGTCCCGAAGTACGTGGTCGGTCTTATGACAGTTCCAGCACCCATTCGATACCTCATTTCTCCTTGAGCTAGGTGAATCCCTTAAGCTGGTGCCCTCTCGGACCTTACTAACCGTATCTGAACCCCGTCTTTCTCTAGTTTCCAAATCAGTTACTTTTTGGCTTAATTTCTCTATCATCGCGACCAATTCATGATTTTTCTGTGGCTCTAAAACACTAACCCTCACTGACGATTTACTACTCGATGACGCCTCTAAACTATTCTCTACCTTCCGGCCTAGCGTTATTAGTTGTGCTATTGACGTTATATCACACAGACTCAGTTGTGACACGTAGCTTGGCAACAAATTTTTACGTAAATACCGCAACCTTGTCATTTCATCAGGCAGCTCTGACAACCTGGAAAACAAATTCTCCACGACCGCAATATAAATCGAGACCTTTTCCGTACGGCCTTGTCTCCTGTCCCTAATCTCCTGCCAAACCGTATCATCATAATCGACTGGTCTGAAATCTTCTTTCAGGCTTTTGACTAAATCGTCCCAGTTATTAACCCTACTTCTCACCGATCGATACCAAGCTATTGCCGGACCCGAAAACAAACCTACCGCCGACGTATATAGTTGCTTCTTCGTAACTCCACGGGCTAATCTTAGTTCTTCTACTCGCTCTATGAACGTCATCAAACCGTCAGAATTGTCGCTGCCATCGAATTTTACGCCCCACTTGTAAACCGTCACTTTTGAATTATTTATAGGACTATTGAACAAAACGCGCGGCCCGGCGGCCCCCGCCTCACCTTCGCTCCCGTCACTCCCTTCCGGAAAATAAAACTCGGTGCCTTCCCCTACAAAGGTACTGGTCATGGCCTTAGTGAGTGACTCGACCGTCCTCGCCAACTTCGCCTCTACTAGGTCGCACGTGCCCAGCGTTTCAGCCTTAAAAGTTTCCCAATCTACGTCTTCGCTACTTTCCCAACGCGCGGCCCTCTCCTTAATATGAGTCGCCCTCGACTTTATTTTTCTTTCCGCCATTTTTGCATCCTTCTCCGGAAATTTATCCATCGCCTTTAATAATTCCTTCATTGATTCTTTTACTTCTCTCCGATCAGCCGTGGTCATCGTTGTCGCTACCCCCGGAACTACCGGTTTTTTCTCCGCCATATATCTCCTTAGTACCACTCTAAGATCATTTATGTCTGTGGATTCTTCCGCCGTAAACCCCCGTATGTACAGCTCGTGCAAAATCTCAAATGTCCTCAATAAATTCACGTTCATTGTCGCCATGATTACCTAACTACTTTTTATATGTATATAATTTTTTTTTTTTTTTTTTTTATAATTTACTTCTATCCTCGACTTTCTTATTAATAAATACTTGATTTAACCTAACGTTATCAACCCCCTCGAGCCCCACGATGGGCGCCATTTTACTGTGGCAACCTCCACCAGTTGGCGGCTAGCTCCATGTCGGAGGCTGGGGTCGGGATTCTTACTTGGTAGAAATCATTATGTCATATATCAACTGTCAAAATATAATAATGCACTTTATATGGACTATAATAATCAGGTTCACAACTTAATCAAATATTCCACCGCAACCATGAAATAACGAAACCTAAAGTTCTATTGGGCGCCACTGTATAATCGCTTCCGGATATACAGACTATATTTACTAAATTCTTAATCCTTAAACTAACTATTTACACCTGTCGTACTAGAGCTCTAGATCTGACCATACAACCCTGCTACCCTATCTTAAATTAACTTATATCTATCTATCCTAACGTTAAGGTATATGCAACCTCTATTTCTCCTAACATTAAGGTATATGCAACCAGACGGTCACTATGGTTCCAAACTATCCGTTCTGTGTTCTAACTTTATCACATCTATAACTTCTAGTTTATTGTTTTGTTTTGCTTGAACCATAGTCACCCTACTGTCTACTTAACACTAGGTACTCAATGTTATTGATCCAATCTTCATCCTTTCTATTTTCGGTCTCCTATGCTACTTCGCCTTTTTTTTTTTTGTTCCCAGTCTAACACTTCATCCTCCTGTTTTACTCTTCATCTTCCATCATCATTTTCCTATATCTGATAATTGGTGGCTGTCTGCTTATCTTGATTGGGGCCCTTTTCTTCTACACGAGCCTCACTCGCTGTCGCTTTGGCCACCCCACTGTCATTCCATTGCATGGACAATGTTTATCGTTCTACCTACGATTAGCCTACGAATTTCACCAAGAATGAGTTCTACCACCCGTTCTCTCGTACTCTTTCTCAACTGCCTCGTTACATAGCACTCAACCCTCGCACTTCGTTGCGATCTTTCCTCTATGGCCGTCGCCCGTTTCTTTTTCTCCTACTTCCTGTTCATAGGCGTGCGCTCGGGACTCAACCGCTTCTAACAGTGTAACAGTGGCGTAGCGGTTCTGGTTCATTTTTGACACGCTACAACATCACAAAACTTAAAAGTGCAACGACTGGAGCTAGCTAGCAGAAAACTTCAGCAGACCACAAGAGACACAGAATATGGGGGGGGGGGGGCAGCTATATATACACATGAAAGCTTTACTTGTATAGTGCGAAAAGACATAAATAATTTAGCGGAATGTAACACTTTTGAATGCGCAGGTATCGAATGGAGAATACAAGGTAATAAGTATGTTTGCGTTGTAATTTATAGAGCGCCTCATACGCAATATGTAGAGACGTTTCTATGTAAGCTTGATATGTTACTAGATAAACTTACAAATAAAGAAGTTACATACTTCATAGCAGGTGACTTTAATGTTGACATTGCGGAAAACACACAAGATATACACACTAAGCTATCCTTAGCTATAACGCAAAATTAACAATACAGACACCTACACGAATCTCAAATAATAAGGCATCAATAATAGATAATATAGTTACCAATATGGAGCAAGATTGTGGGACATGGGTTTATGATGCTCAAGTGTCTGATCATTGTGCACAAAAGTTAAAATGGAAGACTAACAATTGCATAAGGCAACATCCAGTGAAAACTTCTAGACGTGTCTTAAGTACCGAAAATGTTTGAAACTTTGTAGATATAATAAGTACTTGTAATATATGGGATGAAATATTTTCATTAAATTGTGTAGATGCAGTCTGGGATGCTTTCATGCGAGTAGTGCGATCCGCACCGGATCAAAGTTGTCCTGTAGTAACTAAACATTCGCGCGAAATCGTCTCATGCAAGAATGTGCCTGATTATTTCTTAGTACTTGAGGATTACAATGATAATGCAAGTGTATAAGCAGGTATTATGTGAATACAGGCTCCTTTTGGAAAGCAAAAAAAGGAATCATATTAAAAACGTAATTTTAAACAGTGATAATAAAAATAAAGCTACCTGGTATGCAATAAACACATGTATTAGGAAAACTACTAAAACAGATAGATCAGCACATAATATGTTGGATGATAAACTGGATGAACTAAACCACTATTTTACAAACGTAGCACCAAATTTAACAAAAGGTTTGTCCAACGTTCAGTTAGTCATGAATTGGTTTATAGATGACAGCTAAAAATTATGTTTTAGATCGCTACACGTTTTGTAATCTAAAATACATATACCTAGCAAATTGTAATTGCTCGTCTATCAAACTGTAGACACGAAAAGTTGCCCCTTTTGTTAATCTGAACCTTCTGTAGAAACTCAAATCGTCCAGATTGCGGAAATGATCCGTCCTCAAATAAATTTGACGTGGAATTCAAATTCAATTAATTCTAGGATGTCAGGATCATCTTCAAATTCTAAATTCATTGTGGAAGATGAAATGCAGGTCCGGTATGATATGTACGAATATAAAATTATTTGTATTGAAAAGCAGGTACAAGTTCGTTTTTTTAAATTCGGTTATGTCCAAAAATATACTATCCCTTTTATATTTTTGGATTTACTTGAATTAAAAAAAAAAAAACTGACACTGGTTTTCAACGGCTCATATGTATATTATATCTTTATATCTTTAAATAAATGTTATTTTCCTCTTTTATTTCAGTATGATAATCTACAATTACCACAAAATTAATGAAGGAACAAAACAAGAATTATCACATCGATATATTTATTTAGTTATCAAAGGAAATGGTTTATTTATTCCCGTACCAAATCTACTTTTTTCTGACATCTTTTTTAGGAGTGGCAAAGAAGTAAAAAAAACATCACAATACAAGTTACAATATCACGGTAGCATAAAACCGTAAAGCTAATAGGATCTGGTTTATAGATGACAGACAGTTGTTGCTAAAAATTATGTGTTAGATCGCTACACATTTTGTAATATAAAATACATATCCCTAGTTAATTGTAATTGCTCGTCTATCAAACTGTAGACACGAAAAGTTGCCCCTTTTTTCTTTTTATTGCTATTTCTAACAGGGATTGAGTTCTTAGTTCACTTTCTTCTACCTACTGCTGTATCTCGGATTCAAGATCTTGTTATTTTAGATTTTCTATATATAGTTTCATTTTCTATTACTT
Organism: Othius punctulatus; assembly: GCA_951805005.1. NCBI lineage: Eukaryota > Metazoa > Arthropoda > Insecta > Coleoptera > Staphylinidae > Othius > Othius punctulatus. Next base: position 37,182,302 of record OX638146.1, read on the forward strand.
CATATTTTATTTGCTAAATTTGATGAAGTAGTGACATTGCGACGTCCCTGATTGGCTTTGTCACAATTAGGTCGTGGAGCAGGTGGGCATTCCCTCGAGATATCGCAGAGGACCAGGCTCTCGATGTCGCAGAGTAGGGAGGGGAAAGGGGGGGGGGGGGGTAAAAGGGGCTCCACGCAATTTTACCTCTATCGATATCTCACTCCAGGGATTCCACGACAAACAATTCAGCTGGGGAGGATCGACGCAACCTAAAATCACGAAACGGGCACTCGTCGACCTCATTCGTATTCCGTAGCTGAACGAAAACAGAAGGGCTCGCAGTCGGGCGCCTGAAAATCAGGGGCGGGGGAAAAACTAATTGACGTACACAAAAACTCGTTGAGGGTCAACAATCATGGCAATTTATTTGTATTAAATCCCTACATCGGGGCGCCTTCGATTCCGTAGCGTTACTTGGGCGAACCCCTGGGCGCGGTACCTAGCGAACGCGATAAGTGGCCACCTACCTCGACGCGTAATCCAAGGACTATCGCCGGGAATCGTATTCCGTAACACCGGAAATCTTACAGTAAGACGCCGACGGAACAATACAAATCATGAATACTTCATAAATAACCTAGAATTACCGTGAGAGGATGTCATGATAATGAGTAAATGACGCAGTGAATAAAAAAAATGTGAATGTGGCTTAGCTGTTCTGCGCGGCTCTGACGACGGTTCTCTGTGAATCTCGTGGCTGGTCATAAGAACTGCACAGGTGGCCAATACCAGGAAAAACGTACGGTGCGGCTCCGTACTAGAGGCGGCACGGTGGGCCGAGACTAGAAGGCTGCGGGTCTGAGGGGCCGTGACTAGAAGGCTTGCACTAGGATGCTGCGGCTCTGAGTGGGCCCGCACTAAGATCGTTGAGTGAAGGAGTTTGTATAGAGGCGCAGCTATGTGAGAATTTAGCGTGTCCGAAAGTAGTGTTGACATCCAGCGGGCGCTGTGGTCGGAGTGGTGTTGAGATTTCTTATTGATTTCTTATTCTCGCCATTACTGCGATGGGTGGTGGATGTCTGGTTCGTATCTCGGATGACTGTTCCGTGTGCTCTGACGCTCCTAGCGCTTGACTGCACGCAAATTTCGCACAAAACAAGCAATATGTACGGACTCCTCGAGATTCTGATTCCGTTACAAACTAAACAGATTAAAAAAAAAATATCACCTTTAAGAAGATTTATGGTATCATTTCTAACATTCAATTTTCAAAAGTGCCTCCTCACATTTGAATGATTAAATAATAAACATAATACAATTTCAATATGTTTTGGGAATTTCATATTTGTAAAAATCACGATTGTAAACAGAAATATTACCTGCACCTTCAAGCGTAAGTGGTGCCGATGTCGAATTATGCAAATTACCGATTGTACTGATCGGATTACACAAGTATAGTTCGGCGTAAATCTACCCTAAAATGTAACCAAAGCATAATAAAATGAAACAATTTTAATTCTTGTCGTACCAGCTCAATCGTTCGCATCTAAAGAAATTGTTCTGTGTGCTCCTTTTGATTTGTTTTAAGTATCTGAGCATTTATCATCATCGAGACTATCAATATGAGTACCGCTTATCACAAGTGTTGAATAACACCAGGATTAATAAAGACATTAGCTTCTTCCAATTTCCGGTAAAAAATATGGAGAGATTAGAAGAATGGAAGAGAAATTGTGGCAACATTAGCATTTCCGCTATGGAAGAAAATAATTTAAAAAGGAAACTAATTTGTGAAAAACACTTCCTACCTTAAGATATTTTAATAAATAATCGACGACGGTTGTTAGTGAAAACAGCGGTGCCAATAAAATTTGTTGAAGGTAAGTTAAAAACATTTACTAAAATTGTGTTCCTAATAAACACCGTTCACGTCCTATTCTCACAAAAGTTCGATATTTCTTTACCAAATGCATGCATGAATTTAATAGATGTCAAAATCTGACTTGTAAAACAGCTGTAATTGATTGTTGAATGAGTTTCGTAGTGCTCTTCATCGGGTATTCAGGCACATAAAACAATTCCGAGACTAATTATTACAAATAATACAGGGCATTTGGCGTCTCACGCAATTCGTTACTTAAGAGTTTACGAGGTTCCTGATTTTTTTTTAATCACGTGAACGTGGTTCATTGCGTTCTCCTCAAGGAAAATATGTATATATTTCTATAACTTCCAGGCAAGAACTTTGTTATTTTAAATGGAATACCCGTATAGTTCTACATATTCAGATTGCACGTTAAATTCTGAACACATTTCAAACACAAGAATTGGCTATCGTCTTTTGTTTTCGCGTTATGGCCAAAAACTCATTATTTTTCAGTTTCGAGTTTTATCAATATTTCATTTATTTATCATTTTGTTAAGATAAGAGTTGCATGTTCTTTAGGCACTTTTTTACGGGGAATTGAATGAGTTTTACAGAATTTTATATCTTCGTTAATAAACAAAATACAATACAATATTATAATTGCACTTTTGTTGAAATCTATTAAAATTCTATCAATACGTCATATGTTCTCTTATTGGACGTAATAGACTGGTAAGTAGACTTGTATTGTTTATAGTCAAGCATACATTTGCCACCTGTAAATTATAAAATTTCATGTGAGAACAATATTATACAGGGTTATTCAATTTCGATTACCACTATGGGGATATCGGAAACGGTAAGAGATACGAAGTCGGTTAAATTGCGGCAAAGTTGCGAAATCATATGGTGAACAATATTCAATAAAGATAATTACAAAAATTTCAATGATTTGTGACGTGCCTGAAGCTCAATCAGCGCGTTAGGCCGTGGAGCGAGTGGAGGGTCCCTTCGAAGCAGTGACGAGGGCCAGGCTCTCGATGTCAGAGAGGGGGGGGGGGGGGGTTAAAAAAGGCTCCACGTAATTTTAACCTCGTCCCTACTTCGTCGCAAAGGGAGGCTCCGTCCTACCTGCGTGGGTTGACGGCAGACAGTCAGCGGAGTTCAGAAATCACGAACTGTCGCAACGGCTGACCATCTGGCGCTACGCCACCAGATTTAAATCTCGCAGTGAGAATAGTAACTGAAAACTGAAAAGAATGCCCGATCGAGAAAACGTGGGGGGAACAAAAAATAACAGGTGTGAATTTTGTGGTGTAAAATATCTGCGTTTATTCACACAAAAGACAGGACACCGTGCCTACGCTTCCTGAAATAAATACCTCCTCCCGCGACCTTATCACACAGGGTTCCCCATATTCGGCCGAATATCGCGAACTTATAATCGCGCGATTCAAAGGGCCGTCGGAGCGACTTTTTTCTTACAAAAGCGCAAAAGACGTACGGCACGTAAGCACGTAACGCAAATTTTACACAAAAGAAATAAACGACATCTCAAAATGAAATTAAAGCGTAAATGAGAACAACAAAAATATATATATATATATATAAAGATCTGGCCTGTGTTCCTCGTCTGCGTGACTTCGCTGGCGGGCTCTGGTTCTTAGGACGGGCGGCGGCCGCGATCGTCGAAAACGCCGTCGCTGGATTCCAAACCTCGGAGCAACTCTGGCAGGTTTAGTCGCTCTAGATGTATCGGTTGTCATCTGGTGACGTCATTGAAAATTAGTGATTGATTTCTTATGACGCACATGCATGAGGTATCTTTGAATAGAAATATTCCTTTCTTCTTAAATGTTGACCATTCTGAGTCGCACCTTCTTTTGATGGTTTCTTCTTCGATGAAGATTCCTAGGTATTGATTGATTTCTGGAATATATTCTACAAAATTTCCATCGATGTTTAGTTTCGCAATCGAGCATTCGTCCATCGAGTTTTCCAATAATATATTTTTTTGGCAGGAATTATTTCTTAGCAGTATTTTTTTACTATTACATTGGTACGTATCGGTAATCAATACACAAATGTCGGTCAACGGTAATACCTCAGATTCGTGTTGAATGGCATATTTTGTTGTTGGCAAAACAGTATTCATGTCTTTATTGGGTACTGATAAGAAATAAAATGTTTCGTAGATCTTTTTGTCAACTAGTTGTATAGGCAAAAAATATATAATTTTATCATTCTGTACAGAGCATTTTGGTTTTATTAAGGCTTCGAAATTATGTACATTTTCAGGTGATATTGAAAATGGGAATTCGCCTTTGTAATATGTTGAAATTCTGTTTAATTCTTTTAATAATTCTGAACTGCTTATTATGCTAGGATGCAAGGTGTGTAATTTGCAGAAGGTAATCGAATTTTCAATATCTTGCAATATTTCCAGGACTACTTGAAATAAGTTTATCATCTGGTTTATGAGGTCTTTAGCGCAGAGAAAATCTTCGTAATTTTCAGATAGCTATTGCTATTGCTGCAATTTGATTGATTCTATCGGTCAACATTATTTCATTTTGTCCAATGGTTTTAATCGTGTCGTTAAATTTTTTCATTATTTCGTTGTTAATTGAATACTGTGATTTAAGTGATTTAATAGGGTTTCGAAATGTTTACTGTCTTCGTAATCAGGGTTTCTGGTGATTTGCTTAATAATCGAGCCTAGGCCATTGATTAGTCCGCGTTTAGGGCGTGTATGTATATCGTAAATTGTTAATTTTTCGTAAGCGTATAATTCGCAACCTTTTGAAGATTACAGAGTTCCTGTTGGTATTTTGGATTTTTGGAGGTCGTATTAATTAGCATAGTATATTGTGCTTTTAGTTGTTCGTATTCCGTGATTAGGTCTCTCAGGTCGTAATGGTATATGATTGTATGGGTTTTGCGCTGTAGCGTTGCTGTACCTAGTTTGATAGGTAGAATTCCCGGGTTTTCGTTTAATTCTTTTATGGATTGCCCTCCCGTGATGAGGAAGGTCCTGCAACAATTTGGTCCGTTAAAGTCGGTCTTTTAATGTTTCCTAAATGTAATTTAGTATACTTTCGTCTCGTCTTATGCTTATCAATTTTAGGTTTAAAGGTTTTCTTAACAAGATCGGGTTTTATTACGCCTGTTTTCCTATATTTATTTTTTGTTTTTGAACGCACTGGGTCTTTAACATACACAACGTCTGGGATTTGTGGATCCCATGATGTGTGATTGTGGGATTTGCTCTATTGATATATATTGCTCTTCCATGAACCTTATCTTGTTAATCATGGCACAGCAGGGTGTAAACGTACAGGCAGCAGGTGCTCAGTATCCAGTGGTAGGGTACAGGCCGGCACCCGGAAAAATGCAAGATTTTTTGGTAAATGGCTTGACCAGGATATTCTTAAGGGAAAACTGATGTTGAGGAGTATTAACAGATTCCCATTTGTAAACGAATGGAGTTACGAACGTCTACCGCAGATGACGCAGATAGTGAGTATTGGGAGATTGCTCTTCTTGGACGTAGCTCAGCAAGTCAACATCGTGCGTAGTTTTAGCTCCGCTTGTGCGGAAATTCTCGCCCCGTTAATGACTAACCAGGATATATTGAGACAAGAGGATGCTAAGAGATTTTTTATCGTATCTACTGATCGTATATATTACTACCAACATCTCAACAGGTATTGTACGACTAACATGGCTAACCTTAAGGCTATTCAGGAAGACTTGCTCATCATGCCAGACATAGATATGCATTTCCCTAATGCGATGACAAGAGCAGAGATTGCCGACATTTCACCACCTGACGCCAATCCTACAGCTAATATCACGATAATGGATTACGAGAGACACACTGATGCATGGAATGATCTAGACGTATCTAATGATGAGTTAGATCAGAGATGTATCATGCTGTTCTTCATGGCCATGCACACTAACGCAGTTTGCGCTAGTGGAGGAACAAAGATGCTAGTTTCCACTTTATTATCTATATTAAAGAGGGGAAACGCAACAAACGATGTGATCAATAAGGCAGCACAAGCAGTTTCAGCAGATATTGGTGCTAATATAACCATAGAGGATGATATAATACCCACATTCTATAAACTGTATGGTTACCATTTTAATGGAAGAAATATAGAGGAGGTTATAAGATCATGGAGTAACTTGATCCCTAACGAGGTCTCATTAAGGCTTTCACTAACCCTTCAACAAGCTGCTTGGACTGGGTTAACAAGTTATGTAACAATCATTAATTCCATCGCAAAGTATGTAGATTTTGCTTGGGACAATATAGTGTATCTGTTCCCAGATGAGTTTACTTACCTATTGCGTGCAAACCATTTAATTGGTCTCAACATGTATTATGGGTATAATCAGAATCTTGGTGATGCAAAAGATACTAATTACAAATCTCTAGCTTATGTAGCTAAAGAATTGCTTATAAAGGTTGGTGGGCAAAGATCATTATCTGCTTACAAAGGGTGGCCTATAAATGTTGCACACAGAGGAACAATAGACTGTTAATCGATGAATACAGAAATGCTAAAATACAACAGGGACAAAATTTGGATGCTCTATAAGACCATGGTAGAGCAAATCTTACAGATATTAAAGATAGAATAACAGCGTATCTTAACCCTGCTTTTGATCCTACTAATGCAGCTTTACCTCTTGTGGATATAACTTTTGTTGTATAGATATAACATATACTTCATACAAGGTGCCTTCACGAGGTGAATTCTGATTCAATACATGCCATCATATCTTAATCACTATTAAATAACAATAAACATAAATAGTAAAAATAAATATTAGTTGTAGTTTTAATACATTTATATAACTCTCGCCTAAATCCTCATTAATCATTTATACAGTTATTATGTAATAACCTATATAACTAACATGCTATAACATATTATTATAAGGCGATTATATGCCAAAACTGAGTATTAATCCTACCGACTGCGCCAATTACGTTTTGGGTTCACTCGAGAGAGTTTTTAAAAAAGACTTATTATTTATTAAGTTGATGATTACATTCTCATGGTCGGCGATAGAGTGCCTTTGTTAGTATTCTTATTATTCTAAATGCACACAAGTGCTGAGTTAGTAGATATTTTAAACCGCTGATGAAGAGCGTCGCAAGTCGCATGCTCGCGGCTTGCCGGCGAAGTCAGCATTAATCCGGAGCGGGGTCGTTGGTAACATAATATACGGTACATAATTGGTAACATAATATATAATATACATTGAGGTAAATTAGTAATTCTACCCATGACCACAGCAAGCACCAATGTCACAAGTAGTCATCACCGTCAGACATGTTACAAGTTGTGTCAAATAACAGTTCTGCTACGTCAATCGGAAATGTTTATGTAAAGTTATAATATATTATTATTAGGAACATTGGAGGTTATTTAATAACTTATCTCGTTTATCATTCTCTCTGTTTATACGGGGTTTTAATAATTCCACTTATTTCTTGTTTACTATATTTAACCACAAATTGTCATTATGTCTTCAAATTATTGAGATATAATCCAGCCTATTTTATTTGTACGATTCTAAATTAGTTTGCCCAATAATATGTACGTTATTTGCTTGTTTTATGATTTGAAATAAAGAAACCAGTATTTGTATACATTATGTTTTTAAATTATTAAGATTTAATCCAACTTATTTATTTATACAATTATGAATCACTCTGCCCAATAATATGCACGTTATGTGCTCATTTTATGATTTGAAATGAAAAAGGTATCATTTTTATGAATTATGTTGATTTGAATATGATGATGTATGTCGGAGGGTAACACTGAATGCCTTGATTAGTCATTATAGTTATGGCCAATACAGCCACGTTAATTTGCGATCGCGGGCGCGATGTATAATGAGTTTATATGTTTATGATGCTGACCACGATTTGATTCTAGTAGAGGAGGTGATTCCTCAATAACAGGTATGTGTACGAAGTGCGCGGGTGGGCGTCAATTACACCTGAGATTGGTTCCTCTATACATACATACATAATCCATCCCTCTTTTACCCATTGGGTGTCGAGGTTTGTCCTGTTATCCTTTTGTACTGTCATTCAACCACTTCCGCCATTCACTTCTGTCCGCACTTATAGTCGTTGCCTCCTTAAAATCTATACCATTGTTTTTTAAAATTTCACATTTTGTTTCATTCCATGTTTTTGCAGGTCTACCTCTCCCTCTTTCCAACCGGTCTTGCTTACCATATTCTTTTTGTAAGTCTTGTTTCCTTCATTCTGTTAAGGTGCCCCAACCATCTGAGTTTATTTCCCTCTATTTTATTCTTTATCGGTGCTACCCCTAGGTTCTTCCTAATATCTGTGTTTCTGAATTTGTCCAGCATTGAAATACCCTCCGTTATTCTCATATATTTCATTTCGGCTGCTTGTAGTATGCTTTCTTGTCTTTTATTTGTGACCCACGTTTCACTTCCATATGTGAGTGTTGGAATATATATTGCGTCAAACACCTCTATTTTCGTTTTCTTCGATACTTCCTCGTTGTTTAGGAACTGAGTTCTTAGGCTATGGAACACTTTCGCGGCTGCTGTTATTCTATTATTAATATTACTTTCCAAACTACCGCTCTCTTCTACTATCGCTCCTAGATACTTGTATTGCGCTACTTGCTCAATTTCTTTGCCTTCGATTTTTATTTTTAAATGTCTTTCCCTCTTCTCTCTTGCAATTCTCATCACTTTCGTTTTCTTTTCATTAATTTTAAGGTTAAAGGGGGCCAGTTTCTCCAGAATATTTATAATGTGTTGTAGATCCCTTTCATTATCTGCAAATATCACCATGTCGTCTGCAAACGCGCATATGTTGGCGCTCACTATCTGCATGTTTTTGTACCCCACACAAAGTTTCCTCATCTCAGGTACTGATTTTTTGATTACTTCATCCAGTGCTGTTATGAAAAGCAGTGTGCTTAGTGTCCCCCCTGTCTAACTCCTTTGTTTGTGGTAAATATTTCCGATGTCATGTTTCTTGTTCTCACATAGTTTTGATTCTTATGGTAGATACTCCTTACAGCTTCTTTTAATTCTTCTCCTATTCCCAGTTTTTCCAAGGTTTTCCAAATCATTTTCCTATTTACTCTATCAAATGCTTTCTCCAAATCTATGTAACACATTAATATTTCCTTATTGCGTGCTCTGTATTTTTCTATAATTTGCCGTATGCTAAATATGTGATCCTGAGTACTCCTCCCTCTCCTAAATACACTTTGATTCTCCTCCAATTCCTTTTCCACCCTTTCTCTAAGTCTTCCTTCAAGTATAGATTCGTATACTTTTCCCGGTACCGATAATAAGGTTATACCCCTATAGTTGTCACAGTTCCTTCTATCTCCACCTTTGTATACTGGTATAATTATGCCATACTCCCAATCCTAGGGTATTTTTTTTCCCTTATACACGACCCTAACTATTTGATGCAGTTTTTCGAACCCGATGTCGTCTAGATTTTTGATCATTTCTGCTGTAATTTGGTCATGTCCCGCAGCTTTCCCTGTTTTTGTTCTCTGTGTAGCATCTCTCACTTCCTGTTCAGTAATATTTTCCCCATCTTCTAACTCACTGTCCTTGATTTTGTTGTTGCTGCTTTTTGTCTGTGTCAGATATTCCGGTTTATCTCCTATATCCCATGTTCTTTCCATCTTTCCAAGACATCCTCTTCTTTTACTAAAATTTCCCCTTCTTTATTTCTTAATAGCTGTAACGAGCTTGTCTTTTCCTTCCTGAGACTTTTTATAATCTTTGTAGAACAGCTTTTGGTTGTCCCTTTTATTCTCCTCCATTTTCTTCCCGAAATCATCCCAGCTTTTCCTCTTCGCTCCGTCTACTGTTTCTTTGGCCTTTTTTCTTTGTGCCTTGTACCTGCTGTATTTCTCTGCCGTCTTTGTTTCCAAGTATTCATTCCACCTCTTCCTTTTCTCCTTTATCTCATACTTGAATTCGTCTGTCCACCAGGCGGTGTGTTTTTTCTTGTATCCCAATTTGGTGGTGCCGCATGCCTCACTTGCTGCCTTCAGTACAATGTTTTAAATTTCTGCCATTTTTCTTCTAGGTTGTCTGTGGTCTCGGTTTCCTTAATAAATTCTCTACTAAGTATTTCCCTATACTTTTCCCACACGTCTCGGTTTTGGAGTCTATATTCTTTGTTTTTTTCTTGTTCGGGTTTGCTTCTTATTCCATTGTCCCTCTTTGCTTGCGATGCCTTCATGATTAAATCTACTACTAATAGGTGGTGGTCGCTTCCTATTTCTGCACTTATTCTCACTCGTACGTTGGTTATTTTGTTTTTGTTTGATTTTTCTGTTAGCGCGTAATATATTATTGACATTTCATTTCTTGATGCCATTACCCTCGTGTATTTGTGACTGTCTTTATGTTCGAAAAACGAATTTGTTATAATCAGGCTATTCTCCATGCAAAACTCTATTATTCTCTTGCTATTCCCATTAAGATTTTCTTCTCCATGTTTCCCAATGACACCTTCATATCGTTCTTCCCTGTTCCCAACTCTACCATTTAAGTCTCCCAAGTCTCTACATCCGATCTTTCTTATATGCTTTGCATCTCCTCCCAGAACATTTCTAGTTTTTCGTCTTCATTGGAGCCGTATCCTACAATTACGCGGTATTTTTGTTTGAAATCATCTTCCATTTCTATTGTGATGATTCTTTGTGAGTGAAATTCGTAGTTTCTAGGCTGGTTCTTATACTCACTTGCTATAATGCAGCCTACTCCTGCCTGTGCTCTGTATTCTTCCTCCACCCCGCTGTGTAAAAGTATGTGCTCTTCCCCCAGATCTATGCACCCCTTCCCCTTCTTCTTCGTTTCTGTAACTGCCAGTATCTTTATATTTTTATCTTTCATTTCCTGAACTATTTCAATTTCTTTTCCATTTATACCCCTTACATTCCAGGTTCCCATCCTCCATTTTCTTTTCGATTTTCATTTGTACCATTGATCCTTTTTTCCTTATTGCTACTCTCATCCTGTTTGTATGTTTCCATTTGCGTGTCCTTATTCTTTCCTTTTGTCTCTCTCGAAGTGCCCTTCTCGATTTTCTCTGTTAGTTTTTTGGCCTCTCGTTTTGTTCCATACCAACCATACCTTTTCCCTTTTTGTCCCAAACATATACTTTTCCATTTATTACTATTTTCATGTACCCCACCTTAGTATGATTTCCTTTTTTTCTTTCCTCTCTCGCAATGCTCCTTATCTCTCTTTGAATTTCCCTCTCTTCACTGGTCAAATCGTTATCAATGTTTATCTTCGTATCTCTCAGTCTACTCTTTGACTTCATTATTTTTTCTTTATTTTCTCTTGTGATCACTTCCGCGATGACTTTTTCCTCTGCATCTCGCTTGTTTATCTTGTACGTAGCTACAATTTTTGTTTCAACTCCTATTTGATTCCTTATGAATTTCTCCACTTCTCTGTTTATATTATCATCCTTTGTTTTCAACCCTGTTATAACTATGTTATTTCTTCTCTTCTCTCTTTCTTCTACCTCTATTTTTCTCTCTAACTTCTCCAGTCTACTGTATATCTCCGTTTTTTCTTGAACCCATTTCTCCTCCTTTCTGTTCATTTCTTTCCTTACCTCCTTTATCTCGTGCTTTAGCTCTTCGGTACTCTTCCTCATTTCTTCTATGAAACCTTTAATCATTCTATTCAATTCGTCCATTTCATTTGGTTCACTTAAATTTCTGTCTTCCTGATTTTTCCTCTGCTCTGGTGACCTCAACACTTTTTTACTCGCTCCAATTATATCCTTTCCCTCTGGACTATCGGGCCCTAGATCCCTGCCCCGCTTGCTCATCTATTGCTGCCTCGCACTTTTCCTTGTCTTTTGATCTTTACTTATCCGCTGGCAACACTGCACTGCTTCGCGCGCGCTGCGTTCCCCTTCTCAAGCTGCCGATTGCAATAACCTCACTTAACTTCTTCTTCTTATATCTCGTTTCCTTTGCCCTTTGCTGCCACTTTCCTTACTATCAACGCTGTATATTGCCGTCCCGGTACACTCCGTCGCTTTTCCGCAAATATAGCTCTGATGGGTCCACTAATTGGATTTCCGCTTCCGAGCACTTTTATTAACGTTTATCCCGCACTGTTGCCGGTTTACTGCTCTGAAAATGTGGTTCCTCTAATGATTCGTAAACACGAATAGCGTACTAGCCGCCTTTGTTTACTGATAGGAATAGGTAATCGGTGTTTGGTTTTGCTAGGTAACTTGTGGTTGGTTAAATACACTATCTTCCGTCAATTTGAATCTAGTGCGGGAGTTTTGATTTCACAATACCAGGTGTGTATACGAAGTGCGCGGGTGGGCGTCAATTACACCTGAGATTGCTTCCTTTAATGATTCGTAAACACGAATAGCGTACGAGCCGCCTTTGTTTACTGATAGGAATAAGTAATCGGTGTTTGGTTTTTCTAGGTAACTTGGGGTTGATTGAAAGGAATAAGCACTCCCGTGAATTTATAATGAGACTGGTTTAACAACTTTATATTATAGTTAATAATACTTTTTTTAAATTACTCTGTACCTAGAATTGTACGGTTTTCGATTTATTCAAATTTTTATTCTACTTTGCGTTTTTACAACGTTATATGCAATCGTTAATTTAATTATAATCCGACGTGAATTTATATACTCAAACCGCGAATGTCGTGTGCGTTGCCCGTGGCCGACGCGACTTTCTTACTGATCTCGCTCGTGTGTGGCTTACGCCTAAATAGGTTTTTCAGTTTCAAATCTCCACTCCTCTCACATATCTACTGCTAAACATTCACCCCTATCCCTTAGTTATCATGGTGATTATTAATCTTGAGTGTGCGTGGGGTATTAATGCGTTTTTAGCGCAGTTTTACACATAACTTAAAGAGTTGCCATTCGAGGTGATTTTCATGTGCCTGGCGCTTGTTCGTTTCTAAGGGGTGCTGATACCCAAATTGTTTATGTGACACCATGACATGGAATCCTCCAGACCTGTGCATATGCAGGCCTCGGCTCTTGAGATATTTGGCGACACTGTCGCGACTTGCGATGGCTATTTCTCACATTTCACCCTGGGATTATTTGTAAATGAATAAATTTAATAATTTTGTTGTATTCATGATTTTTAAAATATGGGTCACTAAATGCGTATTATACTGGGCGTATATTTGGGCCTATTACATCACGAGTCGAAATAGAACCGTGACAGGACACACCACGTTGAATGCACCGGTTCTCATAATGGAACGTCGAACGGGCGACGGATTAAACTCCGGAGAAACAACCGTTGACAGCACCGACGCAGCAGTGCTTCTTAAGGAGAACGAAGAGAATGACAATACCATGAAAAGCCCCCCCCCCCCCCCCCCCCCCCCCCAGTCACACATCTTCACACGAGGAGGTGGCTCCGCTGAGGAACCTGTGCACAGGCCAGGTCAGCCTAAGGAAGTATGGGTAGGTACCTCAATCATTACCTACAATACAAATACATAAAGTATATACAAAAATGTACATGCGTTATCTGTCGGGCACGTTATTACTTTCATGTATTCAGTGATTGTTGCACAGTTTATTAAAATGTTCTCGCATTTAGAGGAGGAAGATTTATGTATGATTGCCGTTTTATTAGATGAAGAGGAACAGCGGAAACGTCGTCATCGTCGTTTCAGTGTTCATAAGATGCTACAAAAAGGAAAGATTCATGGCGAATTTTGGACGCTGTTTACTGAGTTTGCGGATGACGAGCAGAATTTTTATCAATATTTTCGTATGCTGCAGTATGATTTCCACGTGTTATTGGGGAAAATTGAAAAATGTCTTCAAAAGCAGGACACTGTTTTTAAACAACCTATAGGACCAAAAGAAAAGCTAGCAGTTTGTCTGAGGTAAGTAATATATTTTTATTTATGCAAAAGATAGATATTTTGTATTTTTAAATAATACTACTATTATTTTCATATAAGTCAGACGAAAATTCTCCATAAAATTGTGTGACGTTATTTGCTTCTTCGGTGGTGTGATAGGCTTCTAGTTCTGATGGTGGTCCCATTTGCTGCATTGCAGAATTATTAGAACATGATGAATGCGTGGATACCGAGAACATTGGACGGTGCTCTTCTAATCCTCCTTGGGATAATTCGTCAATTTCCATTTGTGAAATGATAGAAAAGACTCTAGCCTTAGCTATTGCCTGATTGTAAGGGCATAGTTTCTTTACCGTTGCTGCCATAGTATTAAAAAATAAATCAATTTCACTTTTGTTCGCGGCTGGGTCGATATTTTCTTTTTTGTTTGCTAGTATATACTTCATTAACGATGAAGGTGCAGTATCTGGATGCTTTCTTTTTTGAGATACTTCTGACTGTGCTGATGCCCGTGAAAAGACAATAGTTGGCTCTCTCTCTCTCTGCCTCGCAATTTTGAGTTATAGTCTCGCCATTATTTTCGTGTTCTGCTGTGTGGAGTACTTCTTCAACGTCGTTTTCAGAGTCATTACATTCCACATTAATTGACGTTATTGTTTCGCGCTCCTTCATGTACGCAAGTAAAAACGACATTTCATCCTCAAATTTCCACTTTTTTCGCAGCTTGGCCACTTGTGGTGACTTTTATTTTCTTCATTGCCCTTCGAAATGCATCTCTTAGATTGTTCCACTGTTTCTTACATTCAGATCCTAAAAACATTAATAATACACTTTCAAACATTTATTCGTATTAAATATGGAGAAAGTCATGTACTGCCAATATCATATATTTCTTTTGATTTAACGATATGTGATACTTAATACGTTGGATTTTTGTTTCAGGTTCTTGATCACTGGCGATTCTTACAGATCAATAGCATTTAGCTATCGACTGGGACACACTACTGTTTCAAAAGTTGTAAGTGAGGCTTGTGATGCCATAATTAGCCATCTTCTCTCAGAATTCTTTCTGGAGTACTTGGAACTTTCCCAATTGCATTGGAGCCCTAGATGGGAAACACGTCACGATTACGGCACCTAGTAATAGCGGCTCTTTATATTTTAACTACAAAAAACATTTTCCATTGTTTTGTTAGCCTTTGTAGATGCTAACTATAGATTTATAGCTGCAGATATAGGATCATTCAGAAAAAATAGTGATGGAGGCATATTTGCCAACTCAAAGCTGAGCAAATCTTTAGCACTTGATAAGCTAAATGTACCTGCAGATATAAATTACCAAATACAGAAACGGTTATGCCTCACGTAATTGTGTTCCCTCTGAAAACATATTTGTTAAGACCATATTCTAAAACCCAACTTTATGACACTGAAAAACAACAATTCAACTATCGGCATTCTCGTGCAAGGAGAGTGTCAGAAAATGCGTTTGGAATTCTTTCACAAAAGTTCAGGCTGTATAACAGAAGGGTTCAACTAACGCCAGAAAATGTTGACAAAGTGATACTTACTAGATGTATCTTACACAATTTCATTATAAACACAAGACATTTTGAGATGCCCGATTCCGATAATGCACCTTCCAAGGATAATTTACAAGACCTTCCATTACAAGGTGGTAGCAGCACTCTGATGGCTTTTCATGTAAGAGACACATTTGCCCAATTCTTCAGTACTGAATCGGGTAGTATTGAATGGTGCCGAAACTAATCGATGATGCTTTTATATTGACGACGGACATAATGCTAAATTATATGTCTTATTTATCATTATAATTGTAACAGAATAAAATATTATATAACATACCTGTGTTTTTAAGCATTTTTGCTATCATCTCTTTCCACGCCATTTCTTTCTTCTCCGTATTGCTGTAGCGCCTGTCTTCTTGATTATACAAAAATGTATACTGCTTAACGCAGTTTATCGAGATCCATTGCAGTAAACGATCAATTCACCAAGAACGTCGTCGATCTAATAATTATTTAAATTATTAAATTAATAATTAATAATTAATTAATACTTATTTGATACAAATTAATTAGAGTACATAAGCCATGAGGCTTCTTGCTCCAGAGTGGATGTTTGTTTCTGGGCTGGAGGCCGACTATGTAGTTTGTTTTTGGGGGAGGGGATTAGTGGAGCTCTTTTTTAATTTTTTTTTAATGTTTTATGTTTTGTATTTATTTTTTATTATTATTATTAATTTTTTTTGGGGTTGCACATTTAGGTGGGCGTCCCTAGCCACAATACGGCGTGACATCTTGAGCCAGAGGGGGGGATGGTATTTTTTTATTAGTTTTATTGTGTTTGCTCAGCTTTTGATTGTTCTTTTTGGGGTGGGGATGAAATAATTGGGTTGGAGGTTACTTACCTCCAACTTACTTAGCGAGTATCCAGGGTGACACAGAAATTTAAGGAGGGTATGGTGAGGGGAAAGTAATGAATTTTGGATCGAGATTGGGAGGATTCTGATTTTGAGTTTTCGGGTGAATATGGTGAATTGGGTTTTGGAAGGGTTGTTGTTGAGGCCTAGGTTTTGGAAGTTGGAGATAACTAGGGATGCTTGTGCCTCAGCAAGTTTGGCAGCGATCTTCGGTGAGGCCGAAGTCGCCGTAATGAGAGGGTCATCGGCGTATTGGGATATGCGTACTCGGGAGTCGATTGGGGAGGCAATGTTATTGACGTAGATGTTAAACAGGATGGGTCCCAGCTTGGAGCCCTGTGAAACTCCCGATAGGAAGCCCTGCGGTACTCCCGATAGGACCGGTCCTATCCGGTCCGGTGGTGGAGTTTGGTTAGGGCTAATGATGTCATTTTGGTCGAGGTGTGTGGTAATCAGGTGTAGGATTAATTGCTCGTAGACCTTACTGAGACCGCTTAGGTCTTATTGGCCGATTATTGGCGGGCTTGCCCTTTTTGTAGACCGGGGCCACGAGCGCGGTCTTCCATAGATCGGGGAAGGTTTTGGTGGAGTTGATGGAGATATTTTGGTGATGAGGGTGATATATGATTGAGGGAGGTGATGGTAGGTGAATCCCGGTACGTTGTCTAGTCCTGGTGCTTTATATTTATTGACGTCTAGGAGAGCCGAGGACACTTCGGCCTCCGTGAATTTATTGTCGTGGTAGGGGATGTCAGGTATACTGGGGTTGGGGTAAGGTGGTGCGTTGTTAGGGGATTATTGTGCCTGGTACACGTCTGTGATAAGCTCGGTCTATTCGACCTCGCCGCCCAGGAACGTGGTGCCATTGGTGGTAAGGGGTGGAACGTCACGTCTACTTCTGTTAAGAATTCGCGGAGCACAGTAATATTGATGCATGATGATGCTCTTCCAATCGTGGGCCAAATTACAAGAGATTGTTGACAGTGGCATAGGGATGCACTTCCAATCATCCAGCCAAATTATAATAGATTGTTTAAGCCGCACGGGGGTGCCCTTACAATCATGCGCCAAATTATAATAGATTGTTTAAGCCGCTCGGGGGTGCACTTACAATCATGCGCCAAATTATAATAGATTGTTTAAGCCGCACGGGGGTGCACTTACAATCATTGGCGAAATTATAATAGATTGTTGAAGTAGCATAAATATGCTCTTCCAATCATGGGATGTAAAAACAATAGCGCCAGATTATAATTAATAAGCGTTAAGTCTAGAAATAAATATGGGTATGAATGAACATGTGGAAACTATATGCGCCTCGATATAATGCGCAAAGTGTACACATATTAGGGAATTCAGTTACAATTAATTATACATTAGATTTGAGAGTAGTTAGTTGTATTGCATCCAGAACCTGTATCCCAAATAGAAAATCGTATATTAGAATTGAGTTTAACAAAAATTGTACTGTTTTCAAATACGCTATTACCGTCCGACTAAGAACGTATTACGAATGTCTGTTGGAATAAGTGGCGCCTAAAATAAAATGGGTTTTGTGATTGAATGTGTTTTAAATGGGTATGATTGGTACAAAATTAATTAGAATAATTGGCCCAGATGAATCATCAAATTCAGTAAAATGGTTAAGTTTTGTAATTCTGCAATCCACTGCGATGACAATAGAAATCTTAGCATTCTAGGCAGGGGGTTGTGAAGGGTGGAATGCCCCCTGGTAAGGTGTGATTCCAATTAATTTATATTTGGGGTATTAAAAGGTTTTATTATTTATATGAACTCGTGACCCGGCAATGTAATGCGAAATCAGGGGATCCTGTGATTGGGCCATCTTGACAAGTCACATGGTAGTAATGTAGACCCAATAAGTAAGTGACGCATGAGTAATTAGAATATGTATACGCCCATATTATTATATGATTAGAGAGCAATTGAAAATGGCGAAAAATTTGTACGCCGAGGAATTGTGCTCCGAACTCAAGCAACAGGGCCTCGAAGCTCGCAGCTCTATGCTTGACTATGGCTTCCTTAATTTGTTTGTTTAAGTTGTTGACGTCAGTCCTGTAAACGGGGTAGCCTGTCCGTTGGTAGTTCCGTCGTGTTCTGTTTCTCTGTTTAATGATTAGAAGGATGTGGTGGGGGAGGGCGGTGGAGGCGTGTGACCTCATGGGGTTGGAGAATGGAGAGGATATGTTGTCAGGGTTGATGACCGGAAGTGGGAGGTCAGAGAGACAGGAGTCGAATTTGGTCTAGTCGTGGTCCTGTTCACGGGTTCTGGTCGTTGTAGTTGGCACTGAGGAGACGGTGGTGTGAAAGATAACCGGGAGGTGGTCGGACTAAAGGCCGTTGATGACTGAGGTGTTGACTGGGAGAGAGTAATTGTGAGTGACGCAGATGTCCAGGATGTCTGAGGTGTGGTTCTGGTGGAGATGGGTGTGTTCGCCGGGATTTGGCCCAGTCGTGGTCCTGTTCACGGGTTCTGGGCGTTGTAGTTCGCACTGAGGAGAAGGTGGTGTGAAAGATAACCGGTAGGTGGTTGGACTAAAGGCCGTTGATGACTGAGGTGTTGACTGGGAGAGAGTAATTGTGAGTGACGCAGATGTCCAGAATGTCTGAGGTATGGTTCTGGTGGAGGTGGGTGTGTTCGTCGGGAGCTATAGCTGTAGCGGGGGTTGGCGGAGATGAATCTAAATAGGGATTTGCCATCTAGGTTATTGGAGCGGCAGCCCGAGCTTGCAGTTCCAATCCCCGAAGAAAAGGGCGCTGGAACTGGAAGCTAGGGTGGGGATGTCAGGGGTGGAGGCGTGCCGAGGGCTTTTTGTATACGGCTCCGATAATTATCGGGCCGCTGGTGGTGTGGAGGGTGATGGTGTTGGCCTCAAGGCAGATTAGGGCGGGGATAGGGTTAACTGTATGGAGCAGGGTGGTTTTGACTAGGATGGCAGTGCCGCCTCCGGGGGTAGTTCTGTCAAGGCGCTGGGTTACGTAATTGCGGAAGGAGAAGGCGGTGGTGCCTGTCAGTCTGGTTTCAACTATTACCATTATGTCGATATTGTGTTGGTGAAGAAAGAGGGTGAGGAGATGTTTCAGCCTGTTCAGCATGCCAATTGTTGTACCCACCGTAGCACCGTAGGAGTTGGTCGCCTTTGTTTCCGTGACTATTCCCGGCACCTTCTTCAGATCTGCGGCTGCTCGATTCAGCAGACGCTCCACCATCTGGTGCTTCGGGTCTGCAATCGAGGAAACGATGAATTGGCTCTCTCGCTGGTTAGCCACCACGGGGGTGACTAGTGAGGTGGGATTTACTACCGACTCCTCTTCAGCTTGGGAGCTAGAAGTGGTGATGGGGGTGGCTGAGCTTACCTGGGACCTATCTAGTCTATGTATATGTATTAAGGTTCCGTGGGGAGAGTTGACAACCGGTGAGTCGTGCGGTAATAATTATATTAGTCCATCCAGGTCCGTTTTCATTCTCCTCTTGAAGGAGGGCAAAGAAATGTTGAATATGTGGCTGATTTACTGCATTATGATAAATGGAAATTTGATCGACTACAGACTCTTGTCCGTAATTTTGTCTGATTTCCAATAGATCGCGATTCCGCGTATGTATAGACGGAACTCTTAAACGCAGCATTGCCAGAAGATATGAGCAATCCACCAGGTTGTTAACTATTTTATAGAGAAGCATTGCGTCGTAGTATTTCTTTCTACTCTCCAGCGACGGCAAGGAGCTGTAGAAGAGTTTGTAGCAATATGGCATTTGCTTGTATTGGAAGCCCGCCTTGTGTAGTAAATAGTCAATAAATTTTTTTTGAACCGATTCGATTTTCTTGTGGACGTCATAACTTGGGTACCAGATGCCTATGTTGTATTCCAATATCGGGCGCACAGTAGAGTATCCGTATGGCGTTTATGTCCGTGAAGTCCTTTGTGTTTCTCTTAATTAGACCGATGAGTCTCAGGCAGCGGTTGATGCACTGCGAGTAATGGTCGCGGAAAGTAAGTCAATCATCAAAAATAATGCCCCTTATGTGCACTCTAGCACCACATTGTTAGTGTGGTAGTTTGCATGGATTATGTGTTTAGTCTTTCTACTGAAGCTTATGGATTTACACTGTTCAGGAATAGTTTATTGGCCTCGCACCATGAGGTGAGTTTATTAAGATCGCTCTGTAACGTGCAAGTGTCTAGCGTGGAGGCTATTGCGTTATAGATTTTAAGGTCATCGGCATATAGGAGACTTCGCGACTCTATGCAGAGACAGAGGTCATTTATAAATAACGAAAACAGTATAGGTCCAAGATGGCTACCCTGAGGGACCCCCGACGTGGGCGTTATTGAATTCGAAACGACGCCATGAAGTCTAACGATCTGAGTACGATTGGATAAGTATGAAGAGATCAACTTCAAGATGTTTTCTTGCCCAGGTTGTGTAGGAGTATGTTGTGGTTGATTGTGTCAAAAGCCTTTTGGAAATCGGTGTATATACTGTCTATTTGGTGTCCTGCTTACATGGTTTTCTTTGTATACTGCAAGATTGGTTGTTGTCGATCGCCCACAGAAAAAGCCGTGTTGCTCAGGCACAATTACGTTTTTGTATTGAATCGCTATCCAGTCAGTTATTATGGATTCCATTATCTTGGGGATTGTGGATAGTAGATAGTAGTGATTTAATTATAAATTTAAAATTGTCCAAACAAGATTACCAAATTTTACGATTAGAGGCAAAGGACAGAAACTGTGACATATCCTGCATACAATCAAGTGCGAATGGCAAAAAAACATTGCCATCCTCCAGAGGAAAATATCTCCGTAACAGATATATCTGAAGAAGTAAACCTTCAAGCATTATTAAATCATACGACGGAAAGAATTGCAACAGTTCAGGAAGAAGTGTTGCAAAATTGCTGTGAGAATATTTCACCCGATTCACTACAATTAATATGTAAATATGGTTTTGATGGAAGTTCGTCCCAATCATATTACAAACAAGTATTCACGTCATTAAATGAACACGCTGACGACTCTAGTGTATTTATTTCATCACTCCTTGCAGTTGAATCGGAACTAGTGACGAAAAAGTTGTGTTGTGGCAGAATCCTAGACCAGCATCAACAAGATTTTGCCGACCAATTCGGTTTCAATATTTAAAAGAAACCCCTGAAATAATTAGCATTGAGCTCAGTTTCATCAAAAAGCAAACAGAAAATCTCTCTCCCACAACCGTGACTATTGGCCAGAAAAAAATGAATATTTTATCAAAAATTGCAAATAAACCAATAGATATATCTACATACGAATTCTGCATGCATGGATACGATTTTTTGAATATGTTTTGCATATATCATACCGTTTACAAATTAAAAAATGGCAGGTTAGAAATGTGGATGAGAAGAAAATGGTTGAAATTAGAAAAAAAAAATTCAGCAAATGTTTAAATTAAAACTTGGGTTGATAGTTGATCAACCGAAACAAGGAGGCGGGACATCTAATGACGGCAATACTGCGCGGCGATTTTTTGACGAATCTAAATTAGCATCAGAGATAACAGGTGTGCATGAACGCCTCATATCAAGATTTTCCACAATTCTCCGAGCCATGTCTAGTGAATTTTCTATTAATATAGAATCATTTAGGGAATATACACTAGAGACTGCAGTGTTATATTGTGAATTGTACAGCTGGTATTATATGCCAGCTACAGTTCACAAAATTTTAATTCATGGTGCTAAAGTTATCCAGTCCGCTATATTACCAATTGGCCTACTGTCGGAGGAAGCTTTGGAGTAGCGGAACAAAGATTTTGTGACGTGCCTTAAGGGCGAGTGGAGGGTCCCTTCGAAGCAGTGACGAGGGCCAGGCTCTCGGTGTCAGAGGGGCGGGAGGGGGGGGGGGGTTAAAAAAAGGCTCCACGTAATTTTAACCTCGCCGCTACTTCGTCGCAAAGGGGAGCTCCACCCCACCTGCCACCTGCGTGGGTTGACGGCAGACAGTCAGCGAAGTTCAGAAATTACGAACTGTCGCAACGGCTGACCATCTGGCGCCCACACCACCAGATTTAAATCTCGCAGTGAGAATAGAAACTGAAAACTGAAAGAATGCCCGATCGAGAAAACGTGGGGGGAACAAAAAATAACAGGTGTGAATTTTGTGGTCTAAAATATCTGCGTTTATTCACACAAAAGACAGGACACCGTGCCTACGCTTCCTGAAATAAATTCCTCCGCCCGCGACCTTATCACGCAGGGTTCCCTATATTCGGCCGAATACCGCGAACTCGTAATCGCGCGATTCAAAGGACCGTCGGAGCGACATTTTTCTTACAAAAACACGTACGGCACGAAACACGTAACGTAAATTTTACACAAAAGAAAAAAACGATATATCAAATGAAATTAAAATAGGTGAGAACAATAATAAAAATATATATATAGATCTGGCCTGCGTTCCTCGTCGGCGACTTCGCTGGCGGGCTGGTTCTTATGACGGGCGGGCGGCCGGCGATCGTCGATCGTCGCTGGATTCCAATTTTCGGAACCACTCTGGCCGGATGTTCGTTGCCCCTTAGCCAAGAACCTGGCTGGCTGGGTTACTTAGCCCTTACCCTAAAAAACGCCTGCAAAGCACATGGCCGGACACGTGGCTTAACGAAAAGAAAAAATGTCGGGTTTAATTACTTACTCTGATGTTGTGAGCGTATGGAGTTGAGTCGTATAGTACCCTCCCTTGCCTTGTACTTGGTGCCGCCAATCCCCTTAAGGGTGGTTAAATGAGTTTACGTTTTATATCCCGGAAACCGGATGGTGATATACCAATGAAAACGGTGACCTCGTGGCACGTCCGCACGATAGGAAAGGAAACGATTTTTAAAAGGAGACGATTTTTAAAAATCACACGCAGGACGTCACGTCCAAAAAAACGTGTGAGTATGGTCGCCTACGGTGGAGGTCTGTGCGCACAATTAATAATTAAAAAGGCAGTTTCCGTTGGAGGCGATACCGGACCCTTACAATTTTTGATTTTATAGAAGAGAATGTACACGAAAATTTTCACCAGAAATTACAAATAAGGACCTATTTCGTGTATTGTTGGTTTCATCAGATCCATTAATTTTCAGCAAAATACAAACACCTAAAATAAAATCTACAATTATATCTTCAGATGTGTTAAAATTGTTGTCGTCCCCTAACTTGTAGTATAATATGTTAATTTAAAATGTGTATGTATTGTATTATATCTATTTTTGTAGTGTAAAAACATACAATTGTTACTTTTGTTTTATTTTATAAAGAAGTACATCTAAAATAAAATCAACAATTATATCTTCAGATGTGTTAAAATTGTAGTCGTCCCCTAACTTATAGTATAATATGTTAATTTAAAATGTGTATGTATTGTGTTGTGTCTCACAGGGTGGCGGTGCTTATACAAGTAAAAGACACAATCCCTTTAACTAAACTTTTATTTCTCTTAACGTAACTAAGGTTAAATACACCATTTATCGGGTCTGAGAACGTACTGCCCGTTTACCGTTGTGCGCACACACCTTCCTGTTTAACGCATGCGCATCACTATTTCTTCCAATACACTACACTCCTCCTCGCTTAAATTTAAAACTAATTCTATTTAATATTGTAATCTTTCAGGTGGTTTCCTACAACGTATAGGGCGCTGCGGAATCGCACTCTGTAATGTCTCTGTTGGGGGCGTATCCATTTGTGTGTTTTTGCTTAATTTTAAATTCGACTGACGTTAGTTGTCTACCATTATCTGACACCAGCAACTTTGGTAACCCAAACCTTGCAAATGTCTGCCTTAACGCGTTTATTGTATTTTCCGTTGTTATATTTTTCATTACAAATGTCTCTACCCACTTTGAAAAGGCATCTGTAATAACTAACACAAATTTACCAAAAAATGGTCCTAGAAAGTCTATGTGTACTCTTTCCCAAACAGTTTCAGGGATTGGCCAACTGTGTAATTCCACCTTTTCTGGATATTGTCTAAATTCTTTGCAAATTTCACAATTTTTACACAGTGTCTCTATCTGTTTATTTAATGAAGGCCGCCATACATAGGCCTTTGCCAAAGATTTTGTGTTAACAATCCCCAGATGCGTGTTATGCAATTCTGATAAAATTTGTTTTTGTAAGGATTTTGGTACTATCACCAGGTGACCCCATAATAGTACATCTTTCTCTACTGTAAGTTCATTTCTTCTTAAGTAGTATGGTTTCATCTCCTCGGATTTTAGCTCAAACCCACCCTTTGACACGTTTTGTTTTACCTTTAATATTTCATCGTCATTTAGCGATTCTTTTTTGATGGTTTCGAAACTAATTGTTAAGTATAAATTTTCCCCATAATCAATATAATTTATCTCATTTATCTCTTCACTTTCATTTTCTCTACCTTTTACCGGTAATCTAGATAATGAGTCAGCATAATTTTTATTTGATTTTACATATTTTATTTTGAAATTAAATCCACTTAAAAATAACGCGTACCTCTGCAATCTATTTGCGGCTAATGCCGGAATACCCTTTTTTGGTCAAAATATCGATACCAATGGCTGATGGTCACAATTTAAAATAAACTCTCTTCCATATAAGTATTGATAAAATTTCTTTGTGCCATATTCAATTGCTAATGCCTCTTTTTCAATTTGTGCATAATTTTTCTCCGCCTTCATTAATGTTCGAGATGCATACACTATGGGTTTTTCCCTGCTTTGTGGGTCAGTTTGTGATAATATTGCCCCAAGGCCAAATGGTGATGCATCTACTGTGACATTTAATTGATACCTTGGATTGTAATGTGCTAGCGAATTATCAGCCATCATATACCGTTTTATTTAATTAAACGCCTTGTCACATTCAGATGTCCAATTCCAAACTCTATTATGTTTTTTTATTAGTTCATACAAGGGATGTATTATTTTTGGCATGTTTGGTATAAATCGGTGATAATAATTTATGGTACCCAAAAACGACCTTAGTTCTGAAACGGTTTTTGGTACTGGCATTTTCTCTATAGCTTCTAATCTCTCTGGTGATTTATGCAACCCTGATTTATCTATTATACATCCCAAGTATGCAATGGAATTTTGAAAAAATGAGCATTTCTCTGATTTTACGGTTAACCCCCAATTTTGTAATAATCTCAGTACTTCCCTTAATTTATTTATATGTTCCGTTCTATTCGGGGCAGTTATTAGTATGTCATCTAGAAATACACAAACGCCTGTCAAATGACCCAAAATGTTGTCCATTATCCGCTGAAATTGCGATGGTGCGGAGCTAATGCCAAAAGGTAGTCTATTATATATGAATGTTCCTAAATGCGTTGTGATTGCAGTTAATTTCTTTGATTCTGAATTTAATAAAACTTGTTGATAAGCATGTTTTAAATCTATTTTGGAAAATTGTTGACCTCCTTCTAATTTTTCAAATAAATCGTAAATTCTAGGCAGCGGGTACCTTTCAACTTCCATATTTGTATTTAAAGTGATTTTATAGTCACCACATATTCTGACCGTTCCGTCCCTATTTAATACTGGTACTATTGGTGTACCCCATTCGGAAATGTCTACTGGTGTGTGACGTACCTGAAGGGCAGTCGGCGCGTTAGGCCGTGGAGCGAGTGGAGGGTCCCTTCGAAGTAGTGACGAGGGCCAGGCTCTCGGTGTCAGAGAGTGGGGGGGTTAAAAAAAAAGGCTCCACGTAATTTTACCTCGTTGCTACTTCGTCGCAAAGGGTGGCTCCACCCTACCTGCGTGGGTGGACGACAGACAGTCAGCGAAGTTCAGAAATCACGAACTGTCACAACGCTGACCGTTTGGCGCCAACACCACCAGATTTAAATCTCGCAGTGAGAATAGAAAACTGTAACTGAAATGAATGAGAAAACGTGGGGGGAACAAAAAATAACAGGTGTGAGTTTGTAGTGTAATATCGGCGTTTATTCACACACACAAACGACGGACACCGTGTCTGCGCTCCTGAAAACAAATACCTCCGAACGCCACCCTTTCGCGCAGGGCTTACCCTATTCGGCCGAATATAATAAGCTCCTAATCGCGCGATTGAAAGGGCCGACGGAGCGACCTTTTCTCTTACACAAGCGCAAGCACGTACGACACGAAACACGTAAACGCAACTCTTACACAAAAGAATAAACAATAAAAATTAAATCACGGTATGGCTCAATTGAGCATACACAAAAAAAAGGGTATCAAAATCTATATATATAATGGAAACTCTGGCCTGTGTTCCCTGATGGTCTCGTCGCTGACGGCTGGCTTCAGCTCCTGGATGGCGACGGCCTGCGTCGCAGACGCCGATCCCTCGACTCCGGCCTCAGGCAGGATAATCGCTGCTTAGCCCGTAGCAAAATGCTCAGCCCGCAACAAACGCCTGGAAGCACATGGCCTTAGTAATGGCCGGACACGTGGCTTCCCGAAAAGAGAAAAAAAATCGGGCTTAATTACTTACTCCGATGGTATGAGCGTTTGTATGGTTCCTTGCCCCGTAACCGGTGCCCCAATCCCCTCAAGGGTGGTTAACTGAGTCTCCGTCGCTTTTCCCGGAAACCGGATGGTAGTACCACTGTTTCGACGGTTTCTCTGGCACACTCGTACTTGTACGCAAGGTAGCTGAATTCTGTGTCTATGGCGGCACCTCGCCCGGTGAATTTTAAAAATCGCCCACAGGGGAAACGCGTCACCACCACAAAAAAAAATGCGCCCACGGTTGCCTACCGTGCAGGTCTATACGCCAATTAATTATTAAAGTGCAGTTTCTGCCAACGCTATTTCTGGACCGTTACAAATTATATAATTTCTTCTTCCTTTAATCTGTTTAATTCTGATTCAACTTTATCTTTTAGTGAGTATGGCAAAGCTCTCGGTTTATAATACTTCGGCAAAACATTTTCTTTTAATTTTATTTTTAATTCATAATTTCTTAAAGTTCCTAATTTTCCTGAGAATACGTTTGAAAATTCCCTTAATATTTGATTAAGTTCTTTGTCCTGGCTATTTACATAATTTAGTTCACGCAATTCTAAATTAAAATATTTCAAAAAATCCCGACGTAATAATGGATTCCCTCCGTTTTTAATTACATAGAAATTCATTTCTTGGGTTCTATTTTTGTAAGTCACTTTTACAGATGCCTTCCCAATAGGTAATATGGCTCCCCCAGTATAATTTACCAAGGTTAGGTTTACTTCAGACAATGGTATTCTTTTAAAACTTTCAACCATATTTTTTCTGATATTACAGACGCTGCTGCACCTGTACCTAGTTCCATACCCATTTGTTTTCCGTTTATCATGACATTTACCACTAAGGGTTTACAATATTTATTTATCATTTTACTTTTTAAAGAGAATAACGGCAATTTATTTTCAACACTTTCAATAAAATTTAGTTTAGTTTTATTACAAACATATGCCAGATGTCCTTTTTTATTACAATTTTTACAACTGTATTCACGATACCTGCATTTTTTTACGGCATGATTATCTCTACCGCAGCATGTGCATCTTCCCATTTCTTTCACCCGGCATGTTGACATTCCTCGGCTCGCCTGTTCTCGCCTCCCATTCCTGCTCTGGTTTTCTGCTTTTCCCTGGTACCTCTTCTCTCTCGAACTGAATGTTTTAAGGTCCATCTTTAATATTTCCGATTTTATTTTGATATCCTTGTCCGGTTCCACGTTGTACCTTGTATGTGCAGATTCTGCCGCCAACGCGATCTCCAAAGCCTTGTTAAATGTAATGTCGTCATTTTATTGAAATAATTTATCCTTTATTTTTCCTGGTTCCATTCTAATGATAAACTTGTCGCGCAATACCATTTGTAAGTGTTTTAAAATTACAATGTGCGGCTAGACTTTTTATTCTTGCAGCCCACTCTTGTATATTTTCATGGCTTCTTTTCTGTGCGCTGTAGAAACGCAGCCTCTCAGGAAATACCGCTCTTTTGTGTAGATAAAACTCATCCAGTTGTTTTATTATCGCGTCGTACTGCATCTTTCCTGGCGATTCCGGTATTGATAAGTTTTCGAGTAATATATATGCTTCCTGGTTCAAGCTGTTTAGTATCATTGCTCTTTTCCTTTTTTCTTCCGCTATTTCATTTGCGATGAAAAATTCCTCGATCCTATTTTTAAATATCGCCCAGTCGTGTATTTGCGGGTCGAATTCCACTTGGATTCCAATGGTTCCTCTGATTCCTCTTTCTTTATCGGACGCCATCACATGTGCTTACTTAATTATTTAGGTTTCCACTTTCCTCGTCGCCAATGTTGTGTCTCACTGCGTGGCGGTGCTTATACAAGTAAAAGACACAATCCGTTTAACTAAACTTTTATTTCTCTTAACGTAACTAAGGTTAAATAACCATTTATCGGGTCTGAGAACGTACTCCCCGTTTACCGTTGTGCGCACACACCTGCCTGTTTAACGCATGCGCATCACTATTTCTTCCAATACACTACAATTTCAATAATCCAAAGGACAAAATTTATCTTTAATAGATGGTAACACTTAAAATGGTTTATAACATTGGGAAACAAAATTAATAGATTTAGTATATGTTATTTATTATGTTCAGAACAAGAGTTATCAATTATGATAGTTATTAAATTCAATTCTTTATTTCACGTAGCCATATAATACATGGATGTGATTAGTCATGTTAAATAAAATATTAATACAACACACAAAATACAAAATATAAAATACAATTACAAAATATAAAATACAAAATACAAACGGTATAGAGTACAATTTCTATATAAAATATGAAACACATTACAATCATAAGGAGTTATTTCCCCCTCCCTCTTTCATGAACTCTTTTAAGGAGTAAAAGCTCTTGTTCAATAGGTATTCTTTTAGCCTTAATTTGAACAGTCTAATGTTGCCCATTTGTGCCAGGTGAACAGGTAGGGCGTTAAATATTGTAATACACGAGTATGCTGGTGATCTTTCATAAAGAGCGCTATTATGTTTTGGTATTCTTAATTGATTCCGGCCTCGCGTATTGTAATTGTGTTGATCGGAGTTTTTCGCGAATGAATCAAAATTTTGTGCTGAGTACAGCGCGCATTTAAATATATATAGCCCTGTTAAGGTTAGGATTTTCCTGCTCCTAAATATCTCTCTACATGATCCTCTGCACTTAACGCCAAATATCAGTCTAATAATTCTTTTTTGAATAATAAAAAGTCTGTCAACATTTATTGCTCTCCCCCAAGATATAATGTTATAGGACAGATGTGAATGTGCCAGGCTATGGTATACACTGATCAAGTCGTTAGTAATCAGAGTAGCCTTAAGTTTCATTAGAGCATAGTAAGCGCTGTTGAGTTTTCCTGCCACATGATTAATCTGTACTGTCCACGACATCTTCTCATCTACAAATGAGCCAAGAAATTTAGTGTGCCATGACGAGCTAAGTGTTTGTGCCGGAGGTTTTGTGTTGTAGAATTGTAGCGTCACGCATTTGTCTACATTTAATAAAATTTTATTTTTCCAGCACCACTCTTGGATGTTGCCGTTTAAAGTTAGAAGTTTATTTTCTAGTTCCTGTTGAGTTTCGGCCTTTACTATGACTGTGGTGTCGTCAGCAAAATTAATCATGAGTTTGTTTTAAATTACAGAACACAGATCATTAATATATATGAGGAACAGGAGCGGTCCAAGAGTGGAACCCTGAACTACCCCATTTTTTATTACCTGCTCCGTAGATTTTTTTCGGTCAATTTCCACCAACATATGACGATTTGTTAAAAAAGAGGATATCAGGTTGAGAGCTGTCCCGCGCACTCCCATGGTGTCGAGCTTCCGTGCCATGAAGTTGATATCTACGGTGTCGAACGCTCTTGAGAAATCATAGAATACAGCTGCAACTACCAACCCTGCATCCACTTGTTTGCTGATTTCCTCTCCCAGGCAGAATGACGCAGTTTCTGTTGAACGGTGTTGTCGGAAGCCATGCTGGTTATCGGTCAGTAGATTGAATTTATTTATGTATGACCATAACTGGTTTGATATAACTTTTTCAAAAATTTTTGAGAATGAGTTTAGCACTGATACGGGTCGATAGTTGTTCTTATCGTTATGTTCTCCTTTTTTGAAAATTGGTATAACACGGGCTGTTTTTAAACTTGGTGGGAACACTCCCGAACTGATGGATACGTTTATTAAGTAGACCAGAGGATCTAGAATTGCGTCTGCTACCCGTTTCATAGTTTTAGGAGACACCCCATCAATTCCCGCACTTGTTTTATTATTTAGTTCACCTATTATTTTTTTGACGTTTTCTCTATCGACCGGTTTAAAGAATATACTATGTTGTATCATTGGACCTACTGTGCAGGAAACGGACAGATTTTTGTTAAAATGTTCCGCTAATTTGCACTCAGTTACTGAAGCAAAATAATAGCAGAACATTTCCGCTCCTTCCTTCGGATTGCTGATGTCTTCCCCGCTTTGTCCCTTAATATGTATCTTGTTCCTTTGTCTGACCGCTCCCAATCTCTCATGTACCACTTTCCAAATTTCCTTTGATTTGTTATCGGCTTGTTCTATTCTGTTGCCATAAAATATTTTTATTTGATTTTTAATCAATAGTCTGTGTCTTTTCTTTTCTATGGTATAGAGTTCTCGAATTGCGATTGATTTGGTGGTTTTCATTAAATCGAACAGTGATTTCAAATCTTCTGCTGATTTAACCACTTGATAGGATACCCACTCTTTTTTAAGTGTTTTGTGTCTGTGTTTTTTTGGAGGGCATGTCATGTTATGTACATACAAAAATTCGTTAATGAATATTTCATATGCCGACTCCACCTTGCCCGTTTCAATAATGTGCCAATTTATTTTATTTAACTGCTCCACAAATCTATGTAAGTTCTCTTCGCTCTCTTGCCTATACACCCATTCTGCATTATGGTGGCGGTCTTCTGCTTGGGTCGATATTCGTATTTTTATTAATTGCCCGAGGTGGTCCGATATGTTGGTCTTAATATTTTCTCCTGCGAAATTATTCTGCAGAATGTCTGTTGCTATATAGTCTAGCTGAGATTGTAATAGTCCTCTCGTTGTTATTTGGATTCGTGTTGGTTCGTTCAAGACACTTGATATGTGGTGAGAATCCAATAGGTCAAGTAATAAATTTTTGTCAGTAGAGTTTTCATGTTCAGAAATATCTATATTAAAATCTCCGCACAGGATGATAGATTTACATGATTTATGTAGTTCATTTAAGACAATGGACGTCTGTTGTATAAATATTTCTGTTTTGCCCCTTGGAGGTCTGTAGACTGCTACAATACCAATTTTGTTGCTCGCTATTTGTAAGACGCAACCCGCGCATTCGATTTCATTTTCAATGGAATTTTGTTTGGCAAATATAAATTCTTTACAAGGATATTTATCGTCTGCTAGGATTGTAACGCCTCCACCTTGGGTCTCCTCTCTAAAATATGAACTTATGGGCGTGTATCCTGCGGTACAGATATACTTTGCGTTGTTCTCCCTAGCCCACGTTTCAGTTAAGCAGGCTGTATTTATCTTCTTCATAACCAGAGTTACTTTCAAATCATCCATTTTATTCATTGCGCTACACATATTTTGGTGCAGCAGTACAAGCGCTGTTTTCGAAATATTTTCATTTTCACTTAAATTCTTCGAGATGCGGTTTCTCGTCTTTAGACTATTATTCTGTTCTTCATTGACGACAATATTTGACTGTGATTGCTACTTGTACTTAGTTTTACCTTTAATAGCATCAATAGTTTTTTTGTAGCAAGCGCAGTCGTTATCCCATACACAATGGTTGACATTTAGATGCAAATTCAAGTTAGAGTTAACACGTATGCAATTTTTACATTTAAAGTTCTTTATCATACTACAAGTCTTAGTGTCGTGATTTTGTGAACATTTGCCACAAACTGCGTTATTACTGCAGGATATAGCCTTATGCCCGTATTCGCAGCATTTGAAACATCTTAGGAAGCTAAAATGTTCTACTACCTTTGCCTTATTGAAGCCAATGTTTAATTTCCCCTTCTTCAAGAGTTCCGCGTGGGTGGTTGGGTCACTTTCGAGTATTACATTAAATTTCATATAGTTGTTCTTTGGGCTCTGATAAATAATCTTTAGGATAAAATTATTGCGGGTATTATCTAAATCGTTTTGGGTTATTAGAGCGCTGATTAATTCTGCATTTGTCCATTCAGCTTCATTGGTAATTTGGATTATTCTGCACCGGGAGTTGAATTTCTCGGGAAGGAGTGTGTCATAGTCATTCGTGAGATTTGTTGAAAAATTTAACTGATTGTATTTGTCATTTACTGGTGCCACTGGACTGGCAAGTGGTGTTGACCAAGATTCAACAGGCATCGGAATTAGGGAATCTTCATTATAATTGAATGTTGCAAAGCTGGATGCTGATGATGGCCGAGATGATGACGAGCTTGTACACTGCGATAAAAAATCGATTTCTGCATTGCCAACCATGTTGCTAATTTGCATTCTAATTCTCGACTGCTGCATTTCCGGCAACTTTTTTACCATTTTAGCCATTGAGGCAAAAAATAAATCATTTACATCTTGTTCGGCTTGAATCGCCGGTTGTCGTTTCCTCTCTGCGATTTCTCGAAGGAGTGTTTCATTCTCTCGTCAGCATATTTAGAATTTGATCTTATATATTTCCGTTTGACGAATGGTGAACTTATTAAATTACATGAGTTGGTATCAGTTTGCTCTTGAGGGCTAACAATTATATTTTCATTGGAGATATGAAACTCTTCCGCTAACTCCTGACTTTTGGTTGGGACAGATTGAAATAAACTATCCTCGTGGCCTATGTTATCGATGTTGTTCTCCTCCGTCTCATTGCCAGGAATGTTGCTAATAGTACTAAAAATAATTGTAGGCATTTTAATTTATATGCTGGGTAGTAATTTATTAGTTATACCTTCTTTTGCCTGAACTATCTAAAAATGATAGCTGGTCGTTTCGTTTTTTGGCTGCTTCACCTGCAGAACCTGTACCTGGTTTTCCCTTCTTCCTGATATAGTAATCTCTGATATATGACCATCTTTTGGAGCATTCGACATCTAGCAATAATAAGTACATGTTCGATAACAAAATAATTATAAACTACAAGGGCGTTTTTAGTAAAACACCTAGAGTGTTAAATCCGTGTTATCCCGTGTTTTGGGATATTACTCTAAACACACAGTCAGTAGACACATTGACGAATTCATAATATATTCTATTTTAATTTCAGATTTTTAGCAATCGGCGAGTCTTTCCGCTCTTTGGCTTTTCAATTTAGGATATCCCATTCTTGGATTTCCATTATAATAAAACAAGTTTTAACTACCATTGTAAATAGAATGCTCGAAATAGTGTTACCACAACCAACAGAGGGGCAGCTGCTAATGGTATCTAATAAATTTATGTCGCAATGGAATTTTTCAAATTGTGTGGGAGCCATCGATGGCAAGCAAATACGAATAATAGCGCCCAGTAACACCGGATCATTATTCTTTAATTATAAAGAATTTTATTCGCTAGTTATGTTGGCAAATGCAGAGTGCAAATTTATAGCGGTTGACATTGGATCATATGGTAGAGAAGGGGATGCAGGTAATTTCAAAGAGTCATACAAAATGCAGATACTCTCCAATAAAGAAATATATGATCCAAATACAGATTCATTTGAGTATTTCCATATACATATTTATTACATTCAAGTAATTATTATTAGTTTCAAACAATTATTATTCAAAACAAACATTTTAACTTTTGATTTGAATAATATTTATTTAATAATAATGATAATTACTACAATTTAATAAAAATGTAATTGGAAATATAAATAAATCTGAATTTTTATCAAATATTTCCTTTTTCTTGACCAATCTTGTTGTACCAAGTGCTAATTTTTTTGCAAGAAAAACTTTTAATTGCAGAAAAAACTGAAACATTTACGTAAAGTGTCAGTTACGTGGTAGGTGCCCTGGTCGTGCAATTATCAGGGAAGACAATTTAAGGATTTCAAAAGCGCATAATCATCTGGCGTCCCCGGCGTATGTGGACAAATTACGTCTCATAAGCGTTCTGCGCACACGCGGTTCTCTGGAAACTACAGGTACTCATTTTAATAGACATTTAAAAGATACCTAAGGGACATGGAAAATTCAATGGAATTTTTTAATGATGTAGAATTTAAGAAACAGTACCGTTTCACAAAACGAACCGTTTTAAACATACTTTTGCCGTTAGTTCGAATTTATTTGCAAAAACCAAGTAACAGAGGATTGCCCATTTTGCCAGTTTTGCTGCAATTATTGACCTGTTTAAGGTTCTACGCAACAAGCAATTTTCAAGTAAGGGGGACATTAATTTTGTGAGTTTTGTGATTATTGTTCATTTTATTATATTATTTTAGGTAGTTTGTGGAGACTTACGGGGAGTTGGCCAGTCGACAGTATCCACAATAATAGCTCGGGTGTCCACAATATTTTCTAGTAAGATGACGAGATATGTGCATGATCTTAATACTGTCTATGGGCATAGGGACAATACTCGAAAGTTTTATGAAATTTCAAATTTTCCAAATGTATCTGGATGCATTGACTGCACCCACATTAAAGTTAAAAATTATGGTGGAGAAAATGCCGAAGCATTTAAAAACCGAAAAGGATATTTCTCCATTAATGTACAAGTAAATTTTGTTACTAGTATTAACACAAAAATCAATTAAGCCTTTGTTTTAGGCTGTGGCCGATCCAAAGGGCCAAATTTTGGACCAAGTTGCAAGCAGCCCAGGGTCTTGCCATGACAGTGTAATCTTCCAAAGAAGTGCGGTCAATATGCGTTACCGTGATGGCCAGCCATATTCCTGATTTATTACTTGGTGATAACAGCTACGCTTGCAGGCAATATCTGCTAACACCAGTGATATAACCAGGTAACGATGATTTGAAACTCAATGAACAGGT
Source organism: Othius punctulatus (assembly GCA_951805005.1). Classification (NCBI taxonomy): domain Eukaryota; kingdom Metazoa; phylum Arthropoda; class Insecta; order Coleoptera; family Staphylinidae; genus Othius; species Othius punctulatus. Next base: position 37,217,577 of record OX638146.1, read on the forward strand.
AGGCGTCTACTTGTTTCAATTTAATGAGATTATCGGGAGTAAGACCAAAAGCAATAGTATAATCTTTAGGTTTAGTTTACGTCATGAAATATTTAACTATCAATATATATCAGTCAGAGTAAACATATCTTGTTTTAAATTGGATGTGTGAGTGATTACCACTTGGTGACACATATTAGCATAGGAATAGTAAAACACTTGGTTGACGTTTCACAATATATATAGAAAAGAACTCTACAATTGTTTCGGCATCCCAGCCATTCTCAAGAGTATAAACTGAATTAAAATATTCAAACAGTTTCAATATATTATATATTGAATATATTATATATTATTTTATATATTCAAACATATACACAAACTGTGCTTAATAACATGGTAATAAACGCATTACAATGGATTTAACAACTAAGGCAATTCAGTAAAGGTGTATTGTCAAACATCAATTGTTCATTCACAATGTTGTCTCCTTTAATGACTGCTTTGAGAATTTCCAAGATTTCTAGCAAATCCATCCGCTTTCTTTTGTGCTCCGTGTGTAATACTTCCAGCCCATCATTTCTGAAGAAGTGATTACTATTAATGCAGTGTTGGGCCAGTCCAGTATCCAGAATGAAGCAGAATTGCTCTTTTGTGCTCTTTCACCCTCGTATTGAAATTTCTTCCCGGTTGCCCTACATAATACGCATCACAATCACCACACTTGAGTTTATAAATGCCACTTCTTTGTAGCCGATCCGACTTATTTTTATTATTCGCCAGACTCTTGGCTAAATTCCATTTTTTAACTACTATACAATTTTACGTAGTTTTCCTAGTCTACGTAACCTATTACTAATTTTGGTGTTAACATCACCAGCATAATTGATAAAGTGCCAATTATTATACATTAACACTTCATCTGACTACAAAATTTTACACGCTTTACATCTAATTATATATATATATATATATATATATATATATATATATATCGGTTTACAACGTCTTCCGATTTCCAGTCTCCATCCGTCTCTGTCCATCCATAAGTCCTCTTCTATTTCTCTCTCTCTCTCAGCTCTTTGTCCACGTCCTCTCTCCAGTTCCTCCTGGGTCTTCCTCTTCTCTTTCTTCCCTGTGGTGTCCATTCCCATATTTGTTTTGGTAGTCTTTCGTCTGTCATTCTTTGTACATGTCCATACCATCTTAGTTGGTTTACTCTGACGTCCTCAATTATGGTGTGTGTTACTCCCATGATTTCTCTTATCCTGTCATTGGTTATTCTCTCCATTCTGGACCTCCCAGCAGCTCTTCTCCAGAAATCCATTTCCGTTGCTTTTAGGGTTCTTTCTGCTTTGTCTTTTGGTGTCCATACTTCGCTACTATATGTTACTATGGTTTTTACTATGGTATTATATATTCGTTGTTTGTTTTTGTTCGTTATGCCTTTGTCCCACAATATTCCATTCAACATACCTATTGCTCTTCTTCCTTGTGTATTTCTTTCTTTTATGTTGTCATCTAGTGTTCCGTCATTGGTTATCTGTACTCCTAAATATTTATATTTGTTGGCTTCTTTTATGCATCTTCCTTCTTCTAGGATGAGGTCTAGTTGTTGTCCTCCTATACACATATATGCCGTTTTCTTTATATTTACTTCCATTCCCCATTTGCTGTATTCTTCTATGAGTTTTCTGGTCATATATTCGATGTCATGTAGATCTTGTGCTATGACTATTTGATCGTCTGCGAAGCACAGTGTGTGTACGATATTATCGTTTAAGGGTATACCCATGTTTCTGCATTTTCTTTTCCACTGTTTTAGTGCTTGTTCTAGGAATATTTTAAACAAGGTCGTAGATAAACGACATTAATTAACTACAATAATTTTATCCACCATATCTACTTTATAGCCATTATTGAACACAATTGATTTTATTGTTTTGGCTTCACTGTCATAGTCAACCTTCTTCATAGGAATATTTAATAAGCGGTGGATTAAACTATAAAAGGCCGACATTTTTACACTCATGTTTTGATGGTAGCTATGTGGAATAACTACATCCGTCCAAGTAGATTTTCTAAAAATCCAGAAAATTTAATGATGTTTCTTTTTCTAATTCCATCGTAAAACTAATTGTCTGGTTCTTCTGCCACTGTCGAATTTGAGGTCCGGCCACGCGTCGTGGCCAACCGTACTACCCTTGCCTGTTTTGATCCTCCAGCGGAAATATTAGGATGCGCACGATCAAATCCCGGAATCCGGTATGCGGTAATGTAACCATCAAATTTCGTGGCACGCCTGCACTGTGCACTAGACTGGTTGTCGATTAAAAGTGATCGTCGGCACGCGATTCGCGGCTCGTGGCGGAAACGGAAGTCGAATTTGAGACGCGGCCACGCGTCGTAGCCAATCGTATACCCTTGGCTTGATTCCCAGCGTGTTTCGATCCTCCAGCGGAGTTATTAAGACGCACACGATCAAATCCCGGAATCCGGATTGCGGCAATGTAGCGACCAAATTTCGTGGCGCGCCTGGACTGTGCACTGGACTGGTTGTCGATTCAAAGTGATCGTCGGCACGCGATTCGCGGCTCGTGGCGGAAACGGAAGTCGAATTTGGGGTCCGGCCACGCGTCGTAGCCAATCGTACTACCATTGCCTTGACTCCCAGCCTGTTTTCAGGATTGCGGAATATAACGGGGAAGTGGTCAGAGTCTGTGGGGGCAATGGGATGATGTAAACGGTGGGCGACACAGATGTCCAAGATGTCGTCACTGCGGTAATGAGAGTGGGTGGGTTCAGTTGGGGCAACAACTCGGTATGAGGGGTTAGTCAGTATGAAGTTAAATAGGGAACTGCCGTTGCGGTTACCCACACGACAGCCCGAGGAGGTGTGCTTGCAATTCCAGTCTCCAAAAAGCAGGGCGCTGGAATTGGAAGCGAGGGAGGGGATTTCTCGAGGGTCAATAGTCACATCCGGGCGTTTGTAAACTGCGCCAATGATTAATGGCCCATTGGCCGTGTTGACTGTTATCGTATTGACCTCGAGTGTAAAAAGAGAGGGAGTGGGGTTAGGGTAGTGGGCTATGGAGCGTTTTATGAGGATGGCTGTGCCGCCACCTCTAGTACGTCTGTCGAGTCGGTGCGTTGCGTAGTTGGGAATGTTGAAGTCAGTGAGCCCGGTTTCGACTAGAACCATGATATCAATGTTATGAGCGCGAAGAAAATGCATGATGGCAGATGAGGCTTGCTAGTTGCCATTGTGTGCGAGGGGGGTGAAGGGCCATATTCCGAGCAGGATGAGGGCTGCTTCTAGTAATATCATCCCCTTGCCGAAGAGGTCGGGGCAATTCCTCACTGTGGCGATTTTGGCGCAAGCTAATTTAAGTTTTGATATATCTAGCCCGGAGAAGATGGACATTATCTCCTTGAGCGAGCCGACGACCGATGAGATGTCGTGAGATGAGTTAATGAAGGTGGGCGTGGTTGTGGGCGGGGCGAGTGACTGTGCGGTGATGTGTGTAGGTGCGCATGAATGTGCCAATGCGGGGGTGGCTGCAGGCTGTGAGGGTGTAGTAGAGGGGTCGGCCTCCTTGCGAGGGACGTTAGAAGTGAGCGCAGCCGCGAAGGTGCGCTGACTGCCTGGCGGGCGCTTATCGCGTCCGGGGCGGGGCGTGTATGCTGGGGGCGTGGCGAGCTTGAACGGGCGCCGTCGACCAGGTTGTGGCGCGATGCGGCAGTGAGAACAGCGGGGTTTTGATGTGGGCGACCTGGGACAGTGGGGAGTGAGAGACGACACGACGCATCGGGATGATGACTTAGGCCTGCGGGCTCTGCAAGAGTGACCTCCGTGGCTTCCCCGGAGGCTGCAACGGGATTGTTTGCCAGGCGGCATTCACGCGCTTTCCTGGCAGCCGTCTTGTGCGCGGGACAGCCCCGGTAACTGGCCGGGTAGCCGCCCCTGCAGTTGACACAGAGGACAGGGACGGAAGGGTTATCTTTGCAGACGGGCTTGGCGTGTGGACCACCGCAACGCATGCAGATCGGCTTATACCCTGGCAGTGCGCACACAGGGGCAGGCGGTTGATGCGGTAGGGCTTGACTGTTACGTCCATACCCTGAATGTCGTTGATGTCGTGGTAATGGGCAGCGTACGATCTACATATAGTGACGGTCATTGAAGGCAGAGGCTTTTTGGTGATTAAATGAGTTGACCGTCGCGTGGCGATGAAGGGGAGCTCGCGCGCCGTGAGAAAGTTCTCAAGGTCGGTGATGGTGTAGCCGAACGGGATATACTTGATAGTTACGCAAATTGGGCGGATGGATTTGGGAAGTCATGTAAAGAGTTCAAGCTTGGAAAGAATGAGAATCTTGAACAGCAACTCGTAATCAGACTGTGAGGCAGCGCGGATGTAAGTGTAGTCCGCGTGGGGCTTGATGGTGGGTTTTTAGCGGTGACCACCTTGCTGATACGCTCCAGCATGAGCCTGGTGGCGTCTGAATAGAGGAAGATTGGAGGGGGAGGGCGGGGCACGCGATAGGGTCCGCATCCGGCTCAGAGTCGGTGAGGACTTGAAAAGAATTATGGGTGTCGAGTGAACTAACCTGCAGATTACTCTTACGACGCTTCGGCAGGCTTTTCTGCTTCTGCAGCTTGATTTCTGCGTCGGGGTTTGGTAACGCAAGCGGGTAGTGGGCGCGTAGCACCGACGCAGGGCTGCCAACGAGGTGCTTGGCGAAGACCAAGGACGTCGAAGTCCAGGTGGCGGCGGGCTGTGCGGGGGGTACGGGGATCACCGCGTGGTCGAATGAGATCTCCATATGTTCCTCGGCGATAGGTGATGGCGGGAGGACGGAAGTGGCAGCGGCCATTTTATCCGAACACGTGGCGATTATTTATGGAGGTGGTGGTGGAGGAGGAGTGGAATGGTAGGGCAGGCGCCAGGAGTGGCTGAGCCAGGGTAATCTTCAGGGGGGTCCATCGTTGCAAGCGGCGGCTGGGCGATGGTGGCCCGGCGGCTCGCGGAACTAACTCGCTATCGGAGAACGCAGTAACAAACACAACCGTCTCACTGCTGTCATCAAGAGCGATTCAAATGCTCTGGGTTCTAGGTTTGGACTGATGGCGCGGTCCAAGAAGCGTAAGTCGCCCGGGCGAAGTGGAGACCGAAGGGGAGTACGCGGAATTGGTCCAGCCCCCGGCCTGGCACGGTGAAGGCGGCGATGGGTCGGCTTTCTGGCTGCAAAGGAATTTGCCAATATCCGTGTTTAAGGTCGATTGTGCTGACGAACCTGATACACCGCAGCTGATTTAGGATCCCCTGGATGAACGGTATGGATAGGCATCCTTTATGGTGGCATCGTTTATCTTCCTGAAATCAATACAGAAACGGTAGTTACTCACTGCCTTCTTCACGAGGACCACCGGTGAGCTCCATGGACTTTTTGACGGCTCGATAATCCTATCCTGGAGCATCTGATCCACCTCGGTGTTGATTATCTGCTGCATCGCTGGAATGGGGGGTAATATCTTTGTTTTATCGGGGATACTCCGGGTTTAATTTTACTTTGATGATCTACTAGTGTATCAGGTTGGATACTTAGAGGGCGTTCCCCAGGAGCTGGTGTAGATCGGTTCGTTGGGTATTGTAATGGTCTGGATGGTCCCTATGGAATCTGGCGGACGAGAGGCCAATATGTGGACGGGGCGGCCGTTAAATGAAACGGTTTTCCTAGACACGTCGATGAATGCACCATGGTGACCAAGGAAATCTAGCCCCAGGATGGCATCCACAGATAGGTTAGGGACCATTCCCCAAGTTATGTGTGTTCGGATGTCATCTATATTCACATTGCAGGAATGAGTGCCCTGGGTGCTGGAGACGGTGCCGTTGGCCATACGGATTTTAGTTCGTCGACTGATATTTAGGATTTGCCCATCGCGGATGAGGTGCTGGTGGACGCCGTTGCCTACGTAGGACTCGGATGCCCCGGTGTCCAACAGTGCCCTGAATTCTCGGCTGTAAACGCGGATGGTAACGGTGAGCCGGGAGTTCAGGTATCTGGTGGCGGTAGGTACGGATGTGGGCCGGTGGAATTTCCTGGTTCGGCGTTTGGACGGGTAGGCTGTAGCCTTCGGTGGCAAGACTCGGCCTATCAGTCTTGTCGGTGGTCCTCGTTTCCCGGACGAGGACAGGGGCAGTCCCGGGAGTAGACGCCATCTTGTCCACAGCGGCTACCGAAAACTCTGGGCGCTCCTGGGCAACGACTACGTGCGTGGCTGGTATTCTTACAGCGCCAGCATATTCTAACTGGGTCGTAAGCATTTTGTGCCGGTTCTGATGGGGCCTGGTGGTCGATATTTACCGGTCTTGTTTTTAGCTTCGACTTCCTCTGGAACGCCGTTTCGGAGACGTGACTCTGGGTCGGCGTGGGTGGACCTACGAAATATTGAGTAACATACTGGACCTCTTCATAGTCCTCGGCGGCTTAGCACAGCTCATATTACATTGCTTACATATTTCTGCAAGAGCGCACTCGCCGCCTTGCAGTGGCGTAAGTTGATCTGCAGCAGTTTCAGGATCATTGCTGCTCTGCTGCAGATCCCTCCTCCGATGTCGGGAGAGGAGACGGCGTCGGAGGCTTGAACGGTACCTTTCAGGTCCCTCCACCTCCATCCCCTCCTCCTCCTTTTGTTTTTCCTTCAGGGCCTTGAACGTGGCCCTACTGAAGTTCAGATACGGTCTGCACTCCAGGTCTTGGATCTGCTTCCAGGATTGTTGGGCCATCATGACTATCAGCTGTTGAGCCTTTGGGTCAGGCCTCCTGTCGACGACCCTCCACCCCGTGGTGTCCAGCTCGTTCTGGACGGCCAGCCTCTTGATGATGAACTCCGAGTCCTCAGGGCCCGGAATCCACACCAAGGTTTTCACAGAAGGTTGCAGCTCGTTGGCCTCAATGACTTTCAAAGCTGCCCCCTCCCATGGTACGCACTCCCCTATGACCCCCTCCAACCAAGTCCTAGTGGATTGGTCGGCGCAGCCTACGACGAGAGAGCCGCCGTGGGGCCCTGAAATCTCGGTCGGATTCCTCCGACTTGGAGTTTTCTGAAGCAGGAGACCCGTTATAAGGTACTCCTCTTCAGGCTTTAGAAGCGTACCGGGGTACCCCTGGCTAATAATAGCCATTTTTGTACCTCCTTGGAGAAGACTGGGGCCTTTTCAGGTCCCTGGGTTTTTTGGAAGTGGGTTTTACCCCACCAGGAGTGCTTCCCTCCGATCGGTTGCGTTTCTGCATCCTGGTTTTCGGGTGCTGCACCCCCTTTAACTCCGGACAGACTTGGGCCCGGCTTATTTCGCACGGATTTCCGGGCTGTCTGACCCCCTGCAAGCAAACCCGAAAGGGGCAGCAGCCGACGGGAGACCTCCGGTCCTCCTCAGGACCTGCAGCTTGCGGCGTTGAGCCCCGGAGAGTTTTTTGGATCGGAACTTTTGCGAAGCCCCTAAGACATTTGTGTTTTCCATAAGAAATCCCACGAGTCAAGGAGAAATAAAGGTAAATAATACACGCAGAGCTTCAATACACGTATAATACGTACAATGAGGTTTCGCCTGGTGCCTCAATGTTTTAACAAATTAAACATTGTTTCGTAAAAATCTGTCCTTTTTTCTTTATCTTCCTCAAAAATCACTTGGTGGTTTGATATTTTGTACGGCTTGTAATAGAATTTTTTCAAGGTTATCTACACCGAATTGTATGGTATATCAAACCGTCTGCTACATCTAAAAGCGATCCTATAGGCCGTTCCTCTATACAACATAGGATATTTAGTATCATCTCTTGTGTTAAGACATGATTTTTTTTTGTGATAACTTATAACACAACCATCTGTCTTGAATTCGTTCCAAACATTGAGAATTGTTTTCGCACAAGCTATAGGCCTGTCAGGATATATGATTGAAAACATGTCCAGAACGCTTCTTAAACCATTATTTTTCTGGTACCACATTATCATTGTCACTTTTTCATCTTTGGTGTACCTACTCATGATTTAAATAAATATTAACTTTCTCTAAATTGTATTTAATGTGTAATTAGAATAAACAACAAACAAACAATTTGATTGTTTTTAAATAACATATTAAAATTGTGTGTATCTGGTTGCTTACTAGTCGCAATGTATAATGGTTGCCTGCACCTACGCGTTCAGTTTAACTTTGCTGTATAACGGTATATGCCGGAGACATGCATTTATAATATCAGCGAGCGGGTTTTCGATTGCTGGTGAGGCACACTTCAGTGTTTTTGTGTCTATGTCATATATGTCTTTTGACGGTTTCGGTTTTATTTAATTTATGATGCTTCTGATTTCAGCGGGCGTTGTGTGTTTGAAGAACATTCTTGAGCCATTTGTCCCAACAGTTGCGGCAGTATATATGTTTGCCAAGTTGTCACCAATATTGCAAAAGTATGTGTTGAACTCTGTACATGAGGGCACTTTTGATTTGTCAATGCATTTTCGTTTTCTCTACTGGTTTCGTGTTTGATTATGTTTCATATGGCCTTGGATTTGTTTAAGGAGCTGTTTATTTTTTGTTGGTTTCACTTTGCCTCTCTCTTTTAAGGTGTTGCAGATATATGTCTTTGTAGTTATTATATATTCTTAGTAGCTCGTTATCCTTTGTAACCTTAAACACACTGTAGAGTAACACGAGGCTTTCTTTCATTTGCCTGGTAGCAGGTGTTAATTCCTCATGGACTTAATTTCATTTCGACTTATTCTCAGAGGGAAGGCAGCGTCATGGTGAAGGCAGAATATTTGTAGAAAGTTGTTTAGCTTTATGTTGAGTTCCTGCTCGTTGGTAATGCACTTAGAATTGTTTCCTTGCGCAAGTGTGTAATTGCGTTTTTTTTTTTGTGGTGTTTCCGATGTTACTATGCATCACATGTATATTCAATATTTAGGCTCCGTGATCGGATATGGCTAGGTATGTGGTGAGTCCAGTCGAGTTAACTATATTCGTGAAAATGTTGTCAATTGTTGTCAAATGTTGTGTTTGATGATTTAACAGATCTTGTGGGTTGTTTGATGGTGTTTTCAGTCCAAACGTGTTGACAAGGTCATTGGTTTTTTTGGTTGCTCTTGCAAGATTAACGTTCCCCCGCAAGTACTACATCAGTTGAGGCTGCATAGTTTGTTAGTATATAATCAAGGGCATCACTTAGTATAGCTAGGTATTCATCTAGATTTTGCGTGGGTGCCCGGTATGAGGCTATGATCACAAGTTTGTGAATGTTTATATGTATTGCTGCCAGTTCGAATACTCTATCTTTAGACCTGTTGTTGATGGCTTGAACTTGTTCACATTTAATATTGCTGCGTGTGAAAATGCAGACTCCACGTTGCTTAAATTCACATCTATTGAAGATGCTGGAGTTTGTAAAATCGTGCGTATTATATAACCGATAGTTGGTTTTGCTTAGCTAGTACTCGCTAATACACGCCACATCAATTTCACCTGTTTTTAAAACAGTTTTCAGAGCTAAGATTTTATTAGTCGGATATTAAGGTGCATTATTGTGAGTTTTATTGGGGCAGTTTGTTTATATGGTTGCTATGATGACCCCGTGCTATAGTTTGTTCTGTGCCTTCTCATAGAGGCGTCAAAACGGAAATAGGCTGGGCAGTGGAGATCCCGAGCTGAGTGGTTTGTGTCTGCTTTGTCGTGGCGATTTTTGTTTGCTTTCATGTAATTTATGCATTGTGCCCTTTCCCGTTTACACGATTTTAGGTCATGATTTTAGGAGCAGAGTGGACACATTTCTTCAGTGATCTTGCAATATTTGGCCAGGTTATTAAAAGCAGAGCATATATAGCACCTGGATATGTTAAATGTCTCCTCAACGCGACACCGGCGCCCCGTGTATATGTATCCTGTTGACATTACCAGATCCATAGTGCTTGGATCCGTTTCGATAACGATATATTAAATTCGCCCAGTTATTTGTTTTTCTGACTATCCTGAGGTGCACTTGGCTATCCAGGTTATTTAGCGTTACAATGTTTTTACAGAAAGTTGCGTCTTCAGAACACTCCGCGTCGGCGCCGTAGATGATGAATTTGGGGTTACGTTTATTACCGGGAGTAACACACTATACGATTCGCCGATTGTTTTAGATCTGTTGCTTTGTATTTGATTTATATCTGCGGCTCCTTCGCAGGTGATGATAACTTCTTAGTTACAGTTTTTTTAATGTTTGAGATAGCAATGGATAGTGCGGCTGGGTTTATCTGCTTTTTTAATGTTTCCAGTGTATTTGCCTCGGTGTCTGCGTCCGTAGGTTTTATTATTATTGTTTTTTTCCTGTTGTCTGCTTTATATTTCATTAATATGGACTTGTACGACATCTGGTTAAGACATATTGACTTCGGGCCGTTGTTTGAAATGTTATCTCTTAAGCGTAGTGATCTGATAAATCTGTAGGTATAACGGAGCAATTAAACTTGTTGGTGTCGATATTTGAGACTATATAATCAATTGCCGTTGAGGTTGTGGAGCCGTTTCTGTAATGCTAGACTCTATACCTTTTTAAGTTCAAAATGACACCAATCAATTTCATTTTGGGAAGTAACAAATTCAAATTGACACCAATCAATTTCAAATTGGAAACTATCAAATTCAATTTCAATTGAAACAAATTCAATTTGAGATCTAACAATTTCTAAGTGAGATTTTCAGTTTCAAGTTGAGATTAATCAAAGTCAAGTTGACAATAAACAATTTCAATTTGAAAATATTACCAATATGTATATTAACGAAGTATTATTATAATATAATTTATTCATTCATGTAATATTAAATATTAACATTATACAACAAAGAATAAAACAATCTAAGGAATATACTACTAAACTAAAAGTACATGTGTTCCATGTCTAACCCAGCAGGAATAAATTTTTGAATACCTGTCACAAATCTCTCACAATTATTGACAACATTATGTTTTCTTACTTTTACATTAATTATGATTTCCAACCTTTGAAGGCTAAACTCTGTTTGTGTCATATTATTCCTGTCTTCTCCACTCAAAATTTATCGCATTTGTACCGCCAAATCTGCTTTCACACCAGATTTCATGACTGGGTCTGCATTCTCAATCGGGTTCAATTCATGAATTAATTTTCATGCCCGTCGTGATAGCAAGGGTTTTTCAATCTCCATTATTATTATAAGCAGCACACAGCTGCTTCTTGAGATGTATTGGTTATGCTTTTTTTATGTTGCATGGCATTTTTAATGGCAATATAAATTAATTATAGTGTCATAATAAATATTGTTTGTTGACTCTCAACTTGATATTGATTAGTGTCAACTTGATTTTGTTTAGTCTCAATTTGAACTTGAAAAGGTATAGTTGGATTTGTTATTTTGTTGATTAAGTTATATGATGCAAATAAATCCTACAAAAGCAGACAAACAATATCTTTCTTCAGGTTGTCAATATTAAAGTCGCCGCATAGTATGCCAGAAATCATGTTATTGCCATCAATCTTCCCCAAGCTCCGAATTTCATTTATCCCAGGAAGCCGAAATCATGCAGAGGGAGGTTATTTTTCTAGGTAGATGATATTTTTCTTGAATTGAAAAAATCACGAAAAATCACAGATTTCTAAGGTGGAAGCCGAAATCATGCAGGATGAGGTTTTTTTATCAAGGTAAATGTTTTTTTTTTCTTGAGCTCGAAAAATTGCAAAAATAATCACAGATTCCAAATGTTTTTGCCATAAATCATCCCGAAACCCCTAATTTAATTTGGCCCAGGAAGCCGAAATCATGCTAAAAACTGTAAATATATCATCCATTTAATATTCTTTTGTACCAGAATCCACCTCAGAAATAATAAAAATAAGTTGAACATTGAACCATAAAAATCCTTAAATAAATGTTATGTTATTGTGAATAGTACATTACATTTTTTCTACCGAGCCAAGTTTGCAGCCTGAGCGTAGCGAGAAGATTAGATTACGAAAACAATACCCGGACGCCTTAAAACTAGCAAGAGTGACACCGGTGCATCAAGAGTTGTGGATTTTCTTATTTCAATGGTTTTCTGCCGTTTAGTTCGCTAGATGCAAATGAAATTTCCGGGTGGCCATGTCTTGCTTTTAATCGAGGAAATAATATTAATGCATCTAGCCAATCACAATTATTATTTAATAATATTTTCTCTATCGTACAAGCGTTTATCCTGCAAAACTTGAACTGCAATTTGTAGTTTGCTAAATATTGGTTAAAAATTTTAACTTGTCATATAATCGCTGATAATCTTCATTATCAGCGTGCCCTGAACTTCTTAATATATTGTATAGTTCCCGACATGTTATACTTAAGGGACAAGAACTCATTCCTGGCAACAAAACAACAAAAAAATACTAAAAGTAATTTTGGCCGCCAAATGACTTTTCCTAATCAAATGCTTATAATTAAAAAGAGCACGTTAGAGCACCATGTAAAAGCATTTATAGACTCAAATAGATCTTCAATACGACACAAATTTAAAAAGTATTTAATCGACGTTGCGACGCCAAACTTTCTCCTCTCCTTACCTTGATGTATCCCTGCCGAACCTTAAGGGGAGCTCACTCCATTGACCCATGCCGGTAGCCTATAACAACAGTGGAGAAGGCGTGGATTATGGTGTTAAATTAGGGCGCCACACAATTACCGAGTCAGCGGAGGGTCAGCTTCAACGGCCCTTGCAATTGTGAGCAAGGACAGCAGCGGCTCCTGAAAATGGTTAGTTCGACCAAAACAAATGCGACAAACTAAACAGTCAAGGAGGAGTTTATTAGATTCTCAGTCTCGAACAATATCACACAACAACATACACGTACATATGATGGGGATGATGACGGGAAAGGGGTAAAATATGGGGTGAGAGGGTGACTCTTAGTCCGAAATCCGCTCTGCGGCGGTGTACTCTACAAACGCTCGCGATTCGGAAGTACGTACGTGCGGCGCCGCGCGGGATCACCGAATCTGATGGGGGCTTACAGATAGGTAAACAACTATGGGATTATGACGTGGGAAACAAATATGGCAGTCTTCGCGCCGCCTGTCGACATGGCAACGCTGCTCGCCGCTCCCTCGCTGCGTGATCGCAACAAAATGGACGCTAGGGCATTGCAAAATAATATGGTAAATGTTTTTTTTTAAATTATTACATAGGCACCCTTTGTATGTTATGACAAATGTAAAAACCTGTTTGTATACCAATTTTCAGATCGATTGGACAAATCTAGACCCCCGCCCACGTGAACTAAAGTTTTACCACTACACGCATATTATTAAAAAAATTGTATAATTAAAAGATGTTTTCTTTTCAGTAAAAATGGCTGACAGTGACCCGACCTTATTAAACCGATGCCCAACTCTCAGGAAAGATCAGATTAATGAAACTCCAGAGGCCTGGTTAGTAGGAAAACTTTTACTGGATCTAGTACCCCAGAAGGGATGTCAGTTTCCAACCAATGGAGATGTTTTACGTCTGTTTCTGTTTTTAAATCGTGGTCCCATGCAACAGTATAAGAAAGATCATGTTGCGAAAACCGTAATTGAGAAGGTGGAGAAGTTTTGGGAGCTGGCCGGTATTCCTACCACGCCTATTAGAGCTGGACATGCTAGTGCGAAGCTTAACAAGCTTGTCGTGCAATACGAAAACTTACGAAAACACAAGACACGAAAATGCTTTCCGGGTGAGAGTGATAAGTTTTTAATGCCTCTCAATGAACTGTTTGATGTGGCACATAAAGACGCTGTTAGTATGATTGAACATGACACTTGTCGAACAATAAAAATGATGGTGGAGGACAAATTGTTTTTACAAGATCAGCGATCAGATCGAAAAATGGAATTGGCAGGTCTTGATAAACAACATTTTACAAAAGTGCAAAAGAAGCAACATAGAAATGAACAAGAAACTAAAAGAATTCAGAGGGAACAGCAGCGACGCCTAAAAGAATCAACCATAACCACCACCACCTACACCACCAGTAGCAGTACTTCCGCTAAGTGTAATCGCGATAAATTAATACCTGAACCTGAACTTCAATGTGAAGACCTTCAACACATAACTGAAGAGATGATTGATAATCCTGAATCTGATCCTGACTTTGTGCTTCCTTCGACTGGTAGTGCTGCTGGTGCTCGTCCTAAGGCTAAACGTTCTACATCTGTTGTTCTCAACCTACCTCGCAATCCATTTAGCAGCACAAAGATTTCGACAATGGGAGACAGGCTGAACCTCTCAGCTGGACAACGACCAGCATTTATGGATGCAATCCTTTCTGAAGGCGGAGTCCGCCCCCATGAGACAACCCTATCAGTTAAAAGTACCTGGAGAGCGGGCAAGACCATTCGAAAATCTGTCGCTGAACAGATTAAGTCTAAATTTATTCCCCCAAAGCATTGTACATTACATTGGGATGATAAGCTTGTTCCAGACATCAAAAAAGAAAATAAAGAACGCCTTGGGATTCTAGTGTCTGGTATGCCAGACTTTGAAGAAGGGAAACTTCTAGGCGTTCCTGTAATCACCAGCTCCAAAGAGAAGAACGCCACTAATTCCCTGGCTAACGAGTGGGGGCTACGTGATAATGTGCGGGATCTTGTTTTTGACACGATGGCATCAAATTCAGGCAGAAAAATCGGGGCATGTGTAAAACTTGAGGAACTTTTAGACAAAAAGTTACTTATGCTTGCTTGTCGTCACCATGTTTTTGAGAGAATCTTGTGTGCAGTTCACAAACAGTTGTTCGGAAATACACCTGGCCCTGATAATGCGGATTTCGTTCACTTTAGGGATTCCATTTGGAAGAATATAAACACGGAAAATGCATTTAAAACCCTTTCAATCAATGACCGATCAATGAAAAGTAGAAAAGAGGATGTCATTCAATCGTTAAAATACATTCTCGCTATTCCTGATAGAAATAATCTACTTCCACGAGATGACTATAAAGAATGCGCTGAACTAATGATCATGCTTCTTGGAGAAACGCCCGACCGAGGTAAACATTGGCCAAGACCTGGAGCTGCACATCATGCTCGATGGATGCCATCTATTTTGCATCCAGCAAAAATGTTTGCTTTTAGTGACCTGGCCGGATATGACGAGGCCATGATTGCGAAACTAGAGGCACTCTGCAAATTCAATGCTTTCTATTACGTCGAGAAATGGCTTTGTGTATCTGTCGGGTCCGACGCACCATACAATGATCTCCAACTGTGGCATGACTTAAAGGAATACGAAAAATATGATCCTCAGGTTGCTCGTGCAGCTTTAACTGCAATGGAAAGACACTACTGGTATTTGACCGAAGAGTGTGTAGTATTCTCTCTGTTTTCAAATCGTGTATCGGAAACTGAAAGGAAACAGATTGCTAAGCAATTGACGCGTACATCACGACCACAGAAGTTTACAAGAGGTCGGCCAATCTTTCCTGCTTTGAACTCCAACACAAAACTTACAAATCTCATTGGTCCCAATTCCTGGTTCTTGTTTGAAGCTATGGGAGTTGACTCCTGCTGGCTTAGCACACCAGTTAATCAGTGGAAACTAGATCCCAATTTCCGGGAAGCAGAAATGTACGTTCGACACGTGAAAGTAGTTAACGATATTTCTGAACGGGCAGTTAAATTGATTCAAGACTTTGCCACCAGCATCACAACTGATGAACTGCAGAAGCAATACCTGTTGCAAGTGGTAGAATTTCAAAGGAAATCAATACCAAATTTCAAAAAAAGCACCGTACTGACAAGTGACGAGTGATTAAAACATTGAGAAATTCAAACATGTCATGTTCTGTTGTGAATCCGCGTCTATAGATTGTAATAAAATATTTATGTTTGTTGCTAAATAAACCACATATTACAAAATAAAGTGTAGTATATATTATAACTGTACTAATCATATGTCTAAATTTCAATCGACGTGGGCGGGGGTCTATTTTGAACCAAATGATCTGAGCTTTGATATTCATTTTTATTTTGTTAAGTGTCACAAGATCGAAACAGTGCATTTGAAATATTTCGAAAAAAAATATTTTGCAATGCCCTAATGGACGCTCAGCTCGGGGTCTGGGCGTCGTAGCCCCAGGCTAACACTATAGCTCGGTGTGTGGGCGTCGTAGCCCCAGACTAAAATTCTACAGCTCGGTGTGTTGGCGTCGTAGCCCCAGGCTAAGACTATCGCTCGGTGTGTGGGCGTCGTAGCTCCAGGCTAAAACTCTACAGCTCGGTGTGTGGGCATCGTAACCCCAGGCTAAAAGTTGCTAGGTGTGTGGGCGTCGTAGCCCGCAGACCAGGACTCTGATAAAAAACAAATACGCGATAAGAAACACGAATAATGGCTACACGTGGCCGACACGCGGGGAAAGAAAAACTCACCCAGATTTCTGGAGTCACGAAACACAAAATGTGGACAACTCCCGACTCTGCGGAAGGATAGTGCCTTGCACTAATCCGTATGGGAAGGCGCAGCGTACTTCCCACTAACCGTGGATAGGTATTCCCAAGACTTTCAAGGGAATGCCCCGATCGCTCGCGAAGTCCCGTCGTCTCACAAATGAATGTGTTTCTCAACTTCCGCTCCGGTGCTACGGTCGTCGCTGTCAAACGCACACATAGGCGCCGCGCGCGAACTTTAGTTGGCAGTGGCGGCGTGAGAAAGCTTCACGTTGCAAGTTTAATACATACACAATATTTACTTTAATTGTGAAATTTTATAATTGAAATATTGTTTACTTTGAGTGACGTACCATTTAATAGTTAACTATTTAGCACAATATATTATAATTGAATTTGTAAAAACATACCTAAACTTGACGGTTCCATAATTTCAAATTGCAAATGTAAGTTCGTTGTAGCCGTAATAATGGTTAAAAATAGGTTATTCACAGAAATTCGATCTCACACTCTTCTCACATTCGAATTGACTGGGGCACTAAGACTGAATGGCATGGGGTAAAATCTATGTACATGGGAGTATAAATTTCTCAATGTTATATAGTATACGAAAACTAATCCATTGTGCAGGTAGAATTTCTATTTTTGATTTTATGTCAACTTTAAGGGTCATTTGCCCCACTATGCAACGCTTACTATAAAAACTTACAATATCATGCGACAGAAAGTAAAAAATAGGCGATAGAGAAAATGATCACATGCGGATGAATTGAGGGGCCTGATTGATGTAAATGAGTTTCTGACGCTTTCACCGATTGGTGGGGGTACGAACGTATATGACGTCGTATCGAGAGCCGGAACCGCTCTCGATTATCGAGTAACAATTACAGGAATAAACAAATATACTGAGTGTCACAGAATATCGCAGCGGCGGAGGCCTAGGGCAAATCGCACGTATCGACCAAGGTAGCTACGGTGAAGGGGGTGGGGGGTATAATAGGGGAGCGCCACGTGATTTCGAGATGGTCGTCGGATCGCGATACGTGGGCTGCGACTGGAAATCACGAAAGTACTGTGACACTCGGTATTTCAAAAAAAGGAAATTAATTTAGACACGACTCATCAATTAAACGTTTACTGCGTTGATCCAATAGTTACACTATAAATGGGCAAATGTACAACAATAATCATAATAATATTTTCATATATTATATACGCGGCTCATCCGCGTTTTAACGTCAAACTGGTCAGCCAAAACTGAGCTGAGCAATGACAGGGTTACATGGTGGAAAATTATGGCAGCGGTTCCTTACGAAACTCGGGGCTCATTCTCGAGGGGAGTACGTAAGTGAGCGTCTATCCGTCCGTGTACGCGATCAGCTGATCTCGACCCGAGCGTTGCGCTATTTAGCTCCGTTGAGCAAGTTTGTTAGAGCGTAGTCTGTAAGGTACCGGCGCTTACACAACAGAATTACTTAGTAAAGGAATAATAGAGAAAATGGGACATGCGTAATGCGCAGATTAAATAAACGTCGATTTAGAAATTACGGTGCGTGATGCGAACAGTAACTACACGTTGCTAATATTGATAATTACGATTTGAATTACGTCAAATAAATAATGGCTGAAGGATCAACTAATAAACACAGTAACAAAATGTCTATAAAGAAATTACAATGCGTGAGGCGCACGATAACTAAACTTGACATAGAGAATGCAATTCGTATAACGATAAATAAATAATCACAACTGATAAGCACAACGAGTAAATGTCGATCTTGCAACTACGATGCGTGAGGCGCACAATAAATAAACATTTAAATAGAAATTAGCACTCGTGAGGCGCACAATAAATGAACGTTGAAATAAGACAGTGCGAATAATGCACAAGGAACAAGTAGAGATAAGCTTATCAAAGGCTACGCTCGCGGCCGACTCGGTGAGCGCGATCGGCGCGAGTTAAATTCCGATAACAGGAATATTGTTTTAAAAAAACTTTATTATTAAGTGAACATTGGATTAATACATTTATTAATGTTAAGTTGATTAAGAATTATTTGATTATTATTATGTGTTTGATTATTGTATTGTCGCGATTTGAGCGATGTGCTGGAGCCGACCGATGGGACCGATGGGACTCTCGTGGGATGCGGCTCCGGAGATTATATAATATCTCTGTTTTGATGGGTCAACATTTGTGGGTACCATAACACCCCCGGCCTAAGAGCGGAAACATCCTCTGAGATGACTACGGAATCCAGGGTTGTTTTCCGTAACTCGTGGTCCCTTCGTCTGTGAGGTTCGGGTTCGAAGTCTTCTTCTCCGAAACTTGTAGAAGTCGTCTGCTACGGATGTAGGTAGTGATCAGCACAGCTGATCCGATGACTAAGAGTCCATAAATGAACATAGTCCAGATTGATGGAGGTCGACCATAAACTGTGTTTGAATTCTTCAGTGTCGCGAGGTCCTCTTGGAGCTCGTTCAGGTTACTGTCAATTTTATTAATATTTAATGAGTGGATTTTATTTAACTTATCGTATTGCGTCTTCCATTTTGGTGACTGTGCTATTTCTTGTGGAAAAGCTAGTTGTGGAATATTCGGTCTTTTTGCAATCTTCTTTCCTTGGTAGCTGGTCAATGTAAGGTTCCGTATACGTAGGGAACAGCCAGGTGTCAGCTTCACAATGTAGGTGCCGTTGATTGCGTCCAATTCGGTCTGGTTGTTGCACTTCTTTTCAATCTTCTGATTAAAGGGTGAAACAATCATCCATAGATTATCGTGTATTTTGTTGATCCAAGTTGCTCGGATTATTCTGAAGTCGTTTTTGCATGTTGCGTAGTGACCAGTGTAGGATAACAGTTGAACTTCTCATGAGGTAATTTGTAGACTGCTCGAAGTTTGACACAGGTAGTGTGTGGCTTCTATTTCTTGACATGAGTCGGTGAGCGGTACAAATCTATCACTATTGATTGCCAAAAGCGTATGTTCTGGTTTTATGTAATGGAAGGTATTATTGTTGTTGCGAACTGGTAAAGGATATAATTGGTAATATGAGTAGGGGGAAATTTCAACTAGAGGAATTTCTAGGATGAATATAATTGAAATATCCTTAACGTAAGCTCGTACTGTGATTATTTTTTCCAGCAGAAAGATGTTTTCTACGTTTGGTTTTCGTGGAAGTTTTTCATTAATTAGTAGTTGGCTTAAATGTTTCAGTTCGAAGATAAGGTTTTGGGTATCCATTATTGAGGGATGGTATACGTTTAACTTGGCAAAAGTTACAGCACCTGTCAATGTATATAATATTTCATTGGCGTTGTCTATTAGAAATATGAGCTGATTGAATATAGCGAAGATGGTTATTCGATGAGCTTCTTGTAGTTGGTAAAACGTGGTGTTTTTGATAAACTCGTTGATTTGTAGTATTCTTGAATTTAGTACTAACTGATTATTTCTTAAATCGGATATAGTTTTATTAAATTCTTCAATTGTTTTGATGGATAGGGAAATTTGTTTTTCCATTATCGATTGCATTCCAGATTGGGATTGGGTTATTTTTTGTATTTCCTTGTCGTACTTTTCAGCATCTTCATTATCTAGATTTCCTGTGATTCTTTTAATTATCTGTCCTAGAACATCAACAGCTCCTCTTCTGGGTCTGTGCAGTTCTTGTTGTGGCAGCAGTTGATAAACTTGTTTCAGCATTTTATTTCTCTTTGTTGTTAATATGGACATGTAGTTTGGCATTTCTTTACTATAGGGTCCGCTAAATGAACCATTTTTTAGGATTGTAATCCAATTATCGTAGTTGATATTAAGATTTGTAATTTCTTGCATTAAATGATCGAGATGATATATAGTTGTAATTTTCCACTGATTGGTTTTTATTTGGGCTTCTCCTAGTTTCATTGGGAAAAGACCTGTGCTGCCCTTGATCTCTTCTAAGGCAACGTCGCTTCTGATGTCAGAGACACAACATCCGAGGAGTCTGAAACAATAGAATGTTTCAAGTTTCTCGTATGGAATTTTCTAATTCTTGTTTTCGTTTTGACTTCTACAGTTGAATCGTCATTAATTTTTGTTATTTTATATGGACCTATATATGGGTTTACCAATTTATATCTACCACTATTTTTAACGTATACGAGTTCGTTAATTTTGAAAGGCTTTTCTTTTACTTTCTGTTTAGATTTCTCCACATATTTTCCTTTTGTTTGGTGTTTTTCTCTTGAACTGATTTATAATGATGATGAAGTCGTTCTTTATGATCTGATAAGTATTGTATTGGTAATAATCTTTCGAATAAAGTAAATCCATTGGGTCTCTTAAGGCGGTGTGACCGAAAGCAAGTTCGATCGGAGCAAAACCTGTTGGTTTTGAAATTGTACTGTTATAAGCGATAATTGCTAGTTTCATTTGTAGCTCTATAGGTTCTTTCTTTCTTTGTTCGAGACATCTAATTTGTTCGATGATTGTCGAATGAAATCGCTCTATATTTCCTTGGGAACAGGGGTTCGAAGGTGTTCCAAAGTGTACTTTAATTTTATGGATTTCTAATAGTTTCATAATTAAATCGTTTTTAAACTTATTTCTTCTGGTGCTCCATAGTATTTGAAGTATTCTAATAATGCGTCAGCTATTTCTACAGAATTTGTAGAAGATATAGGTATTGCTTAACTTAATCGAGAGAACGTGTCTATCATGGTTAAGAATTTCGAGCTTCCTATTGTAAAGGTGTCTATAAATAACTTTCGGAATGGTTTATCGGGTGTTAACGTAAGTTATAGTGGTGGCTGAGTAGGGTGTCGATCGTATTTAGTTTTGTTACAGACTAAACAGTTTTTAATGTAGTCAGTTATCATTTTTCTCATATCTTTCCAATAATATCTTCTTTTTATTTGAGCTAGAGTTTCTTCTCTTCCTCGGTGGTTAGTTTTACCTTGATGATGTGATTCTAATAATTCCATTTGATCTGCCTCGCTAGTTAGTACAATAACTTTTCGTGTACATCTGATTAACTTCGGTCCTTCATTGTTAAAGAGTTGAATATAAATTTTACAGAAGTTTGGGTAAAGAATTTCCTTTTCAAAGTATAAGTAGTGTTTTCCTGGGCCAATTAAGTATTCTTTCATAAAATTTATGATTTCAGTTTCGATATTCTTTGTTGATATCTTTACTTTGATGATCTTGTTACCATTTTCGTTTGAAATGTCAATTTTAGTATCAGCTGTTGTACTACTGATAAAATATTTATTCTTCTTATCGTTTATTAGTTCGTCTAATATGGTAATTCCAGTTGTAGGTTCAGATTCTTGATTGGAACGAATCGTGTTACTAGTATTATCTTCCTCGTTTGGTAATAACATTGGAGTTCTTTTTCCTTTTGAGGTTTTCTTCTCTAAATCTTGACGTAACATTGAGAGGTTTTTGCCACTGGTGGTAGGTTGTTCTTTTCTAACAGATGATGTACTTGGTAGATTTTGTGTGTTGGTAATATCGTCTAGTTGTATATCTTGTATGATTTCGTCTAACAATCGTTGCATTTCTGGATCTGGGTTAGGCATCAGTGATATTATGTCATCTTCTATTGCAAATAGTTGCTCTTGAGTGATCCTTGATAGTGCGTCTGCGTTAGAGTTGTATTTTCCTTTCTTGTAAATTACTTCTAAGTCATACTCTTCTAATTTCAATTTCCATCTAGTCAATTTAGAATTCGGTTCTTTAAATTTCCATAACCACACTAAAGGTCTATGGTCAGTATAAATTTTAAAATGTCTACCGTAAATATATGGTCGAAAATATTTGACTGCATATTATTCCAAGAAGTTCCTTTTCTATTGTGGAATATTTTTGTTTTGTAGCACTCAATGTTCGGCAGGCATAGCTAACTGGTTTATATTGACCTATCTTTCCTTGTGAAAGTACGGCTCCTATGGCTATGTTTGAAGCGTCTGTCGTTATGATAAATTCTTTTGTAAAATCAGGGTATTGAAGTATTGGCTCGTTCATTAAGAGAGATTTGCATTTTGTAAATGCTTCTAAATATTCTTTATCTGCTTTAACTTGTGATCCCCTTTTAAGACATTTGGTAAATGGCTTCGTTATTCCAGCGAAATCTCTTATAAATTTTCTATAATGTCCGACAAGTCCTAAAAAGGCTTTGATTTCCTTTTGAGTTTTTGGTAGCGGGTAATTTTTAATTGCTTAATTTTTTTCAGGATTGGGTTTTACTCCATTCTCCGTAATTAAGTGTCCTAAATATTTAAGTTCTTTTCTGAGGAATTCGCATTTTTCAAGTTTTACTTTAAAATTTGCATTTTCTAATCTTTGGAAAACTGTATTTAATTTCGACATATGTTCTTGAAGTGAGACTGAATATACACTTATGTCGTCTAAGTAAACCATGCATGTTTCTTCTAGTAATCCCTTCAGGATATTATCCATGAGTCGTTGGAACGTCGCGGGTGCGTTCTTTAATCCGAAAGGAATTCTCTTGAATTCGAAATGTCCTTGCTCTGTTGAAAATGCGGTTTTCTCGGTATCGCTTGGATCCATTTCTACTTGATGATAGCCTGATGCTAAGTCGATACTACTGAAATATTGGCATTTACCCTATTTGTCCAATATATCAGCTATATTAGGAATTGGATACTTATCTTCGATCATTTGGTCGTTTAAACGACGATAGTCGATATCCATTCGTTTTTTTGTCTTGCCATTGGTAGTCCTTGTGACTATATTCACAGGGCAACTCCATGGTGAAATACTTTCTTGTACTATATCTTGGTCTAGAAGTTCTAAAACTTGTCTCTTGATTTCATTTTTGTCTCTATTGGCTGTCGATTCATTTTGACATAAACAGGTGTTTCATCTTTTAGGTTCAATTTATGTTTAACGCAGTGGGTGAATGACAATCTTTGCCCTTCTGCATGAAAGACATGCTTGTATTTTTCACCAAAGGCTCTGATGAAAGATTTTTCTTCGATATTCATTCCTTTAGTATTTAAATTAGTATTTACATTTTGTCTTTGTATTTCTTCTAAATCAGGGTCGTAATCTGTATCCATTTGCTCATATGAGTATATTTCGTTAATTTCGTTTACCGTGTGAGTTTGTAAAGAGTCACAAATATTAATTGATTTCTTTTGTTGGGTATAATTTACAGCAATAACTAGAGCTTGGTGGTTAATTGCATTTGCTATTGATTCCTTTACAGTAATTCCTGGACGAAATTCGATTGGAGGTATATAAATAGTACCATTTTCTATATTAACCGGTATTTTAATTGGTTTTGCTTGTAGTGGTTCAAAAGTAATTTTTTCTACGTCTAGATGAATTGGTATGTTTGCATTTTGAGTTTTAAGTACCTTTTCATGGATGTCGAGAATTGCATTTAATTTGGTTAAAAGGTCGATTCCGATTAACCCGTCGAATTTTTTACTAAAGTCGAATTTAAAAAACGTGTGTTGGAGGTTTGAATGAAATATTGGTGGAATTTCTGCAATTACAGCATCATTGTGTTTAGTTGCAGGATGAGCTGTTTTGATTATGAATGGAATTTTGACAGCGTATTCTCTGAGTTGGTGAAAGAGTCGAGAATTAATTAGCGTTTTGGTCGATCCTGTATCTATGAGAAATTTTAGTCCTAAACATGTTATGTAGGGCAAATTGCAGTTTATGTTATTTACATTGATGGTCGTTATTTTATCGTTTTGCTTGCAGGTCATTTCTTCTTGGTAGAAAGGGTGAGAATGTGAAAATTTTCATCTTCATACTCGTTTTCTTCCTGAGTTCCTTGTTCAATTTCTTCAGTGTTTTCTTCAGCAAATACGTCCGGCTGTTGGTATTCATTTCCTTCTTCCTCTTCATTTTCTTGATAGTATAATCGGTGTTGTCCCCAATTTGGCTTCTTGGCTGTATTTGTTATATTGGAGGCGACTCGCTTGCGAGCGCTTGTGTCCACGTCCATCGGCGTTGGTTTCGGCAAGGCGGCCGTGTTTGCAGCAATACCGGGCTTCCCAAATTGTTGTGGTGCGTTAGGCCATCGTGTACTTGAAGGGCCAGCTTGTTGATTAAAGCTTGGTCGTTGTTGGTAGAAGCTTGGTTGTTGTTGGTAGAAGCTTGGTTGTTGTTGGTAATTATTATTATAATTATTAGAGTAACGTTGAGGCATAATAACGGGACGAATCAGATGTGGTCTTATCGGTTGTTTAACCTTGTCACTGTAAGCATTCTTCGAGCTTGTGCGCTGCAAGTTATTAAATCTACCAGCGCGGTAATTGAAATTTTCCACTTCAATAACATATCCCATTGCAGTTTCTAGGTTATCAGGCTATTTCACTTGTACCATTATTCCCGTGATGTTATCTATCTCTAGTAGACCTTGGAGATAAATTTGAAGCGCAGTGTTTTTGTAGTTGGCGTTCTTTAATGCTCTGCGTTGGTCATTATTATCGCGTAGTTTAACATGAGTCAGAAGAATTTGCAACGTTTCTTTAACTCGGTTCCCATAATTGTATGAACCTTCGTTCTTATGTGGGCGTAGGGCCGCGAGATCAGCGAACAAACATTGCTCACTTCGTTGATCTCCGAAATGATTTAATAATAATTCTTTTAAGCCAGTCCATGTGTCTACTTCTTCATTGCTGCTGACAGCTTGTAATGCTTTACCTCTTAATTTTCCTTGAAAAATTCGGAGCAGCAGGGCTTGAATTTCAGGACTTGGAGTTGTTAAAAATGTCTTGATTAAAAACTCACATGCCGCTATGTAGGCATTTAATATGTTCGAATCACCGTCGAAAATTGGGATGGTGTCTTGATAAACGGTAGTGATATCCTTTACAGTGAATGGCATGATTGTTAAGGAGCTTATTAATTGGGATAGGTTATCAATATCCGTCATAAGAGCTTTGGCAATGTAGCGAAAGTTTGCACTTACATTAGCAGTTCTGGAACCATGTCGTAGGTAATCAAAAAATCCTGGGTAAATCCAAAAGATCACTTCACTTCACACTTAACTAACAGTTCGATAGTTAATTAACTTTTACACTTAACTGATTGTTCGATATCTGCACGAATCGTTGAAACGAACCGCCGAATTGCATGCGTTACAGATATCCTGTTCGCAGCGCCAGTTAAATTCCGATAACAGGAATATTGTTTTAAAAAAACTTTATTATTAAGTGAACATTGGATTAATACATGTATTAATGTTAAGTTGATTAAGAATTATTTGATTATTATTGTGTGTTTGATTATTGTACTGTCGCGATTTGAGCGATGTGCTGGAGCCGACCGATGCTAGGGACTCTCGTGGGATGCGGCTCCGAAGATTATATAATATCTCTGTTTTGATGGGTCAGCATTTGTGGGTACCATAACACGCACGATACTAAATAATGCGATAGTCAGTGCGAGAACGATATCTCGCCTGGCGCTCGTAAAAACAGCGTGCGACCGTGCTTTTCAATGTTTTCGAAACGTTAATTGAACCTAATTAACGGATAAAATCCGGTCGAAGGACCAAATGTTTGTAAATCGGGTGGGTTTGAATGGACTGTATACTAATTTTTAACGATGATGATAATACTTTCTTTCTGTGAGCGCGGCGTGGACGTTATCGGTGGTCGGCGAAATGGGGTTCTGACTTACCCTTCGCTGATGTGGGCGTAGTTAGGCTGCTAGGTGGATGACGGCACGGGTTCCGTGGCACGGTTTTCGAACGACTCTCTTGTTGTCCACTCTTTTTGAGCAAGCTTAAAATCGGGCCTGCACTCGCGTCAGTCCCCGACAATTGGCCCACCATAGGTGCAAAAAAAGCGAAATTTATCCGCGAAACAAACAATAAGCAAATAATTAACAAACAACCCAACCAAAGTACTAAACACAAAGCCTTATCAAAAAAGTCAAAATTTATCCCAATTTTAGCTTGCGCCCAGTTGCAAAATTCGACACATGTTAAAAATCTTGTTTAAATTGCTGATTGAATTGCTGATGGTTCCTTTAAAATCCGTCGAACGCTTATTTCGCTTATATCCACGACAGCAGCGACTGCTCGTTTACTAATGGAAAGATTTTAGGTAACTGATAATAGCACAGCCAATTGATTTTCTTCAGTTCGAACCGGACTATTTCTAACTGGTTTTGTATACTTTACATTTCTCGTTTGTATAAACCTCTAATAAGTTTTGCAGGCTCCGTTTGTCTGGATGTCATCATTCTGGATAACGCTATGCATAAACTCGACTTGCCAAAAATGAGTTCCTTCGCATTCCCCTAATATGAAAATCGTTTCAACCAGTTCGTCTCGGTTGTAGTCCATAACAAAAGATAATTTTGTTATCTGGGGTATAAAGACCTTAGCTAAAAAAGTTTTAATGTTTTATACTACAGTCAACATTGGCTCTCGTCACTTTATTAAACTTTAATGTCAATCAAATGTTTTTCAGGCCCACCTTCGATTTTGATTATTTGAAGTGGCCATTGGAATTGTTGATAAAACGAGTTTCCTGCAAACATATTTTAATCTGTTAGGTATTGAGATAGGGTTGTAATTAGGAAAAATGTTTGTCTTTTAATTCCTCGTGGAATTACATAAAAATATACTGGGGTTCCAATTTAAAATAAGAAAAATAAAGTGCTTTAAAGTTTGAAAAGTTTGACACTAAATAATGTACACTCTGTGTAATGCATATCAATAAAACTTGGTTAACGCAACTGTCAGACCTTATTTAATGAGTACCTTGTATGGTTTTATTAACGAGGCACTATTTTGATCCCTTATTAATTTTTTTAGCCTATGGTTCAAAACTGATTTTTGTCAGTTTTTATATTTTTGTGCCAATATCACTAAACCGAATTCAAAAAATTTGTATGGGTATGTAGGTATCCATAAAGGGCACCCAAATAAGCAACGAAAAATATACCATGCAATCTAAAAATATACAACATGATGACGTCACACTTTTTTGGGACACCCTGTATAATCAATAATATTTTCCTTAAATACGCCACAGAATGCAAGTAAAGTCAGCAAAATATCAAAATCCAAACTCAATTAGTAACTGAAGACGGGAGGTGAAATGACGGACCCTGTGTATAAAATAATCATCTTAAAAATTGTAAGAAATATAAAATACGAGGCTTAGAGAGTAATTGATAATACATAACATCACAGTGATATAATATATTTTATCTACGACTGCTTAGATAAATGACGAATTTGACATTCATTTGAGTTTCGTAATAAAACTCATTACCTAACTAGTTAGGTAATGAAATCAAAAACACACTCATTTTTTAATACCAACTTACGATCAAATTTATTAAACAATTACTTATGAACATTAATAATATCATGTTTACGTTAAAGTGTATTCCAGAGGACATTTCTCTTTTAGAAATGTCCAAACTACTGCAGCTACTGGTTGAAGCTTCTACAAGGTGTACCTAAATGCTTGTAATTACGTAACCATGTAACATAATTTTGTGCCGCTCTAGCGAAAATAGTTCTATTTTTGACATAGGCAACTTCGTTTACACTCATTAGACATGAATATGGCAATAAAACCTATCTTCATGCTATTCTAATTTTTATTGTAGAATTTCATATTTAACTGCTCAAATGCGAAATTATTATTAGTTTCGGCAATATTTGTGGCTTATAAGCATGAAAAGACTACAATGAAGAATTACTTAAGGGCCCACGAATTTAAATGTACATTATCTACATAACGTTACATTTAAAGTCGAGGGCATTCTTACATTGTGTGTACATAAAAACAACCAGATATGCATGAAAATGAAGTCCTCACATGCAACATCCCAAGTGTGGCAGATTATTCTTCAGTACAAACATGCTGTAAACTGAAAATCGTGCAGGAATTAATGCAATAAACGAGCTGCGACAAATCTAATAATTGCTTAAAAACTGACAATGTTACAATAGTTATTTGTATATCAAGGCCGAGAAATCTCATTTTAGGGACCGAGAGAAAGTT
The DNA here is from genome assembly GCA_951805005.1 of Othius punctulatus. NCBI lineage: Eukaryota > Metazoa > Arthropoda > Insecta > Coleoptera > Staphylinidae > Othius > Othius punctulatus. The sequence continues at coordinate 37,246,025 of OX638146.1, forward strand.
TGTCGCCGAGGCCGCTTGCGTCCGAGGCAATACAATCTCGAGGTCGCTAAAAGATTTCGCGGCCGAGGTGTACACAACAATTTTCGTGCAATTGATGCACGCTGCAAAGAGTCTTCTAGGTTGTGAACAAGCGACTGTCAGTTTTGACAAAATAATAAACGTCAAAAAATTAATCGATAATTCAGTTAAACGAAGTAGAAATTAATACTAGTGATAGTGATGATTTAGAGTGTTCACCTCCGGAGTTGAGAAAAATTGCAAACGCTGCCACAGATCATTTAATTCCAGAGAGAAGTAGACGGCTATACGAGAATGCATACGTTAAATTTAAAAGTTGGTGTGAAGAACAAAAAGCTGCGAACATATCGGAAAATGTTATTATGGCATATTTAGAAGCAAAATCTACAGTTTTGAAATCTTCAACTTTATGGAGTACATACTCCATGTTAAAATGTATGATAAATATCAGGGAGGGGATTGATATTTCAAGATTTCCTAAATTAGTGCCATTATTAAAGAAAAAGGCAGTAGGGTATCGAGCTAAAAAGTCAAAAATACTAACTGCACAGCAAATCGATACATTTATAACAGAAGCCAGTAATGAAACTTATTTAATGTGGAAGGTATAAGGTACATGTTTTACTTACATTAATATGTCAAGAAATGGTTTTGTAGGTTGTTTTAATTATGGGCATCTCTGATGAAATTTATAAATTGTCTGTTGACGATGTGGAAGATTTGGGCACTGCTTTAATTGTCCGCATTCCCGAAAGCAAGACAGATAAACCGCGCACATTTACGGTATCAAGGTTGGTGTTTATTGAAATTTACCGTATGTATACAACCCTTCGTCCAAAAATTACTGATAGCCGTCGCTTATTTCTGCGATATCTGCGATAAAATTGTTAAAATCTGAGACATGATAGTTATTTGACTGATGTTTCTCTTGATGTTTAATGACAACAATAATTTTAGGTTGCTTGGCAACCTTTTGTGGCCATAGCTGAGAAATTGCACTTCTCGGTCTGTTGTGTCGCTGAGAAGTTACCATTTCTCGTCCAATTGCACGAAAAATGTTTTACTATTGCAAAGTGAGGAGTAGCAGACAATAAAAGAATCACATATAGTTATTAAAGTAATCAAAGTAATTTATTTAATAAACGGAAACAAAAAAGAAGTAAAGATTTACAAAACATAATTATTATTTTTTTTTGATGTTTTTCTTTATTTGTTGCAATAAAGGTCACAAGTCATGTCATATTACAACAAATAAAAGGCGGGGGGGGGGTACTTCGTCCTCTTCTTCGTCTCAGATGATCTGCTGGTCTCTGTACTAATGGTATGAGGGCGGTGATGCTTAGGATTCCAGGAGGATTTTTTCCTTTAATTGTTTCTTGAAGGTTGCTAGATTTAGGGCTTTGATTGGGTCATCTAACTGGTTGTATTGTTGTATTGCGATGCTTGTTATTCCTAGTTTGTGTTGTTGTTGCTTACAGGTGTAGGTTCTTATGTGCTGATTGTTTCTTGTATCGTGTGTATGTATCTCGTTGTTCGTTTTTAGAATGATGCTGCTGTATGTTTCTTCATGTTTTATTTTGTGTATTTGGAGTATATTGTTAAACCTTATGAGCTGTTTTATGTTTAGTTCGTTCGTTTGTTTATATATTTGTGTTGTGCTTGTTGTGTGTGGTAGTTTGTAAATTATTTTTAGGGCTTTGTTTTGTTGGGTCTGTAGTTTACTTATATTCTTGGTTGTTGTGTAGCTCCAAATGTTTATTGCGTAATTGATGTTTGCCATGAAAAGTGTATGGTAGAGGGTTTTTTTTAGATGGTTGGGTATATAATTTTTGATTTTACCTAGCATGTATAAGGTCTTTAAGTTTCTTGTGGTTATTTTGTTGATGTGTTGATCCCATTTTAGGTTGTTATTGATTGTTTGCCCGAGGTACGTGAATTACTGTGTTTCTTTTAGTGGCCGGTTTTTTAGTGTTATCTGTAGGTCGGAGTTATGTCTATTCTTCCCAAATTGCATATATTCTGTTTTTGTATCATTTATTGTGAGGGTGTTTTCTATACACCAGTTGCTTAATTTCTCGAGGTCTCTATTTACTGTTTTGGCTAGTTCTTCTGTGTTATTGTGCGAGTTTATTAGGCAGATGTCGTCCGCATACATGAATAGATTTCCTGTTATTTCTAGTTTGTGTATGTTGTTTGTGTAGATATTGAACAGTAGTGGTGGAATTATCTGGTTTATAACCAGATGCTGAAACCAATTTGGACATATGGCATACAGCTGTGGGGCTGTGCCAGTGATAGTCACATCAGGGTATCCAAATGTTCCAGAATAAAGTACTGAGGAACATGGTGAATGCTCCATGGTACGTGCGCAACAGTGACCTGCACCGAGACCTCGGGATGCCAGATGTCGCAAGTGAAATTAAAAGATTCGCAGGTTATCACCAATCTGGCCTATATGAGCATTCGAACGTGAAAGCGATTCAACTGCTAGACAACTCAAACCTGACGAGGAGACTTCAAAGGAAGAAACCCTTCGAGTTAGTGGAATACTGGACACCGCAGTTCGTTATTTTTTTTGTGGACTAATATTGCCAAATTTCTGATAGTATGGCAATGTCCATGTCGATGTCTGCCAGCAGCTTCTTCAGTATAATTTTATTTGCTTTGATAGCTCTAATATTCCACTGTAAAAATTTCAGTTTATTAGCCATGAGTTCGTCAACCATCAGGGCCTGATTCCTCTATTTCCATTTCGTTTCTCCTCTTTCGGTTGTTGTTCGGCATGAGGCACTCGTTTATGTAATGTTCGATTGATTCTTTCAGTTTTAATTCGTCGTGTTTATAGTGTGATTCGGTAGGATGCCATTAATTAGCCCGTATATTAACGCGTCCAAGTTATTGATAATATCTACTTTGTGCTCCAAGAATTCATTCCTGTGGGAGTTTGGGATTACGGTTGCTGTGCCTAGTTGTGTGGGAAATATAATTGGGATGTTACTTATGGGCGACGCCGGCTTCCGTTTTTTATTTGTTACTTCGGCGAGTTTCTGTCTTCCTGGACCTATGTTTGTCAACCTGTTGTTGTTCCCCCAATTGTTTATTGTCTCGCCTCGTGTTTGCCCTGTGCCATCATTATTTCTAGTTTTGAGGGGTGGGAAATTTGTGGGATCTGCCAGTACGTTGAAAGGATTACAATGTTTGCATAGGATGGGGATTTTTCTATTTGTTCTGCTTCTTTGTATGATATGTTCTTGGTTGCCATAATGCTTTTAATAGATTGCTGCTTTTTATATTCTGGGCATTCTCTGTACATTCAGGTATGTAGTGCGGATTTGCATTGGGCGCATTGTTTGTTCTCCGTGCATAGTTCGTCATCGTGTTCTTTAGAGCAGTTTCTGCAGCGTTTCTTCCCTTTACACTGTTTTGTGGTATGCCCGAAACGTAGACATTGGAAGCACTGCATAATGAGCTGGACATAGTTTTCAATAGGAAAGCTGCAGCTGTATGTATATATATATATATATATATATATATATATATATCTTATATATCTTCAAATCTGCGGATCTTGCAATTTTTGCCCCTCCGCAAAATATTTTTCGGGCCCCTACTAAAAAAACGTATTTTTTTTTAGTTATATCTATTTATTATATAAACAAACATTGCATAATTAAAAAAAACAAATTGAAAATTATTAAATAAAATATATTTAAAATGTTAAATCCTGTTTCCTTAATTTTAAATTTGCAAAATCTCAGATAACATCTTTTATTTCCATATTTTTTTGCAGTTTTCGCTTCAATTCCCAATATTGACAGATTGTGCAAACGATCCTCGCCCATTGCATTGCGTAAATAATTATTAATTATTTTCAGTTTGGAAAATGATCTTTTGGCAGTTGCCACAGAGACGGATAGTGTGAGGAATAACAACAATGCGGTCACACAGTGCTTCACATCAGTGAAGCTGGAAGATATTCTCGAATATTTAATTAATAACAACTCGGCAAATTCTTAGATACTCGAAATTTTAATAATTTCCTCTCTCAGCATTGCCGTTACCATTACGGTTTGTATTGAAAAATCTGTCGTAGGATCCTCTTTATACTTTAATTGGAGCGTTTCGGCAGATTTTAATATTTCCTTTTCTTCCATTTCTATTAGTTTTTAGGAACCAAGAAATCAAATATTTTTTTAACCTCATGCATGCCTTTAAATCTTTTATCTAGTTGGTTTATAACTACATCTAAGACATTAATAAATACATTCACCCGAAAATCTTCCTCATTACCAAAACGGTGATCATTCGACAATTCGTCATAATGTTTTTTCACAAAGTTTTGCCTTTTCCATGAAAAATTTGGATTAATTTTCCATTTGGCTGCAATTTCAATTGCTTCCTGTTTTTCCAAATAATACATGTATCTGTACAGTTTTAAATGTCTACTTGAAGTTTCCAAATATTCCGTTGCCGTCAAGAGATCTAAATTTTTCGTTTGTAATAATTTTGATGGTAAATTTACTTCACCTAGTATCTTAGACAAAATCACGCACAGAAAAGAGTTCAAATGTGCTCAATTTTTTCTGAAGTCTAGATGCTTCTTAGCGTTCGTCTTTTTTTTTTACTTCTTAAGCATAATTCAGAAAGGCCTTTCATTATATCCACATAGCGAAGTTTTACTGCCAGTAAGGAAGTGTACCTTCCAGCCCAACGAGTTGGATTTCATCTTTTTAGTGTAATCTGCGACTCACTTGTATATTTTGATGATAGGTCCCACCTTTTTACACTATTACCAAAAAATGTATATATGCTTTCTATAGTTATAAAAAATGTAGAAACTTTATTACAACTTTTGACAGCATCGTTTACAACCAGATTCAAGTTATGAGCTACACAGTGAATGTATGTCGCATTGGGTACATCTTATTTAAGAAGAGCCTGAACACTATTGTATGTCCCACTCATCACATTTGCTTCATCATATGCTCGTCCTCTACATTTGGTTAATTTTATATCATTTATTTCAAGTAGTTTTATTGTTTCTTTATATAGTACATCAGCTGTGTGGTTGTGTATTTCTGTAAAACCCAAAAAAAACTTCTCTGATTTCAATTGATGTTGGTTCCTCTTTTTCATGTGCAATGATTTTGACATATCTGGATACTTGACTTAATTGGTCTTTTTTTGTTACGTCCTGAGTGGTATCCATGATAATTGAAAAAAAAGGTGAATTATTAATATCTGTAATTAACGTTGCTTTTAAACGACTTGCAAGGCAATGTATATTTTCATTTTGAATACTATGGCTTTAATATTTTGTTGTTCCCCGTGGCATTTTTAAAACTTGTTTCATAACATTGTCATATTTTGATAAAAGATGGACTTGCGATAAAAAAAATCCATTTTATTCTTCGTCAAACGTTTCACAATGACCACGAAATGATAAAAATTTTTAGAAAGAACTAACGTTATATTAACGAGTCTCTAACACTTGTACCCAAAAATTCGATTCGTATTGAATTTGCTCTTCTAAATGTTTATCAATTATCTCATTGTGCTTCCACGTTTCGTATATACAACATGATTGCACATGGTGTCGGTTTTTTTCATGCACTGATATATTTTTTGAAAGACCTCGCCAATCTCTAATTCCTCGTGTGCGCCAGTTATCACGTTGTTCTTTTGAAAACAACCAACAAGGTTCGCAATATACCGCATCCAATTTTGGAGAATAACAGCCACAACCTTTCAACGCATCGATATTTAGTTATAGCTTTGTAAAATTCTTCCGAAAACTTACGGCTATTTTGTAATTGATCCCGTTTAAATGGTCCTCGGGGTCGGCATGAGTCAGATAATATAATCAGTTTTTTTAAATCGTTTGTTAATATTTCGTTCTGAAAATCAGCAATGTCAGTTGAAAATAATGGGTCAGTTGTTAAGTCGTTATTTATATCTTCTTAGAAATGTATTGCATTGTTGCCTGAATCTTCAGTACAATGATGTATGTCATCATCACTGTTGATGTATGGTTCTAAGTCCTCGCCATCTCTCGATGTACCTGGACCAGGATCAATCTCATTAATAGGATGAACATACATGTTTCCTTTGTTATCATCAATTTCTAATTCCTCTCTCTCTTTCGATATACCTGGACTCGGTTTCGGTACAACTGGTATAAAGAAAAACTTTTATAATTTTGATAGTTTAGCTAAGCACTCTTGTTGTTTTTTATCTTCCTTTTTTTCGCTGCACCGCTAGTGCTGCTTAGCATTTTTTTTAATTTTAACTCCTTAAAATAGTAAAAATTGACGACTTGCACATTTAAAAAAATTAAAATGTATTTATATGACACCCATAAATCGCCCATGGGCAGCAATAGTGGCACATCTAAAAAAAAACACGTTTCGAGATAAATGAGTTTAAACATCAAGTATCGTAAAGCATGGTCTTAATTTATAAAATAAAGATTTAGATATATAAATAACAATTGAACGGTCCAGGAGAAAAACGATGAGGTTCAATTTTTGCAGTTTCCGGGAAAAACACAATCAAAGTTTTCTGACTAATGCTAAAACTGTTTTTTTTAAATATATTTTCTCGGTGCTTTTAATGACTAATAGAGTTATTATAAACAATTTTGATGCAAATAAAGGGATAATATAATAATTTTGGTCCAGGAAATAAACAACATCATGTAAGCCAAATAACGTTTTAATGAATTTCAAAATATGAAGCCAAATGGCTCGCGGGAGCTTCATCGTCCTTCCCCTGTGTCACCTTTTGTTAGTACAGGTAATCAGTGTCGGTAATAAGCTTACGGATACCGCTAAAATCTCGAATTTGACTAAAAATGGACGCTCGTCGTTTTTCTTCTGGACCCTTCAAATATGTATTCACTTACGACCTTCCTCAAGGATTCATTTAAAAAATAGATATTTCTATTTAGTATTGCAGCCCACATTAATATCAAATTAGAAAATACAATAAAGAAACTTCTGCCATGTAGCAGTCAAATATATAAACTTATACATACGCCAGTATTGCTGCTTGAAAGAGCTTAATTTTGTACATTATGATCTGTAGATATATACCCCAAAAATTGATTTAAAAAACTCACCTTGATGGCGCAACAACTCCACGGGAATCACAAACTGAATAAATAAATAAGAAGGGCACTCATAATTGCTTAAATTAAAATTGAAAATATAACTTACCTTCACAGTGTAAATATTCACTTTCTAACAGTTTCGAGTTAGTAGATATATGCACAAAAAAGGAAAAACTGGGAAAATTCACTTTAACTTCTGGATATTTAGACTACTTTCAGATATCTGATTAATCAAATTTAATGATGTGATTTGTATGTGAGCATCACCATTTCTAATCATCACCACCGGTACATGACTCACCACTCGCTCGATATCCGATAAGACTGATGCAGCAAAGGGGATTTGCCACTTTTTCTGGATGGCTGATCCGACTGAATTCGGTCAGAGATACGACTCGACAAGTGTCGACTCGAGTCGACAATATTTACAAGCTCTCAAAAAAAAATTAGAAGTCTTATTTACGTGCCCCACGTGTTTTGTTTAATAGTAAAACGCACATGTATAATTATTTTAAATAATTCGAAAATAAGCTCTAGAGTTTCGCAATTGCAAGCAATAAACTGCGTCTCAAACACTGCAAGATATAGATTCCAAAATAAAATACCAGACCCTGTGCCTTCTCTCAAATGGGGCCCGGGTGTTCATAGATTGTGTGGCCCTTTGCTGCCCTTTCATTGACAATTAAAAAATAGGTAATTGAAAAGAAAACACAAGGATATAAATACACTTCCGGACAAAAATAAGGGACCACTAGTAAAATTCAAAATAAATTTAAAACCAGATAACGAAATTTATTTAAATGAATAAATATATAAATCCAAGTGTTTCATTACAGTTTAGTTGACTTAAGAGCTATTCAAATTAACAAACTCTACTTTTATGGACTTGAAGAAATAAAGTTAAAAATTACACAAAAATACCAATGGTCTTCTTATGAACTGAAATCCTAATTTGTAATAAAAAGTAACATTATTAATGGTATGTATGCCCTCCTCTTGCAGCACTACAAGCTTCTAATCATCTCGGTATGCTTGAGATTAAGGTTGGTATTCTTTTTTGGGGTATCTGTTCCCATTCTTGAACAAGCATGTTAGAGAGCTCATAAAGAGTTACTGGCGGTCTCGGTACGTTTTCAATTTTTTGGCCCGATTGATCCCAGATATGCTCAATAGGATTGAGGTCAGGGCTTTTGAAAGGCCACTCCAAACATAGGATACTTGCATCTCTCAACGCAGTTATGACTATGTTAGCTGTATGAGGTTTGGCATTGTCTTGCATAAAAATGAATCCATTGCCGAAATTTTCGGAAAATTGTTGAACATGGGGTGCAATAATCTCGTCTGTATATCTTCTTGCTGTTAGCGACCCATTTCGTATTAAAAACAATTCTGTACGACCATTAAATTGTATCCCACCCCAAACCATTATAGACCCCCACCAAATTTGTCTAATTCTCGAATGGTACATGGTGTAAATCGCTCACATGGTTCTCGTAAGACAGGAACACGGCGATCATTCTTGTTTAGAAGGAATCTGGACTCATCCGAAAACAAAACGGAGTTCTACTGCCCCTAGTCCCAACCTTGATGATTTTGACAAAAGTTTAAGCAATTTCTTTTGTGTGTAGCTGTAAGAATTGGACGGTTGCTGGTTTTCTAGCAGATACATTGACTTCTTTCAGTTTTCTTTTTACTGTCTTGATTGAAATTTCTGTTGCAGTGGCTAATCGAAGACCATTTTTTAATTCACTAGAGGCTAGATGTTACAAAACTGCGTTCTTAAACCCTGAAGTTCGATAATACGATCTTCTCTGCGTGTTGTATTTTTCTTTTAGCACCTTGTTCGCAACTTCTTTTGAAACTACCAGTCCTTCTAAACCGTGCTGCGGCCATCTGTACCACAGATTTTTTGGTATTTAGAATACCAGCAACTTCTCTTCGTGAATATCCTTCACGAAGAAGAATTATCATTTGGGATACTTTTTCTGATCTGCAATGGCATCTAGGTATATATAATAAACTTAATACAAATAAATTCACTAATATTTGAAACATAAAGCACACTTCATTAATTAAATAAGTTAAAAAGTGGGTCATCAATTAGAGCTTTTTGTTGATTTTTCGTTTCCTAGCAGAAAATGTCATGATATTGTTAATTGTTTTATGGCACACTATTTGAATAATGCTTAATAAACATCAAGTTATGACATGTGAAAAGTCTATTCACAACAACTTGTAAATTCGAAAAGTTATTTGGTGGTCTTAATTTTGTCCGGAAGTGTACAATCATTTTTTTACTGAACGGATCGTGCCTAAAGGTACCTATAATTCTGTATAAAAAATATACATTGTGTTATTGAAATAGTCTTCCATTATACAATTTCTTACATACGAGTACCTAGAACTCAATAAAACAATCGTTCATGCTGTTAAATTAATTATACTACGCTTGGGTTTTTAGCGGATACCATATTCCGCCATAGTTTTGAGGGCCCCATGGGGCCGGGGGCCTGGGTGCCCTGCGCCAGGTGAATTCCCCAGTAGCCGGGCTGGGGCCCTGTTCTCGAGTATCGAGCTACTCGACGCAGTCGCATGCAAAAGTGTCGTAATTTCCGAGCGGTTTCTGATCCATTCCCCAAATCAAAATAGTTTCTATTCAATAGAAACCGCTCGACATGATGTCAATTTCGCATGTGATAATGTCGAGTGATCTCGAGACTAGGGCCCCTGGGTCCTACCGGCTCCCTGCTCGAATTCGAAAAGGATTTGCCCCCCCCCCTATAATTCGTTTAATTTTTATTGATTAAAGTTTCATTTATTTATTGAAAAGCTACAGTAATTGTTCGGCTTTTATCCGTGTCGATTCAATGGAAAAGTATCAATGATTCACAAATTGCCAAAAATTTATTTTTTATATGTGGCTTCGAATAAAATCTATAAATTTTGTTAAATATTGTTAATATATAGAACAATAATTATTTGCAATTGAGTAATTGTTAAATAATACCACATACTCATAGATATGCAAATAGTTGAGTAAAATACAGTACTTTATTAAATTTATGTAATATTACCTTATTTCTAGCATTAAGTTTAGCAGCGAAAAAAAGATATTGCCCTCTTCGTGCCCCTAGAAATTCCTAAGTATCTTAAAAATATAACGTATACAGATTTTTTTCCAAAGCAAACAGCTGCGTCGAGCTGCCCCGGTGAAAGTTAGTCTATAAAAAAATGCATTTTTCTTGGTAAAATGTGTTTTTTTTTGTGTAATCGATAAATGCTTGGACAATTACATATAAAAGTGACGCTAAAATTTATCGAAAAACAATAAATATCTTAATTTTCATAAGACAGTGAAGTAAGACCAAATACAAAAAAAAGAAGCAAAAAATGGACATTTTCAGATAAAATTGGTAAAAATTCATTTTTTATCTATGGCTTCGAATAAAATCTATAAATTTTGTTAAATATTGTTAATAGACAGGTAAATTTTTTTTTTTTTATTTTGGCAACACAATTTAAATTGGACCACAATTTTAGATATTTGTGCGTCATATTTGATCGTCCATTTTAAATTTTTAGAATTTCCAAAGTGTTACCACGGAATCTTATTTCTAAGTCCGAAATACATCTACATACAAGGTTTTGAGGTTTTTGGAAGGTTCCTTACATTAAATCCCATTTTTTTGGAAATTCCGACCACTGTGCGCCGTTACTTGTGTTTTGTTTGGTGCGCTCTCTAATTCACCGGACGTGAAATTAGCTTCCATGTGGTGGTGCTCGTTTTCGCTCGACATGTTTTCTTCAATTGGGGGGTCCACCGATGGTGGGGCTAGTTTCTGTAGTATTTATTCATGGATGTGGGCTGGCGGATTCTGTTTGTTGTGTTGCTTTTTCCTTGGGATTCCTTTAACAGTCTTCCAAATATCGCTAGGTGGCGTGTTTTTATTGATGCTATTAGAGTAGTTCTCCCACGCTGCTCCGTTTTCTGTTTGTAAAGTCTTTGGCATCTGACATTTATTCTCTTACATTCTAGGAGGTTTTCTAGGGTTGCGTTGCTTATACCTTTTCATGGCTGTTGAACTCTGGTTTGCACTTTCTATACATGATTCGTCCCACCAAATCATTTGTTTTTTGACCGATAGGAGGTTGTAAACTTTTTTTTAATTGGCATGGCTGAGTCGGTCCCTTGTATAATTGCACTTGTTGAAGATTGAAACCGTTCCTCGTTTGCCTGAAAGCTGTTTGGACAGTTTTTGATCTCCTGGATTAGTTTTTTGTATGAATTCCAATCTGCCTTTGTCTCATTTTACCTGCTTGCTGAATTTATTGGCTGGCTAATTTCTACGTTGTGGTTTATTGTGAACAGATTTGGGAAGTGGTCAGATCCTTGTGGGTTTTCGTTTACTTCCCATTCGAACTCTTTAATGTCTTCAGACAGAAATGTTATATCTACCACTGATTTGTTGATGCCAGGGGCAGTGAACCTTGTGGGTGACCCGTTATTGATAATGTAAAAGGAGCCGTCTTTTAAGACATCTATTAACGTTTCGCCTGATCTGTTGTTGGAATCCGATCCCCCATTCAAAATGTTGAGCGTTGAAGTACTGCGCGAGTATGGCTGGTGTAGTTGTTGTAGTAGTTTTGATTAGTCTTCTTGGTTTGTCTTCTTGGCTGAACGCACTTATAAATAGAGGTACAAATATTCTAATAAACAAATTTGCTCATAAACCGCATAAATCGACTTACGCTCTTGAACCGAGCTCATCAATTTTTGCCAAAGCCTCCAATTCATACGAGTAGTATTTCTCTTTATAATTTGGTGTATTTTTGCTGAAATAACTAATGGGATGCATCTTACCATCTGCCTGCTTCTGCAATACACCTCCAAATCCTTGGAAGCATGCATCAGTCCATAATTATGTCTCTGCATTTGGGTTGTAAATGACAAGAACTCAATTTTCAGCTAAAGCTGCCTTGATGAGTCTGAATGCCTCTTCTTGCTCGTGGCCCCAGGTGAAAGTCGAATCCTTCCGTAGTAGGTTTGTCAGGGGGCGAATTTTCAGGGAAACACTTTGCCACTGTTGTTGGCGTTGGAAATAATGTAATGGCCTTGAATTTCCTTGCTCCGGGCTCGATACCTACACTAGAAATCTCAAATCCTTGATACTCTATTTTGTGCTGTAGCATTGGATTGCGCGTCGAGGTAAGTGGCCACTTATCGCGTTCGCGAGGTACCGCGCTGAGGGTTCGCCCAAGTAACGCTACGGAATCAAAAGACGCCCCGGTGTAGGTGAATTAATATAAATAAATTACCATGATTGTTAACCCTTATCGAGTTTTTGTGTACGTCAATTAGTTTTCCCCCCGCCCCTGATTTTCAGGCGCCCGACTGCGAGCCCTTCGGTTTCCGTTCAGCTACGGAATACGAATGAGGTCGACGAGTGCCCGTTTCGTGATTTTAGGTTGCGTCGATCCTCCCCAGCTGAATTGTTTGTCTTGGAATCCCTGGAGTGAGATATCGATAGAGGTAAATTTGCGTGGCGCCCCTTTTCACGCCGGAAGTGGCGCGCTTCCGGCGTTCATTTTGTTGCGGTCACGCAGCGAGGGAGCAGCGAGCAGCGTTGCCACGTCGAAGTCGAACGACGTGAAGTTCGCCACCGAGCGGCGCGAAGTCCGCTATATTTATCCCACGTCATATTATCATATTTTGTTCACCTAGCTGTAAGCCCCATCAGCTTCTGAGAGCGCGCTTTGTAGGCAAGGATCGCCTTTTAGCACGCGATTCGGTAATCCCGCGCGGCGCCGCACGTACGTACTTCCGAATCGTGAGCGTTTGTAGATTAGACCGCCGCAGAGCGGATTTGGGACTATCAGTCATCCACTCGCTCCATATTTTACCCCTTCGCGTCATCATCCCCGCCATATGTACATGTTTGTTGATGTGTGATATTGTCGAGACTGAGAATCTTAATAAACTTCTCCTCCACAGTTTAGTTTGTCGCGTTTGTTTTGGTCGAACTAACCATTTTCAGGAGCCGCAGCTGTCCTTGCTCACAATTGCAAGGGCCGTTGAAGCTCACCCTCCGCTGACTCGGTAATAGTGTAGCGCCCTAATTTAACACCAAAATCCACGCCTTCTCCACTGTCGTTAAAGGCTACCGGCACGAGTCAATGGTGTGAGCTCCCTTAAGGTTCGACAGAGATACATCAAGGTAGGAGGAAAAAGTTTGGTGTCGCAACTAGAATTTCACACATACCAAAGAAAGGAAGATAATGGCTTTAAAGCCGTACTAAAAAATGTTCACCACAGTGTAGACATACATGTTTTAACTGAAGAAATTCAAGAATACGGCCACAATGTTATAAGAATAAGTAACATTCAACGAGACACCAAGAAACCACTTCCTTTCTTCATTGTTGAAATAAAAGAATCAAACAACAATAAAGATATATACCAAATCAAATATCTAATGAATTCAGTTGTATATTTCGAACCACCACGCTCAAGAAGAGAGGTTCCACAATGTATCAGGTGCCAGGCATACGGTCACACTAAAAGTTACTGCTACAAAAGTCCCAGGTGTGTAAAATGTGCAGGAAACCACCTGACTGCAGACTGTCCAAGAACGGACAAAAGCAAACCTCCAGTGTGCTCTAACTGCACTGGAAATCACCCAGCAAGCTACAAAGGATGCGTAGTACGAAAACAACTACAACGTAAGTTATTCCCCAAACTAAGAGTGAAACAGTTCGAAGACCCCGAACAAGCTACTAACAATACAAACAATGACGAAAACCCACGTCAGTTCGACTCATATTCCCAGGCAGTACAACAAAATAAAACTCAAACTAATGACAGCACTTCGCAAGCTAGCAAGAAATAGAGGACATGTTAGTTCAACTAATGGGAAGGATGGACACAATCCTAAACCTTCTCACGTCACTAATCTCAAAAATGAAGTAATGCCCGTAAATCTGAAAATAGCAGTATGGAACTCGAACGGGTTAACCAGCAGAGCTCAAGAACTACGGGTATTCTTACACAACCAAAACATAGATGTTATGCTCATATCTGAAACCCATTTTACTAGCAAAAGCTATTTAAAAATACCTCATTACTCTACATATAGTACCCAGCACCCAGATGGCACTGCTCATGGTGGCACCGCAATAATAATTAAATCAGCAATTAGGCACTATGTAAGAGAACAGTTTAAAAAGGACTACTTACAAGCAACTAACGTGACAGTACAGGATTGGTTGGGCGAACTCACATTGTCGGCGATCTACTGCCCTCCGAAACATAAAATCAAGCAGGAGAAATTTTCCGAATTTTTTGAACTTCTGGGAACCAGATTCATTGCAGGAGGGGATTATAATGCGAAACATCCATGGTGGGGGTCAAGATCTAATAAACCCAACCCAAGAGGACGCCAACTATACCTATCAATGCAAGAAAATAATCTCGAGGCAATATCAACAAGGGAACCGACATACTGGCCCACGGACACGAGAAAAAATCCCGATCTGCTAGACTTCTGCGTGCTAAAAGGTATTGACGTCAACAAAATAAAAGCTGACTCCTCCTTGGACCTGTCATCTGATCACTCACCGATAATAGTTACATTAGATATCCAAATCATCATAAAACAATCACCCGTAGCACTCTCCAATAACTTCACAAATTGGGACTACTTCAGATACATTTTGGACAAGAAAATAAATTGCGACATACCACTCAAAACAGACAATGATTTGGAAGATGCTATTGAGGATATTAACAAATTAATTCAAGAAGCCGCATGGGAAGCCACTCCAACTCGCTTGAATAGAAAAAAGTACAAGGGTGTTCAAACTCCATAATGAATAAAATATCAGAGAAAAGAAGACTGAGAAAAGTTTGGCGAATAACAAGGTCACCACAAGACAAAAGAAAGCTAAACAAGGCAATCAAAGAGCTAAAGTGCCAATTACTATCTGAGAAGAACGCAGCTGTAGAAAGTTATCTTGAAGGTCTGAGTGCAACAGAATTGACTGATTACTCATTGTGGAAAGCCACGAAATCCCTGAAGCAGCCACAAAACTTTATTCCACCGATCAGAAAACCAGATAGCACATGGGCGCGAGCGAGTATGGAAAAAGCCACAACCTTTGCAGATCACCTTACTACAGTGTTTACTCCTACCGACTCTGAATTAGATATTGAGGAAGAATCAGAAATTGTTAACTTTTTGGAGGCACCCTACCAACTGGACATACCGATGAAAAAATTCCGCGTAAGAGAAGTTCTGAGAACGATTAATAAATTAAAGTCAAAGAATGCTCCGGGGTATGATATGATAACCGGACAAGTGCTAAAAGAGTTACCAGAAAAATGCGTTAGAGTGGTTACCATCCTTTTTAACACTGCAACCAGACTGAGCTACTATCCTACCTAATGGAAAGTCTCCCAGATAATTATGATACCTAAACCTGGCAAAGACCCATCCGAAGTAACCTCCTATAGACCGATTAGCCTACTTCCAATGTTGTCACAGGTTTTTGAGAAACTTCTTCTAACGCGCCTGAAGCCTATCCTAATGAATAAGAACCTCATACCTGACCACTAATTTGGCTTTAGGGAACAACATGCCACAATGGAACAAGTCCATCGTATTACAAAGAAAATAATTAAATACTTCGAAGAAAAAAAATATTGCTCTGCTGTATTCCTGGATATCACCCAGGCGTTTGATAAAGTTTGGCATACAGGCCTACTGTACAAGCTGAAACATCAACTCCCATATGACATATTCCAAATATTGAAGTCTTATAAAAGTAATAGATACTTTCAAGTTAAATATGAAGACAATTACACAGACCTGCATCCGATCCATTCTGGAGTTCCCCAAGGTAGCGTACTAGGACCGATACTTTACCTCTTATTCACTGCTGATCTACCGACAATGAATGCAACAACCACGGCAACCTTTACCGACGACACCGCAGTCCTAGCATCCCATACGAATCCTAGAATAGCTTCAGAGATACTGCAAGTAAACCTAAACAAAATTCAACATTGGATGAAGAAGTGGAGAATACGAGCTAACGACTCAAAATCAGCTCATATAACGTTCACACTACGTCACCAAACATGTGCTCCGGTAACTCTGAACCACCATCCCATACCCCAAGTAGAATGTGTCAAATACCTTGGCATGCACCTAGATCGTCGCTTAACCTGGAAGAAACATATAAGAACAAAGAAGATCCAACTAAATCTGAAAGCCACAAAAATGTACTGGCTCCTAGGTAGAATGTCGAAACTGTCCCTAGAAAACAAACTGTTAATCTACAAAACCACGCTGAAGCCTATTTGGACATACGGGATCCAGCTATGGGGTTCGGCATCGAACTCAAACATCGAAATCCTAGAAAGATTCCAAGCCAAACTGCTAAGAGGGATTGTGAGCGCCCCATGGTTTGTTCCAAATGAACAAATACGTCAAGATCTTCGGATTCCTCGTGTGAAGGACGAAATTATCAACTACACAGCAAAATACACTACACGAATAAATTCTCACCCAAATCAACTTGCAGCGGCACTGCTGAAACCAACACATCAGCGAAGGCTTAAAAGATGTAAAAGTGTTATCTAAGTTTATTTCATAATGATATTTGCCACTGGGTAAATATCAACATGTTATCCAACAATTGTCAAAAAATTTACCTATTGTTCTATATGTACAGATTGTAAATAAACTGGGAAGTAATAAAAAAAAAAAAAAAAAAAAGTTGTTTTCAATTTGATGTTATATTTTTAAATAACATTGTTGCCAGATGTAAAGTTTAAATTATTAGAGATGAAAATGGAACGGCAGGAATATACATCGACACAAAAATAGTATATTGTGCATCAAGGGCGGAAAATAGGCTTTAGCAGCCGGGGTGCTTGTCGCATGAGCGAGCGGAGCGAGCGAGGGCGCCAAGAAACGAAGGGCTGCTAAAGCCTTTCGGCCTGCGGGACACACGCTATTTTTCCGCCTACCTGCAGTTGAATGCAAAAAAAAAATTAGACAAGACATTTTTAATAATAATAATAATAAATTTATTCATTTCGGCCGCCCATACAGGCGGATATGTGTGTCAGGTACGTTATAATGTTATGTGTTACATATATTAAAGAACTACTTACTAAAAGACTTAAATATCGTTAAAATAAAATGATTAAAATACTAAACTATCGTTAAAATAAAATGATTAAAATACACTACACTACTACATTATTAAATTAAGGGATATTTTGCAGCATCTACCAGGACACACCAAACTATCGTTAAAATAAAATGATTAAAATTACACTACACTACTACATTACTAAATCAAACGATATTTTGCAGCATTTGCCCGGACGCACCACCCCTGTCAAGGAATTCTCTAATAGAGTAGTACGGGTTTGTTAGGAAATGGGTCTTTATTTGAGTTTTAAAGTTCGTTCTATTTCTTAGCTCTTTTATGCCTTTCGACAACTGGTTAAAAACCTAGATACCAGTGTAGAGCGTTCCCCTCTGATACGCTGTCGTACTGTGTTTAGGTAGATATAATTTGGAGGCGTTGCGTGTTTGCAGATGGCTTACAAGTTGGTTCGTTGCGAAGGCTTCCAGGTTGTCATATACATTCAGGATCAGGTAATACAGGAAGAGAGAAAACAAGGTCATGATTTTTAGTTGAGTGAATATCTCTTTACAGGATGCATCTCTAGGGGCTCCTGAAATCAGCCTTACTAGCTTTTTTTGTGTCACAAAGAGTTCTTTCACATGTACCGAATTGCCCCAGATGAGGATTCCGTATTGCAGATGGCTCTTGACATTAGCGTTATAGTATGTGATCAGGACGGCTCGGTTTGCCCATTTCCTCAAGTTTATGAGCGCATAGTGGTGGGTATTAATTTTTCTTTGAAGGTATAGTATATGTTCTTCCCATGTCAGTTGCGCATCTACCAGGATTCCAAGGAATTTAGTTACCTTTACCACCGGCAGTGACTTGACTGGGCACTTGACCAATATGCTGCTGGGACCAATATTATCCTTGTTTAAAGCGAACTGTACCACCATTGACTTGTTTGGGTTGAGCTCTAGTTGATTGGCATCTGACCAGGTTTTCATGGTGTTAGTTATGTCATTGCATGTTTGTGTTACTAACTCAACTGATTTTCCGGATACAATGAAGTTAGTATCGTCAGCATACTGTCCGAGCTTTATGTTGGTTGTCTCCAGATTATTGCATCTGTGCAGGTCATTGCTGTAGATAAGAAAAAAAATGGCTGACAGTACGCCGCCCTGCGGAAGTCCGACAGTAATGAATCTTCGTTTTGATTTGAAACTGGCATTTTTTAATTTGTCGGTGTCTTGTTTAATATGCACGTATTGGGATCTATTCGTCAGGTACGAGGCAAACCAGGACTTTACTGTGCCAGTCACCCCGTAAGTCTCCAGCTTGTTTAGTAACAGTTCGTGGCTAACAGTATCAAATGCCTTACTGAAGTCAAAGAATATACCGGATACATTCTTATTTTGGTCTAGTCTTTCTAATATAAAGTGTATGGCCTCGTTTATGGCAGAGGTTGTATTTTTTCCGGGTCTAAAACCATGATGACAGTCCGCTATATAAGAGTTTGTCTCCACGTATTCCAGTAATTTGCAATACATTGTTTTGTCTATTATTTTGGCAAAAATTGACAAGTTGGATATGGCCCTGTAATTTTCGATATTGTTTTTTGAATATTTTTTGTATATGGGGGTTACTCTGGCTATTTTGAGTGCATTTGGATACTCTCCCCTTTTAAAAGACATGTTGATGACGTCTAATAATGGGGCAGCTATCTGCTCTGCAATAGTTCTTATTATGAAACCGGGAATCTCATCTGCTCCCGCTGATTTCTTTTTGGATACTGATTTGATTACTTTTACCAGCTCTTCTTCAGATAATTCGGGGATTGGCATATGTGTGCTTGCGTTGGTAGTAGGTGCATTAGATGCGGATCTAGACCCTTTAGAAGTGCAAGCGGTAAAATGTTCGTTAAACAAGTTGGCTATTTGTTCCGCCTCCTTTTTTTTGATTTTTGTCTGACTTCGCGTTTTGATTTAAATTTGTTTTTATTAGACTCCAAGTGGCTTTAGTTATATTAACTGAATTTACTAAAGTCTGCGTTGTGTGATTCCGTTTTGCCATATCAATTAATTTGTTATATGATTTCTTTTCGTTACTATAAAGCATTCTTTTAAATAATAATAATAATAATGTAGTCTTTAATTCCAACAAAAATACATAAAATAAAACTTATACTTAATGTAGGAATTGCGTCATATATACAAAACAAAAGTATAATAATTAAAATATAACAAAAATTAATTACACCGACTTCATTTTGTAAGTGAAAAATGCTTCTAGATTGTATGGATCAATTTCTTGCAGCATTGAAATTAGTTTCTTTTTGAAACAGTTAATATTAGTTTCCATTTGTATTTTTCTGGCGTTATTTGTTTCGGGTGCAGATTTGGCTTCCAGACCATGCGATGGCGCGGGAATAAAAAACGGCTTATTAGGGCTCCTTTAGCCACGTTTTTGGGAGTTCTACCGTTTCTAGATCCTCAAACGCAATGGCGAGTCTGATATATTTATATCATTTGTATTATTGGATAGCCAATGCAGATTTTTAAGCTCATTTGATTTGATCGTAATTTCCGTTGTTATCCATGCGCTCGTTGATTTATTGGATTTGTATTGTGCGGTTTTGTCAGGAAAAGCTAGGATAATGTAAAATTTGATGATCTTTATGAAGTGTTCGTATTTTTCATTTACATCCTTTGCTTGGAACACCTTGTTCCAATTCTCTTGTTTAATAAGATCCATACAGTATTTTTTCTTATCCTCCGAGTAGCAACGATATTTTATTGATTTTTTTAAGGGTTTTAAATCGTCAGTCCGAATGTCTAATATGACTGAATCATGGTCAGAAAATTCTGTAAATACATTGTGACATTCTAACTTTCCCATGAAATTGGTGAAAATGTTGTCGAGTAGGGCATTTTGCCTCGTGGCATTAAGATTTGTTTGCGCAAGTCCGAATAATCGCATGAGATTTAGGAGTTTAGCTATTTCTTTTCTTTTTTCTGGGACTTCCGCTAATAGGTCAACGTTAAAATCGCCCACAACGAATATAGCGACCATATATCTGCGTTAGTAGTTGATTTAGTTTACATAGGAAACGGGTTACATTGTTATCAGGTTTTCTATGTTGACAAAATTAAGCTCTTTTTACCATTGATTTTCAGGCTTAGTGCCGTGCACTCCATGGTCCCTTCTTCACATTCAATGGGAATATTTACTGGACAGGCTACAATATCGGATCTTGCATACAAAGCAACGCCTCCCCCTGCTTGGTGCGCTCTACAAAAATAATTTATCAACTTATAATTAAACATACTAAAATACTGAATCTCATTTTCATGTAACCAATGTTCACAGATGCTCACAATATGTGGCATATCTTGCTCTTTCAGAAGCACTTCCAAGTTAAACTTCTTATTGCGAATTCTTCTTCCATTTATCTGAATTAGTTTGATGGTATGTTGTCCCTTTGTGTCGCTAGTTTGGGCGAAAGAGTTGTCTTCAATTTTGGCCCTAAAAATTTTTTTTTTAAGTTGAAATTATATCGGTCGTATCCTACTTCCTCTGGCCAGAAATCAGTTTGGTATGCCTCTTGTTTCAGTTCCATAGGAAGTCCTATTTGGAAGCTTCTGCTTCTGTAGTTGGTTTCAATTTCTATTACTATGATCTCAGATTCTTCCGTTTTGGTTTTGTTCATTATGTAGCCTGTAATGTCTTTTTCTGTCACTTCTTCTCTAATTCTGGTTATACACATCCAAATCTTCTTTTTTGCTTCTTCTTTGCCTTGGAAATTAGTCAGGTTTCCAGTTTTCAGTGCAGATCCTATATTCTTTCTCTGCCTTTGGTTTCTTTGTATATTGTGAGTGACTTCACTATTTGTCCTGTCTGTTCTCCGTCTTCTTACTTGCTCTGAATGATCTACTCCGTCACTCTGTGGGCTATCCGTTTTTCTTATTAGATCTTTGTTTCCTATTAGTACTTGTGAATAAATTGCGGGCTAGCCCTGCTCCCAAGCTGCATGGCGTAGGTCGGCAATTACATGTATTTTAGTGGACTGTCATCGAAATCGCCTACGCTCGAGGGATCGAGTTTGGCACTCCGAGAAGAAGAGTGGACTGTATTCTTATTTAGTTTGAGCCCGACACCACCGCAACTAAACGGCTACCACTAACCTGGTTCTCGAGGTCTTCTGCGTCCTATAGGGTGCACCCACGATTACTATATTTAATTGTTTTATATCAAGGCACACGTGGTCCGCACTTCCTTCGTCCAGGTTCTCATCGCATCTCTTTTTCTTAAAAAACGTCTTTTTTCGCACCGGCTCATGTCCCGTTTTTGCGCCACACCATCTGCAGATCCCGGTGCAATAACCGCCAGATGCCAGCAGCGTACAGGCTCAATTACAGACACCGACAACGGTTCAGTCAGCACTGAACAGTATATTTTAAATTAATGAATAGTGCAGTTTTCGGCAACACGATGGAGAATGTTCGCAATCGGCGTAATATATGGCCGGTAACAAAATGGGATGGTCGTTATGGAGCCGAAGCACTGATATCTAAACCAAATTTCCATTCTCAGAAGATAATTAACGAAGAGCTTGTTCTGATTGAACTACTTAAAACCGAAGCTGTTTTCAATAAACCTATATACGTTGGTATGGCCATCTTAGATATATCTAAAACACTGTTGTATGACTTCCACTATAGCTATATGAAAGATAAATATGGGTCTAAGTGCACTCTTTGCTATACGGATACAGATTCGCTGATATATGATATAGAGACTGAAGATGTATACGCAGACATAAAGAAGTACTTGCATAAATTTGATACTTCTGAATATGCTCCAAATAATGCATATGGTATTCCACTAATGAATAAAAAGATCCCGGGCCTGATGAAGGATGAAAACAAAGGTGCTATTATGGAAGAATTCGTGGGTCTCCGTGCCAAAATGTATGCATGCAGAGTGGGCGGAGAAAAAGATACGAAAAAGGCGAAAGGTGTTATGAGCTATGTTGCTAAAAATCACATTTCTTTTGAGGATTATCTAGACTGCCTCTTTAATAACATAGAGATGGAACACACACAGAATTCTATTATATCATTTAACCATCAAGTCTACAGTATCAGACAGCCTAAAACATCTTTAAGTCCTTATGATGGTAAACGTCGAATCTGCGCTAATAATTGACACATTACCGTGGGGATACTATGGTATTATGAATGATGATGATAATGCATTCCACGCGAGCATCTAAATGTTGTAAGAATGGATACATTAATATCTTTGTTTTATTAAATGTAAAATAGTAAATAGTTATTAGCATATATATATATATATATATATATATATATATATATATATATATATATATATATATATATATATATATATATATATATATATATGTGCATTTGTATCGTGTCTGACTCCGTACAAGTTTAGGGCACCCGCTTATCCAGCAGAAGAAACAAATATACATTATTCAAATGAACGTATTAGTGATTATTTTCGTGCGTCAAATATGAGCAGAGAGAGAGGGGTAAGAAGAGGTTAAGTTTATGATATACAAAAATCAACATATGTAACGTACTTTTGAGACTCCTACTATTTAAAAGGCGCATTTGCTTCAGTGTATATAAAAACACTACAGCTAGCGGTGGTTTTCGCCTCCTACCACATTGCCAAATTTACCGTGCACATTTTATAAAAGCGCGAAATAGTGTTTGTGGTTTACTGCATGTGTTTCCAGTTTCTTGGAGTTAATATAGTACGTTATTCATAATGAATAATAGCTCACGGTAAGTACGGTAAGTACTAGTGGATAAAATAACTAAATACGCGATTAACACGGTTTTGAGGTTATAATTTCTCTGTAGCTTGCGTTTACTCATATGTAGTTTTCTCTTTCGGCCAAAACCGAACTTCTTAAATAGAGAAAAAACTACTCAATCAAAGTATTGGAGCTTGTGAAAGTTTTGAAATAAAACAAGGAGAATAACCTTTTTCACAATAAACATTTATTATACTAAATGCAACATATAGTACATGAAGTGTACATATAGTGTAATAAATGTTAATTGCGAAAAAGGTTATTCTTCTTGTTTTATTTAGATAAAACTATTATTGATTAGAGGTACTAATACATTTAATCTTAATTTAATTGAATAACCAATTTTATTGCTATTATGCATACCAAAAAGTGCGTAATAATGATTAAAAATAAACCAGTCCGGAGATAATTTCAAAAGTTCATAGTTAAGGTAATAAATTACTGTTACATTACTTTTCACTATCCCCTTGTATGTAAATTGGCAAGCAAGCAAGACAGACAAAAATCTAAAAACCATTAATAAAAGACGGTATGCATTTTTGACACGGTCTAGTCCAGCGTTTCTCAAAGTGTGCTCCGCGGAGCCCTGGGGTTCCGCGAGCTACCCCAAAGGGCTCCGTGAATTATAAATTGAAATCCGCTAAAAATTAATATATATTAATAAAAAATGAACTAAAAAATTTAGATTATAGATTTTTTTTTAGACTTTTAGCGGTTGAGAAACACTGTCCTAAAGTGTGAAGCGTGTGTGAGTGTGTGCGCGTTGCTAACTTGAGTGGCTTTGAGTCACCCTAATTTTGTTCGTACGCCCGAAAGCGAAAAGCGACTTGGACGACTCGGGCTGGAGACGTATCGGGCCGGGCCGGGTACAAATAGTCAAAAGTCGGCCCGTGCAGACCATTGTCTCCACCGTCCGCAGATTTCGCCAAGAGTGGTCTTACAAACTGAAATTAAGTGAAATTTTTATAAAGTGAAGTGGAAGAATATTGAGGTATTTTATTTTATTTATTTCTATACATTACTTATACACGGTTAGTTTCTTAAATGCGAGCATGCCGCACATGTGGGCAAATGGTTGGAAGACATTAATGCGGTCTGCCGCGTGGCCGTTTGCTTTTTCAGCTTTTTCTTAGGTTTAGTTTGCATCAGTTTGCTCGCTCTATCGCTATTTTATGCGTAGGCGTGATGAACTCTTAAAGCGACAAAACCTAATTGTTTCAACTTTTAAAACTGGCAATGAGAAGGCCACTGAAGCATCATACATTGTCAGTTATCGTATTGCACTGGCAGGCGAAGCTCATACAATAGCTGAGACATTGATCAAGCCTTGTGCAGTCGATATAGCTAAATGTATGCTTGATGAAAGGTTGGCAAAAGAAATAACTAATGTGCCACTATCCAATGCCACGGTAGCTCGCCGAATTAAGGATTTAGCAGCCAACGTAAAGGCTGAATTGATATCTCGTCTGCAATGTTGTAATTTTTCTCTACAAATGGACGAAAGCACAGACGTAGCTGGACTTGCAGTCTTGCTTGTATTTGTCCGATATCAGCATCTAAATTTGCTTGAAGAGGATCTACTTTTGTGTGAACCATTGCCAACCAATACAACTGGTGCCGAAATATTTAATATCGTGGATAACTTTTTTAATGCTCATGGTTTAGATTGGAAAAAAATGTGTTGATATCTGCACTGATGGTGCAAAGGCAATGGTAGGAAAAACTGCTGGCGCTGTCGCAAAAATCAAGAACTTGGCACCAAACTGCACAAATAGCCACTGCATACTTCACCGCCAAGCACTTGTAGTAAAAAAAATGCCATTGTCACTTAAAAAGGTCCTTGACGAATCTGTAAAGATAATAAATTTCATAAAATCGCGACCATTACAAACACGGCTTTTCAAAATTCTATGCGAAGATATGGGAAGCGTTCATAAAGCTTTACTGCTCCATACCGAAGTACGATGGCTGTCTCGAGGGAAAGTACTTGTTCGACTATTCGAGCTGCGTTCCGAATTGGGCACCTTTTTCATGAAAAACAATATGGATTTACAAGAAAGGTTGACAGATAAACTATGGTTGTTTCGACTTGGATACCTCGCCGACTTTTTTTCAAAGATAAACAATGTGAATATGTCACTTCAAGGAAAACAAGTAACAGTGTTCACAGCCAATGATAAAATTCAAGCTTTCAAAAAGAAATTGGTATTTTGGATCACTTGCATTCGCTCTCGTGAGCTAGATAGCTTCCCAATACTTAAAGATTTCTGCGATGAAATTAATGGAGACATTGATGCAAATGACCTTACTATGTTGTGTGATGAAATTTGTCAACATTTGGAAGATATTCTAAACTCGGTCAAACAATATTTTCCAGATGAAGAGAATGATAAGCTTAAAAATTATACATGGATTAGAAACCCATTCATAGTTCAGAAAAGGCCAGACACATTCACAGCTAAGGAGTACGAAATGTTCGTTGACATGATTACAGATTCCTCACTACAAGCCATATTTGAAAAGCTATCTTTGCCAGAATTTTGGTGCACTTTGAGAGAAGAATTTGCAGATTTATCAATGAAAGCTGTTAAAAAACTTCTTCCTTTCGCTACGACTTATCTGTGCGAATCTGGCTTTTCTTCATATGCTGCAACAAAAACCAAATACCGCAACAGACTCGATGCAGAAGCTGATATGAGGATTCAACTGTCCTCTATAAAGCCAGACATAAAAGAACTATGTAAAAATAGGAAACAAGTCCATGCGTCCCACTAACAATGAAGTTTGTTTTTATAATATTTAGCAATTATTTGTTGATAAATAAATGATTTTATTGAAGAACAAATAATTTCATTCTTTCTTTTTGTTTATATTTATTTATATAAACTAAAATACTAAAAATAAAATATATTTAAATACATATAAATAAATATATATATATATATATATATATATATATATATATATATATATATATATATGTATACATATGCACATACATATGCTTATTGAACCAGTGGGGTTCCGTGGAAATTTGTATGCCTTTGGAGGGCTCCGCCGCTCAAAAAGTTTGAGAACCGCTGGTCTAGTCAATACTCCTGGTCGCAACTTTAAATGGCTTTATCTATTTTTCAGTTCTTTAAGAATACTGGCGATGGCTGTAAAAGGCAACAACAGTCAGAATAAATCAGTGAATTGTGGTAAGCATTACTCTAACTGCAGGACGTAATAATTATATTATATTAATAATTTTCTATTATTTTTCGCTTTGAAAGCCCAACTTATCAATTTTCGATTAAAAGGATTCAGTTTTTCAATATACTTTTATTTTATCCTTCGTCACTTATCCATATTTGGATTTATCGCATTCTTCAACTTTTTTGTAGATAATTCTTTTACCGAAAAATCCAATTCGTGGTCGGATTGCTCAGATTTTGACGATCCAACGTATCATCCCGAACGCACAAAAAGGCAACTCACACAAAATTGGATAGTTGATCATCACTCAATGGACGCAGAAAATATTGTAAACAAAAAAGTTAAAAGATACAATAGATGACCTGCATCGTCGCCCAAGTTGACAAACAATTTACAATTAAATGAGGCTGGTTTTGCAAGTAGCATATCATCTTCAGTTGGTTTAATTATTCCATATAAACCTTTAATAAACAAAATTCCGCTAGAGGAACGTAGTCCAAACAAAATTGAAACGGAATATAAGACTCTACAAAATAATTCAAATATTAAAGGAAACGTGTCAACTGATACAACGCTGACGATAATAGAATCATCTGAGAATGAGTATGACTCTTTAATCGTTGAGACGTTTGGTGGAAGCCCAGAAATTCCATATATTCCGCCCATTTTTAATAACTTTATACAAAATAGTGACAAAATATATCAATTAGAAAACTCTGATCCACGTAGTAAAATAAATTCAGTGAAAATGGCACAACAGAATTTATGCTCTAAATATGTAAATAACGCATTAAATAAACAAAAAAAGAAAAGAACAGAATGCAAATTTTGTAGAATCAGTGTCACCAATTTTGAACGTCATTTAAAAAGGCACCACCTAGAAGAAAAGGAGGTTCAAGATTATTTGAAATTTCCTAGTAATACTAAAGAAGGCAAACAAATGAGAAGGAATATTTTAGCATTATTACGATATGAGACAAAATTCGAAAGTTTTGTGCAAAATGAAAATTCTAATACAGAAAAATTGCCATGTGCTCATTGTAGACGCATCATTTCAGTAAACTATTTAAGAAGACATTACAAAAAATGTATTGTAAAGCCAATTAATGAAACTGGTAGAAATGTACGACATCGGGCAGCTTCTCAGACCTTAGTTGCTTGTGCTACTGAGCATACGAATATAACAACAACGTTAAGAGTAAAAAACGAGGTGTTCAGTAGAATGGCTACTGACGAAATCGGATATTTAGCAAGAAAAGACCAATTAATTCGACACTTCGGTGAATATTACCTAAAAAAACATAAACGCGCTCAGATTTCAATAGCTTGTTCGAATAAAATGAGAGAATGCTCTCGATTACTCATTGAAATGCGTCGACGTATTGGAAATCCGAATTTGTCTTTTTATCAAATGCTCATTCCTAACTTATTTGATGATGTTGTTTTATCCGCTAAAGCAATAAGTGGATATAAAGACAAACAGAAAATGTATACCGCTCCCAGTCTTGCCTTACATATGTGCACTACTTTACAACAAGTATGTGAACTAACCACAAATTTGTTATTAAAGAGATGTCCTGAGTTTAAATGCGTAAATTTTGAAGAGAGATTAAAAGAAATAAAAAGATTTCGATTTTTGGTACAAACTCAATGGAGTAATGAAGTATCTTCCCTAGCACTTAAAGATTTAGCCGAAAAAAAATGGAATAAACCCGTAATATTGCCATTAGCAAAAGATATCATTAAATTTCGAGATCATATTTTGGATTCCGCAAATACATCTGTTACTTTCCTAAAACAAGACAATGCCGACACAACAGCTTTTAAGAAACTAGTTAATGCTTCATTAGCATTTACAATTCTCTTTAATCGCAGAAGAATCGGCGATGTCCAATACGTTGAAATTAAATCTTATTTAAACAATTATACGGCAAATAATCAAACCGAATATCTAGAACAGTTGTCAGAATCAGAAAGAACACTGACTAATAGTTATAAACGTGTAGTAGCGGGTGGAAAAGGTAGCAGAGCAATAGTAATTTTATTTCCTCCAATTGTTCAAGAATATATCCACCTATTACTTGAAATAAGGAATAACACAGACATTGTGCCGCACCAAAATCGTTATTTATTTGCGTATCCTGGAGTCACCGATCATTCAGTGATATTGGGTTAGAGGAGATGTTGTTTTAAAAAAATTTGCGAAATCTAGTGGAATTGAAAATCCAGAAGCTATGACATCAAACCGATTACGAAAACAAATTGCTACTTTAATGCAAATAATAAATTTGCCTAAAGATGATTATTCCCAGTTTGCCAAATTCATGGGACATGCCGAGAAAACGCATAAACAGTTTTATGAAATTACACAAGATGCTTATCAAACGGCGAAAGTTGGAAAGTTATTGAACTTGTTTGATCAGGGGAAAGGAATGGAGTACAGAAATATGGATCTGGCAAAAGTTGACATTAACCCCGATGAAGTGTTAGCCGAATCTGAAAACGAAATAGAGAATAATGAGGATTTTACACCAGGACCAAGTTGTGAAAATAACGAAGAACAAAATACTTCAAGATCTAGGAGTCTTTTGAAAACAAAAAATGTAAGTTGCAGAGTGAAATGGACTCAACAGCAAAAAAATATAGTTACGTCACATTTCAAAAATCACATTAAAAACAAAAGAGCTCCTAAAAAAAATGAATGTGAAAAATTAATATTGGACCACAAAGATATCCTAAACAACCTAGATTGGGTTCGAGTGAAGACTTATATATATAATACGTATTCTCAAAAAAAATCTTAAGCTACTTGTCGTATAGATTCACTTCTGATTGCCAATATTAGTTAGTCAAATTTTGTTATTATCAAATAATAGCGCAAAAACCATAATTGTTTTGCCAGTAGTTTAAGTGTTTTGTTTCAATTTATTATTCATAGGAACTTGACAAAATATAATCAAGTTAATGAAATTACTTGTAAAGTATCTAGCCTGCTGGTAAAATATTTAGGAATTTTTAACTCTTAATTAATAAAACGATAAGTTTTGCAAATTAATATTGGTCATTACCAGAAGTAGATTACATTTTTATTATTATTATACAACTGACAAAATATGAATAAATAAATTTGTTATTTTTTAAAAGTGAGATGTAGTAGAATTCCCTTACATGCCCGAAAGATTTTGGATTTTTTTATATTTGATTTTTAAATTGTTTGTTATATGTATATAAAAATAATATTCTCTTTGTTATAAAGAAAACTAGGTTTTTGTTATATTTAAAATAATATTCTGTTTGTTGTAAATAAAACTAACGTTTTTTATATTTAAAATAATATTCTGTTTGTTAGAAAGAAAAATAAGGTTTTTTTATAATTAAAATAATATTCTGTTTGTTCTAAAGAAAAATATAAATTTTTTAAATAATATTGTTTGTTCTTAATAAAAATAAGGTTTTATATATCTAAGATAAAATTCTGTTTACTCTAAAGAAAAATTAGGCTTTTTTTATATTTAAAATATTATTGTTTGTTATAAATTAAAAAAATAATGAAATATTGTGCATCTATTATATGTGGGTAAATTGAATAATAACACCCCAATTTCACCTTTAGTTAACACAACATTAATTACCTATCTAAAATACGCAAATTCCAAATACAATTTATTATCATATCGCCTATATCCCACTTAATGGCAGGGTAGTACCCAATAGTGTCGGAGTCGGCCGCACAGAGAACGCCATAGGCATTGTTCGAAACGGTCGCCTGAAAATAACACCAGTCGAGTAATAAATCATCTCTCGGCCTAATAAAGATTATGGTAGTCAATAAAATACTTAATGTTTATTGCAGGGGGACAGTTCATTGGCTACCTACCGTCACTCATTTTCCACTGTACCAAAAAAAGGTATTCTTCTGTATGCAAAATGTAGGTAGTCAGGGCCGCAGCATCGTATTATGCAAAGTATTCGCGCGCACGTACCGTCGACCGAAGGCGGCGACCGCGAATCAGCTTAATTTTTCTTGCTCTTCAAATTTATGTCAATAATAATATTGAATATGAATTTGTGAAAAGGGCACAAGTCATCGAATTTAAAAACAATTTATTTATTTGGTTATA
Organism: Othius punctulatus; assembly: GCA_951805005.1. Classification (NCBI taxonomy): domain Eukaryota; kingdom Metazoa; phylum Arthropoda; class Insecta; order Coleoptera; family Staphylinidae; genus Othius; species Othius punctulatus. The sequence continues at coordinate 37,276,464 of OX638146.1, forward strand.
CGCATATCTTAAATAATTACCTAATTGAGGCGCGTGTGCACGCTTTGCAAGATTAAAACAAAACATTTCGAATCTCGTATCTCTTTCCGAAATAGCACAAAAATCATAAGTAATACGTTTGGAAGGTCCCATGTTTTAAACTTTATACTTATAATTGGGTGTCGAAGTTTATATTTGTAAGGTTTTCAAATTTCAAAAATAAAAAATATTAAACTTATACATGTTTTATTAACGAGTTTTCAAATTCCGCTGTATTCTGGAATCAATCAATTCCGAAAGAGCAGTGTCATTCCAAAAGTTTGACAGTTCCGTGATCATTTTATCTACAAAATTGTTATCTAAATAAATTTCTAAAATTTCTGTATCAAGATTTGTGTATAAAATAAGATAACATTTAATTTTTTTACATATATATAGCTGACCTTGTATTTGGTACATATAAGAATGATTCTTTTTTAATTTTATACAATTTTGCTCATCTACAAAAACACATAAATTGTTTTTTTCATTTAACGCATCTCTAATTTTTTTATCTCTAATGCTATACAAACATTTTACTTCTACTAAACATTCATTATCTATTATCCCGTCAGGGCTAGCACCTAAAAATTTATAATTTTCACATATAAAAACCGCACTCTGATACTTCCTTGCCACTTATTTTTTTGAATTGTTGAATTGCCTTTGATTCATTTTCAATGCCATATTCCGTGGATGGCGTTCGTATCAACTCATTTTTAAAAAATAATTCTTTTAATATATTGTCGGTTGGTGTAGTTTTTCGTCTCTTGCAAATCCGTCCAAACGTTGAAGCTGTAATTTTATTTTTCCTCCATTCAAACCACTTTATATTTTTTATCTGTCCTCTAGTTTCCTTTTCAACTTCTTCGATGTTGACCTCTTCCATGGCCAATAAAAATTCGTATTTTTTTCCCTCAAAAATACGCTGGGGCATATCTGGTTCTGCCGGTTGAGAACCATAATCCACGTCTTCATCCGCTTGTTTGTTTTGTTTTGTATAATATTTTTTACTTTGTGATAATTTATTTTTTCTTTTGATGCAAAATTTTTCTAAAAATTGTTTATTTTTGATACTTGATAATTTATGAAAATCATACGAATTGTTATAGTTTAAACCCGCGCCCACGCATCTATTTTGGTATACTCCTCTTTGTATAAGATTGGACCTTTTCCCTCCTGTGAATTTTGCAACAGTGGCCATAAAACGCTCCGCATGATTTGTGGTTACATTATGCGTAAGCCTATCCGCTTTCGTACATATTCTGTCAATCAAAACCCCAATCTTTGACCATGCTACAGAATCCTTTATCATGTTAAAATCTGGGGCAAAATCTGGGGCAGGTAAATTGGCCTTGCATTGCAAATTTTCACATTTTGCGTGATTTCCAAATATATGAAATGGCGAATTTCTGGCAGCCTTTTGAATATCCTCCACTGATTTATTTTTCGACAAAATTGACCTAATGTATTTAGAATAAGTTGTAACCTTTTTCTTTAAGATTGTGCGAGCTATTCTATCATTACAGGTGTCTTTAATAATTTTGTACAAGCCACTTGTAAAACATTTTGTGACATGATTGGCACATTCCAGTTTAATAACTGACCGACCATAAGGTACCCTCTCCTTTATTTTGGAATATACACTGCTATCTCCATCACCAATAAAATATTTGTACCGAAGACCGTACTCTAGTTCACTAACTGAAAACCCGCTAACTATTATTTCTTGTTCCATGCTTGTTGATGTACCGGAATGGTTTTTGAAACATCTATGTTCTTTTTTTGTTGTGCTGCATACATAGCAAAATTTATTTTTCACTCCTAAGTAAATTAATTTTTTTGTCCGTTTTCCTATTATGCAGGCAACTCCTGACAACGAAGAAAAACTGTGGCCGTAAGAACGTCGGGCCCATCCGCCATCTACAATTACGGTAATAAAAGGAATGTTGTCTTCAATATCATTTGCTTCTATTGCAAGCTCTTTTTCTTTTAACGCATTTTTCCTCATGTCTTCCATTAATAATATCTCCCACTCTTGGTGAAGATTCTGCTCATTTTTTTTAAATGTTTGTTTTTCCATAAACGGAGTGTCCATGATGGACAACAATTCATTTCCCTGATCATAGCCACATCCGATACTTGAAAGGCCCCAAACAATATCTTTATTTATTGAGGAATCTGGTGGATGTGTTGAAATCGATACAGATGTTTCACAAGCATTGCAGAAATATCCTATATGCGAAGTCATTCCATTTCTGAATTCATTTTTTATCACCATTTTTCCAAAAATGCATCTTTTATTGTGATTTACAATTTTCTCAAATTGGCTCAGAAAGTAGCTAATGTCAACTATTCGCGTTCCATACAGTTTTGTCCCATTATTTTCTTCCACCTCCACCTCCATCGGTTTCAATGGTTCCGGTGATGGTAAACTACACATAAAATAAACAAATAATCATAAATTCATTTGTTGGTAATTACATTTTGTATAAATTTTATTTTAACTATTTCTTGTATTATATATCAAATAAAAAAGTTATCATAGAATGTAATCTTCTCTTGACACTTTATCGACTTTCGCGGTTTAATGGCACTTGTTTAAAAACAGTTCAGTTCAACAATTTGTTCATATAAAATGATTTGTTCGCAATAAAATTTTCTATAGCTTTTCTATATTTTCGCTGTAATTTTCAGATTCCGAAAAATTGAACATTCGATGTAATACACTACCAAAATATGCATTTATATACAGGGTGTCCCACGCAACTCGTTAGTTAACAGATTAGGGGTTCTTCGTGAAATTAAGATTTGAAAAAATTCACACCAAACGTGGATTGATTACATCCAATATTATGTATACAGTTTATGGGTACCTGATGGAGGGAAAATTATTATTATTCATTGTTTCAAAACTGGCAAAATTAATTTCCAATGTGTCATTCTTTTTTAACTCGAAAGAATTGAGATTAAAATGAGTGTACAAACAAGAAATAATTAATTTATTCGTCATACATGGCCAGTACGACAGAGACAACAACAGAGAATGTCGCAGCACATGCCGAACAGTGCTTACATGTTAATGGTCATCATTTCGAACAATTATAATTTTTTGTCGCTCATTTTTGTTTCAGTTCTTGTATTTAATTATTAAATATGAAAATTATTTTATTTCACTCTTTTTTTAAATTTTGTTTTGTTTGTAATTTGTAAGTATGGATAAGTTTCATTGAAAATTCTGCAAGTTCTCTCATCAATTCTGTCGCACTGTCTATGTATGACGAATAAATTCATAATTTTTTGTTTTGTATACATATTCATTTTGATCTCGATTCTTTCGCGTTAAAAAATATTCACACATTGGAAATGAATTCTGCCCGATTTGAAACAATGAATATTGACACTAGGCTACTATGGCGCACGTGCGAATAGTATAGGAGGTATTCTATTGTGAAGAAATTCCGGGAGGAAACATATTTCGAAATAACTCAAAAACCATTTGCTCTAGGTATAGGATTGCATAATACTTTTTTGTAGTAAATTGTCTTGCTAATAGCCATATGATATAAAATATTGGTCGTTCCATTTGAAAAAATTAAAATATGATGTTTCTAAGTGGGCACTGAAATATTGACATTTTTTAAATAGCTATTGTCAAAATTTACAGATTTCAATTTTTTTAATTGTAGAGTGATCTATTAATTGGAATTGGCCATCAACTTTGTAATTTAAATGAAACACTCTGTGTATTTTTACATATTCAGTTTGCTCGTTCAATTCTGAACAAACTGTTCATACTTCATTTGTCAATGTAGTAGTATGTAAAATATCGACATATAAGAATTATTGTTACATTAATCCGCCCACCCACTTTTTATAGTTAAATTAATACTATAGTAATATGTACTTACTTGTTAAAATATTCCACATGAGCATCCTCGGGAACGTAGTCACTAACATTCAAAATATTGTTCAGAATACGTTTCCTTGCGTGCCATTTTCTAGCGGCCTTCGCTTGCTTTCCGCGCTTATTTGTTTTTGCAATACTGCGCGGCATTTTTAAGAATTCGAAAAAGCAGATTTGCTATCACGAAATCGGCGAAATCAATCCGGAGGCAGGCGAAGTCAAAATATCGTATTGAAGCAGTCCAGTCAGGTGAGGTCAAATTCTAAGTCCAATCCGGGGGCAGGCGTAGTAAAAAATATTGCAAAAATCCAGTAGTCCAAAATAAAATTCAAATACGAATCCAGGGGCAGGCGTTGGTCGAAAAATAAAAAATCCAAAATCCAAAGGCAGGCGAAGTCGGTATAGAGAGGGAAACGTAATCCAGGGGCAGGCAAAGTCGATATAAAAGTTGAAACAGTTTCTAAGCTAAATACGCAACGCACAACTAGATGCAAACGAGACAAACTAGTGACTGAATTGCTGCGTCAAATTTGCACCCCGACCTAGACTGTATTTACCTGCGAAGGGTATTTACGGTACGGATTACGATCCATTAGTAGCTGCGAAAACATCGAGTTTCTTCGAATTTTGTAATAACGATGGTACGACCTGACAATGCATCTAACGATACACTTATGTGAATTTTATTTACTGCAATTTATAGGACGATTTATTCATGATATATCGTAGGAAAGAGTGAGACGCATCATTATAATGTAAGTTCATTCTGGAATTTCAAAGTTAGATATATTTACAGGTAATATTTATCAATCCCTGTTATATTATGTACATCATAGCAGGACAAGGGATTTTTGTTTTGTGAGGACGCTTTCAAGCCTGATCGTGGGACCAGAAAAGAAAGGTTGTAAGTTTCCCGCCCTCTTACTCGGAATTAATTAAATTAATCAAAATATAATTTTCATGTTCATATGTTTATATAAAAGTGTACCACATCGTTATTATAGAGCTCCCTTTTCACATGAAATCACAAACTGATAAATAAAACTGCTGTGATTTATTATATCACTAAACCCAGTGCAATAAAAATAACACCCATTGTCCACAATGGTGCCTTAAACCTGTCACAATGTTCCATCTCTTTCTTAAGAGCTCTTTATCATAATCGCAAAAATGCATATTACAAACTCCTAAGTTTCTCTTAAATGGCTTGACAAAATTTTCGCGGAAATATAGCAATGGATTCGTGGGTGTACTGTCAAGGTGTGGTAAATGGATGATCAAATTTGTCCGATTAGAATTTGAGTTATAACACAAAAACCACAATTTTTGTGATTTTAGTCCTCTACCAGTCATGCTGTCGTCCATTAATTATTAAATAAATACATTATTTTTAGTCCAATCACTACCGAATTTTGATATGACTTAGCTACAACACTATTTTCATATAATAAAAAAAAAATGAGTCCCTAAAATAATTATTTTTTCCGGAACATAAGTGTTAGTAAAGACATCGATATCTTAGAAAGTATTATCAATAAAATTACAAAATTCACATGTACCAGTCAGTGTTCATGTATATTATGTAATACTTAAAAATCGCAATTAATTATCGGTCCAGTTTTGAGAAACAACTGCTAAAATATCACTATCACCCTACCCTTAATATAATATTTAGTGTAGTACAGATGTAGAAGCGTTGTTGCCAATACTTGGAGCCAAACTCGAACGGTGAACGCATGGAGTCGACCTGTAACTACATGTATCAACCACATATATATGTATAAAACCGATGCGCCACCTGGGGAAAGAAAACTGAACTGTGGTGTATATGAGTATATGTATTGAGACAATTTTTACCTCCGACCAAAAATTTGCCAGAATAAAGAGGAAGTCGAAATTCGCATAGAAAACCTAAAAAATCATGTAAAACGTGTTCGCCTCCGAAATCGGAGGCGAACACGTAAAATCGGAGGCAAACTCAACCGGATCGTATAACATTTGGAGGTGTATAGGAACTAATTGCACATATATATATATATATATATATATATATATATATATGTTCATGTGTATGTTTTCACGGACGAAATGTGTTTGAACATGTTCCGGGTCTCCTAACACTCGAGAAGAATCCACCAGAAGATGGCAAATGCGATTTTGCCGAAACGTCGTGAAAAAGGTCCTTTTCAGGACACACAAAACAGTACACGGAGGTTCAAAGACCCGGAACATGTTCAAACATATATATATATATATATATATATATATATATATATATATATATATATATATATATATATATATATATATATATATATATATATATAGGGCCGCGCCGCCCTTCGGCTGCGCCTGTGTGCACGACCTATAAAGCGCCTCTATAATTTTTGAAAATATAGAAAATCCAGGTAGAGGAAATTACAAAAATAAAAGTCGTATAACATAACATAACATAAATTTCTTGTTAAACATGTTTACAAAATGGTCATCATAATAATAAAAACACAAATTAAAAAACAAATTAAATTATTTCTACTCTTCTCGTTTTTCTAGTTGCGAAATCCATAATAATATTATGTATATCTATGCGCTCTAATATGCTATCTTCTATAGATATTGTAGCCAAATGTGACAATCTTTCCTGGCTCATTGTTGAGCGCAGGTAATTTTTTATTAACTTCAATTTCGAAAATGATCTTTCTGCGCTCGCTACCGTAACTGGCATTGTTAATAAAATTCGTAGAGATATTGTGATATTAGGGCATACTGCTGTCAAATTATTTAAAAATATAAATTCTAGTATTTTAACCACATCATTGTCCATTTTTTTAAAAAGGGACTGACATGACAGAACTTCCTCACACAAATCGTCGGCATCTATATCGGATGAATTATTGGCAGACAGTTTTTCCTGCAAACGAGTGCAGTTTGTGATTAACTGGTTTTTATCTTGTATATCGCTTAGTTTAAATAAAAAATAAAACACGTCATTATGAGTATTCAATAATTCAAATCTTTCATCCACCGAGGATAAAGCCTGATCTAAAATATTAAAAAATACATTGACTTTGAACGCTATTTTCGGATCCATTACAGGCTGATTTTCGTGTTCATAATCAAATTGTTTTGGAGTTTTACGCCGTCTTAGCGGTCTGGATATTTCGAATTCAATATCTATACCTAATATTTCCGCAGTTTTTTTGGCATTATTTACAATATTATCAAAGTTGTCATCATTGCGAAATTCTTTTAAAAATGTCTTTAAATTAGATCAAGCATATAAAGCAACTTGCATATTCATACATATTTGTTGATTGAAGGATTTTACTTACAAAAATTTTTTTTTTCAGTACGTCATGCCAAACATATATTGAGCAAATAAACGTAAATGAAGATATTTTTTCTGCCAGACATTTAGCGTCACACTTTGATTTTTGTTCTATGGATTCATTTTCCATTTCGCATAAAGCATCATAAATTTCTGGCAAATTAATAAATAAAGGTTTTATGGCATCTATTCTACTGGACCATCTTGTTTCGGACAGCGGTTTTAAAGTTAGGTTCCCAATGTATTTTTTTAATAAATCCCATCTCTTCGTGGAGGCTTAAAAATATTTGTATAATTCCTGCACTGTACTGAAAAAACCGGTTGTGTGATAATTTAAATTAGCTGCGTCGTTTACTATTAAATTTAAACTGTGAGTAGCGCAGGGTACATAAAATGCACGGGGGTTTATACCTAGCAATCTTTTTTGGAGACCATTGTTTTTGCCGCGCATATTAGAGCCATTATAATAACCTTGTCCCCTTAAATTGTTTATATCTAAATTATTATTTTCTAATTCTCCCGTTATGAATGACGTTAAGCCAGCGCCAGTTATGTCTTGTAACGGTCCCGAAATAGCGTTGGCAGAAACTGCTTTTTAATAATTAACTGGCGTATAGACCTGCACGGTAGGCAACCATGCTTGCATTTTTTTGGGGAGAACTCAATTGACTCGTGCCCAGTATAGATCGTGCCAGAAGAACCGTTGCAGATAAGGTATATCACCATCCGGTTTACGGGAATAATCAACGGTTCTCAGCTAACCACCCTTGAGGGGAATTGAGGCACCGAGTACGGGGCAGAGAACACGCTCATAACACCTGAGTAAGTAGTTATTTCTTTTCCTCTTCGTGAAGCCACGTGTCCGGCCATTTTGACTAAGGCCATGTGCTTTGTAGGCGTTTGGCTACGGGCTAAACAGCTCGGCCAAAACCATTCTTGGCTGGAGGCCGCGGATCAAGCACCAGGCGTCCACGACGCGAAACCGCCGACATCCCGGAGCTGAACCCAGCCACCGACGAGACAACCAGATAACCAGGCCAGATAACCAGATCCAAATATATATATATTTTTTTGTGTGCTCGATTGAGCCATTTGTTTACATAAATTCAAAATGTAATTTTTAATTTGGGTAGCGAGTATAGTTATAATTTCGTTTTGAATTTTATCTCCAAGATAAGTAGGCATATTCTTAAATTCCGAATCATTGGTTGTGCGGCGTATATGTTCCATCATCGTAGGATCGAATTTTCCCAACATTTCCATGCATTTTAAAAAATTGCCATTATTACGGTCGAATAATTTGCTGCTCTGGCCGCGAAACGCCATATTTTGGGTACTCAAAAATTGTACCACATATATTATTTTTTTAATGACTTCATACCATCGCTGCTTTTCGACTTCTATAAGCTTTTGTTGAATATTATCGATAGTCGTTTTATTTTTAAAAGACTGACACAGATCTGTCCATTTTTTATAGCTAGTAAAATGTACAGAACTTTTCTCATGTCTGTTCAAATACAGAGCTAAATGTTGCCAATTACTTAATCCCTGGCAAAATTTATTATTTTTCAATTCAAATAGCTTGCAACAGAAACAAAAAACTTCATTTTTGGCCACTGAATAGAGCAGCCACTCTCTATGATACTTTTCGCCATTTAATAATTGCCTGTTATAATAATATGTAGAAAACCTTCGACCCGAAGAGTCACGCGGAAAATCATGATGCTTTATTTGTTTAGGTGGATTCTCAACCAAATATTGCATCAATGTAGTATTTAAAACTTCTGGCCAGAGTCCAGGATCATCTTTGCAAATTGTTGGTGTCAGCGGCAACGATGGTTTTTGCGGCGATGGCGGTGTTTGAATTGGGGGTGACGAAGTTACTTCATCGGCGTCATCTAATATTTGTCCCCCGTCAGCGATCATGACGTCTGAAAATTATCCACAACGTGGAATCATTACCACCACCAAAGCAAATACCTCTTAAATAAACTTAAATAAACGCGCCATAGTAATATTATGATATTCAAAATTTCCCAATTTTACTATCATACTTGAATAAACAGAGTCGGTATTTAATTGTGTTGTTTTATTATTAAGGGGTAATTTAATATTATAAGACTTATAAGATTATAAAAAACTCTTACCACTGCACGAATCGAATTTTTCAATTCTTTCAGCACCTTCATCTATAGGTTTATCTGTCTCAAAACTCTCAGATGATTGTTTGGAAGTGGATTGCATGGGCGCAAAATAATTACTTATTTTCGTTGTATTTTTATCTCGTTCTTCTTCTCGTTTTCTCTTTCTCATTAGATTTTGATAACCCGATAATTTCTTTTTTTTACCTTGATCACGCATCGTGAAAACCCGTTAAATAAAATCGACAATGTAATAAATAAAATCAATTTAGTATACAACAAAGTATTTTTATAAGGCAGGTATAGATGAATGACTTAACTGAACAAAATCAAACTAATAACTGGAAGTGCACCTTCTTTCAATAATGCGTTTTGTTTGTTTTATTTATTAATAAAATTCGGTAATTCCCCGCCCCAGTCTCACGCCGGCGCCGCGCCGGTCGATTGCTGCTAACGTAGAGACAACTCTGGGCAGAGAATATACTAAAGTGACTCTGGGTCCTTTTCATTTTTAATGCAGACTGAATACAATCCAAACAATAATGAGAGTGTTTGTATAATGCGGTTTGTTTATTTTCTTTATCGGCAAAATTCGGTAATTCCCCGCCGACTCGGCCATCGACGCACGCGCGCCGGGTCCATAGGCAACAACGATAAAGCAGACAACTTTAAATGTTTACAGCGCAAAGTTCAAATAATGCAAACTTAAACCATAGACGTGAACTTGGTTGCAGAGATATAAAGAAGTTAGAAATGAAATTTGGTTGAAAAAAAAAGTTTTTAATTTCTTAATGACTCCGCTCCGCGCGTGAGGCGCCAAAGGGGTCCCGCGGCGCCCCTGCCGCCCTGGCGCCTGTGTGCGGCGCACACATCGCACACATGGGCGGCGCGGCCCTGTATATATATATTTCTTTCTTGCGTTGAATACATTTTCTGTCAATAGTTTTGACAATTCAAATGATCAAGTGCATGTAATTTTATGCAACCAAAGTTACATGCACGTGTAACTTGATCATTTTAAATGTCCAAACTATTGATAGAAAATGTATTCAACGCAAGAAAGTGTTTAAATAGGTCACTTTCACAAATGAGTTACTATTTCGCGATTAACAGTTGATGATTTCTATTTGAACAGGAAAGATGGGATTGGGTCTCAGGATAATTCTTGCGTTGAATACATTTTTTGTCAACAGGTTTGGCATTTCAAATGATCGAGTTGCAGGCGCGTGTAATATTGGTTGCATAACTGGTTGCAATTGATACTGTCGTTTTAAAACTGAACATAGCCAATGTTCAGAAATTAAAAAAACGCGCGGTATATACAACGTGTACCTAAATGATTGCAGTTACGTAATCACTTCAATTCAATTGTGCCGCCTTTCGAATATGTATACCGTACTATTTGAGAACTGTCACTGTCAACCATACCTGTCAACTGTCAGACAAAATAATAACAGTAGTTTGTTAAAATGTACACTGATCAGAAGAACACTTTTATTATTGAGGCTTACTTTCGTAATGGACTATTTGAAAATGGAGAATGGACTGATTCAATTCCTGAGTGCATTCGGGATTTTCAACACAAGTTCCCTGACCACCAATTTGAATTCTCGGTTTTGTCAACACATATTTCACGAATAGTGCACCGTTTCAGGGAAACTGGTAGTGTTCAGAAAGGGAAATCCTCAAGCAGATCTTCAGTATCGGGAGAGGTTGTTGCAGATATTCGTGAACGACTCGAAGTAAGCCCTCAAAAGTCAATTCGTAAATTGGCTATGCAAGTTGGAATTCCCTCGAGCACCTGCCATAAAATTGTGAGAAATAGGTTGAATTTACACCCTTATAGGGTCTCAGTGGTGCAAGAATTGTTGCCAGTAGACCCTCAACACCGATTGAGTTATTGCCGATGGTTTATGGAAAATTTAAATGACGATCGATTGCTCGATTTAACATTTTTCAGTGATGAGGCTTGGTTCCACCTATCAGGATATGTTAATTCGCAAAACTATAGGTGCTGGCATGCTGAAAACCCTCATCTTTTTGTGGAAGCACCACTACATCCTCAGAAGGTTGGAATTTGGTTGGCTGTGTCTCGCCGTAGAATAATTGGGCCTATATTCTTTCATGACACAATAAACGGTGAGAGTTATCGGCAACAAATTATCCAGCCTTTCATAGAACAATTAGATGATGAAGAATTGCAGAACGGATATTTCCAACAAGATGGTGCAACAGCTCATACAGCCAGAGCAACGTTAGCCTATCTGCAAGAATTTTTTGATAATAGACTAATTAGTCAAGGACTGTGGCCGTCACGCTCTCCAGATCTAACTCCACTGTACTACTCAATTTTTGGATTTCTAAAAGATAGAGTTTTTCGAAGAAGATTGCATACGTTGGAAGAGTTAATGGCAGAAATCATAAATGTTTGCCAAACCATAACTTCTCAAATGTTAATCAACATTTTTAACAATAAAAAAAGACGAGTGCAAATGTGTTTACAAGCAAATGGTACACATTTTCAACATCTGCTTTGGTTATAAATTTTATTTATTAATTGTTTTGTAAATCTTTACTTCTTATGATTCCGTTTATTAAATAAATTACTTTGATTACTTTAATAACTACATGTGATTGTTTTATTGTCTGCTACTCCTCAATTTGCAATAGTAAAACGTTATTGTCTGCTAGTCCTCAATTTGCAATAGTAATACATTTTGTAACATTGTCAGATTTAAAGCAATTATTAGCTGCGTCGCAGCTCGTTTATTTAATTAATTCCTGCATGATTTTCAGTTTACAGCATGTTTGTGCTGAAGAGTATTCTGCCACACTTGGGATGTTGCCTGTGAGGACTTAATTTTCATGCATATCTGGTTATTTTTATGTGCACACAATTTAAGAATAACCTCGACTTTAAAAGTAAGGTTATGTAGATAATGCACATTCAAATTCGTGGGCCCTAAGTAATTCTTCATTGTAGTCTGTTCATGTGCTTGGAAGCCACAAATATTGTTGAAACTAATAATAATTTAGTATTTGAGTAGTGAAATATCGACTGACAATTGAGATTTCAATTGCATGAAGATAGCTTTTAATGCCATTTCATGAGTAATGAGTGAGATGTATCTTTAAATAATTCTTCATTGTTGTTTTTTCATGTATTTGGAAGCCACAAATATTGTTGAAACTAGTAATAATTTCGTATTTGAGCATTTAAATATGAAATTCCACAATAAAAATTAGAATAGCATGAAGATAACTTTTATTGCCACATTCATGTCTAATGAGTGTAAATGAAGTTGCCTATGTCCAAGATTGAACTATTTAACTAGAGCGGCACAAAAATAATTTACATGGTTACGTAACTGCAATCATTTAGGTACACCTTGTATATAGGATTTTAAGCAAATTTATGTGAATAGCTTTGGTTTTATAAAATATAGAGTTTTCACTTTTTATTATGTGTTATTATAATTATGTATTTTTATAAGTAAATATTTTATATATGTAACATGTTGTTTAAATATAAAATTCTAAGTATCTATTAGAATGTATAGGATTTTAATCAAATTTATATAAAGAACTTTGATTATATAAAATGTATAGTTTTCACTTTTTTTTATTATGTAATGTATTGTATTGTATAATTATGTATTGTTATAAATAAATACTTTAGACATGTAACTTCTTCTTTAATTACCCCATTTTAACCAATTACAGGAAAACCGATATCTTTATAGGTGAAGCCTTCATTACAAAATGTCGTCTGGTGTTAAAACGCATAGAGTCAACAGATGATAGCAGATTGCATGATGATGGCTTAATTCAAATCTAGCGCGTAATTCGGCATGACAAGGTGGTCAGAGACCGAGGCTGTCCCCTTGCAGGCTCTACTCAACCACGGTCCTGTCTGGCGTTGGTCGTCTCCCGACCTAGGGAGAGTGGAGGGGATTCACCTTTTTCTCGTTTGGTATCTGGTCAGGTGCTCGCTGTAATTTCTTCGTATCAACAGTACGCTCGTCTCCCATGGCTCGTCAATACACTCTGATTATTTCAATATCAAATGAAGAATAGTGTTAATATATCTACGATTAATTCGCTCACATGTAGGTAGCCCAACGTGCACAATCAACTCAGCATAATTCAAAATTGGTGCGCTGCCAAAACTACACATAGGCAACCCCACATACCGTCAACAAGTCCTCTTGGCCCATAGGCACCCCGTTGTACAAAAACAAAATGGCGGAAAGTAGCGAGAAATAGTCCCATGTATTTCTTATGGGGAAATTGGCCCCATATCGGTTTTGCTACACTACTTACGACCGAGCTGGCCGATGACTTATCATAACGGTTTGGTATCTTTATATCAGTAACCTTAATATGGGGCACTGTGAGAACACCGGAATGAGAAATAACGTCAGGGGAATTACACAAAATCGCGAGTGTGCGAAATTTTAATATAAATAGCATGGTTTTGCATGCGAAAAGTTTATTTGGCCGTTATTATCTTCGTCAATAGTATACGCGAATATCATTATAAAGAGTATTATCCGATTTGTTTACAAGTTACCGTTTTCAAAATGATATTAATTATTTCGAAATTGAGTAGTAATAATCAGTGCATTCCTCCCAAAGTTACCAAAAACAAATACCCCGCTAAATTGTTTATAATTTGCGTTACCAAAATCATTTTCCTTCTCAATATATTGTTGGCATCAAAGCAAAAAGAGCGTGGCCGTAACAGTATATGCAGTTCTTAGAGAGCTCTATTAATTTCTGGTATACGCTTTATAAGCGGTGCCGTAGAGATTAATAAAGTAATCTTTCCGGTTTCATTCTCGTTCAGACAGGATAATGCTACCATGCTGCCTGTTGTGTTACCTTAGTAGACATGATTAACAATTCCCTTCACATGCTAACAGACGTCATAAAAATATCAATTAAAATTAAATGCGTAATATCATTTGAATTTCCTCTTTAATAAAATATTTTCAAGTACAAATTTTATCAGAAAATGTGGAGGTTAATAAAGTAATCTTTCCGGTTTCATTCTCGTTCAGACAGGAGAATGCTACCATCTCAAATTGTGTTTACCTTAGTAGACATGATTAACAATTCCCTTCACATGCTAACAGACGTCATAAAAATATCAATTAAAACTTAAATGCGTAATATTAGTTGAATTTCCTCTTTAATAAAATACTGTCATTATAATACTATTCAGGGAATAAGTATAAATTATTAAAATATAACCTAAATAATATCTCTTCACTAAAGTGGCGAAATAATATTTAATTATGAGTAATTAATAACATGAATTTGAATCAATGAAGATTAAGTATAAATGAGAAACATTACAGATATAAAACTAAAGGTTAATGAAACGAAATCAATAAAATTATCGAAATTGCGTGTTTAATAAATCTTATTCTAAATTTAAAGCTGAAATCTAAAAACGATAATGTTCTCCAGGGAATACGTATAAAATATTAAGGTATAATTTACATAATAACTGGGCAATACTGTGGCAAATTATTGGCTGTTTTGTGTAATGGGTATAAACGAGTTATAAATAATCATATTGCAAATTCATTAATCAGTCATACGAACAATTTACAGGATATCTTTAACAAAATTGTATCTATCAAAACCTAGTTAGTGAGATTCCCTATAGGAACATCCAAATTGGGCCACCCTGTACAAAGATTATCCAATCGTGTCGGTGTTAGTCCAATGAAAATGTAGAGAACATTACACAATTTTGTGTCACTTGAAAAGTTTGCTTTTATGAATTTCCCTTTATCTACATCGGATTCTTTAATGCGCATGTACAACTTAAAAGTACACGAGATCACCTGCTTCAGTTCCCCTCCGAAGGAACGGCAGCCGCCTATTTGGGCCAAATGTTAAGCAACGGAAACCAAACTAAAGAACTAACAGTAAAATAAATCGTTTAATTGGGACAGTAAAACACAAAAAAAATGTTATTTATATACTAGAATCGATTCATGAAAATTTAATAAATTACACAGCCCGAGAGATAAGTACAAAAATTTTCCTTTTGCAAGCAATACGGTTTGTTGCTGACCGTTGGCGAGGTATAAAAATCAACACTGTACACAATTGCGTTTCTGTTTGTGGCTTCAAACCTTTGTCAGTTCCCTATAATTTTGATAATATATCCCTTGATAATTTTAAGCGATGAAGAAAATGAACGCATACAAATTCCTATTGATAATTAAGAATTTTCTAACCATGAATTTTCATGGTAAACTATTTACCATGTTACGATGAACATGGAGACTACAAAAAAGCAATTGTTGAAGTCATTCAATCGAAAAACCAAAAGTTAACGAATAAGATGATGATAATGATGATATACCCGAGCCTGAGAATCTCCAGTAGGCAAAAACAATATAGCACGGTTACGATATTTTATACAGGAAGGCAATGAATGGAGCCCTACATATGCAGAGAATAAATATGCTAATTTTGTAGAAGTGCAAAAATATAAAATAAAAGACAAATGAAAATGATTTTTTGAAGATTTGAATTGTATGTGGTAAGTATTTTACTTTAGAATAATTAGTATTTATAAGTTTATATTACATACTTATAAACTGATACGTTTAATATGAACATTTGAAAATAACTCATTATTTAATCGTATGTGAAATTCGCTTAATTGCGGCAGCCGCTTTGTTGGGCCTAAATAGCCTAGTCCCTATGTGTCCCAATTGAATGGAATCGACTGTAATTCCGTTAATATTGAGATTTTTTAGACATTGTGGACTCAATTGTTATTTCAATTTCTCTATCTTATAGGGCATCAAAATTAGTAAATGATTTTGTATCTGTAATAATAGGTTCATTCCAAGTAACAATCCCGGACTGGTCCCGGACTGTTACGAATGCCTCTTTCATGTCGGGCGTTCTAAGGGCACGCGGACTGGTTTCTGACTGATTGTGTACTCGAGTCCAGCATTCCAGGTGATCTTCGGAGTAGTTTTCGACCCATCTGAATAGTTTGCGTCTCAGACGTTGTACAAACATCCGCACAAGCGCAGTATCAAGCAGTGGAAGTTACACGTGTATGACGGTGCACAACCCTGACTTTTGTTATTTACTTCATATACATGTTTTTATTTATTTTGGCTTTCTGGACAATTATAAAGGTTTTGTTTACATGAGTATATGTAAAAAGTATATTCTTCTTCTTCTTCAGGTGCCTTCTCCGGTCCGAAGGTTGGCAATCATCACCGCTATGCGTACTTTTGAGATAGCCGCTTTAAATAGTTGGTTTGTGTTGCAATTGAACCAGTCTCGCAAATTTTTCAGCCATGAGTGTCGTCTTCTTCCAACGTTTCTTTTTCCCTGTATTTTCCCCTGTATTATTATTTGGAGCAGATGGTACTTCTCCCCTCTAGTCACGTGTCCCAGGTATTGTAATTTCCGCGTCTTAATGATGTTTATAATTTCCTTTTCTTTCTTCATTCTTCTAATTACTTCTATGTTTGTTATTCGGTCCGTCCATGGTATTCTCAATATTCTTCTGTACATCCAAAAAGTATATAACACATCGTTACTACTGCTCTATGAAACTCTCTCCACAATGGTCAAAATGCAAATGATTCGTCATAACAATATTTACCTACCCGTGGCAGAGGCGAGCTATCCTATTGGCAAATTGTTCACCTGCCCGGGGTCTCAACGTTAACGGGGCCCCAGAAGGGTCCCAAATTTGCCCAGGGCCCCATGAAGATATAACGTGCAGCTGACTGTGAGCATAAAACGTCGAAAACCCAAACTTTTGCCGCATTAGGGATGCACATGTGCGAGTTACACCCAAATATTGGTTTGAAATTTGCAGCTCATCCCCTCTTTCAACGTTAGTAATTTTCTGATCCAGTAGAATATTTGCACCTGGGCAACGGAACTATCGGAAACTAGTCCACACTCCGTCTGCGGACCGTCCGGGACTGTTACTTGGAGCAAACCTAATAATAAAAATCACCCTGTGTATAGACATCAGATGAAATTTATAGTGTATATATTCATCTTGGGATGCATATTGGAGTATCTACCGAGTATTGTATGTTAGGATGGCGATGAATGTGTCTTATGTGCGACTACAACACTCTGCGGAATCTTCCTTTTACCACAACGATAATTAGGGCCCAGTTATAATGCATCCAATTTTACTTCAATAACATACCATGAGCTGGATCAAATGAATGTAGTGTATCCTGTGTTTCCTCGTACTCCTCCACAGATGTGCTGCGTTCGATCTTAATCTTTACTACTCCGTTCTCTGAGCAGGTCATATCTTCTTTAGAATGAGTGGAACTCATTCTCACTGATTGCAGTTTTCTTAACCCTGAATTTTATTTGTCGTCAGTATTTGTCACAGATGTATTTGTGATTCATTGGGTGAAGCGTGGTAAGGCAAACGTGAGTGTATTCAAAGTGTATTGCATGCATATGGGACTTCCTCCGGTCCCCTTGTAAAGTTGTAGAGGCAATTTATAGATGTCACCACAAGTCCACCACATTTGCACATTTGAGTCAGAGGCTAATGAATATGTAAATATCGTCACCCCATTTTCATAGAATTTTTCAAACAGGAGCCATTGCTAACATATTGTTTCGAAGCTTTTTCATAGCTGTTATTCAACTTACCTGCTGTTTTATCTCTTAATTAGTAGAATTGGTAAATCAAATACTAGGTTGTTTGAGTTTCACAGATAAATTGCTAATAACCAACAATTGTTTCGAACCAAAGTTATCAGGCTGATTAATAATGATGTGGCGAAACAATTGTTGCAGTTATTAAGTATCTGCGTCATCAATCCAATACTCATTTAGTAATTAACGTAGTAATGTCCCCAAACTAACAATAAATATTAATCGTATTATTTTATCTTAAGTGTATTTTTTGGTCTATTCTTTAGTATATTCTATGAAATATAATCAGTGTTGCCAACCTGAGTGGGAAGCGGAATAGTACAGGGACTTCACATTAAAGAAGGATGGGAGCAATTTAGTGTAATAAACTTTTGAAACACGACCACGGCGACATCTTACGATGTCCTGCAGAAAATTAACGTATGTTGGCTTTTGCAACATTAACAGGACATAACGACGACATAGGTTGCTTTGATTAGCGTATGCAGGTATCGAAATGAAAGATTTATAATAACGATAGATATTAGAAATTGGATTGGTTTATTATTTGGTTTACTATAATTAATACTAAGATTAATAATAAGACTAATTAACAGAAACATTATCGTTTTGTATGTTGCAGTCACTGCCGAATCTGGTAATAAACGTGGTTCTCGGAAATCGTCGCTAACATCTCAACCACATCTACACTCACGCTTCACATTAAATCACAAATAATTAACGACGAATAAAATTCAGGGTTCAGGAAACTGCAAGAAGTGAGAATGAGTTCAACTTATTCTAAAGAAGATATGTCCAACTCAGAGAACGGAGCAGTAAAGATAAAAATCGAAAACTGCACATCCGAGGATGAGTACGAAGATACACAGGATACACTACATACATTTGATGCAGCACAGGGTATGTTATTGAAGTAAAATTGGATTGCATTATAACTGGGACCTATAACCTAATTATGGTTGTGGTAAAAGGAATCCGTGGAGGGTTGTAGTCGCACATAAGATCTAACTAATTACTTTTTATGCGAATATAACTTCTTCAGCATCCTAACATACAATACTCGGTAGATAGTCCAATGTGTGTCCCAAGATATAAATCTATGCTATATATTTCACCTGATGCCTAGACACAGGGTGATCCAAATGAAGTGTTCAACACTGGTAATTTTGTTATTATTAAAGATACAAAATCATTTAAATTAGAAAACTATTACTAATTTTAATGCCCTATATGATAGAGAAATCATAACAACAATTGAGCATCGATTTTTCAAGTTTGGAAGCAAAACACTTATTTTAATGGAAACCACTATACAGGGAACATTACACAATTTTGGGACACGGGACAGGGTGTCCCGTGACTCAACAGACAACATCTGTAAATAGATTTTGTCCACATGGATGTTCGTGTGCTATCAAACAACGATACGTGCTGTACAGTATTGGACAGATCGGATGTGTGACGGTTCAACGGTGGCCGAGAGGTTAGCGCACTTGCCACTCATGCCAAGGGTCGCAGGTTCAAATCCTGGGAGCTCGAGAATTTATGAGCGATTCAAATTCTCAAACATCAGTGAAGTGCCGTTCCTTTGGATGGGAGCTGAAGCAGGGATTCAGAGTACTTTTAGATAAAGAACCCGATATGGATGAAGAGGAATTCATAAAGGCAAAATTTCCATGTGCAGTGAATCTCACCAAGGCTTTAAATAAAACAAATCAATTTAAAAATCAATCGGATATGTGATATGGGTATGTCCCAAAATTGTGTAATATTCTGTACACTTTCATTGGACCAACACCAACACGATTGGATATTCTTTGTACACTGGGGTTGTTTTCCATTATGGCTGTTTTACATAGTCAGAGAAATTGATGAATTTTGAAACCTTTAACCCTTTGAATACGGATTTTAAATCTTAGAAAAAAAACGACTTTTCTTGCTAATTAATAACTAACTAAATAATATTAAATTATTTTTTGTTATTTTGAATTTTTTTATTTTACCATTTCCCAAAAAGGGCACGGGACATTGTGTCCCTTTAGGGTTTTTTGATGGGACACATATGTCCCTATAGTTTTAGAATAGTAGAAAGGCAACAGTAATAAATAAATAAATGTAATAGTAAAAGTGTGTATTTATTTATCAATTTTAAGATTGATGGTATACTCCGAAGCAATTTTTACACAGAGCAATATTACAACAAACACAAATCGTTTTTGTTCGAGTTTCAGTTTTTTTAGTTGCACAACATTGGCATCTCCTTCGAGTGGACCCTTGAACAGGTAAATGATCTACGCCATACATAGATTTAGTTATACTGGATGGCCTGCCCGATGTTTTCCTTCGTTTTATACCGGCATGTTGCTTTCCATAGCCTACTAGCTGCTCAGCTAAAGGAACTAAAAAATCTATTAATTTACATTTCTTGTGTTTCAGTTCTTGGTGTAATATCCACGAATTGGCCACTGACACCATTAAAAGCTTTTGGAAAACCTTCTTCCACCATTTGCTTGATTTGCGATTAGGGTCATAAAGAGCTGCAAATTGATCGGACAGATCCACCCCGAACATATACTTATTATAGAATGCTATCGCCTCAGGACATGGTACCATATTTCGAGATCCATCTTTTGCCGTTCTTCTCACTTCTGATATGGTATCATCATGGCAGTTGCTTAGAACAAATACATCTTTTGTATCATGCCATTTTGCAGCTATAGATCCGTATTTGTTTGCCTTTATTATTGAATCTCCTCTTTTAGTTTGTTTCTTGTCAAAAACTGGAACATTTTTACGGTTTTTCATACAGGTACCGACTAAACCAAACTCTAGCGTGTCAACTAAATTGACAGATGTGAAAAATCTGTCGCATCAAATAACGACATCGTTGTCCCTGATCGTGCTGCAGAGCGTTTTGACTACTCTTTCGCCTAGTGTTCCTAAAACCGCAGGATTCGTTTCTTTACCGGAGTAAACATTTACGTCATAGACATATCCCGTCTCAGAGTCGCACCTCTGCCAAAGCTTTATGCCCCGTTTGATGGGTTTTAGAGGCAGATACTGTTTTAGCGCAGATCTGCCTTTGATATATAGTTTCATCAATACTTTGAAAAGTAGAATCGGTCCTTGTTCGCTGAAACGTTGATTTGAAACATGCCAGTAATTCATGTACATAATAAGTTTTGTCAGCATCGTCCGGCTTTTCAGGTTCATTGAAATACATTTTCGATGACACTAACATAAATCTATCCCTGCCAATTGAATTTTTTATTGAGTGATTGCCCAGTGATTGGCGTTGTGACCAATACATTTGTTGAGTTGGCAGAGAATTGAACGACATTATTAGCATACATCCAACAACGGTCATTATTTCATATTGATCCGTTTTATCCAACTTGGTTTTATTTTTTTTTCCAAAATTTCTAACCGTCGATTTGTGCAGGCTGATATATGTATAAATAAACTCCTCGGGAACATTTTTAGAAATACATCAAATTCTGTGGAGCTGCGGTCTATATTTCCTTGAATAATTGGTGTTTTGTGGATAGGAATCGTTTTCCTTGGTGCGAAGTCATTACTTACTGAACTCCATATAATAGTAGTCTCCTGTTGGTGTTCAGTATTTGGTTCCTGTTCGCGTTCTGGAACATCAATCGCTGCACTTGTATTACCATCTTCAGCATCAGATTCTGATGATAAAAAATCGTCCACGTTTGAATTTGAACTCGGCAATTCGTAATGTGGATCATGCAGGCTGTCATCATCATCGAAGTCTGATATATTTGAATCAATTTCAGATAAATTATCAGCCAAGTGCACGATTTCAGCGTCTAAGTTTACGTTTCCTAAGAAAAAAATAAATTCATTGTACTGCACTATAAACACTGTTGGGATACATAGTTCCCAACGAAAACATCGGAAGGGACAAATACGTCCCTGTTAGGTTAGCCACCTATTTAGACCTTCGACATAGTAATTATAAGGACTACTATTATTGAAATGGGTAACTTTTTAACTTACCTATCCATAACTAACACACTTGCTGTTTATTCTTGTAATTGTAATGCAAAAACAACTCAAACAAAGGGTATAACCTATCAATCGTAACAGGCGGTGAGCTAATAATTGCGACTGACTGGAATTATATTGATGCACGATTACGCAACACTGCCATTTCATACTTTATGCATTAAGAATACTGATGGGACACATCTAACACTATATGCAGTTAAAATTTGGACTGCAGATTTTTTTGAATTTTCCGTGGGACCTATATGTCCCGTTAGGATTCAAAGTGTTAAGTTATACGGGGTCCGTCATTTCACCTCCCGTCTTCTATAGCTCAGTTGCTAATTGAGTTAGGATTCTGATATTTTGCAGACTTTACTTGCATTCTGGGGTGTATTTCAAGAAAATAATTTTGATTATACAGGGTGTCCCAAAAAAGTTTGACGTCATCATGATGTATATTTTTAGATTGCATGGTATATTTTTTGTTACTTATTTGGGTACCCTTTATGAATGCCTACAAACCCATAAAACTTTATTGAAATCGGTTCAGTGATATTAGCACAAATAAATAAAAACTGAAAAAAAACAGTTTTGCACCATTGGTTACGAAAATTAATAAGGCATAAAGATAGTGCCTCGTTAATAAAACCATACAAGGTACTCATTAAATAAGGTCTGACAGTTGCGTTAACCAAGTTTTATTGATATGCATTATACAGTGTCCAAAATTTAGTGTCAAACTTTTCAAACTTTAAAGCACTTTATTTTTCTTGTAGATGATCTTGTAGACCCTGTAGATGCGTGTGATACACAAAATTGTCTAGAATAAATTGAGGACAATAAATTAACACTGAAAGTTGGCAACACATTGACGGTGCAGAAGGTCCAAGTTTACAGTTGGCAAAAATTTGACTGTGTAATACGCCTTCACATTTTCAATTTCTTCACGAATTTGTCCATGAATAAATTCATCAATTTCTTCATCAATTTCTTTGACCGTTCTAAAACGGCTATTATATTAAGAAACAAAAAGTATTCCTATGCATCTAACTCAATCATTTTTATTGTTTTGTTTATCTCGCGGTTTCTTGCCCTATAATCAATATTTATATGCTAATACACATTCTATCAGAACGACATAATTAAAGTTTGCCCTTAAGCTAGGGTATGCTGATGCATTTGTAACTAAATCCAACGGAATCGCAAAGCTCCCTAATCATAACCGTATTAGGTGCTTTCCTTTCACGCTAAATACAAATTCTATGCACTATTCCAAAAAATGAATTGATAAGAGCAAATTGTATACGTCAACTACGACGGAATTCTTTTTTTTTGTGAACAAATTTATCTCACTTGGTTACACCACCACTTCCGTTGCCGTGTTTGTTGAAAGTTTCACCCCCGAATTGCAATGGCATGAACATGAGTAGAAGTGTGTACACCCTTATGGTAATTATAGATTGATTTGTTGCGATCTTGGCGTTAAATTGGAGTAAAACACGGGGTAGATAGAAACTAAATTGCTAGTTGCAAACTAAGCGAAACGAACACGCTCTTTAATACGAAATAGAAGGTTTCGTTTTAATTATAAGTTAATTCTCCGATCTATGCGTTTATTAATAACGCTGATGATTTTTCGCTTGTCATTGAAGTTTTAAAGTTTGAAATATATTTTTCACCAGTTGTCATTAAAGTTGGGCGTGTAATGTCTATCGGCAAAAAATGTATTATCATTTGTTACATGATCTTAATACTACAAATTTGCTCTTTTCAGATTTAGAACCACAAATGGGTTCTATGCATGGCACATCTAATTGGAACTCTGGCGAAGACGGTGATTCAGAGGTACATAAAAGGGTAAATGAGAATTATATAGTTTCTAGCACCATGTATTTTTAGGGCAATTATTGCATAGTAAAGATGGAAGAAGAGACAGTGCAAATCAATGAAGTTGCGTTGTACACATGTAAAATGTGTAATGTTATGTATGATGGCCTGGCAAGTTATGAGGTGCACTTACAGGATAAACATGACATGTAAGAAATATATTAATTAACCTGTGTATCTCATAAAATATAACTCAGTTCAGTGAAGATTAGGTATAAATGATGATTTATAAATATGCAAGGTGAGTTGGGAGGAATGGCCCAAACTCAAAGAGTGTATTGTACACGTGGAAATAATTTTAAAAACCTCAAATGTTGATATCCGATTTTTATTTGTTTTCAAGTTGTTTCGTGACAAAGTTGAAAACCAGATTAATGAAAAGAGGTTTGCTAAACATTGTTTTTGCCGACTCTTCAATTTACAAATTCAACTTATGTAAAATTCATGTTAAATACATAAAAGTTAGGTAGTTACATAACTCAAGGGATGATGACTGTAAAATATTATTTCTACAGGCACAACATCATGAACACAGAAGCAAACACCTACAAGTGTGATGAATGCTCATCAAGTTTCACAACAAGTGATAGTTTGAAGAAGCACAAGAGGACTCACACAGGAGAGAAGCCCTACAAGTGTGAAGAATGTTCATCAAGTTTCACTAAAAGAAGTAATTTGAAAACGCACAACAGGACTCACACAGGAGAAAAGCCCTACAAGTGTGAAGAATGTTCATCAAGTTTCACTAAAAGAAGTAATTTGAAAACGCACAAGAGGACTCACACAGGAGAAAAGCCCTACAAGTGTGATGAATGCACATTAAGTTTCAATGCAAATGATTATTTGAAGAAGCACAAGAGGACCCACACAGGAGAAAAGCCCTACAAGTGTGATGAATGCACATCAAGTTTCACAACGTGCGATAGTTTGAAGAGGCACAAGAGGACTCACACAGGAGAAAAGCCCTACAAATGTGATGAATGTTCATCAAGTTTCACTCAGAAAGGTGATTTGAAGCACCACAAGAGGACTCACACAGGAGAAAAGCCCTACAAGTGTGATGCATGTTCATCAAGTTTCACTAAAAGAAGTAATTTGAAAACGCACAAGAGGACTCACACAGGAGAAAAGCCCTACAAGTGTGATGAATGCACATTAAGTTTCAATGCAAATGATTATTTGAAGAAGCACAAGAGGACCCACACAGGAGAAAAGCCCTACAAGTGTGATGAATGCACATTAAGTTTCAATGCAAATGATTATTTGAAGAAGCACAAGAGGACCCACACAGGAGAAAAGCCCTACAAGTGTGATGAATGCACATCAAGTTTCACAACGTGCGATAGTTTGAAGAGGCACAAGAGGACTCACACAGGAGAAAAGCCCTACAAATGTGATGAATGTTCATCAAGTTTCACTCAGAAAGGTGATTTGAAGCACCACAAGAGGACTCACACAGGAGAAAAGCCCTACAAGTGTGATGAATGTTCATCAAGTTTCACTAAAAGAAGTAATTTGAAAACGCACAAGAGGACTCACACAGGAGAAAAGCCCTACAAGTGTGATGAATGCACATTAAGTTTCAATGCAAATGATTATTTGAAGAAGCACAAGAGGACTCACACAGGAGAAAAGCCCTACAAATGTGATGAATGCACATCAAGTTTCACAGCGTGCGATAGTTTGAAGAAGCACAAGAGGACCCACACAGGAGAAAAGCCCTACAAGTGTGATGAATGCACATCAAGTTTCACAACGTGCGATAGTTTGAAGAGGCACAAGAGGACTCACACAGGAGAAAAGCCCTACAAATGTGATGAATGTTCATCAAGTTTCACTAAAAGAAGTAATTTGAAAACGCACAAGAGGACTCACACAGGAGAAAAGCCCTACAAGTGTGATGAATGCACATTAAGTTTCAATGCAAATGATTATTTGAAGAAGCACAAGAGGACCCACACAGGAGAAAAGCCCTACAAGTGTGATGAATGCACATTAAGTTTCAATGCAAATGATTATTTAAAGAAGCACAAGAGGACCCACACAGGAGAAAAGCCCTACAAGTGTGATGAATGCACATCAAGTTTCACAACGTGCGATAGTTTGAAGAGGCACAAGAGGACTCACACAGGAGAAAAGCCCTACAAATGTGATGAATGTTCATCAAGTTTCACTCAGAAAGGTGATTTGAAGCACCACAAGAGGATTCACACAGGAGAAAAGCCCTACAAGTGTAATGAATGTTCATCAAGTTTCACTACAAGTAGTAATTTGAAGAAGCACAAGAGGATTCACACAGGAGAAAAGCCCTACAAGTGTAATGAATGTTCATCAAGTTTCACTACAAGTAGTAATTTGAAGAAGCACAAGAGGACTCACACAGGAGAAAAGCCCTACAAGTGTGATGAATGCACATCTAGTTTCACAACAAGCGATAGTTTGAAGAAGCACAAGAGGACTCATACAGGAGAAAAGCCCTACAAGTGTGATGAATGTTCATCAAGTTTCACTACAAGTAGTAATTTGAAAATGCACAAGAGGAGAAAAGCCCTAGAAGTATGATAAATGCACATCAATTTTCACTAAAAAATGTAGTTTGATAAAGCACAAGAGGAACCACACATAAGATAAGCTTTATAGATGTGATTAATGCATCTCAAGTTTGGTTGAAAATTTGAAGAGCCATAACATGAATAAAGTACATCTGTGAGATGCACCAATAAATTCTTACTTTATATATACAACATATTTATTCAAGTGAGGATACATAAGAAAGGAATACCATTTATAATATTGTAATCAATAGATGGTGGTGCTCCTTACTTCAATTGGCTATCAGCCGTAGCCTTTCAGCCTTGGATGTCAGTTGTTTCGTTGTAAATCTCTGTGCCAGTGTTAGGTCATGGCAGTTTGGTGGTTATACAATGGAAGGGATGGGAAATTCTTTTTTGGTCTAAGTGGATCTGGTTATGGATTAGTGGGAGGAGATTCTGAAATGGGGACTTGGACATGAATTTTGCTGTAAGATGATTGAGGCATTGGGTTACCGGGATTATGTTAGTTTGTTGATGAAGGAGATTGTTGGGTAGATTGTGTAGAGGATTTCTGGGATGACATAGTTTCGTGATGCTTCGGAGTGTCACTCTTTCAATTATTTCAAGCCTTTTCTTGGTGCTGTCCTTGGCATTGTTTAATATGATGGAGGCGTATACGATGAGAGGGCGGCATATCATTTTATATATGTGGACCGATGTTTTTAAGCTGATGCCCCTTTGCCCATATATTTGTGAACGGAAATGCTTTTATCTGCACACAGCTTTGGCCTTTAAAGTTTTGAGGTGCGGTTGGAATGAGAGTTCCTGGTCAATTTTGACACCAAGATACTTGGCTGTGGGTTTTACGGGGATTACATGATTCTGAACGGTAATGTGGGGAGTAGGAATCTATAAGCGGTGATTGAAAAGAATAAGTTGGGATTTGTTGTAATTGAGCATGAGTCGCTAGTTGTTGTACCACATTTCAAGGTTTTTTTATTCATGCCTGTCGTGTTTCCAAGGATTTCTGTGATGTTTTAGCATGAACTACTACCACAGTATCATCTGCATATTAGAGGATGTATGCAGGGCCGGCGTTGGCATGTGTGGCGCCCGGCTGCGAACCTTTCGTTGGCGCCCCTACCTATTTAAAGATGACAGATGATTTTTTAAATATGATGGTACAGAAGAATCCAATGCCAATCTTTGGCAAAAGCCAAAGAACAGAAGTTACACTACATTTTAAAGATTTTTATTTAATTTATTTTTATTTCGCTACCAAGATCAAACATTGGTCTGCCAATAAAATAAAAATAATAATATATATACATTTGTATACAGGGTGGGCCACGAATAACGGCCATTAAAAGTTTACAGGGTTCCTGATGGTGGTAAAATTAAAAAAAAATCAGCATTGCATGGTTGAACATAATCTCCTCAAGGAAAATATTTTCGACTTTCACTTCCGGTTCAACCGGAAATGACTACCAACTTTGTTATTTTAAATGGAACACCCTGTATATTATTACATTTTTCGATTCTCTGTTCAATTGCCTACATCCCCATATCGTCGCTGTTAAATCAAACCGGCAAAGTGAGTTTTTGAGTTGTTGGTACAAAAAAATCCATTTTTCCCGTCTATTTTTATATTGAACAGGCATATTGTATAGTTGAATAAAATTTTATTAATGCATAAGGTGGCTTTGAGGTGAACAAAACGGACGTTAAAAGGTAAATATCACATGCGAAAACTTTAAAGCGCTCTGGTGAAAAATATGCATTTAGCAGATTTGCCGGTTTGATTTCACAGCGACGATATGTACTTATTGTACGATATGTACAATTACAAAAAATTGACATGTGTCAATTTTGATAATAAGTATTTTAAAAATGTCAATATTTCAGTGCCCACTTAGAAACATCATATTTTATTTTTTTTTCAAATAGAACGACCAGAATTTTATATCATAGGGCGATTAGTAAGATAATTTGCTACAAAAATGTACTTTGCAACTCTATACCTAGAGCAAATGGTTTTTGAGTTATTTCGGCATTTGTTTCCTCCAAGAATTTCTTCAAAATAGAATATCTGTACTATTCACATGTGCACCATAGTGTCAATATTCATTGTTTCAAATATGGCAAAATTCATTTCCGTGTCAATATTTTTTAACGCGAATGAATCGAGATTAAAATGAATAATAATACAAATCAAGAATTTATGCATTTATTCGTCATTCATGGCCAGTGCGACTGAATTGACTTCTTTTCTTCATAGTAAAATTCTTCATCCTTAGTGGCTTAATAGCATCTATTCTGGTTTCCCATCTTGTCGTACTAATGGGTTTCAAGGTAAAAATTAATACATGACGCTTTAATATGTCCCATCTGTGAGTTGAACTGGAGAAAAATACAAAAAGCTTTTGAACAATGGAAAAGAATCCTACAATTACACCGTTAGCATAAGCGGCATCATTAAACAAATTTTCGTTAAAATTTAGCGAGTGGCAAGCGCATGGAACAAAAAATGCTTTTTTTTTTTTTTCGAAAATTCTGCTTTGGACACCACGATATTGACCACTCATTTTCGCCCCGTTATCATTTCCCTGTCCTCTCATGTCACAAATATTAAGACCAAGGCTGATAAGGTGTGACAGTATGGTTTCTGAAAGACCTATGGTATTCGTCACAGCTATTATTTTTGATTAATATTTTATTTTGATTCTTTAGTCAGTTAAATTAATTCGCCATTTAATTTGCTTGGCCATAATTGCTAACAGTTCATTTTGAAAGTCGTGCGACAAATAATGACCGCGTGCACTATTTATCTATGCGCCTCTGACCAAGAAGATTGACTAATTTAAGAAAATTGCCATTATGATCACTATTTAGTCTATCTGTAGATCCGCGAAGGGCTAAAGTTTGTGATCCAAGAAATTGGAGTATTGCAAGTATTCTTTCCAAAACCAATCGCCAATGATTTATTTCCTTATTCATTTGTTTTTGATGTTCGGCATCAATTGTTTGATTTGTGTTTAGTCGTTTATCAAATTCTTTCCAATTTGAGAAAGAAATTATATGTTGTTTGGAAACTTCATGTCGTTTTAATGACCTACTTATATTTCTCCATTTATCAAAACCAATTGTAAAAGCCGAAGCTTGTTCTCGAGAAAATAGTACACAACAGAAGCAATACACTTTATCTGAAGATATTGAGTATATTAGCCAAGGGTGCTTGACTATTTCACCGTGTTATTTACATGATGTGCAGTACCGAACTTATCCCTTGATCCGCCTTATTCAATCACTAATTTTACACAGTTTGTGCGTCTCAGGTTTTTAGTTCTAGTAGCGTTCAAAGTAACGTTGTGCTCTTTTGCCAATCCCAAAACCACAGACTACAGCACATAGGGCATGTTTTTATAATGTTGCTGCGTTGGCGTTTTCTCTACAACTATGCACTAGCCCAGAGTTTCACAAAGTGTGGGTCGCGACACGGCACGGGGTCGTAGAAAAAATTTGCCGGGTTGCGCAAAATAAATTGTAAGAACACAACTTTTTTTTACATCTGTAAGAGTTTAACTGTGTGTATTTGTACTCTTTCATATAGCTTTATCATCCACATTAAAACTTTAAAAATTGATTTTTTTTTTAAATAAATCATTGATTTAAATCAACATTGATTTTTTTCAAATGAATCATTGTTTTTGCACTGGTTATGCATTCTAATAGGCGAACAATTAAAAATATAATGTAACTATAGTTAGCTTGCTTTAAAGTAGATGATTGTAAGTACACTTGGCACAACGATAGTTTGTTTTTATGACATTGACTTGCTATAAAAATTATAAGGGTGAGAAGACCGGCACAAAGGCCAAGAGACGCAGCGCAAATCCTTTTTTCCAATAATTCCCTTGTCTAACAAATTTTGCGAGCATTACTCAGTGACTGGCAACTCTTTGGTGCATCAACATCAAGCCAAAGCCGAACAACAGAAAATCAGCATGTCGAGACCGTGGTCTGACACGACTCAAATGAGTGAGAGCGAGGTCGTGGTCGAAAGTAGCCAAGAAGAAGATGAAATTCACATGAGTGTCAGCGAGGGGGAAAATACCCAAGGAGATGAAAGTCAAATAGTAGTTCTCAAAAAAAAAAATCCACGAAAGTTATTCCTACATCATTAGAAATCAAATTTATAAATTCAATGCCAACGGCCAAGTCTACACCATAGATTCGTTGCATAAAAAGTTAACTGAAGAATTATCAATTAATTGTGAAAAAACATCTCTACGTAACTTTATCAAAAAAATTGGATTTGCATATCAAACAATTGACAGAAGACAGAAGCTGATGGAGTCGGAGAGAATTCGAAGGTAGAGGTATGAATATCTCAATAGTATGATGAAATATCAAGAAGAAAATAAATCAATAGTTTACTTAGATGAAACATGGTATGATAGTCATGATATTGTCAAGAATGGCTGCACAAATAATAGCAGCAAATGCATCATGGATGTTCCTCCTTGAGGAAAACAGATAATTATATTGCATGCCGGATCAGAAGATGGATTTATTCTTGGAGCATTATTTCTGTCAGCAAAAGGTGTGAAATATTCCAGCTTGGATTACCATGACGACATGTGCGCACATATGTTCAAGGCTTGGTTTCGCGAGACACTGTTGCCAAAATTAGAACAAAATAGTGTGATCATAATGGATAATGCAAGCTATAATTCTCGATAAATCATTAAAGCACCAAATGCAGGAAATACAAAGGCTGAAATTTGTGATTTTCTCGATATATTGTTGTGTACTGTATTCTCATTATGTACTAAATCCGATTGAGATGATATGGAGTGCATTAAAAGCAAACATTCGAAGAAGCAACACCAATCGCAAATCAAATTTACGAATGAAACATTAAGAGTTATTAAAGAGGAAGTGGAAAAAATTTCAATAACGAGCTGGAAAAATTGTATACGCTACGTTCGAGGAATTGAAAACAAGTGCAGAATTCATAGTGTTCCGGAATTAATTATCCAATTAAATGATAATAGTGATAGTGGTGGTAATAATGACTCTGATTTAAGTGAGGATCTGATTGTTGATTAAATAACCGTAGTAATGTGAGAATTTATAGTATTTATAATTTATGCCATTTTTTTAATGAAAATAGAGGGTTGCTCTCGACTTTAATATGCTGGTTGTTAATCAATGATTTATTCCAACTCTGATGACAGCATTAAGATATGATAGCACTCCTAAAGAGCATTCGTTGATCGATTAGGTTATTGTCAGATTGCTAAAGGTCTCGAGTTTGAACATGTTATTTTTTTTGAGTATTCAAGTTCTTAATAAACAACAAATTTTATTTTCATTAAATAATAATTATTTATTTCTCTGTATTTTATTTAGTATTTTAAAAACCACAAATCGCACACCCACCTAACTCTATATCATTGTAATTGTTGAAAAAGTGTCTATTTGCAAATGTAAAATTATGTAGTCATCCAGTAAAAAAACTGTGAATGACGTCATATCTCGAGAAGTGGGTTAGTTCATTCCTTGATATACTTCTTGTATGTTTAAATATTCAGCAGCAGAGCAAAGACTACACATAAAATAAATGTTTCTATAGTCCTGTATTTTTTGTTTCCAAAGTCTATAGTCTTACTTATTTTTTTTCCGATTATTTTAATTGACTTGATGTGAAACAGTTTAAATTTAAAAATATGATTAAAGGTTGAATAGAGAAAACAATTTCCTATTTTTAATCGTAGCGTGAAACTAATAACAAAAACGCAAAAAAAAATTCTATAGATGTAGATCACAGGCCATTTGAATCGATTTTCTTAGTTATAAACATTTACAACCCTCATTACGTGACCGATTGGTACACGGGGCGCTGTGGGACGCCCAAGTGTGTACACTGACGTTGTGTCCATGAATGAATTTTGAAAGTTAAGTTTTTGAATTTTCGATGCAAGCGCTCTGCTCTGGTGTGGGCTGTCTCTCTAACAAAATTTACATATTATCTTGCCAATCGCCCTATGATAAAAAATATTGGTCGTTCCATTTGAAAAATTAAAATATGTTTCTAAGTGGGCACTGAAATACTGACATTTTTTAAATACTTATTATCAAAATTGGCAGATGTCAATTTTTTGTAATTGTAGAGGGATCTATTAGTTATAATTCAAGATGCAGCTCGTGTTTCTATCTTGTTCCTACAAGATGTTATATGCATTTTTCAAAACGTCTTTTTGAGGACAAATTTTGACAAATAAATTTTTAACTCAAAAACTATAAAAGTTAAGTGGACATTGGTACATATGGGGATGTAGGCAATTGAACAGAGAATCGAAAAATGTAATGATATACAGGGTGTTTATTTAAAATATCAAAGTTTGCAGTCATTTCCGGTAGAACCGGAAGTCATAGAAAATCGAAAATATTTTCCAGGAGACCGTGTTCAACCATGAAATGCTGATTTTTTTAAATTTTTCCTTCACCAGGAACCCTGTAAACTTTTAATGGGCGTTATTCGTGGCCCACCATGTATACAAAGTTATGTATTATATTATTTTTATTTTATTAGATTTTATTACAATTGTTTGATCTTGGTAGCGTAATAAAACTCTTTAAAATATAGTGTTATTTCTGTTCTTTGGCTTTTGCAGCTATTGGATTCTTCTGTACCATCATATTTAAAAAATCATCGGACATCTTTAAATAGGTAGGGGTGCCAACGAAAGGTTCGCAGCCGGGCCCCACACATGCCAGCACCGGCCCTGCATACATCCTCTAATATGCAGATGATACTGTGATAGTAGTTCATGCCAAAACATCACAGAAATCCTTGGAAACACTACAGGCATGTACGAACAACCTTGAAATGTGGTACAACAACTTGCGACTCAACCACAACAAATCCCAACTTATCCCGCGGAGAAAGGTCGCTAGGTCTCCCGCGGAGACCTAGTATACTAGAAAACTCCTTTTAGAGAACATATTTTTTATAGCAAATTAAATTTAGTTTACTGAAGTATTTTAATTTTATGTTGAATAATTATTAATATGACATCTACATTGATATGGTTATGGGCTAACTACTCATAACATTGTTGTAGGCGTATTGTTATTGTTTTTGTGATAAGTTGGATAAAGAAACACAGAATTGTAATGAGTAAAGACATGTAATAATATGCAGAAAATTTAACTTCAGTATATAATAACTAACAAATTATGTAAATGAATCCAACTAACATTTTATACATTTTAAATAAAAACATAACTTATAACAAGCATAATGACATATGAAATACTAATGAGATTTATGTAATTGAGATTTTCCACTGACAATAGTTTGTAGTTGTGGACTAATTTTACTTGTACCGTTGAGTGAATTAAAAGAGATTTAAGATGCTCATCAGTTAATTTAGATCTGTAAACATTTTTTGTGTACTTCATTTTGGAGAAGGTCTTCTCACACAAATAAGTAGTACCAAAAACAGAAAACAGCCCACGAGTAAATTTATGCAAATTATCAAATTGTGTCAGTGGAAGACTCTTATAAAATTCCAACAAAGATGAGTTTTGATATTTGTTCTTAATTATATCACTGCACTGTAGATCAATCATTTCCATTTGAAGTTCCGGGGCTAGGGTTTCAATGTCAGTATCAAAAGGATTCTGAAAAATCTTAATTTGATTCGCAATGGCATCAAAGTCCGAGAAACGAGTATCAACATTTATTTTCAAAGCACTCAAAGTTTCGATTGCAAAATCGATAGGAAACTCAGTCTCAGTGGTGTGGCTGAATATTTCACATGTTTTAAAATGTGAAAAACATTTACTTCGTAGTTGTGATTGAAACAGTATCAATTTCTTCCGGAATGATTTGATATTAGTGTATAAATCAGGAAGATGCTGGTTTTCTCCTTGCAATCTCAAATTCAGTTCGTCCACATGTTTTGTCAAATCAACATAGAATGCTAACTTCCACAGCCATGCGTTGTTTTGTAATTCAGTAAGAGGGCGATGCTTTTCATTCAAAAAAATTTCGATCACTGCTCAAAGTTCAAAAAAGCGCTGAAGGACTTTCCCAGAACTAAGCCAACGTACGGCAGTATGATAAGGTAAGTCATGTTCTCCAATCTCTTCAATAAATTGTCGGAATTGTCGGTGATTCAGCCCAAAAGATTTTAAACTTCCCCCTCGAAAAGTCAGTGGACGTGTTTTCCTTCTAATCAAGTTCACTTAAATTTGAAAGTTAATGAAACTGGTTAGTTTTGAAATGTATACCTGGTATAATAATTTCACGATAAAAACACAACGATAGATTAAATATTTAACGGATATTTACAATACTTAGCAATTATTTCCGTTACATGTTGTAAGCAAAGAAAAAACGTGAAAAGTTGATATAATATAGGATATCAAATGGAGATTTGGGAAGCCGGAAGAAAAACTACTTACATTATTGTTATAAATTGATAAAATTATATATAATTATAAATAATACAAACAATATAATACATAATACAAATCTATATGCTATACATATAAATATCTACATACAGTCATGCTCACATAAATCTAGTACAAACAATTTGACATTGCTATATAAAATTGCTATTGTAACCTAATTTCTAGTACTAGATTTATGTGAGCATGACTGTACATTAACTAAATAATTAAATAAACTAAACTAATTTAATTAGTGACAATATTTTTATTTCAGTTATAAGTAATACACGTGTTATTGATTATTATTAATAATACCGTTATATAGGTCCCGTATCTTGGTAAAAATCATCAAACTAATATTTTATACTTCTGAGATTTATAAGAATAATTATTATTATAATAACTTGACATAAAAAAACGAAATTTCTTAAGAAATTCTTTTTAAATGAACATTAAAAGTATAATTGTTACATACATGTATTTATAAGTTTATTATCAAAGCAGGAAACCATCAAAACATATTATCAAATGTAAACATATCTAATTAATTTTCGATTAAAATGTTAATTAATAGGTTTTACTTCTAAACCGACAATTTAATAATCTGCTAAGACACAAATATTTTTTGATACTACATTTTTTGGTGTAAACAATTACTTACTGTTGATTGGTGCTGAGCATTTTAAGAAAATTTGAAACTTTTCTGTTAGAGTTTTTAATCGGAATATTAAAGCATACCGAGATGAATGGTGCAATGAGATACTGAGATACTCTACTTTGCATGGCGAGATAGAGTATCTCTCTATCTTTTTTAGTTTATGAGTCAATAAACCAAGAATGGTTAGTGTTACTACAAAATGAAGTTTGATTTTGCTGGCTAGTTCTTCGCGGTTTATCATGTCTTATTTTGAGTAAAATTGGTTAGGAATTACCCACAAAATAGAGTGTGGTAAGCTTGTCTTGTGTCGCTGTTTATCGGTTTTTTGGGTTAATGGTGATAATAAAGTAAACATTTGATGTAAACAATAATATTAAATATTTAATTAAAGTTGTTTAAATATTAGTTTAAATTTAACCCAATGATTATAATTAAATGATTTATGAAAACACGATTCGTTAAGTATTTTATATGAAATTTAAATAATGCCAATAAATATTGAAAGGAAATGGATATTAAATTATATTGTGACAAGAGGGTACAGAAAGAGCAAATGAAAAGTTAAATGACAAATCTAAAGTATTAACAGAAATAGAATTATCAATAACAACATATAATTCGTCGAATTAAAATAATCAACTAAAAGTCAAATATTAAACTTATAATAAATAATTGTTCAATAACACAGGGGAATATTGATTCTGAGGCATGGGATATATTAGTGAAACTTAAGTAATTCAGGTCTACTAAACACGAAAATAATAACACACTTGTTAACTTTGTTAAAATGGTTATTATTTTAAGATTAGTGGTTGGTTGTGTTGGT
This sequence comes from Othius punctulatus, assembly GCA_951805005.1. Taxonomy (NCBI): domain Eukaryota; kingdom Metazoa; phylum Arthropoda; class Insecta; order Coleoptera; family Staphylinidae; genus Othius; species Othius punctulatus. The sequence continues at coordinate 37,312,931 of OX638146.1, forward strand.
TCGCTGTATTTCAATTGTTTCTTATATTTATGAATTGTTGAATGTCTTAGAATTATTAACCTTTAATTCGTCGAATTAATATAATAAATTAAAAGTCAATAATTGAACATTTTAATATTAATTAATTGTTCAATAATCTTTGAAATTGAATGCAAGATAGTGAAGAGGCATTAGTAAATCACTGGCTGAGCAGCGTTGAATTGACACAATTAGTTATTGTTTTGCGATCAGATATTATTTGATTGCTATGAAAGAATTAGAACTATTAATAATAATATAAATATAAAGGCGGAAAGACCCTATGGGGTCGATAGCCTAATAAAGATTGTTTATATATATATATATATATATATATATATATATATATATATATATATATATATATATATATATATATATATATATATAAATATAAAATGAATTCAATAAAGAATAATTTGACGCATTTTAGTCACATTTGAGTATTTAACTTACTTTTGTTTGCACAACCTTTTAAAATGAATAAATCATCTTAAATCTACATATAGGTAATTGGGTATTTTTCATTTTAAACATTGGGATCTCAAAAACCATAAGACATAGAGATTTGGTTAAATGAGCAAATAGTGGTCATTTTAAGTGGCAAGATATGCTTTTACTTTTTGAAAAAAGACTTGAGATAGTTTTTCAGTTTTAATACAAACTTTAATTTTTTTAAGTGGCAGGCATCGTTGGCTTTGAGATTTTTTAAAAAGGGCAAATTTTTCTCTTTATAACGATACAGGGTTTGCTATACTTACTTTAATAAATAGAGGCCATTTTCGAAAATTAATTTTATAAAAATTATTACTTACTTTGAATTAAACACGATAAAGGACTTATCGAGGTATTATTGAGAGTAGCAAAAACAGAGTTTTCCATGGAAATATTTTATTTTCTCTTACTAGGAGAATTATATTAAGTTTTCTGTTCTAATTATATTAAATTCTATTGAAATTATACAACGAAAATTCATGCATCTCATTTATTTATGAAAGTAAGTATAGCAAACGTTATATATTTTTAAAAGTCCGTTTTAAAAAAGTCGAAGCAAATTATGGCTGCCATTTAAAAAAAATTAAGTTAATTAACTTGAAAACTATGGTTTTTTAAAAAAACAAAAGCATATCTTGCATAAGCTCTTAAAATGATGACTCTTTCCGCAATTAAGCGTAACTATGTTTTATGGTTTCCGAGATCCCGATACCTTGAAATGAAAAAAAAACTCACCCTGCATAAATAGGGTGTCCAAGATAAAGACCAAGAGCATGAGGATCTCGGAAACGGTAAGAGTTACAAAGGTGGTTAAATTACAAAAAAAAAGCGCAATTTAGTGGTCAGTAATATTGTGTTGAGAATACCAAATAAATCCACTTACTTCCGGAGATATTCGACAAAATCCGAAATTTTGCCATATCGTTTACCGTCTTCGTAGCTTTTACGGTTTCCGAGATCCCCATGGTGTTGATCCTTATCTTGGACACCCTGTATACAGGTATACAGGGTGTCCTAAATAGAGTAGGATTGCTTGGGTATCGTTTCTATTCTTAAAGCTAGAGATCTGGTTAAATGGGCAATATTGTGCAGTTTTATATGCTGGTTCAGATTATGTTGAAACATTTTCAAAAGTCCGAGCAGTTTAGGAGTTATTCTAAAAAAATTAAAAATCCCGATTTTCTAAAAACTCCGATATATTCATAATTATTAAAGATGCGGAAAAAAGTTTAAAATAAAAGTTACTTGGTTCGATCATACAAACTTGAGAATCAAGTCAATGCAAAAGTCAATATGGCGGTTTTCGAGATATTAATAGCAACTTTCTTATTTTAAAAGGCCGCCATATTTGATTTTTAAACGTCTAAATAGACTTTCTTTTCCTCTTTTCAACGATATACCTATAACAACCTGTGTCAAAATGAAAAATATAGGAAATATTAATTATTCCAATTTTAATTTTAATTGTTTTAATTATTTTTAAAATAATTGTAAAAATTAAAAAAAAAAGCAATACAACTGAGGCCGTCAGCACAAGAGTAGCCTACCCCACATAATATGTGATTGAGTTAAGCATGTAGTATTATATAAAAATATCTATACTTTCAAATGTAAAGTGGAGTAAATATAATCTCTTATTGTATCAACGGGTGACTTTAAAGTTGCTATTAATATCAGGGAAACCGCCATCTTGACTTTTGTTTTGACATGATTCTTAAGTTTGTGCGATCGAACCAAGTAACTTTTATTTTAAACTTATTTCCGCATCTTTAATAATAATGGAAATATTGGAGTTTTTAGAAAATCATTTTTTTTTAGTTTTTTTAGTATAATTTAAAATGTTTCAACATAATCTGAACCATGCAGTTTTGTAGCATGACATTGCCCATTTAAGCAGATCTCTAGCTTTCAAAATAAGAAAGATAGAAATGCAGTCCTACTCTATTTAGGACTCCCTATATTTATGTTTTACTCACCAACAAAAATTACTAACAGACACATGAAGAAAACGACCCAAATGAAGTTGTCAAGATAATAATTTCAAAAATCAAATATAATGTAAGGTACTATCACTAAATCAGAAGCCAAAAACTTACGAGACTCAAATATTACTTGGATTATAAGAAATAATGTAATATGCAGTTAAAGAAATTAAATGTATTCAATTGCATTTAAAGATGCATTGCAGTTAAATAAAGTCAATGACAAATAAATATTATAAATTATGAGAATTTTGCAACACCTGGGTTCAAACTATTACAATTGGTAGTAGGAAATTCGACGCTGTCTAGACCTAGCCAATAAACAAAGAAATAAATCACAGAGTTTTGTATCCGTTCCTTTAAATTTACCAGTGTATGTATAACAGTATACCGGGTGTTCATTTCAAAACTAGCCAGTCTCAATAACTTTTGAATGCAAGTTAACTTGATAAAAACAAAAAACACGTCGATTGATTTTTGGAGCGGGAAGTTTAAAAACAACGTCAAATAAATTTTAGGTGTTACCCCCTCCCCCCTAGCCACCCACACTTTGAAATTTCAAATGGCACCCCCCACCTTGCGATACCTCATTTTAAAGCTTTAAAAAAACCTAATCCAGTGGCGTAATAAAAAAAGATTTTTGTCGATTCGTTTTGGAAAAAATCAATAAATAAGAAAAAATCCGAAACAATTTATATTGAACAAATTTAAGTTCCTTTCAATGAAACAAAAATAGAACAAATTGAACCAGTTTTCGGGGCAAATCTTAAAAACCATGGTAATTGAATATAAAATATTACCCCCTCCCCCTTGCGACTTTCACTTTTCTTACAAATTTTAAATTACACCTCTTTGTTGTGACACCTTGATTTAAGCTTTAAACAAATACAATCAAGAGGTGTAACAAACATATATTTACGTTAGCAAGTTTTCAAAAGCAAAATATATTTTTCAAAAATAAATTATGCTGATGTTCATTTCCAGAGTTGATTTGGTTTTCAAATTTTATGTACACATTAAATTTTACAGTCAATAAACAAATATACCTTAATTAATACATTGATAATATCTCAATATAAATAATCTATAAATCATATTGTTTTCTCAATTAAAAAAATATTTTATTAAATGTTCAAAATGCGCTCCATTATTTGCTAGACAATAGTATAGCCTATTTTTAAATTCGTCGCGAACATTTTCGAAAATTTGCGGATTAATTCGCCTACATTCATCTACTATTCTCATTCGAAGATCCTCAATACTTTCGGGAATTGTTTTGAACACTACACTCTTCAAATGACCCCAGAGAAAAAAATCTAATGGTGTCAGATCTGGAGATCTTGCTGGCCATTCCACATCACCCCTTCTACCAATCCATTTTCTAGGAAATCTTTGATCCAGCCATTCTCGTACGGGCACCGCATAATGCGCTGGAGCTCCATCTTGTTCAAACTGTAGAAGTTGTTCGTCCAGTAGCATACCTCCTTCTGAATCTACTTGACTTTCCAATGATTCGGTAATTAATGGATCAATTAGATTTTCTAATATATCGAGATATAACGCTCCATTCAGGTTTTCTTCTATAAAAATGGGCCCAATAATAGCATTCCCAAGAATACCAGCCCACACATTTATTTTTTGTGGAAACTGAGTATGATCCTGCCGAAATAAATGTGGATTGACATTGCCCCAATACCTGCAATTATGCCTATTCACATGCCCGTTCAAAAAAAAAGTGGACTCGTCACTAAAGCAGATATTTTTGAGTAACTTTGGCTCATCTTCGATCCTTTGAGTCATTAACTCACAAAATTCAATTCTCTTGTCGTAATCATCCTCATTAAGTTGTTGATTTATTTCAATTTTGTAAGGAAAAAACTTATTGCGTTTTAAAATTTTGTGTATGGTACCACGAGAGACATGTGTTGAAGTAACTACTTTCGATATGGAACTGGTATGACGCATACTAAAGTGACCTAGTACTTCTATCTGCGCAGCTTCATCTGCAATTCTCGGTTTCCTATTGATTTTATTGCAAATGGACCCAGTTTGTTCAAATTTTCGTACAAGATTTAGCACGTACTGGTGGCCGACTTTTTTATCAGGATGTCTTTCATTGAAAACTCGACTTGTCCTACGAGCACAACGATCTTCCGCCCCATATATGAAAATAAGTTCTGTCCTTTCTTGCAGCGTATACACCATCGTTAAAAATATTTTTTTCCAATTTCTAAACAATATGAAAATAAAATCATATCACGTACCAAAACTAAATAATAATAAAATACTGATAAATATTATAATGCATGTGAACATGTCAGCATTGTTTGTACATTAAATACGAATAACAGCTTTTTGGAAAACTTATCCACAAAATATGCCATATTTAACTGATGTATGAATAAGTATAAATTTGTTGAACAGTATTATGACATATTAATATTTTGTACTAACCTTAGAAATGTCAGTGTTGACAATTTGACTCAATAACTACGAAACGGTGTTACCTGAGTACAAAGACAAATACCCTTGCATTTAAAGTTCAAATAATGTATTATTGTTAAAATGAATTTGAGTCTTAAATTGGCTTAATATCAATTATTTAAAACAAAATATATTTTGTTTTTGGAAACGTACTCAGTTTGTTTTGTTATACCTCTAGATCATATTTGTAAAATAGGATGTACTATTGTCTAGCAAATAATGGAGCGCATTTTGAACATATGCTAAAATATTTTATTAATTGAGAAAACAATATCTTTTGCCGATTTTTTTATATTGATATATTATCAATGCATTAATTAAGGTATATTTGTGTACTGATTGAAAAATAAATGTATAACTATAATATGTTAAATTACATCGACGTGTTTTTTTAGTAAAATTGACAACTTATTGAGACTGGTTACTCCTAAAACGAAAGTCAGCATAATTTATTTTTGAAAGATATATTTTGTTTTTGGAAACTTGCTAACGTAAATATATGTTTGTTACACCTCTTGATTGTATTTGTTTAAAGCTTAAATCAAGGTGTCACAACAAAGAGGTATAATTTAAAATTATACCTCTTTTATATTCAATATTATATTTAATATTTTATATTCAATTACCATGGTTTTTAAGATTTGCCCCGAAAACTGGTTCAATTTGTTCTATTTTTGTTTCATTGAAAGGAACTTAAATTTGTTCAATATAAATTGTTTCGGATTTTTTCTTATTTATTTATTTTTTCCAAAACGAATCGACAAAAATCTTTTTTTATTACGCCACTGGATTAGGTTTTTTTAAAGCTTTAAAATGAGGTATCGCAAGGTGGGGGGTGCCATTTGAAATTTCAAAGTGTGGGTGGCTAGGGCGGAGGGGGTAGCACCTAAAATTTATTTGACGTTGTTTTTAAACTTCCCCCTCCAAAAATCAATCGACGTGTTTTTTGTTTTTATCAAGTTAACTTGCATTCAAAAGTTATTGAGACTGGCTAGTTTTGAAATGAACACCCGGTATGTAGATGAACTTAGCGAACATTGCGTGTTAGTTTAATAATATTCTGAATTCTGTAGCATGTTGAAGATTGTAATATGTAATGCATTACTTTCATAGATGGCTATTGCAGGTATGAACATTTTCTGTATGTAATTTTGCATATGCTAAATTTCAGTATTGTGCCGTCCAATGAAACGCATTCCAACAGTTTTTATCCTTCGAATGACCATGTGTAAAGCATTCAGACCATATGTATTTGTCAAAGGAACTTCAACTCCGTTTTCGATTAGCATCTCTTTGAATTCTGTGTGTCCATTGGAGGCTGCATAATGTAATGCATTATTACCAGCTTTGTCCGTCGAATGAACATTCACTCTTTTTTTAATTAAAAACTCTCCAAATTTTATGTGTCCATACCAGGCTGCAATATGTAAAGCATTCTTACCATTATTATACGTCGAATTAACATCCACTCCATTTTGGATTAATAACAATCCGAATTCTGTGTCTCCTGTCCAGGTTGCAATATGTAATGCATTATTACCATATTTATCCGTCAAATTAACATCCACTCCTTTTTGGATTAATAACTCTCCAAATTTTATGTGGCCGTACCTGGCTGCAATATGTAATGCATTCCCACCATCTTCATTCATCGAATTAACATCCACTCCATTATGGATTAATAACTCTCCAAATTTAATGTGGCCGCACCTGGCTACTATATGTAATGCATTCTCACCAACTTTACTCGTCGAATTAACATTCACTCCATTATGGATTAATAACCTACCGAATTCTGTGTGCCCTCGCCAGGCTGCAATATGTAATGGATTCTTACCATATTTATTGGTCGAATTAACATCCACTCCTGTTTGGATTAATAACTCTCCAAATTTTATGTGTTTCTCCATGGCTGCAATATGTAATGCATTCTTACCATCTTTATCCGTCGAATTAACATCTACTCCCTTTTGGATTAATAACATTCCGAATTCTGTGTGCCCTTGCCAGGCTGCAATATGTAATGGATTCCGACCATCATTAGCCGTTACATGAACATCCACTCCATTTTGAATTAATAATTCGCCAAATTTTATGTGTCCGTACCTGGCTGCATTATGTATTACATTCTCACCATATTTATTCGTCGAATTAACATCCACTCCGTTTTGTATTAATAACCTACCGAATTCTATGTGCCCTTTCCAGGCTGCAATATCTAATGCATTCTCACCATCTTTATTCGTCGAATTAACATCCACCCCATTTTGTATTAATAACTCTGTGAATTTTATGTGTCCATACCTAGCTGCAATATGTAATGCATTCTCACCACTACTGTCGACTGCATTGAAATCAATGCCATTCTTAAATAAAAGTTGAAAAATTTCAGCATTTCCATTAATGGCCGCATAATGCATTGCATTAAATCCCCTAAAATTATTTGCATTGATTTTAAGATGTCGGTCAATTAGATGTGGTATAATCTCAATATTTTCATTCTCAACAGCAACGTGTAGCGCATTTGTCTTGTATTTATCCGTTGCTAATATCTTAGCACCATTTCTTGCCAAATAATTTACCATATCAAGTGTGTTTTTATTCTTGACTCTAACAGCAGTATGTATTATTAATTTATACTGCGAAAATTTCATGTTCTTTAGTGATTTTAATAAATTTAAATAACCTTTGCTGACAATTAATTCAACCAAATCATAGTTAATAAAACTTTTAATCAGATTATTTAAATTTTCATTGGAAGCTCCATGAGCCAATAGAGTTTCACAAATATCCCAATGTTTAGAGTGAACAGCATATGACAGTGCCGTCATATCAAATAGCATATCTTTCATATTAATTATTTCTGAAAACCCTGATCCTGACCCGTGCAATAACATTGATAGAATATCGTTATTTCCAGTTGATGCGCACAGATGTAGAACTGTTCGACCTCCATAATCGTTCTCCTTCAGCAATTCACAAATGTCATTAGATATCATAAATTCTTCAAGGCCGTTTACATTATTTGTTAGTAGTAAGTTATGTAAAATTAATTTTTCTGAATGATTAGTTAATTCACTTTGATCAAACTGTGGTATACTTTCGTCAATTAGAAACATGCAATTTAAAAAGTTCCATATAATTTTATACTCGGGCCCAAATCCTTCATTTATAAGAAAAAGTTGTACTTCTTGTTTCTTCATATTCTGATGGAACCACTGAGCAACGAAATACTCCGCGAAAGTGCGGTGAATAAATCTTGGACTAACACTCACTATTTTATCCATCAGACCAATTTTATCGTTATCTTCTTTAAATGTATTTATCTTCTTGTCATAATCATCGATGTTTGCAATTAATATGTTAATAACATCCATGGGAAATATTTCTTTTAAAGCAAATAACTGGTAGGTTTCTATTAACAAATTGTGTACCTGTTGTGAGTAGTGAGCATTGAGAGGTGTTGGTTTCATATCACTCTTTATTTTATCAAACTTCATCTGTATAAAATATTTATACAGAGTACCTAAATTCAAATTCATTATATAATCTAATTTTATTTTTTTGTGGTGAGAACTAATTAATTGGTCTGTTTTACAATAGGTTTGGAATGTATCACTATAAACCACTGCAATCATATTTGTTTGCAATGGTACTTTTAGAAACATTCCTTCTTTATCATTTGTTGTTTTTAGAAACTGTGACAAAATTGTTTCCATAAAATGATCAAACTTTGCATTACTATACTCTGGAATCATGGTTTCCCAATATTTTTTAAGATATGTTATAACATCAGTTTCTGAAAACGGTTCAAGGTGTAATGTGACTGCATTTAATTTATCCTGCAAGTCTGAACTTATGATATAAGGACGGGTACTTATCCATAATTGTTTTAATGTATGTTTTAGAATTGTCAATAGTTGTAAAACAATAGCATTATAGATGGGACTGATTTCGTCATAGCCGTCGAACAAAAGTATTATTTTTCCATTATCGTACAAATAATTAAATAATTCTTTTGCTAGAGGCTCTTGATGATTCGAATCTAGTAATATATCTAAAACAAACATTTTGACATCATCTCTACTAAGTTTTTTACCCTTCCACGAATTAAATACTTCAGAATAGTTCAGCAATGAAATAAAACCGAGCCATACAAATTCATTGTTTTTACTATTAGTTGCGTTCGTATTGGTGCAGAGATACGAGAGTAGTGTAGATTTTCCGATTCCAGCTTTTCCCGAAATAATCACAATATTATTATCAATGTCGTGTATTATATCAAGTGCTAATGTTTTTGAACATTCATTGTTTATATAATTCTTAATTTTGCTTAAGCTACCCCTGGTTTTTTTCCATTCTAAACCTGTATTTTTATCTTTTATCCAGTGAATGTTAACGTCATATTTATTGCATAATTTATTATAATCAGTTTCGTGCTCAGAAATCACAAGTAAGTCTTGATTAGCACCTATTTCTATATCATGTGTAACAATTGCATTCGAAAAATCTTTATTTATGTTAATGTAACTAGGATTATTTCTATTATTTTTATTTTCCGTCATGCTTACATTAGTATTATTGACCCTAGAAAAATCTTCGTATCTATCATTATAAGTATGTGTATTACTTACAATTACAAAGTCTTCACTTCTTTTAATGTTATCATTTATACCTGTATATATTACACACCGCTGAGGAATATAGTAAGAGTTGTTTGAAGAGGACTCCTGATTTCCAATGACTATATTTTTATTCTTGCGATAATTTAAAAACATATTAGGACTAATATTTGTGAAAAATATATCCGTTGTTATTTCATGTAATGAATAATTCATGCCAAAATATGTAACATTTATACTTCCACAGATTTCCTGCTGCGTTTCTGGCATTAGGTCGTTAAAGCTGCATTTTTTATCATCTATAACTGTACCATATTTCATATCTAATCTGTTTGTATGATGCGCAACTAAAGCAATTTTGGTCTTCAATTTCAATAGTGAAATGTCGTTTAGCCATTTAGAGACAAATTCATTATGATCATTATTATTCAATTCTAGCACAAATACGTCAATTTTACCATTCTCAATACTCATTTGCACATATTTTTTTAATCCAATGAATTGATTAATTTGTAATATAAATGAGCGTTTCTCATTGCGTTCTATTATTTGCAACACTTTGAGCAAACTTAGCATCGTATTATTTGAATTGCAGATGGCAAACATATTTTTAGGTTTATCAAAAAAGTCGATTTCGTTCAGAGCAGCCTCATTAAATTGAATTCCATATTCTCTGATTCTGATTTTATTCTGCAATGTGAATTCATTTAACGTTAAATGTTTTAGATTTAACATTAAGATTTGTTCTATTTCTTCTTTGCTTAAGAAATTATCTCTTTTTGTTAAAAGCCACTCTTCTATTTCCTGCTTTAATTCAAGATATAAGTGATCAAATATTATATCGTATAGATGAGCATATTGGAACAGTTCATTCTTAATTTGTTGTTCTAATTTATTTGTATTAGGTTGTTCGACCGCAAATATGAAATGATCCAAGAAATCATTTATTTCGTCCATGTTACATGTTGCAATTAAATCATTTGAGCCTTCGGCTGCTTTTTTAAATTCCTTTCTGATGATTAATTTAGATGGCTGAATATTTGAAATATCTGCAAAATATTCTCTACAGTATTTTGAAGTAAATTCGTCATTTTTTACTTCTAAATAACCACACAGTTTTTCAGCATTGGTACGATTTTCAGGCTGATTTAAAATTTTCAAAACCTCGTTTCGCAGAACTGCGTTTTCATCTAGATCGAAAAATGCATCTTTGAATTTATTTGTTTTAATATCAACTACGGATCGGAGCAAATATCTGTCATACTTTTTAAATATGGAGACTTGGTTACTAATTTGCTTGTTTTTATTTAAAACTAACTGAGCCAATGCTTCTGCCATTATAAAAAGATCTGTACCTAACAAATGTTTTGTTATTTCTTTTCTGCCAACTGTATTGAATTTGAGTAGTTTTCCTAGAGATCCTAACAACTGCAATGATTCATCCACGTCATTAGGAACTTCAACAAACCACTTAAGACTTTCGTCATGCATAAATCGATTGGTCCAAATAATGTAATATTTGGGATCTACTTTTGCAATTCCACTGTTTCTAATGATTGCTTTATATGAGTTGAAATATTTACTAATGTCGAAATTATTTTTATCACATTTTAGTAACATATCTAAAGTAATTTTGTCATTTTCATTTTCGGCCTGTTGTTGTTTGGCCTGTACAAAATACCAAATACATTCACTTTTATGTTGAAACTTAAAAACTATATCATCGAAACAACCAGCTGGTTCCCATTCTGCATTTACTTCGAAATGACTCTTTCGATTCAGTCCCTTGCACAGAAACATCATGAAAACTCTTGATTGGTAGAAAAAACCCTTCATATTTCTTTGCATTCCCTCAAGCTTGTTGGAAACTTTTTTAATATTTGTTTTATCCTTTGTGGCTGCTCTATTATTACTTCGAGGCAGAGCTGATGTAGAAGTTTCTGTTGTATTCATTTTGATGACTACCTAATAATTATGGTAATATATAAAAACCAGATTCGTTAACAAAATTATAGCGACTTACCTTTTATGTGGGATCTTAATACTGTAGCAGATAAATAAATCAGGAGAAGCTATGCTGGTGTACTATAGCGTTGTTCGTCGAAGTTCATATGTTTTCTGAAAAATTACATATAAAGAAAATATGAATAAATAGTTCCACGTAATAAGAACAATTATATTGTACCAAGGGCCCCGAATAAGAATACGAATGATGATTAACTGTTTTCATCGAGCCAATATTGAATATCGAGTGTATTAAGTCTTAACTGCAATTTGTCATGATTTTACTTTATTATGTATCTACTTCAGAATTTGTATGGGCCTTCAGTATTTTAGTCAGTATATCAGGAAACTTCAAGCTGTACCTTGTAAGTGACATGTCTTTTCAAATATTTGTTTTGTCTCTCTTGTAAAGTTTGTAATTTTTCAGTTAAGAGGTACTGCCTTGAGACCCTCGATATGTAATATATAGAGAAATTAAAAAAAAAACGTTCTTTTTCAAATATGTGTCTTGAATTTATTACTTTAACATATACAGGGTGTCCAAAATTGAGTAGGCTATCATAGGTATGTTTCTTATTATTGAAGATACAGATGCGGTTAAATGGGCAAACGTTGGAACACACGCTATTGAGAAAGTTTCAAAAATCAGCACAGTTTGGATATTACTCTGAAACAAATGAAAATCGCTGTTTTATTTCAAGTGAAATATTTGGGTAATTATAAAAGTTATGCAGAAATGATTCAGACAATGATAACAATTATACAAATTAACAAATAAATAATTTATCAATAATAAAAAATATACCCAAGGTAGCCCACTCAATTTGCCACACTTTGTATACATTGTGCATTGTACATTCCGTGATTGTATTTAAATATAACTCGTATCCTATCTGACCATATGTTATAATAAATATTGATTTGCTTGGAATTTGGAGACGATCTCTTAATTTGGCTAAAATACCATTTAATAAACAGGTTTTATGAGTTTTGTTTTTTAATCTTCGTGCCGTTAAACTTAGACTTCATGAGAGTACCAAATTGACCATGGAAGAAATGATTGTCACATGGAAGAAGACAAGAATTTGTACCAAAGAACCAAAGCATCGCATCGAGAATGTTAACAAATTATACAACGAATGGGGAGCTCTGCAAAAATTAACTCATTTAAGATACAATAATCGGATAATAAAAAATAACTAAAAATTAGATACATATATAGCGAAACAAGGAGCACTTCTAAGAGGAGGGCTCAGTTTACTGCTGTTTATAATATTGATGCACAAAATTATAAACAAAGCTGAAAGGAAAACAAAACCGTTAGTATTAAGACACAGAAAGCTAAGAAGAGTACAAACACTGGAATGTGATTTCGCAGACGATGTAGTACAATGGTACCAGGAAGTGAAAAAGATTACTCCAGAATTTAAAAATATAAAATTAAACTATGAACGAAGAGGGTATGTAAAATAATATGCAAAAAGCCAAAAGTTATGGTCATATCAAACGAAGGAGAAAGGATAAACGTAGGTATAGAGAGAAAATATAGAACAGATAAAATACTTTCAATGCTTACGAGAAACTGTGACGTTCCTGAAGGGCTCGCGACACATTTGGGCGTGGAACAGAATTTAGTATTCGAAGGAACTCGAGGGGCCGCTAGCTCCTGATATCGGGAGTGGGGTGGGCAAAAAGGGGCCCCACGTAATTTTACCTTCGCGAGGTACTCCGGAATAATGAAGGGACTCCACAAATGAGTTGACTGACTGGGGGATGGACACTTCAATAAACTACGAAAATCGTATTCACTGTCCATCAATCATCAACGCAAAAATCTAGACATTTACTGAAGTGGTACTGAAAATCATTTAAAATTGATAATTTAATTCGTGTAATTCGCACCCTGAAATTGGTAGAAACTGGGAGAGTTCAAATTCTTCGCACAATCTAAACGTGTACTAGTATTTGTTAACACAAATTTGAATTTCGCACCATATGTTCAGCGGAAATGGCCATACTCGCTACTTTTGCTTTTTGTGCATTTTTATTGATGCTTTTTTATTGATCGCCGGGAACTCGATAGTGCACTGTACCCGAATAAAGAAAGCGCTTACGAAAGCTCCATTAAAAAAAAAACGCTTACTTTAATAGGGCACCTACAAAATAATGACATTTTTGAATGACTAATTGTCAAAATTTTGTCAAAAATCAATTGCAACAGATATCGGTCGTAGAGTACCTTCCAGGTATAATTCGAGACACTTTTTTTTATCATAATTGTTAGAGAAATTGAAGCCATTTTTCATAACGTCTTGTTGAGGTCAAAATCTTTTTTAATTCAATAAGTTTTAATCTCAGAAAGTACAAAAAAAAAAAGGTTTACACACATCTGTACAAAAGGCGTTTCAAATTAAACGGGGATGCCACAAACATAATAATAATATATAGGGTGTTCTATTTAAAAAAACAAAAGTTGATGGCCACTTCCTCTGGCCTCCGGTAGAAACGGAAGTGATGAAAGTATTTCACCGGAGGAGAATGGAATCAGCCATGTTTGGATGATTTAAAAAGAAAAATTATTTTATCAACAACCCCTTAAACTATGAATGGTCCATTAGCGTGGGACACACTGTATAAGGAGGTAGAAAGATGTAAGTCTAACATTTTTTACAAAATATACTTCAAAATAAAATATTGAAGTCAATATCGCCAAAGGTGCTGAGAACTATACAAATTCACGATTTTAAAATATTATAAGTGTCTTAATAATGTAAAAAAAATACATTTTTTGTTTAAAACAGAAAAAAAAATCGCAATTATCAGTGTTCTTTAAAGTACCGAACTTTTATTACGTTTACTTTAGAGTACTCCTTCCGTTGCTGCATATTTTCCGCTATTTAGTCGACTTTCCATCTTACAGTTTACGAAATAAACTTGCAGGGATTTCTTAGTGCATTTACTTTTTAAAGAATGTACTAATGAATGAGTCGATAGTGGTAAATTACCAAGAGTGACATATGGCACAATGGCATGCCAATTATGGCACATTTTTTATGGTAATTAGTGATAATAAGCTTTGTGACTTAAATAATCAAAATTGCAATTATAAAAGGTATTCACAACACACCGCATTACCATTTTCCATCCGGAAAATATATAGATGTTCAGAGGTACCTAATTTAGTTATTCAAAAAAATGAATGTAATTTCTATTAAAGTGCCCAATATATGGCCATCATTATATTTAGTGTTTCATATGAATTACAAATCGTTATAATTCAAGTATAAACAGAAATGAACAGCATTTTAAAACAAATTTCTCGACCATTCAAGTTAAATTTGAATCCTGCAACAACACAAATGTACCAAAATAATTCATGTAATATTGAAATTAAAGTAGCATAAAATTGAATGTTGATTTAGTCCGTGAACCATAAAAACTATCTTACGCTTGAAATTCATTTTCATAAAAATACATGTAGTAAATCAAAATATTCATATTCCATAGAAATAGAATGTCAGTTTAATTAAACTATTACAAAATTAATAATTTTCGCTCATTTCTATTTACCTGGTGTAACAATATAACAATGAGTATTTATTTATTCTGAATTGAAATATGGCAGTCATTTAAACATTGTTTATAATTTTCTGCAAATATTTTTTTGTTGTGATACACAATTTAATCCAATATAGTTTAATTATATTTAAAACTGAATTTATATTATAGAGCACTCAATAAATCATTTATAAACAATGTCAATTTTTATTTAGAGACCAATTTAGTGCTTTTAAAATATATTCACCTAGTATTTGTGCTTGATTCTTTTAGAATAAGTTCAATTTTAATAATGCATATTTGATTTATTCATTTATAATTTGTGCACATTTTTTTGCAAGTTGCAAGTATTGGAACCCGACATTAAATAAATATAAGAAAATAATTAGATTACATTTAAATGGTTGATAGTTATGTGAGTCCTAAGCTAAATTATAGATTTTGAGTGTTTGCATTCAAATGAAAAGCGAATAGATTAATTTTGTAATAGTTAAATTAAAATGACATTCTATTACTATTGAATATCATAATGTTGATTTAGTAAGTGTATTTTTATGAAAATCAATTTAAAGCGTAAGGTAGTTTTTATGGTTCACAGGTTGAATCAACACTCAATTTTATGCTACTTTAATTTCATATTACATGAGTTATATTGGTACATTTGTATAGTTGCAGGATTGAAATTTAACTTGACTTGAATGGTTGAGACATTTGATTAAAAACACTGTTAATATTTTGTTTATACTTGAATTATAACGATTTGTAATTCATATGAAACACTAAATAAAATGATGGCCATATATTCGGCACTTTAATAGAAATTACATTCATTTTTTTCAATAACTAAATTAAAATCACATTCTATTTCATTCATACATGGAATAAAATGATACATGATTTGTTTGCTACTGTATTATTTTGATAAATTTAGGCGACGAGATAGTCATTGTATCGACATTACAATTTAAATTACATCCTATTAAATTGAACACGAATTAAAATGCAACACATTAAAATTCAATACAATTAAATTGACACTTGTACATAAAGGTAATAGAAAGCTTCGTTGGTCATCGCACAGAGGGCGCCACCATGCGCATCCACGTCGTTTATTCATTCCAGAAATGATTTTGCATACGTTTCTTACATATTTTGCTATTGTATTTTGAAAATACACACCCGTAATGGGTTTTTAAACAGAAGCAGAAGGTATTTTGCGTAATTCCAGAGGAAACAAAACTAAGCTGCGAATGGCGACTGGTGCGCCATCTGTATGTGGTGTACCAAAGCTTCCTATTAAAATTATGTTCGTGTACAAAAATAATCATATCTAATTTTAATGTGTTGAATAAATAATTGACGTTGCATTTAAATGCATATTGAATTTGTATGCGCGTGTCTTGTGAATGAATGTTCAATTTAAATTAATGTATAATTTTATAGCATCTCTCATTTTAATAAACCTATCGTTGAAATCGAACGCTGATAAATTCAGTTTTAAAAAGAAAATATAATTTCATTAGAAGTGTGGTAAAAACGAAGTACAATTTTAATAAAATTTCATTTAAATAAAGTGCCATTTATTGCAAGAGTATTAAAAATGAAACGTAAAATTAATTCAGACGTCTTAAAAACAGTCGTTATTAAAATCGTGTTTTCTATAAATTATGCGTTATTTGTAATAAAAATTAAATATAATATAAATTCGAGTGTGGAAAACAGTGTTTCATTTTAATGCAATTGAATAACAATCGAATGTTCGAAATTTATTCATCTCGCATTAAAACTTAATACAATTTTAATGAAAGTATAAAATAATGAGGGCTAGCATAAATGCAGTGCAGAATTTTTACAAGTTCCACAAAAATATCTTGCATTTTAATTGAGTTTCATATAAAACAAACATGTGTATAGAAAACTGCGTGTTCCAATGAAACACATAAAAAATGAATATGGCCATTCTTTACACCATGTCCGGTTTACAACATAAGAAGCCTATTTATAATTTAAAACAATGCAATTTATATTGTAAGTTATATAAATTACATTTTAGATAATTGGTAAGTTGGTTTTTAAATTATCGCATGTGTAATTTAAATGACACTTCTTTAATTTTACACATGAAGATTCTATTGAATAAATAGTAAAACGGCGTTACATAAAAAAGCAGCATTTTTTGTTTTGTATTTGTGAATCTTTAAGCCCATTAAAAACATCAATAAAATATAATAACTTGTAATATAATTAAGTTAGCACTACAACTAACGAGTTTAGGACTGGTGTTCAGACAGTTTTTAAGCAATTTAAGAATTAACGCTTAAATAACTTAAATACTGTCTGAAAACGCTTACTTAAACACTTTGCTTGTATTTTCATTAAACGATAAAATTCTTATAAACCCAACAAAAATCAATCTAATTTGGACAACAATTTGAGCTAACATTTAAATGTTACACAACAAATGAACTTGATTTAAAAAAAATCTAGCCTATAAATGTTACATAACCTCAACCTAATCTAAACAAAAAAAAATGAATCTATGATATAAATGTTACATAACCTCAACCTAATCTAAACAATAAATTATCCTGAAGTATTTAGTACTTCGTCTGAAGTATAATGCTCATCATTACTTATCATTATCATTTATTGTCGTTTCTAAAATTATTAAATTAATATAAATAAATTACCACACCACACCAAAAACCACTCGGCGATAGTCACTGTAAACAGACGGCATATACATTTTACAGTGTTTTACAGATAGTCTACAAGGTCTACAATCGTGGTGACTCACGGGCATTTCACGGGAAACAGGAAACACCCACCGGTGTTGACAGTGATGCCATTTTATTCTTTTTTAAATATATTTAAGAAACTTTTATAAAATGTAATTTAGTGCATACAGGGTGTCTCTAAATTATGTGGAAATGGCTTAACCACAGATTACTGGGATCAAAAAAAGACGAATTAACAAAACTTATCTATATACAAATGCGTTTGGTTTAGCCAGAATTCAGCTTCAAAGTTAATTTAAAAAAAACAAAATTTGCTTATAACAAGAGAACGTTTACATTGATTTGGATGTTGTTTGGTATGACACTTTATACGGGTATAACTCATATTTTGACATAATATTGTTATTATCAGTAGGCAGGTTGTGTACAAAACAACGGTGGCCCAACATTAATTTATTCATATTTTTTAATGACAAAGCAAATAATTTAAAAAAGAATCAAATCGGACGCAGGCATTCATTATTAAGTTTTTTTGTATCTTTATAGTTTTTGATATCTGCTACAGTTTCGGCACAAAAAAATAAAATATGAGTGACTGCCCTACACTCGTTTGGAAACAAATGTAATCTAGTTACCGGGTTGATGATGGTTTATTCACAGTAATGAATATAAAGTACACTTACGCCGATAAAACAGATATGTTGCTGGTTTTAGGATTTTAGGAGCCCTAATAACGAGGAAGAAATTTTGGAAATTATAGCAAATGTTTCATCCATACGATATCCAAATAGTGCAAGAGCTTTTTCCAGCTGATTATGACTTACGTTTTGCGTTTTGCCGATTTAGTCAGGAAAAAACAGCTGAACATATACTTTTTAGCCAGAAAATTCTGTTCACATGATTTGTTTCCAAACGAGTGTAGCGCAGTCACTCATATTTTATTTTTTTGTGTCGAAACTGTAACAGATATCAAAAACTATAAAGATACAAAAAAAAACTTAATAATGAATGCCTGCGTCCGATTTGTTTTTTTTTTATTTATTTGCTTTTGTTATTAAAAAATATGAATGTATTAATGTTGGGCCTCACTTGTTTTATACACAACCGATCTACTGATAATAACAATATTATGTCAAAATATGCGTTATACCCGTATAAAGTGTCATACCAAACAACATCCAAATCAATGTGAACGTTCCCTTGTTATAAGCAAATTTTGTTTTTTTAAAATTAACTTTGAAGCTGAATACTGGCTATACCAAACGCATTTGTATATAGATAAGTTTTGTTAAATCGTCTTCTTTTGATCCCAGTAATCTGTGGTTAAGCCATGTCCATATAATTTAGAGACACGCTGTATATGGATTGAAATGTATAATACATATTTCTAAAATATCCTTTTATAATATTTCGTAAATATGGACTTTACACTTCTAATATTTCGGAAACATTCGGAAATCTAAACATTTCTAACATTTCGGAAATGTGAAAGCAATATTTAGAAAATATTTGCGAAATATTTTGTGCTATTAGGGCCGGCTTTCATTAATTACAAATTTCCAACTTCATTAATAGAAAACTTCAAGAACAAATTAAAATAAGTAAACTAAAAATATAAATACATAAACACTCTGTAAACCTATACAAAATTAAAACAAAAATTCAACGTAACCAAAATATATTAAAAACTAGAATTGTCGAAAATCGCCCAAAGAAATTAGAAGAAGAAACTATACTAAAATATAGAAATACTGTGAAAAATCAAGAAAACATCGACACATTAACAAAGAATAAAGAAGACAGAGAAGACCACTATCAAACACCAATAAAGAACAATAAGAACATCAATATATTTCAAAATAAAAACTCAATAAACAACAATCAAACAAATAAAATACAAAACAACACAATAAAAATAACAGATATATTCACAAAACTATCAAATATTATTATTATTATTATCAATAGGCCATTTACCTTTCGGTGTCGGCTATACATGTTACATATCTTACATTACAGTTATATTACATAGTTTGTTATGTATTTGCAAATTCTTTCCACTCTCGTCTGTTCTTTGCCATTTCTCTTGCTTGTTTCACTGTCTTCCCTGTGCTGTTTATTATTTCTTCTATTTTGTTGTCCCATTCTTGTCTTGGTCTACCTCTTCCTCGTTTCTTTCCTGTTTTTGCTTCCCAGATTTGTTTTGTTCGATTCGTATTTTTCATCCTAATTAGATGTCCCGACCAGTTGAGCTGCATCTTTTCTATAAACTTTTTTCCAATTTTCAATTCCTCTCTGATGTCTTTATTTCGTATCCTGTCTTTTTTCGTTACTTGTTTTACTTTTCTAAGATATTTCATTTCTATTGCCTGTAATCTACTGGTATATCTCTTTGTTAGCTTCCACGTCTCGCTCCCATATGTCAAAATCGTTCTGTATATAGTTTTGTATATATTCATTTTTATCTTTCTGCTTATCTCTTTCTTGTCAGTAAGTATATTATTCAGGGCATAGTACGTTTTTATTGTGTTGTTTATTCTGTTGCTTAATTCTCCTTCCATTTTCCCGTCTTCTGTAAGTTCTACTCCAAGGTATTTGAATTGCTCCACTTGTTCAGTCTGGTCCTGTCCTATCTGTATATTTATGTGTTCTTTCCGTTTTCCTATTGTCAGTACTTTTGTTTTGCTGTAGTTCATCTTCATGTTATATTTCTCTAGGTGTTTATTCCATACGTTCATGTTATGTTGCAGGTTCCTCTCACTTTCTGCTATCACTACCACATCATCGGCATCCTCCTTCTGATATTTTAATCATTTGCATGTTTTTGTATCCTATGTTTGCGTTTATTATTTCTGTTTTCATGATCTTTATTATTTGATCCATATATAGGTTGAATAGTGTTGGGCTGAGAGCTCCTCTCTCTTTTAGTATTAACCATGGTTTATTTCTTTGGGTCATGTCAAACGCTTTTTCGAGGTCTATGAATTCCAGCTATGTATTTTTATTATTTGCGATTATTTTTTCTGTGATTTGTTTTATTGTGAAGATGTTGTCTTGTGTGGATCTCCCTTTCCTGAAACTACATTGCAGTTCTTCTAGGTTCTGTTCTATTCTTGCTATTATTCACTTGTTAATTGTCTTTTCTAATATTGTCATCCCTATACTTATTAGTGTTATGCCTCTATAGTTTGCGCATTTCGTCTTGTCACCTTTCTTGTATATCGGTACTATTAACGCTGTTTGCCAGTCTTTTGGTATCGTATTTGTCTTCCTTATTTGGTTCAGTAGTTTCAGTAGTTTATCTTTTCCTATGGGTCCCATGTGTTTAATCATTTCTCCTGTAACCTGATCTTGTCCTGGTGCTTTTCCTATTTTCAGTTCCGTTATTATTTCTAGAAGCTCTTGTTCGTCGATACTCTCCGTTACTGTTTCTGTGATGTTCTTTTCACTGTTTCTTGTCTTCTGTTCGTTGCCGCTATTTATAGTTAGTAATTCTTCAAAATACTCTTTCCATCTTTCTATTATTTCTTCGTTTTCCTACAACATTTTGTCTTGTTTGTCTTGTATGTATCTCGATTCTTGTCTTTTTTCTTTCCTGCATCCTTTTATTGTTTTATAAAATAGCTTTTGATTTTCCTTTGCGTTTTTCTCCATTGTCGCCCCGAACTTTTCCCATCCTGGTCTATGTTTGCTATTCTAACCTCGTCTTTTACTATTTTCCTTTTTTCCTTGTACCTTTCGTAGTTATTACTGTTTTTGACATTTAGGTATCTTTGCCATGCTCTTTTCTTTTCTTTTATCTGTCTGTCTGTTGTTTCTTGTTTCTACTTTTCTTCAAACCGCATGTCTCTTGTGATGCCTCAAGCATATTTCTTTATATGTCATTCCAAATTTCCTCTACTGCTGCGCTGTCGTTGGCCACTTCTAATTTGGCTTCTAATTTCTCTTTGTATTGTATTGCTGTTTCTTCATCTCTTAGTTTGTATGCTCGTATCTTCCTGTAGTTTACTGCTATAGGTGGTCGCTGTATTTTTCGGTCACTGTCTTGATAGTTTTCCTTGAGTGTGGTCACCACTAGGTAGTGGTCACTTCCTATTTCGTAGCTTCTCTTTACTCTTGTGTCTCTTCTTTGTTCTGTTAATACGTAATCTATTATAGATTTTTCGTTCCTGCTTATCACTTCCCTGGTGTATTTGTGTATCTCCCTGTGGTTGAATAGTGTGTTCGCTATTATTAGATTGTTCATTCTACAATAATCTAGCATTTTCTTCCCATTTTCGTTTATTGTGTCTTCCCCGTATCTTCCTCTCATCGTATCTTTATCTTTTACTTCCTTGCCAATTCTGTTGCTGAAGTCTCCTGCTTATGTCCCCTACATTAATTAATTAATTATGCATAAACACAACATAGTATGTTAAATTTGGAATTTATCAGTTTTTTTGTGCAATAAATGTTTTGTTTAGTTATTTTGTGCAATCAATGTTTTGTTTTGTTATATATATTATATATTTTATACTGTACAAAAATAAATAAAGACAATGTACTCATTTACAGTTTTTTTCCTTCGAAATAATAGCGTGGCGGTTGTTCAAAATTTGGCAGCCCACCCCTAGTCTATCTCATGTGTGGATTATTTTGTGCCTCTTCAAACTACTTGCGTGCGTGAAACTTGATGTGCAGTCATCACATTTATAAGGTCTTTCTCCGGTGTGGTTCATTTTGTGTTTATTTAAATGACTTATTCTGGTGTAACTTGAGGTGCATTCATCACATTTATGAGGTCTTTCTCCTGCGTGGCTCATTTTGTGTATTTTTAAACTACTTGCGTGTATGAAACTTGAGATGCATTCATCACATCTATAAGGTCTTTCTCCAGTGTGGCTCCTTTTGTGTGTTTTCAAATGACCCCTTTGCGTGAAACTTGCGGTGCATTCATCACATTTATATGCTCTTTCTCCAGTATGGCACCTTTTGTGTCTATTTAAACTAGCTGTTTGCATAAAACTTGAAGTGCATTCATCACATTTAAAACGTCTTTCTCCAGTGTGGGTCGTTTTGTGTGCCATTAAATGATTTGGTGTAGCGAAACTTGAGGGGCATTCATCACATTTATAAGGTTTTTCTAATGTGTGGCCCATTTTGTGTATTTTTAAACGACTTGTTGAGGTGAAACTTGAGGTGCATTCATCACATTTATGAGGTTTTTCTCCAGTGTGGCTCATTTTGTGTATCTTCAAATTATCGTTTGTAGTGAAACTTGAGGTACATTCATCGCATTTATAAGGTCTTTCTCCAGTGTGGCACATTTTGTGTGTCTTCAAATTACCGTTTGTAGTGAAACTTAAGGTACATTCATCACAATTATAAGGTCTTTCTCCAGTATGGCTCATTTTGTGTGTCTTCAAATTACCCTTTGTAGTGAAACTTAAGGTGCATTCATCACATTTATAAGGTCTTTCTCCAGTATGGCTCATTATGTGTACGTTTAGCTTACCCTTTGCAATGAAACTTGAGGTGCATTTATCACATTTATAAGGTCTTTCTCCAGTGTGGCTCATTTTGTGTCTCTTCAAACTACTTGTGTGTACGAAACTTGAGATGCATTCATCACATTTATAAGGTCTTTCTCCGGTGTGGCTCATTTTGTGTGTATCCAAATCATCTGTTTGCATGAAACTTGAGGTGCTTTCTTCATATGTGCACGATTTCTCACTTGTGTCTGTGGTTATGTCGAGCCTGTAAAAATAATATTATTTGGTAAAGTTTGATAAGAATAGGCGTACTGGTCATATGTATTGTAATATTATTAACAGTTAGTTTATTTCATTTGTAACGGTCGGGTTTTGCCTCCGACGGAAACTGTCTAGATTATTAATTGCGCACCTGGATCGCCAACGTAGGCAACCGTTACGCACACGTTTTTTTAAACGTGACGTGTTTCCGATATGCGTGTGATTTTTAAATCGTCGGCGAGGCGCCGCCATGAGGTAGAAGCTAGTCACCTTCCCTAGAGTGCAGAAGTGTCACGAGGTCAGTTTTTCTTTGGTCTATCGACAACCGGTTTCCGGGATTTAAAACGTGTCCTCCATTAACCACCCTAAGAGGGATTGACGGTACCAGGCACAAGGCAAGGGAGGGTACTGTACTACTCAACTCTACACGCTCAAAACATCAGAGTAAGTGATTAAACCCGACATCTTTTTTTTTCGTAAAGACACGTGTCCGGCCATTGTAAATAAGGCCATGTGCTTTACAGGCGTTTTTTTGGGTAAGGGCTGAAGTAACCCAGCCAGCCAGGTTCTTGGCTAGGGGCAACGAACAACCGGCCAGAGTTGTTCCGATAATTGGAATTTAGCGACGCCGTTCCCGACGATTGCCGGCCGCCGCCCGTCCTAAGAACCGAGCCCAGAATCGCCAGTGGAGTGGCACACGAGGAACACAGGCCAGATCTATATTTTTTTTCTTGTTCTCATTTATTGCCTTGATTTCATTTGATATATCGTTTTTTTCTTTTGTGTAAAATTTGCGTTGCGTGTTTCGTGCCGTACGTGTTTTGCGGTTTTGTAAGAAAAAGGTGGCTCCGACGGCCCTTCGCATCGCGCGTTACGTATTCGCGGGATTCGGCCGAGTCTAGTGGACGCGGCGTGATAGAGTTGCGGACGGAGGTATTTATTTCAGGAAGCGTAGGCACGGTGTCCCGTCTTTTGTGTGAATAAACGCAGATATTTTACACCACAAAATTCACACCTGTTATTTTTTGAGCCCCCCTTTGTGACGAAGTAGTGGCGAGGTTAAAATTACGTGGAGCCTTATTTTAACCCCCCCCCCACTCTCCGACACCGAGAGCCTGGCCCTCGTCGCTGCTTCGAAGGGACCCTCCACTCGCCAATTTTGCATGTAAAAAGTGTTACAGTTATTCACATACTTATTAAAATAGTGGTTCACACTCGATTACGTTTCAAATAGTATTAACGACGTTCTATCATATTATAAAGATGCAGAAATATTCCTATCTTATGTAAATAGATATAAAATGTAAAAAATGATTTACAACCTTCTGCCCAAGAGAAGTCGAGACACTCTTACAGTTTCGATAGCTTATGACATCTTATTTCTCAACAAACGTCATAAGTTATAATTTGCGATTTTGTACAAAATGTCAAAGTACCCGGTTTTACTTACCCATCTGGTTTGGTAAAACCGGGAAGGTAACTAATTAAATGGAAGAAATACGATCAAATGGAATTTTATTTCAAAATGTTGATAAATCATTATCGGAATAATAGTAGTATTTGTTAGGGATATTATCCCAAACTGGCTATCGATCAACGAGGGTCCTTTTGCCGTGTTGTTTGTGTAAATATGTTTATTGAGTTAGGGCTAGTTACTCTAGAAATTGGCCCCCTATCTCTAGAGCGCCGTTAATGAGCTCCCAACGGCGAATGGCACTAGCTTTTCAGTACAAACCTTCACTGGGGCTCAAACACATTTCTTCGTGCATGCTAAGTAAGGATTCTAACCTGCCAGCCAAACTAGCGTTTCGGAATAATATTTAACTACTAATAAAAAGACACAAACATTTAGTTTATTCAATAATCGCAAACATAGTGGTCAACATCGTACTCAATGTAAGCGCAGGCTTTACCAGACTTTGAGCTTAAGAATACTTCGTCACAATACAAGCCTGACGCATTTTCAGTTTGGTTCTGCCTTCCCTTGCAATTGCCAATGTACATTTACACTATGCTGAGATTATTATCGCTATTATTTGCCAGAAGGCACCATCTCCGAAAGCAATACCAATGATACCCGGTTATATCCGACCACCTGATTTTACCCAACTCTCCCCTACACAAAAATAGTATATTAAAATACCAGTTGCAGAAGGCATCTATTCAAGCACGAATTTGAAATTCCGAAACGAGCTGCGTAGCAGCGAGTTGAGGAACAAATGAGTGCTTGAAGGACCTTTTGCAACGAGTGTTTTATATTATTTTTTATATTTTGCCGCATCATACTATTTTATAAATTAAAAAATTAAATCTAGGGGATTTTGCGGTGGTTGGTGACATTTATGTGGCACAAATTTAGGCGCCTGTTATAGGCAACAGTAATATTCATCAAAATATTATGTTGGATGATAATTTACACTATAAATTCTCAAGACAAATCGCTTGTAACTGTTAATGTGTACAATAATAGTACTTTCCAGGGTAATAATTTAAATTAAACTTCGTTTTCATTAATTTGCTGTTCTCTGTGAATTTTTTTTTTTTACATATGTCAGTTAACAGTTCAACGTCAACCGTCAAGGCTTCCACTACCAACATCAATGCAGTAAATTTTACTAGTCTATTCTAGCACACCAACCGCTTATTCTAACACTCCAATGACATCATTTAGGTGCTAGAATCGACTTATTCTAAACGCAAAATAGAAAATAGTATACTAAAATACCAGTTGCAGAAGGCATCAATTCAAGCACGAATCTGAAATTCCGAAACGAGCTGCGTAGCAGCGAGTTGAGGAACAATTGAGTGCTTGAAGGACCTTCTGCAACTAGTGTTTTATACTATTTATTCTATTTTGCCGCATCTTACTATATTATAAATTAAAAAATTAAAATTTTAAATCTAGGGGATTTTGCGGTGGTTGGTGACATTTATGTGGCGTAAATTTAGGCGCCTGTTATAGGCAAGAGTAATGTTCATCAAAATATTGTGTCGGATGATAATTTACATGGTGTCACTATAAATTCTCAAGACAAATCGCTTGTAATTGTTAATGTGCATAATAATTGAACTTTCCATGGTAATAATTTAAATTAAACTTTGTTTTCATTAATTTGCTGTTCTCTGTGAAATTTATTTTTTGACGTATGTCAGTTGACAGTTCAACGTCAACTGTCAACGCTACCATTACCAACATCAATGCAGTAAATTTTACTAGTCTATTCTAGCACACCAACCGCTTATTCTAACACTCAAATGACATCATTATGGTGCTAGAATCGACTTATTCTAAACGCTAAATAGAAAAACCTAATGATATCGCTACAATTATGCAGATCGTATGTGAATTATGCACGTTAAAAGTGTTACAGTTATTCACATACATATTAAAATATTGGTTTACACTCGATTACATTTCAAATAACACATACGACGTTCTGTCATATTATAAAGTGGAACTACAGGAATATTCATAATTTATATAAATATGTATAAAATGTAAAAAAATGTTACATACAACCATCTGCCATTATGGTACCGATATGTACTATAGTTACAAAATATGCGTAACATTTCTAAATGTCAAGTAAAAGTCAGTGTATTGCAGTTTTAAGTAACATTAGATACTCTCCTGGTTGAGATATATTCATTAATTACATAGAGCGCAATTTTTTTTATGTGAGTGACCATTAGGAATATTTTTTCATAACTCGATCCGTACTGACGAGTTTATTTTGCTTTGATCCTTTGGTAATATATATTTACCACTTTAAGTTTCTTTAAATGCCTTGTTTGCATGAAACTTGCATTCTCACATTTATAAGGTTTTCTTCTGTATGGCTCAACTTGTGTCATCATGTCATCACCTGCCCTTTTCTAGAGTGGCTCAATTTGTGTCTTCAAATTCAGTGAAACTTCAGATGCATTTATTAAATTTATAAGGTCTTAAGGTCTATCTCATGTGTGGATCATTTTATGTCTCTTCAAACTACTTGTCTGCGTGAAAGTTGATTTGCATTCATCACATTTATAAGGTCTTTCTCCTGTGTGGCTCCTTTTGTGTGTTTTCAAATGACCCCCTTGCGTGAAACTTGATGTACACTCATCACATGTATAAGGTCTTTCTCCAGTGTGGCTCCTTTTGTGATTCCTTAATTGACTTGTTGTGGTGAAACATGGGGTGCAATCATCACATTTATAAGGTATTTTTCCTGTGTGGCTCATTTTGTGTCTCTTTAGATTACATTTTGTGGTGAAACTTGAGGCGCATTCATTACATTTATAAGGTCTTTCTCCTGTGTGAGTCATTTTGTGTGCCTTCAAATTACCCTTATCAGTGAAACTTGTGGTGCATTCATCACATTTACATACTTAAGTATTCACATACTTATTAAAATAGTGGTTCACACTCGATTACGTTTCAAATAGTACATACGACGTTCTATCATATTATAAAGATGCAGAAATATTCCTATCTTATGTAAATAGATATAAAATGTAAAAAATGATTTACAACCTTCTGCCCAAGAGAAGTCGAGACACTCTTACAGTTTCGATAGCTTATGACATCTTATTTCTCAACAAACGTCATAAGTTATAATTTGCGATTATGTACAAAATGTCAAAGTACCCGGTTTTACTTACCCATCTGGTTGGGTAAAACCGGGAAGGTAACTAATTAAATGGAAGAAATACGATCAAATGGAATTTTATTTCAAAATGTTGATAAATCATTATCGGAATAATAGTAGTATTTGTTAGGGATATTATCCCAAACTGGCTATCGATCAACGAGGGTCCTTTTGCCGTGTGATTTGTGTAAATATGTTTATTGAGTTAGGGCTTGTTACTCTAGAAATTGGCCCCCTATCTCTAGAGCGCCGTTAATGAGCCCCCAACGGCGAATGGCACTAGCTTTTCAGTACAAACCTTCACTGGGGCTCAAACACATTTCTTCGTGCATGCTAAGTAAGGATTCTAACCTGCCAGCCAAACTAGCGTTTCGGAATAATATTTAACTACTAATAAAAAGACACAAACATTTAGTTTATTCAATAATCGCAAACATAGTGGTCAACATCGTACTCAATGTAAGCGCAGGCTTTACCAGACTTTGAGCTTAAGTATACTTCGTCACAATATAAGCCTGACGCATTTTCAGTTTGGTTCTGCCTTCCCTTGCAATTGCCAATGTACATTTACACTATGCTGAGATTATTATCGCTATTATTTGCCAGAAGGCACCATCTCCGAAAGCAATACCAATGATACCCGGTTATATCCGACCACCTGATTTTACCCAACTCTCCCCTACACAAAAATAGTATATTAAAATACCAGTTGCAGAAGGCATCTATTCAAGCACAAATTTGAAATTCCGAAACGAGCTACTTAGCAGCGAGTTGAGGAACAAATGAGTGCTTGAAGGACCTTTTGCAACGAGTGTTTTATATTATTTTTTATATTTTGCCACATCATACTATTTTATAAATTAAAAAATTAAATCTAGGGGATTTTGCGGTGGTTGGTGACATTTATGTGGCACAAATTTAGGCGCCTGTTATAGGCAACAGTAATATTCATCAAAATATTATGTTGGATGATAATTTACACTATAAATTCTCAAGACAAATCGCTTGTAACTGTTAATGTGTACAATAATAGTACTTTCCAGGGTAATAATTTAAATTAAACTTCGTTTTCATTAATTTGCTGTTCTCTGTGAATTTTTTTTTTTACATATGTCAGTTGACAGTTCAACGTCAACCGTCAAGGCTTCCACTACCAACATCAATGCAGTAAATTTTACTAGTCTATTCTAGCACACCAACCGCTTATTCTAACACTCCAATGACATCATTTAGGTGCTACAATCGACTTATTCTAAACGCAAAATAGAAAATAGTATATTAAAATACCAGTTGCAGAAGGCATCTATTCAAGCACGAATCTGAAATTCCGAAACGAGCTGCGTAGCAGCGAGTTGAGGAACAATTGAGTGCTTGAAGGACCTTCTGCAACTAGTGTTTTATACTATTTATTCTATTTTGCGGCATCTTACTATTTTATAAATTAAAAAATTAAAATTTTAAATCTAGGGGTTTTGCGGTGGTTGGTGACATTTATGTGGCGTAAATTTAGGCGCCTGTTATAGGCAAGAGTAATGTTCATCAAAATATTGTGTCGGATGATAATTTACATGGTAATAACTATGTAAACTCTAAACACTATAAATTCTCAAGACAAATCGCTTGTAATTGTTAATGTGTATAATAATTGTACTTTCCATGGTAATAATTTAAATTAAACTTTCTTTTCATTAATTTGCTGTTCTCTGTGAAATTTATTTTTTTACGTATGTCAGTTGACAGTTCAACGTCAACTGTCAACGCTACCATTACCAACATCAATGCAGTAAATTTTACTAGTCTATTCTAGCATACCAACCGCTTATTCTAACACTCAAATGACATCATTAGGGTGCTAGAATCGACTTATTCTAAACGCTAAATAGAAAAACCTAATGATGTCGCTACAATTATGCAGATCATATGTGAATTATGCACGTTAAAAGTGTTACAGTTATTCACATACATATTAAAATATTGGTTTACACTCGATTACATTTCAAATAACACATACGACGTTCTGTCATATTATAAAGTGGAACTACAGGAATATTCATAATTTATATAAATATGTATAAAATGTAAAAAAATGCTACATACAACCATCTGCCATTATGGTACCGATATGTACTATAGTTACAAAATATGCGTAACATTTCTAAATGTCAAGTAAAAGTCAGTGTATTGCAGTTTTAAGTAACATTAGATACTCTCCTGGGTGAGATATATTCATTAATAACATAGAGCGCAATTTTTTTTATGTGAGTGACCATTAGGAATATTTTTTCATAACTCGATCCGTACTGACGAGTTTATTTTGCTTTGATCCTTTGGTAATATATATTTACCACTTTAAGTTTCTTTAAATGCCTTGTTTGCATGAAACTTGCATTCTCACATTTATAAGGTTTTCTTCTGTATGGCTCAATTTGTGTCATCATGTCATCACCTGCCCTTTTCTAGAGTGGCTCAATTTGTGTCTTCAAATTCAGTGAAACTTAAGATGCATTTATTAAATTTATAAGGTCTTAAGGTCTATCTCATGTGTGGATCATTTTATGTCTCTTCAAACTACTTGTCTGCGTGAAAGTTGATTTGCATTCATCACATTTATAAGGTCTTTCTCCTGTGTGGCTCCTTTTGTGTGTTTTCAAATGACCCCCTTGCGTGAAACTTGATGTACACTCATCACATGTATAAGGTCTTTCTCCAGTGTGGCTCCTTTTGTGATTCCTTAATTGACTTGTTGTGGTGAAACATGGGGTGCAATCATCACATTTATAAGGTATTTTTCCTGTGTGGCTCATTTTGTGTCTCTTTAGATTACATTTTGTGGTGAAACTTGAGGCGCATTCATTACATTTATAAGGTCTTTCTCCTGTGTGAGTCATTTTGTGTGCCTTCAAATTACCCTTATCAGTGAAACTTGTGGTGCATTCATCACATTTATAAGGTCTTTCTCCACTGTGGATCATTTTGTGTCGCTTCAAATGACTTGTTTGCATAAAACTTGATGTACACTCGTCACATTTATAAGGTCTTTCTCCACTGTGGATCATTTTGTGTTGCTTCAAATGACTTGTTTGCATGAAACTTGATGTACACTCATCACATTTATAAGGTCTTTCTCCAGTGTGGCTCCTTTTGTGTTTCCTTAATTGACTTGTTGTGGTGAAACATGAGGTGCATTCATCACATTTATAAGGTATTTTTCCTGTGTGGCTCATTATGTGTGTATCCAAATCATCAATTTGCATGAAACTTGAGGTGTTTTCATCATATGTGCACGATTTCTCACCCGTATCTGTGAGCCTGTAAAAACAATATTTTTGGTAAAGATTGGTAAGAATAGGCGTACTGGCTATACGAGTGGCACAGCTATCCTCGTTCGGACCATTGCTGCTAGATTAATGAAAATTGAGGACAAAATCTGATTGGCAGTTATTGGACACTTGATGTGCTACCTTTTAAAATTATTTTCGAGTGTACCATAAATCCGGTACACAAAATTTGGTTTCTTTTTTAAATGGATCACCCTGTATATTCTTTCAATTTTAGAATCTGCTTCATGAGGGCTTCACAAATCATCTTTATTTTTAAGGATCAGCTGCAACGTTGCCAAGTTATTCACATTTTAATCAAACATAACGAATAATCATAGACGTAGAAAAAAAATCAACAAAACCTTATTATAAGAGTTCAATGAAAGAATCTGCGTATGCAAGTACCCAAGCAATCCGCCAAAATATACACAATATCTTGAGTCACGTAGAATATACAGGGTGTTCTGAAACAACGATACAATTTTGCTATTTTTAAATGGCTAAAACTTTTTTTTTTTAATGGAACGCCCTGCATATAGCATCATATTCTTAATGCTCATCTAATGAGCTATTCAATGGTAGTATATGAACTATAATCTAATAATACTTTTTAATGGGTTAATAATGATCAATTTCAATAAGGTTTAGGCATTTGAAAATAGTAAAATTCAATAGTTATTTCAGAACTCCCTGTGTATTCAACGTGACTCCATATATTGTGTATATTTTGGCACATTACTTGGGTTCTTGCATGCCCAGATTCTTTCATCGATCCCTTATAATAAGGTTTTGTTGAATTCCTTTCTACATTCATGATTTTTCGTTAAATTTGATGAAAATGTGAATAACTTGGCAACGTCGCATCTGATCTCAAAAAATAAAAATGACTTGTGAAGCCCACATAAAGCAGATTTAAAAAATTAAATAATGTACAGGGTGATCAATTTAAAAAAAGAGACCAAATTTTGTGTCCCGGATTTATGGCACACTCTGTACACTCAAAAATAATTTCAAAAAGTAGCACATCAAGTGTCCAATAACTTCCAATCAGATTTTTTCCTCAATGTTCATTAGTCTAGCAGCAATCTGAGCGAGGATAGGTGGGCCACCCTGTATGTATTGTAATATTATTAACAGTTTTAATGAAGTACTCGACGCGAACATAAGGCAAGTTGATGTTAGCGGGGCTAACTTCACGCCCCCCCCCCCCCCCCCCCCACGTTGGAATTTCGATTTTTTTATTGTTCTAATATTTAGTGCTTAATTAGTGCTAATTTGTGGAGTTAATTTTTTAGAATTTGTGCGTAATTAATAAAAGAGTTATTCATGTCTAACCAAACCGCTCCAGCCCTCCACTATGAATTTTCAATTTTTTTTATTCAAATATTTGGTGCTTAATTAATGCTAATTTGTGCCGTCAATTTCTGAATTTGTTCGTAATTGTGCAAAAAATTGGGAAAAGTGGGGGAGGGGGCTCTTTTATTAATTACGCACAAATTCTGAAATTAACGCCACAAATTAGCACTAATTAAGCACTAAATATTAGGGGGGTGGGGGGCTGCGTGAAGTTAGCCCCGCCCGAACATACATCAAAATTGTGGCTAAACTAAAGAAGCACAAATTCTAGGATAAACGGCACAAATTAGCACTAATTAAACATTAAATATTGGCATGATTCTACTGCATACCACATAGAAAAAGGTGTAGTACAGGGCTCAACGCTAGGGCCGTTATTGTTATCTTGTTTATCAACGATATCAAAGATAATATAGAAGGAGGATTCGTTGTCAACTTTGCGGATGACACCTCTATAATTGTCAATGCTCCTTCAGAAGATGAACTAATTAGAAAAATAACTGATACAAATACTCAGGCATCAAAGTGGTGCATGAGAAATAATATGTTTTTAAATAACAATAAAACAGTATTTATAAATTTTTATAATACAAGATCCAGAGCAGAACTATATGGCTCTTCAGAAAGCATCAACTTCCTGGGCACATATGTAGATATGAAACGATGTTGGAAATATCAAGTAGATCATATTTGCGCAAAGTTAAGTGGAGCATTTTACGCAATTCTAAACAACAAAGAACTCATTGAAACAAACAACTTTTCTTAGTTAAAATTTTTGAATTGGAGCCAAGTTCATAGTTATTGGCGTTCTTTTGTTTTTCGAAAAATCGTCATTACTCCCTTATTTTAAGAAATATTTAAAAAATACAAAAACGTTCAGCATGTGCTATCGGTTCTCTCAAACATTTGTATTTACAAATATTTTCTATTTTATCAAATAATAAAATGGCGACCGAAGAAAAATTTCGAAACAAGATATTTTGAAAATCACTCGATTGATTTTTGAAAATAAAACATTTATAAAATCATTAAACTATATTATAACATTTGTCTGAAACATATTTTTCAATCTGTCAAAAAAAGTTATTATTCAAATTGAATTACAAGATAAATTTTAACAAACTGCAACAATCATTTAAAACAAAGTAGGCTAACCTTAAGTTAGGCCATTAAACAAGTTGAGGCATGTGTTTTCTAGTTTTCTAGTTTTCTAGTTTGTACGTTCAAATTTAAATACTTTTTGATCTTGTTCATCAGAAATTTCTGCTTCATCTTGAAAAGTTGTCACGTTTATCATTTGTGTGCGTATTTTGCATAATTTGTGCAAAAACAGACAAATGTTACAAGATAGTTCAAGGATTTTATAAATGTTTTATTTTCAAAAATCGATCGATTGATTTGCAAAATATGTTGCTTAGAAATTTTTGATCGCCATTTTGTTATTTGATAAAATAGAAAATAATTGTAAATACAAATGTTTTAGAGAACCGAAAGCGCATGTTGAACGTTTTTGTATTTTTTAAATATTCCTTAAAATAAGGGAGTAATGACGATTTTTCGAAAAACAAAAGAACACCAATAACTATGAACTTGGGCTCCAATTCAAAAATTTTAACTAAAAAAGTTGTATATTTCAATGAGTTCTAACTGCCATTTTTGGGTGTTACAACTTAGTATTAACATCCTGTATATGTATATATATATATATATATATATATATATAAAAGATCCAGAGCAGAACCATATGGCTCCTCAGAAAGCACCAACTTCCTGGGCACATATGTAGATATGAAACCATGTTGGAATATCAAGTATATATATATATATATATATATATATCGGTTACCTTTCTACCGTATTCTACGGTGTAGGGGGTTACCCATTTTGTTACTCTTCTATTCCGTGTACAAATTTTCTCAATTCTTTTTTGTTCCTTGCCAGTCTTCTTGCTTCGTACAGGTTCTTACCTTTTTTTCTATTATCTCTGTTACTGTTCCATGTCTGTTTTGGCCTTCCTCTTGTCTTCTTCTTCTGTATTCTTGCTTCCCATACTTGTTTGACCTGTCTTGTGTTCTTCATCCTTTGTAAGTGTCCCCACCAACTGAGTTGTCTTATTTCGATGAAGCTGTTTACGTCTTCAATGTGTAGCTCTTCTCTTATTTTGGTGTTTCTAATTTTATCTAGTTTCGTTACTCCCATTGTTCTTCTAAGGTATTTCATTTCGGTTGCTTGGACCCTACTTTTATCTGCTTTTGTTAAAGTCCAGGATTCACAGCCATATGTCATGATGGGTCTGTATATAGTTTTGTATACCTTGATTTTTGTATTTCTCGTTATTTCCTTTTTGTTGATAAACGACTTCTCATTTCATGGTACAGTTTCATTGTTTTTGCTATTCTCGTGTCGATCTCTTTTTGCATGCTTCCGTCGCTTTGTATTTCTACTAATAAGTACTTAAATGATGTTACTTGATCATGTTCGATTCTTGAATTTTTATATCTTCTTGTTCTCCTATTAACATGACTTTTGTTTTATTTATATTCACCTTTATTCCTTTTCTTTCTAGGGCTGTGTTCCATTCTCTTAAATTTACTTGTAGGTCTAATTGTTTCTCTGCTATTATCACTACGTCGTCCGCGAACGCTCCTTCTGATACTTCTACTTTCCGCATATTCCAGTGTCCAACTCTGTATTTCTTTGCCTTCTGTGAACAGGTTCTCAATATTTCATCCATATAAGTTATGAACAGCGTTGGGCTAAGCGCACCGCCCTGTCTTAATCTGTCTTTGGTTTTAAATGGCTCTGACTGTTTGTTGTTGTACATGACTTTGTTATTGTTGCCTTTGTATATAGTCTTTATTACTTTTATCAGCTTGTTTCTAGGACCTCTCTGGCTTAATATTGCCCACAGCTGGTTTCTTGGGACTCGATCGTATGCCTTTTCGAGGTCGATAAAGCCGAGGTATATATATTTCTTTTGTTGTCTTGCTTTTTCAATGATTTGTTTGACTGAGAATATGTGGTCCTGTATGCTTCTACCTCTTCTGAAGCCGCTCTGTGCTTCATGTAAAGTGTGTTCCAATGTTCGCTTAAGCTTTTTGTCCATATTGTTCGTATATTTTCATCGCCGTGCTGATTAAAGTTATTCCTCTATAATTGCTGCATTCTCTTCTGTCTCCTTTCTTGTATACTAGGAGTATTAGGGCTGCTTGCCAATCTCTTGGTGTTTTTCCGTATCTCCAGGCATTGTTGTATATTAGTCGTAGTATTTCCACTCCTATATTCCCCATATTTTTAATTATTTCTGTCTTTATTTGATCTTGTCCAGCAGCTTTACCATTTTTGAGTTCTTTTATTACTTCTTGCAGTTCTATCGCTGTAATTCCTTGTTCTGCTTCTTCTTCCGTTGTTAGTTTCGCCTCTTCCGTATGTGTTTCTTCCTTTTATCGTTCCCCTAGTAGTTCTTCGAAGTACTCCTTCCATCTTCTCATCTTGTCATTTTCATCAGGCAGCGTCTCTCCTTTGTTGCTCATTATATGCCCTATGTCTTGTTGCTTCTTTTTTCTGTTTGCTTTTAGCGTGTTATAGTATAATTTCAGATTTTCTTTACTATTTGTTTTCATTTTTTCGCCAAACTCTTTTCAGGCCTGCTTTTTTGATTCTATCACTCTTTCTTTTAGTCTCTTCCTTTCCAGTTTGTATTTCTCATAGTTTTCGTTTGATCTTATACTTGAATAGTTCTTCCATGCTCCTTTTTTAAGTTGTATTTCCTGCTTGATTTCTTCGTTCCACCATGCAGTCTGTCGTCTACTGTTGCATTTTCTGTAGCTGCCGCAAATGTCTCTTGCGGAGCGCAGTACAGTTTCTTTGAATTTATTCCATATTTCTTTTATGTTGTTGTTATTCTTGTAGGTTTTTATGTATTTCCCCAGTTCTGCTTCTAGTCTGTCTCTATACTTCTTTTTCACTACATCTTGTTGTAGTTGATATGTTCGGATTGTTTCGAACTCGATGTTATTTTGCGTCCGGTTTACCTCTTTTCCTATCGGGTCCTCTCTTATTGATGCTATCACCAGGTAGTGGTCTGATCCAATTTCTGTTCCTTTTCTTACTTATTCATCCATTATTTTGCTCATATTGTTTTCTTCCACTAAAATAAAATCTATTATCGATTTCTCGTTTCTACTCGGCATTTCTCTAGTGTACAGGTGTAATTCCTTATGTTGAAAGAATGTATTTGTGATTTTCAGGTTATTCATTGTTCAGAATTCTAACAATCTCTTACCATTTGTGTTCTTCGTTTTTTCTCCATATTTACCTACTACTGTTTGATTTTGATTATCTTTCACTCCCACTCTACCATTGAAGTCTCCTGCTATGTATTAGTTTCCTTTGTAGCCAGATAGCCAACGTAATATTCATATAAAAAAAAACTTATTAAAATATTGGTTTACACTCGATTACGTTTCAAACAACACATACGACGTTCTGTAATATTATAAAGTGGAACTACAGGAATAATCCTAGCTTATGTAAAT
The DNA here is from genome assembly GCA_951805005.1 of Othius punctulatus. NCBI lineage: Eukaryota > Metazoa > Arthropoda > Insecta > Coleoptera > Staphylinidae > Othius > Othius punctulatus. The sequence continues at coordinate 37,350,409 of OX638146.1, forward strand.
AGGTATAATAGTAGATTATACCAAGAACTCGGGGGGTTCGGTTTTAGTCCGTAGGCACACCGGAGTGAATCGGGCATACACTGGAGTAGCGTCCAGTGTATCTTTTGAAGATATCAACCTCCACACCACAAAAAAAAGATTATACCAAGAGTCAATAATGATAGCTATTATTCCCGAGGGAGTAACATTCCGAGGTAATAATAGCCATTATTGCGAGTAGTATACTCTACTTTATCTTCGACTAAATAGGCTAGTAGAGCATTTTCAGAAAATGATTTTGCGTTCTTTCGAAGACGCCATTTGTTGAAGGTTGCGTGAATTCAATATTTCCAGTATCAAGGTAGATGTTGTTGCTGTAGCTAGTTGTACAATTTCTGGAGATGTGCAACTAAAATACTCTTCATTTTCATCCATCTCAATACATATACACAAACACTACGCGTTTGACAGTGACACTTTTGAGTTTGTGTATTTTGTTTCCATGGTATTATTTTGTTTGAGAAATTTTGTAATTGGAGTGCAAGAGGGAATAATGACTTTTAATTTCTAGTCATTACTCCCTAGGGGAATAATATATAGCATTATACTGCAAAAACCTCAAGTATAATACTTACATTATAAATTAGTCATATATAAAAAGTAAAAAATGTTACGTTACATACAACCTTCTGCCATTATGGTAGCGATATGTACTATAGTTACAAAATATACACAACATTTATAAACGTTAAGTAAAAGTCATTGTATTACAGTTCTAAGTAACATCAGATACTCTCAATTTTGCTTTGACGATTATGGGGGATTGGTAACATAGATTTACTACTTTGAGTTTCTTTTACTGCCTTGTTTGCATGAAACTTGAGATGCATTCTCACATTTATAAGGTTTTCTTCTGTGTGGCTCATTTTGTGTGCCTTCAAATGACTTGTTTGCATGAAAATTGATGTACACTCATCACATTTATAAAGGTTGAATTACATTATACTTTATTCGACTTGATGTTCGTTTGATTTTTGATTGAGAGAATCCATTATGTATGAATGTGATTCAAAAATTTCATCCAGTTTCCGTTTAACTTTGTCGAACAGAAATATGCAGTCGGTTCTATTTTGGTTTCAATATTGGACCAAACTCGGTACTTCCAACGTAAAAAAAAACAAGATACAAGTTGTTTGCAAGCAACATAACCTATACAGGATGTCCTAAATAGAGTGGGATTGCATGGGTATCTTTCTTATTCTTAAAGCTAGAGATCTGGTTAAATGGGATATATTGTGCAGTTTTATATGCTGGTTCAGATTATGATGAAAAATTTTCATATTCCAAGCAGTTTAGATGTTATTCTAAAAAAACTAAAAATCGAGATTTTTTAAAAACTCCGATATATACATAATTATTAAAGATGCGGAAAAAAGTTTAAAATAAAAGTTACTTGGTTCGATCGCACAAACTTGAGAATCAAGTCAAAACAAAAGTCACGATGATAGTTTCCAAGGTATTTTCTTATTTCAAATGGCCGCCATATTTGATTTTTATACGTCTAAATAGACTTTCTTTTCCTGTTTTCAACGATGTATAACAACCCATGTCAAAATGAATAATATGAGAAATATTAATTATTCCAATTTTTATTTTTATTTTTTTAATTATTTTTAAAACAAATGTAAAAAATTTAAAAAAACGTAATACAACTAACTAGTAAAATAACAATAAATTATAAAAAATGCTCAAAATTCTGACAGTTATTGGCCAAAAACAATTTGCAACGTTAAATGTTCGCTAATCTCAACATTTCAACTCGGCAAATAGAAATTCAAGTTAACGTATCTAAATCTAGAGCATCAACTATTTTAAAAATTTAAAGTTTAATCCTTACAAATTGCAGATTTGAACATCAACATCCGTAGATAAACATTTTGCAGAAAGTTAGTCAACAAAATTATGGAAAATGGTGTTTTTTTAGATACAATGTTATGGATAGATGCATCCTACTTTTCTAATTGTGTATTATTTAATCATCATAACGAACATTGTTGGGCTCAGTACAATCAACACATAGTAATTCTATGTCAAAACCAAGTGCGATTCGGCTTTAATGTATTTTATGGCATATTGGGAAATGTTTTGCATGGTGCTATAATATTTCTAACTGCACAACATTATTTGGAAATTCTTCAAACAACCTTATAAGATTTATTGGATGATTTACCTTTGCCACAAAATATTCAAATATTGTACCAGTAAGAACCTCCACTCAATGCTAGAGATGTGATTACTTATTTAAATGGCCGTTTTAAAAACACAGTAATAGCGACTAATTCATCTGTTCAGTGGCCAGCCAGATCTGCATACTTGATGCCTCTTGACTTTTATTTTATAGGGTACTTTAAAAAACAAAATTTATAGAAGTAACTTCAATTATAATAGTGCAGATGAACTTCGTGATGCAATGACAGAGGCAATAAAAGGCGTTAATCGATAAGTGTTTGGCTTCTTTTTGGCCATTTAGACAATAACAGTCAGCATTTTAAGCATTTTTTATAATTCATTGTTAATTTACGACTTAGTTGGATTACGTTTTTTTTATTTTTTACATTTATTTTAAAACTTATTTAAAAAATAAAAATTGGAACAATTGATATACCTCATATTTTTTTATTTTGACATGGGTTATTTTACATCGTTGAAAAGAGAAAAATTAAGTCGACTTAGACGGGTAAAAATCAAATATGGCGGCTATTAGGGCGCTAGCCACTAATATCCACAAGTTATTGTTTTTATCAATTATATAAGTTTATTGTACCTTGGTGTTCCCAACGGGATGGTCCAGGTACGCTCTGGTGGCACCCTTCCTCTACGGAAGAGGCGAAGATGTCGTCTATCGAAGACAAGACGGTGGCGATAATGATAGTTGTTAAAAATGAGTTTCACTCGCGTATATAGTCACTTAATTTTACGGAAGAGTTAAACGAATTTTCAATTGCGCTCTACACACGCACGTGCACAGATAACAGATACGCGAGATTTTTCTCGCGGCGCGCTCGAAAAGAATTTCGGTGTTTTTTGTACGCGCGAGAGGGACGGCGAAACCGCACACGTCGCGCCCTCTCGGGGCGACGATGAGGACGAACAGACCGTCCACGCGGCAACCGGTGATGCGCCCGAACATCCCGCCCACCATGACTGCTTGCAGTCATTATTGAGACGGCAGAGGGCAGAGTTTCACTAACGGGCGCGTGTAGATACCCGTGGCGGTGTGCACCTCGGCAACCCGGACAATCCCATCCCGTCCTGGGAATGTTCGAGAAATTCGACCTAGTGGCCATGTCAGCGGCGGCGTGTTTTCATTCTTGATTAGGACGAGGGTTCCTGACGTGATGACGGATGCGGGTGATAACCACTTGGAGCGCTGCTGCAGAGTGTGCAGGTACTCTGTTTGCCAACGCTTCCAGAAGTCATTGCGGATGCGTTGGACTAACTGCCAGCGGGCAAAACGGTTGCGAGGTAGATGCGGAAGGTCAGCGACCGGAGCGGCGTTAAGAGGGCGTTGAATGAGAAAATGCCCTGGTGTGAGTGCGCCGAAGTCGCACGGATCTGATGATAATGGGCAGAGTGGCCGAGAATTGAGTACCGCTTCAATTTGAGTGAGAACGGTGGTGAATTCTTCATAGGAGAGTAGCTGTATCCCGACGACTCGGCGAAGATGGTGCTTAGTAGATTTCACAGCAGCTTCCCATAATCCACCAAAGTGGGGTGCAGACGGTGGGATAAACCTCCAGTCCGTACCTACGGATGCGGCGCTGGCGGTGATGGCTGTTTGGTGCCTCGGGGAAAGGAGGAACCGGGATAAATCGGTGAGTTCCCGGTGAGCGCCGACGAAGTTAGTGCCATTATCACTGAATATAACTGCGCTATGACCTCGACGGGCGGAAAATCGGCGGTAAGCAGCGAGGAAGCAGGCTGTGGTGAGGTCAGAGGCGAGTTCCAGATGTACAGCTTTAGTGGCGAAGCAGACGAAAGCACAGATGTAGGCCTTTGTGACCCGAGCACCTCGGATGCGTCCGGTAGTGATATTGAATGGCCCGGCATAATCAATGCCAACTCGAAGAAATGGTGCAGAGGCGCTGATGCGGTCGAATGGTAGAGAGCCCATGGGCTGAATAACTGGACGAGGTTTACAGCTGAAGCACCGGTTGCAACGGGCGATCCGTCGCCTGGTGACATTCCGTCCATCGAGTATCCAGAACGACTGGCGAAGAAGAGCGTGAGTAGCCATGGCACCGGAGTGAAGATTGCGCACGTGGGCATCATCGATGACAAGGTCAGTGAAAGGATGTTTTTTCGGTAGCAACGCTGGATGGCGATGTGAGTATGCGAGGTCGGATGCCGAGAGACGACCACCCACGCGTAGGATGCCGTCGGTGTCGAGAAACAGTGCGAGACGGCGTACCAAGCGAGACCGAGTATTAGGGTTCTCCACTTCGGTGCGTTCGGGACCTAATGCAGTGAGCTGCACTTGGAGCAGCACGCAGTGCAAGGCGGCACGAAGCTCTAGGCTAGTCAAGGGCCCATACAGGCGGCTCTCTGGCGATGTTTTCGCATTGGTGGAAAAACGGCGACAGTAAGCGACTACACGCTGCAGGCGGGTGAGGGTGGAGAAACGACACTCTAGTCCAAGAGGCGTAGGTGTCGCAAGTAAGCTGGGGATAGGGAGCGCCCGTTCTTCCTCCCCAACCTCCGGTGGAGACACGTTAGTGAGTGTGCTGATTGGCCATTGATCGACGGGGCTTTGCAGCCACTTAGGTCCAGTCCACCATAATGGATGATCACGCAGTTCACTGGGGAGCAAGCCCCGGGATGCACAATCGGCTGGATTATCCTCAGATGCGACGTGATGCCAATGAGGGGAGGGTAGAATATCTTGAATTCCGGCGACTCGGTTAGCCACGAAAGTTTTCCAACGATGAGATTCTCCGGCGATCCAAGAGAGGGCAACGGTGGAGTCGCTAAAGGCAAACACGCGTTGAATGCTAATGCTGGACAGTTGATCAACCAAGGAACCTATCAGCTTGGCGAGTAGATGGGCACTGCAGAGTTCGAGGCGGGGAATATTGACTTTCTTCAGCGGAGCAACGCGAGATTTGGAAGCGAGAAGGGCGATATTGGGCGAACTGTGCGACGGGACGACCCGCAGATATACGACAGCGGCGAATCCCAGTTCTGAAGCGTCACAGAATCCGGCAATGCTGATGTCCATAGAGGTTTTACATTCTGGGATATGACGGGGAATGGAGATGTCTTCGAGTAGCTGGAGCTCTGATTGGAATTGATGCCACACCTGGGCCACGTCTTCTGGCGGCACCTCATCCCAATCTAGCTTCAATAGCCAAAGGCGTTGGATGAATAGTTTAGCTCGGAATACCACAGGGCCCAGCCACCCCGGAGGATCGAAAATCCGCGCGGTCTGCGACAGCATGGATCGTTTTGTGCAACGCTCGGAGGAGACTCGCACGGTGTAGGCGAAGTGGTCGATATTGGGATCCCATTTGAGACCGAGAACCTTGACAATCGGATCTCGGTCCAGAGGGAGGGCGTTTGGTGACGCAGGCAGACGACAATGCTCCTCCGGAATGCCTGCAAGAAGAGCGGGATAATTGGCCAGCCACTTGCGAAGTTCGAACCCGCCCGCCATAAGGAGATTGGTCAGTTCATGACGGAGATTGAGAGCTTCGTCTACAGTATCACATCCGGTGAGAATGTCATCGACATAAACGTCTGAGTTGAGCACCTTTGCGGCCACTGGATAGCGGTGGCGTTCATCATTGGCAAGTTGCTGAATTGTCCGAAGGGCGAGATACGGAGCAGACGAGACGCCGTAGGTGACAGTCTTAAGGCGATAGGTGCCGACAGGCTCATTCCGGGAGAACCGCCAGAGGATGCGCTGCAGGTCACAATGGTCAGTATGAACTAAAATCTGGCGGTACATCTGGCGAATGTCGGCGGTGAACACAAACTGAGCAACACGGAAACGAGTAAGGAGCGAAGAAATGTCCGCCTGTAGTTTCGGGCCAGTTAGGAGGATGTCATTAAGGGATTTACCGGAAGAGGTACGGCAGGAAGCGTTGAATACAACACGGATCTTGGATGGAGGGTCATCGGGACGATGAACCGGGTGATGAGGGATGTAGTACGCAACCGATGCTGCTTGCTCCTCTAAAGGTACCCGTTCCATGTGTTGACTGGTTAGATAATCTCGCATGAAGTCATGATAAGCATCTTGGAGTGTCGGATTACGTTGCAGTCGGGCTTCGAGGCGGTGGAACTGGCGAAGCGCTACGTTGTAGGATTGACCCAGATGACCGTCTATCATCGGCAGCGCAACATGGTACCTGCCCGAGCGGTCACGGGTTGTGGTGGCCATGAATGTGTCTTCACACTGCTGTTCAGCAGGGGATAGTTTAGGCTGGCAAGTCACTTGATCCAGTTCCCAGAGGCGAGAGACAGCTTCAGCGAGAGCAATGTGGTTGTCGGGAGCAGAGTGGTCGAGTGGTGGTTCGGCGGTTAGCATCGGCGACCATATGAAGGAGTTCCCGGGAGGACACGACGATGGCATGACGGTCAGCGAAGACCAGACAGGGATGTTGTCTTTGGGCAATTGTGAAGCTGTCATGCCATCTGATCCCTCCAAGGCGGAGAGGTGACAAGAGGGCGTCGGTGTCCTTTCGCTATCAGTTACCGATGGATGGAAGCTTACACGGCGAATTTGGGGGGGATCTCCGTACAATCCGAGCAAGATCCACCCAAGAGTTGTTTCGATGGCCCTCGGTGATCGGCGACGAGGGTCCATGTAGCCAGGTCGGTGCAGTAGCGGATAGACGTCAGCTCCGAGCAGTAGGTCAACATGGAGGGAGCGATGGAAGTCAGGGTCAGCGAGATTCAAGTGGTGAAGGTGAGGCCATTCCTCAATAGGCAAGGGCTGTGGAGGACTACGAGCGGTGATTTGATTGATTACGAAGAACGTCACAGGCAGGCGGGGAGGATCTCCGTCGTGCATGATGGTGGTGGTGACGGTGTGACGAACAGAGGGCAATGTGACATTTCCCAAACCGCTAAGAGGTACATGCACGGCCTTAGGTGGCAGGCGAAGATATCCGGCGCATTCGGCGGTCATGAAGCTGGTTTTGCTACCGGAATCCAGCAATGCACGCAGGTGATGGGTATAACCGGTGGCGTCGAAAACAACTACTCGAGCAGTGGCGAGAAGCACCTCTCGGGGAGTTGCAGGGCACGCTGAGGAAGAGAGCTGGGAAACCGGAAGTGGAGATAGTCATTGCGAAGCCGACGATGTTGACGATCCTGAAGACTTCGATCGAGAACGATGAGACCTGGGTGCAGGAGGAGAGGTGTGACGGCCCTCCGATCCTCGGAGACTCCCTTCTGGCCGCCGGGAGGTGGATGCCGACACCACAAGAGGGTGACTCCTAGGAGGCTGAGGCTGCTGCTCTGGATGGGCACTTTGCTGTAGTGGTGAAGAGGATGGACGTTGAGCAGAGGAAGGATCAGCCACATGCAACAGCGTATGATGACGGTCACGACATACGTGACATCGGCCAGTGGAAAGGCAGTGGGCAGTGATGTGAAAAGCACTAAGGCAGTTCCAGCAGAGGCGACGAGACACTACGGCGATGTGTCGGTCGGTGGCACACAAGTGCTTGAACCGGGTGCACTGCCGAATTGTGTGATGCGGATCGGCGCAAAACTGGCACCTTTTCTCGGTAGGCTGTTGATGAAGCACTGCTGACCGGGACGACGGTGGACTCGGCAAGGGGTGAGGACGTGAGGGAAGTTGGGATCGAGAGGGTGGCCGAGAAGGTGACCGAGAGCTCGATGGCGATTGATGGCGAGTCGCTCCGGAGGGTCTCGAAGTGACAGCGTGTAGCTCGGCGATCCTTACGCGATGAGAGATGAACTCCACCAGCTGCTGATAGGTGGGGAGCTGATCCAGGGCGAGTTGCTGCTCAAACGCGGTTCTCGTTTGGCCATCCAGATTATTCAAGGCGAGTGAAAGCAGCAGAAAATCAGATAGGTCCCCCAAGGGCAAGGCGATGAGAGCGCTGACAGCGGTCTGATGGACATCCAGAAACTTACGCAGTTGAGACGCGGAGGCGGAGGCGATGGGCGAGAACCCCGTGATGTTGCCGAGATACATGGCAGCGAGCCGTCTAGGGTTATGATACCGGGCCTTTAAAACTCGATAGGCAAGCGGGTAATTCTCAGCTCGCATGTCGAGGTCAGCAATGGTGGATAGGGCCTCGCCTCGCAAAGATGATTTTAAATACTGTAATTTCTGCGCTGCAGGGACAGAGGCGTCATCGTGCACCAGCGAGTCAAACAGCGCGATGAAGGCCGGCCAGTCATCGAGGAGGCCGTCGAACGATGGCAACATAATGCGGGGCAACATTGACGGGACATTGGGCTGGTGTGCGCTGGAAGGCGGAGTAGCGGGTGGGTGCAGTGCCGCACACCTCGACCGAATGTCGCATATTAGATCGCCAAAGGCAAGTTCCGGAGGCGTAAGCGCAGCCTGATCCTCGAGTGGTAGCTGACTGTTCAGTTCGTTGATGAGGTCCTGAACTTGCTCAAATTTTTCCTCGTACCGGCGGATCTGCGCTTCTAGAACCGGCAGGGTGGCGATATCAGCGACTGTGAGTGGGCGGACTTTATCCAGGATGTGCGAGCCACATGCGAATACGTTCGCGCGTTTAGCCACGGCGGCCTCGAGCTGCTGCTTTGTTTTTGCTGTCATGTTGTATGTTTGCAAGGACGGCGAATTAATGTTTCAATTAATTGGCGCCGCAAAGCAGCAATGAGTTTATTAATTGGAGAATAAAAAACTCAAAATATGGCGAGCAGGGGCGAAGGGATCTAAAGGTCCCTGGTTTCGGCACCAAAAATATTAGGGCGCTAGCCACTAATATCCACAAGTTATTGTTTTTATCAATTATATAAGTTTATTGTACCTTGGTGTTCCCAACGGGATGGTCCAGGTACGCTCTGGTGGCACCCTTCCTCTACGGAAGAGGCGAAGATGTCGTCTATCGAAGACAAGACGGTGGCGATAATGATAGTTGTTAAAAATGAGTTTCACTCGCGTATATAGTCACTTAATTTTACGGAAGAGTTAAACGAATTTTCAATTGCGCTCTACACACGCACGTGCACAGATAACAGATACGCGAGATTTTTCTCGCGGCGCGCTCGAAAAGAATTTCGGTGTTTTTTGTACGCGCGAGAGGGACGGCGAAACCGCACACGTCGCGCCCTCTCGGGGCGACGATGAGGACGAACAGACCGTCCACGCGGCAACCGGTGATGCGCCCGAACAGCGGCCATTTAAAATAAGAAAGTTGCTATTAATATCTCGAAAACCGCCATCTTGAGTTTTGTTTTTACTTGATTCTTAAGTTTGTGTGACCGAATCAAGTAACTTTTTTTAAAACTTATTTCCGCATCTTTAAGAATTATGGAAATATCAGAGTTTTTAGAAAATCACGATTTTTAGTTTGTTTAGAATAATTTCTAAACTGCTCGGACTTTTGAAAATATTTCAACATAATCTGAACCAGCATACAAAACTGCATAACATTGCCCATTTAACCAGATCTCTAGCTTTCAAAATAAGAAAGATACCCATGCATCCTACTCTATTTAGGACACCCTGCATAACCTGTTACCCGTGTGTATTTTCAGTGACATTTTTACAATCTTAAGCTAACTTGGACAACACCTGAAATCTAATCACAATTAATCACAAACACGTTTTTATTCACTGGGTTGGTAATAAAGTCATAGCTAGAAACGCCCTCTATATCTAAAGCAATGAACTAAAAATTAAACGGAACTTGAAAACAAAACTTGAACGAGAATATACGGATAATAAGAAAAAATACTTTATGGATCTTATCAAACAAGAGAATTGGAACGAGGTGTTCCAAGCAAAAGATGTAAATGAAAAATACGAACACTTCATAAAGATCATCAAATATTACATTACCCTAGGTTTTCCTGAAAAAATCGCACAATACAAATCCAATAAATCAACGAGCGCTTGGATAACAACGGAAATTATGATCAAATCAAATGAGCTTAAAAATCTGCATTGGCTATCAAAGAATACAAATGATATAAATATAAGAATGCTTTATAGTAACGAAAAGAAATCATATAACAAATTAATTGATATGGCAAAACGGAATCACACAACGCAGACTTTAGTAAATTCAGGTAATATAACTAAAGCCACTTGGAGTCTAATAAAAACAAATTTAAATCAAAACGCGAAGTCAGACAAAAATCTGATAACACTATTGATCAACAAAAAAGAAATAAAGGAGCCGGAACAAATAGCCAACTTGTTTAACGAACATTTTACCGCTTGCACTTCTAAAGGGTCTAGATCCACATCTAATGCACCTAGGACCAACGCAAGCACACATATGCCAATCCCCGAATTATCTGAAGAAGAGCTGGTAAAAGTAATCAAATCAGTATCCAAAAAGAAATCAGCGGGAGCAGATGAGATTCCCGGTTTCATAATAAGAACTATTGCAGAGCAGATAGCTGCCCCATTATTAGACCTCATCAACATGTCTTTTAATAGGGGAGAGTATCCACATGCACTCAAAATAGCCAGAGTAACACCCCATATACAAAAAATCTTCAAAAAACAATATCGAAAATTACAGGGCCATATCCAACTTGTCAATTTTTGCCAAAATAATAGACAAAACAATGTATTGCAAATTACTGGAATACTTGGAGATAAACTCTTATATAGCGGACTGTCATCATGGTTTTAGACGCGGAAAAAATACAACCTCTGCCATAAACGAGGCCATACACTTTATATTAGAAGGACTAGACCAAAATAAGAAGGTAGCTGGTATATTCTTTGACTACAGTAAGGCATTTGACACTGAATTGACACATTTGACAAGCTTGAGACTTACAGGGTGACTGGCACAGTAAAGTCCTGGTTTGCCTAGTACCTGACGAATAGATCCCAATACGTGCATATTACACAAGACACCGACCAATTAAAAAATGCCAGTTTCAAATCAAAACAAAGATACATTACTGTCGGACTTCCGCAGGGCGGCGTACTGTCAGCCATTTTTTTTTCTTATCTACAGCAATGACCTGCACAGATGCAATAATCTGGAGGCAACCAACATAAAGCTCGGACAGTATGCTGACGATACTAACTTCATTGTATCCGGAAAATCAGTTGAGTTAGTAACACAAACATGCAATGACATAACTAACACCATGAAAACCTGGTCAGATGCCAATCAACTAGAGCTCAACCCAAACAAGTCAATGGTGGTACAGTTCGCTTTAAACAAGGATAATATTGGTCCCAGCAGCATATTGGTCAAGTGCCCAGTCAAGTCACTGCCGGTGGTAAAGGTAACCAAATTCCTTGGAATCCTGGTAGATGCGCAACTGACATGGGAAGAACATATACTGTACCTTCAAAGAAAAATTAATACCCACCACTATGCGCTCATAAACTTGAGGAAATGGGCAAACAGAGCCGTCCTGATCACATACTATAACGCTAATGCCAAGAGCCATCTGCAATACGGAATCCTCATCTGGGGCAATTCGGTACATGCGAAAGAACTCTTTGTGACTCAAAAAAAGCTAGTAAGGCTGATTTCAGGAGCCCCTAGAGATGCATCCTGTAAAGAGATATTCACTCAACTAAAAATCATGACCTTGTCTTCTCTCTTCCTGTATAACCTGATCCTGAATGTATATGACAACCTGGGAGCCTTCGCAACGAACCAACTTGTAAGCCATCTGCAAACACGCAACGCCTCCAAATTATATCTACCTAAACACAGTACGACAGCGTATCAGAGGGGGACGCACTACACTGGTATCAAGGTTTTTAACCAGTTGCCGGAAGGCATAAAAGAGCTAAGAAATAGAACGAACTTTAAAACTCAAATAAAGACCCATTTCCTAACAAACCCGTACTACTCTATTAGAGAATTCCTTGACAGGGGTGGTGCGTCCTGGCAAATGCTGCAAAATATCGTTTGATTTAGTAATGTAGTAGTGTGGTGTCATTTTAATCATTTTATTTTAACGATAGTTAAGTATTTTTATCATTTTATTTTAACGATACTTAAGAGGATTTGTACACCTAGCCAGTACAGGCCACAAACATGGTTTGGCAGAATCGCTATTACCCGAACAGTTTTAAAATTCTAATTTTGAATTTTTGTATGCACATCACCTAAAGTTAGATTAAGGATTGTGTGTCCTTATATTTTTGAAAAAAAAAAAATCGTTTAGTAATATGACGCCGAATTATAGATACTTTTTGAGCGACTATTGCTGGCTTAATAAATTTTGTTTTAAAAAATCGCTGCCACAGCGTCATAGATTAAACCTTTTTGAAACAATATGTTATAAAAAAAAAAGCTTGAAAATTGTTTAAATAAGATAAATTAACGGTTCTTCGAAATGTTAAAAACGGTCCATTTAATACCGTACTATGTCGCCCTCTATGGCTGTTACTGCGAAATAAAATGTGGGAGGAGTGTAAGATGGGTTTGCAAGCGCAAACATGAAACAAGAATATAGCACTATCTCAACCTCAGACGGAGCCGGCCAGAATCTAGAGCCTTTGTCGGTGTACCGCCAAAGAACTGCCAAAAAAAATATCGCCGTTCGCCAGTGGTACACGCCACGCGCCGGCGCTTGCGCCGTGTTCCATTCAGCTTCCTGAATCTGAATGTCAATTCCTAAGTTAGGTTAGTAGGGTTAGTCTTAAGGTCATATATCAAAGATATTAGTGCCCACAGTCATGTATTTAAGCATCTTCGAGAAGAAGTTTGCCGGGCCGACGACAGTAGATCAAAGAGGTATAGAGGCAGTAGAGATCAAATAGTTATAGAAACTGTCCTAGCTCCAGTAAAAAAATGGTATTTAATTCTGTTTTATCTATGCTAATATTTTCATAATTTGCAGGTTGTTTACGAACGCGGTTGCGTTTAATAATATTCACGATTCCAACCAGACATTTTGTGTTTGCAAGTTGGCGCGCACTGACGAATTTCGCGTCATATGTCATACGTCATACGATTTAACAAATTCAAGGATATTATCTGTGTGATTTGCTAATCAATTTAATCGTGGAAGTAATCGTGCAATTACATTTATAAGTGGGCTGGGTATCCTCCAAGTAGCGCATGCGTAGAAAGAAGTCACGTCTGGTGAGAAAACCAAAACAGTAATCAGTTTCTCGCAGTGCTTCGTACAACCTTCGTGTGACAGTAGCAATTATTGCAATGGACATTAGTACATCTTGTCGGAAGGGCAAGAAAACAAGATTACGTCTGAATGCTAGAAGAAGGACCAAAAAATTGTTTCTTAAAAATCTGGTCAAATCCAAAACTGATCCTGACAACAATTTTGAAGTGGAAAATTGTTTACGTTCGGAGCAATCTTCACGTATGCATTCCCAACCCCAAAATGAAATTAATGTTGAAGATCACTTTGACATTGAACATGAGCATGCAGATAACTGTCAAAGTGAAATACACGAAATATTAGGTCGAAGAATTGTAGATCTGAATTTTTTTATAAATTCTTTGGTGGAAGCTGGAAATCATTTTCCAGAAATGGGGTGCAGTATAAATACAATGACAATCATTAAAGAGAGACGTCAAGGTATGCTTTCAATAATTGATTTTAAATGCAAAATGTGCAATATTATAAAATCCGTGGGTACATTGCAAGATAAAACTATCAATCAAGATGCTGTAACAGGAATTATGAATATAGGTACAGGTTACAGTCATCTTGAACAGTTTTCAGCGGCTTTAAATATACCTTCCATGTCTCAAAGGCAATATAACATTGAACATTCAAAAATTTGCTCGGCATGGGAAGAAAAGGCAGATGAAATAATGGAAGACTCGGCAAAGGAAGAGAGGACTCTTGCTATATCGGCTGGCGATGTTTCACCTGATGGTGTTCCTATTATCACCGTAATTTGCGACGGTAGTTGGGCAAAAAGAAGCTATAGGACAAATTACAATTCACTCTCAGGGATGGCAACAATAATAGGATTTCGAACAAGAAAAGTGTTATTTATTGGTGTCAGAAATAGATTTTGTTTAATTTGTAAACGAGCAGAACAAACTGAACTAGTAAAGCAACATAAATGTTTTAAAAACTGGACTGGCACATCTACAGCCATGGAAGCTGACATCTTAGTAGAAGGATTCAGTAGGAGCATCGAAATGTATGGACTAATATATAATAAAATGATTGCGGATGGAGACAGCAGCTGCTACAAAAAAATTTGTGATGCGTGTCCTTATGGAGATTTAAAAGTGGAGAAAATTGAGTGCCGAAATCACCTGCTACGCAATTTTTGCAATAAATTATCCGAGTGCGCTAAAGACACCAGAAACGGACCAATCCAGTTAAGAAAAAAATTAAAGGAGAATATTCTTAGAATGCGAAGGGGAATATATAAGGGCATCGTATTTAGAAAGAATGAAGAGGGTGACATAACAACGAAAATAGTCAAATTAAAAAATGATATTTTAAATTGCCCTAGGCATGTATTTGGAAAACACAATAATTGCGCCAATTATTTTTGTCAACAACCAGAAGGAGAAGATTTTTATAAAGAAATGGAAGGTACTATTATTATGAATAAAATTAGCAGCATAGTGTCGTACCTGGCCAATCACTCTCGAAGCTTAATTTATAACGTAGATAGTAATGCAGTGGAACAGTTTAATTCCATAATCGCAAAATATATTGGAGGAAAACGGATAAATTTTTCAAACGGCAGGTCTTAGGTAGATGCTCAAGGTAGATGCTCCGCTGCAGTGGTTTCACATAATACCAAAAGACCTTTGAGTGAAATTTACAGGCATTTACATCCGAACAGAAGTCCAGGGGTCGAAACAAAAAAGCTCGAGGAACGCAATATTGTAAAAGCGAAAAGAAAATTAAAATCCAAACCACGAAAATTATTACAAACAATAGGAAATAGTGGTATGGACTATGGCGAAAATTGTCAGAAGCCTGATGTGGATGATACCGAATATAATATTACCAAAACAGATTTCTTGGATTCCTTAATCATGTCTAAGAAAGACATCGAACAATTTGAACTGAGAACGAAGAAACAGCGAATGAGTACTCTTTGGGTAGAGTCAAGAAAAAAATTATTAACTGCATCAAATTTTGGAGCAGTTTGCCGCCGACTACCGCATACTAGTTGTGCCAAACTTGTCGAAAGTATAGTATATCCAAAGAATGTGTCAATGTATGAATCCATTAGGTTTGGTCTGGAAAATGAAGAAGTGGCAATACGTGACATGGAAAATAAATTGAACATCAAAATTGATAAATGTGGGATGTTTGTACATCAAAAATATATTTTTTAGCTGCAACACCCGATGGAACCGTGGGAGAAAACGCAATAGTGGAAGTTAAATGTATACATTCAGCAAGAAACGTCACACCGGATATAGGAATAAAGACGAAAAAGATTGCATTTTGGAATCAAAGTATCGCAGTGAATAAAAAACATAAATGGTATTACCAAATTCAAGGGCAATTAGCTACTGCAAATAAAGATGTGTGCTATTTTGGAACATGGACATATAAAGGTATAAAAATAGAAATTATACAGAGAGACAATTTATTTTGGAAGCGTTCAATGGAACCAAAACTTGTTCAATTTTATATGAATTGTATACTACCGGAATTGACCGATCCAAGAAAAACAAGAAATATGGAAATTAGAGACCCTACATATATTATAGAAGCACAGAGACTCCATAGTGCAAAGAAACAAAATAAGTAGAAATAAATAGTAAGAAGAAATACATAAATTCTCTATAAATAATAAATATAATATGATAAATATAAAACATATAATTAATGTTCCTTGTACCATTAAAAATATGCTGGATTTTATTTATCCAATTTTACCATTGGAACTAAAGAACTTGACAACATCAAAATTCTAGAATAACCTTATTTTTTTATATCATTGCTGAGTTTATATATTTTTTTTATTATTGTAGAGTTTATATTTATTTTTATTTTTTGTTTTCTTTTATGCCAATATTGTTATTAATATATTTTTAAATGTAAATGGTGTAATAATACCAATAAGTATATTATGTTTATTTAAAACGTTAAATTACATTTAAAAAAAAGTGAATTTGTTTTGTTTTATATTGACTTATCATATGTCAATTTCCCGAGTATTCATGTTCCTTAAAACAATTAACAATAAAAATCGCGAACGAAACAAAAAGAACGACACGGCCGGCGGCGCGGCGATGATTTCCGTGATTTATTTCGTGAATATAAAAAATGCCGACAAAACAGACCACAGAGCCGCCGCCGCCGTCGAGCTACCAGCTCGCACTTTTTTTTCGCAAGGCTCTTCCGCCGTCCGCCCCACATCTTTCCTTGTCTCTCCATCTTTGCCACGCCCCTCTCTTTCTAATATCGTACCTCGTCCCCTTGCGATGCCCCGCAGGTCGAGATTTGTCGGGATGGACAAGTCCTCTTAAGTCTTTTAGTAAGTAGTTCTTTAATATATGTAACACATTACTGTTATAATGTACCTGACACACATATCCGCGTGTATGGGCGGCTGAAATGAATAAATTTATTTAAAAAAAAAAAAAAAAGAATCTAGGCAAAAAAGACTGATAAAGTATAAATCTAATTTAAGCTGAAGGTCTTATTCCTGTGTGGCTCCTTTTGTGTTTTTTTAAATTGCCTGCACCCGAGAAACTTGACGTGCATTCATTACATTTATAAAGTCAATCTCCAGTGTGGGTTATTTTGTGTGCCCTCAAATTACGCTTATTAGTGAAACTGGTGGTGCATTCATCACATTTATACGGTCTTTCTCCGGTGTGGCTCATTTTGGGTCTCTTTAAATTACTTGTTGTGGTGTAACTTGAGGTGCATTCATCACATTTATAAGGTCTTCTGCCGTGTGGCTCATTTTGTGTCTCTTCAAATAACCTTTTTTATTGAAACTTGAGGTGCATTTATCGCATCTGTAAAGCTTTTCTCCTGTGTGGGTCAATTTGTGTCGCTTCAAGATATAATTGTTAGTGAAACTTGAGTTGCATCCATCACATTTATAAGGTCTTTCTCCCGTGTGGCTCATTTTGTGTATATTTAAATGAACCCTTTGCGTGAAACTTGAGGTGTATTCATCACATGTATAAGGTCTTTCTCTAGTGTGGTTCATTTTGTGTACCTTCAAATTACACTTTGTTTTGAAAGTTTAGGTGCATTCATCACATTTATAAGGTATTTTTCCAGTGTGGATAATTTTGTGTGCCTTTAAGGGGGTAGGATATCATTTTTACGCCGTGAGTGGCCGCCCAGGCGGCTCTGATAGTTTGTGCGAGTTTGATTTGTACCGAGACGTACTTCGTTAGAACTCGGCTAGACGGGCTGCCTTCAAGGTTAACTTTCGCAGTTTGTATGAACACGTGCATTGCCTTATGCCGCTCGCGTCGGCATAATTCCGTATTGTATATGTTGCGAATTCTCGCAGCGTCCCGGTTGTGGGAACGCCCTGTTGGGTCTGAATTTGTTCTGAGCCCCTGCAAACTGGTGGGTTAGGAGAATGAAACAGCCGGTGTTGTCCGTATGTTTATTCTGACCTACCACTCTCAGGCCGTACAGAAGACTGTCGATTGCGTGTTACATGAGGCGATCTCCTTGCCGTGCGCACAAAATAAAAAGGGGGGCATGCGAATTTGGTTGCATACATTTGGGTCGAAATGGTTGCGAACAGTATTTTTTTTTATTAAATCCCCGTTTCATTAGGGACTTGCAGACGTATCGCTCCGCCAGCACTAAAGTTCTTACCCCTACATCTGATGAGAAAGATTAAAATTTCTTTTTTTTTGTGTGACAGTTACATGTGCTATTATGCTTAAATTGCAAGAATAGTTTTGTACAGCTTAGGCTAATAGCAGACGGCTTGTAATAGCGCGCGGGGTTATTGTTTGATTCAACCTCAAGCACTTTGAAAAACTAAATCTGATGACGTTTTTGCTTCATTTTTCATGATTTGCCGTTTTTCACTTTTAATTGTCATTTACTAGAAAAATTTCTTGTGTAACATGGCAACATTTTTATACTGTCACTTTGACAATGAACAGATCTCTCAAAATCAAGAACAAAAATAGGGGGGTGTCATTTAAAAAATAATATAGATGACGTCATAACTCAAAAACAAATGATGGTTGAAGATCGACTGTCATGCAAAAATGTGTATTTTTATCATAGAAAGTCGACGTGTTCGTTTTAATGAATTTATTCCATACTTTAGGCGCACACTGTATAATAAATGTGTTTTTTTTTGTCGAGAAGATAAAGAAAATAGGGGATGGCTTTCATAGTGTTTAAAAAATGCATTTTTGTAATGTTTGAATGGTGTATAGATGATAATAAGTATAGTTCTTTTGTGAAGGATGGAATGAACAATATGAAAAATACTTGTCAGCGCATTCAAGGACACGAGAAAAGGAAGATACAAGAAAAATATGTTGAAAGCTACATGCCTAAAATTAAATGTATACTACGAGTATACTTGTTGTTTTTAAATGCAGAAAGTGCCCGACAAAAAAATGCCCATGAGGTCAAACAAGTATTACAGTGAATAATAGATATATTTAGTTAAATTACTTGTACAGACTACTACTAGAGGGACTAGAGGGGCTGGCATTTCGTCATTACTTTCATCACTATAAATCTGTGAATACATTGTTATTTGAGAACGAAGACTTGGATCACGGTATTTTTTTAGAAATAATTTTAGTTTTACCTAAATTCGATCCGTTAGTAAAATGGTATTTATCAAAAGTGACCTTTGCCAGTAAAAACCTAAAAGATGTTATAGATAGAGGCAATATCTTTAGAAAGATGGAATTTAATAATACATACTAATATATGAGCCGTTGGACACCACAGTGGTGTAAGTCTTTTTTTTTCTAAATTCAGATAAGTCCAGAAATTTGCAAGGAAAAACATCTCTAGTATATTTCTGGAGTGTATGAATTACTTATTATTATTATTATGAAACTTACTTACACCACTCTGGTTTTCAAAAGCTCTTATAATCTACCATCTCTCAAATAATTCTGTCTACAGGGAATTTAATTAGAAACACTATATTGTGAGAAATAAATATTGCAATCATATATATTTAAAAAATGGACACTACTCGGAACATTTCTCAAAAAGATGAGTGCTGACTGCTCAGTCATTGTACAATTTATTAGTATTGAATAGCAAGTTATTATTAATTAATTATTATCAATAATAATAATAATTATTATTAGTCATCTGCATGAGAAGAAATGTTGAACCACATTTCAGATTAACAAGAGCAACTTCATCAATATTAAGGGAGGAATAAGTTCAGAGACAAATGGTCTTCTATACCTACAATGTATTTTTCGTTATCTTTCGTATGTTAACTAATCTCAAAATAAAATGTTCCACTGTTTCACTTGTGTGGCAGACACTAAATGATAGACAAAACCTAAGCTGAGGATGGCAATCAAAAGCATATGTAACAATACAGAAGATTGTATCAGAACCGGAGACATAATCACAACAAAATTTAAAACCACAAAGGATTGAGACAAGGGGGTGGACTAAGCCCCATTTTGTTCATAATAGCAATGGATGAAATTATGAAGAAGATTAAAACCAAGATAAAGAAAACAATGACAGGATACAACAAACTAAAACCCACAACAATAGCTGAATGTATTTTCGCAGACGATGTGGAAATCATCGCACAAAATAAGAGAGACTTACAAACAAATATTAACATATGGGAAACTGAACTGGAAAAAGCTGGATTAAATACAAATAAATCAAAAACAAAGGTAATGAAAATAGGAGAAACTAAAGAAGCAATAAACATTACAATTAATAACGAGAAAGTAGAACAAGTAGAACTCATACAATTCTTAGAACAAATTATTGAAAGGAAAGGGAATATGGAAACCGAAATAAACAACAGAATACAAGCAACGACAAGAACCTTTCACACGATTAACAAAATTATACTAAACAACAAAAAAATATCCCAAAAAACAAGCTTATAATGTACAACGTACTATTTGTACCTACCCTACTATACGGCTGTGAAACGTGCAAAGCAAAATCCAAGCCCTCGAAATGAAATACCTGAGGAAAGTATACGGAGTAACAAAACTAGACAGAGTGAGAAATATGGACATCAGAAATGAACTAGAAATGGTAGAACTCAATAAACAGATAGAAAATAGACAATTACAATGGGTGGGACACATAATCAGGAGAGAAGACAACAACTAAACAAAGAAGATATGGGAAACAAAAATAACAGGAAAGAGAATAGTAGGAAGACCAAAAAAGAAATGGGGCAAAAATATTGAAAAAATATTAAATAAGAGAGGGATAACCAATGCACAAGTGAACGGGAACTAAATGATAAAAGAAAATACATGAAGGAAAGATAACACCACTTCAACACCCGAAAGGGTAAAAGAAGAAAGATTATAACAAAAAAATATGTTTGATGAATTATTTCAAATATGTTTTGCGTTTTATAATTTTAATGCTCAAATGGGAGTTATATCCATGCACATTACACATTAGGGTGGGCCGAAAACGACCGAAAAAATGTTATTTTTAAAATCGAGGTAGGACTAGTGCGGAAAAGTTGTATACTGAGAAAGTTGACTCGCACACTGAAAATTGGACCGATTAAAAAAAAATTACCCGGGCCCCTAGGGCTCTAAAAAAATATTTTTCTTCATTTATTTTTATTTATATTAATACATAGTTGAACAACTTGGAAATACATACTAATTAATTTCACTGCATTCTTGATGCGAAGTACTGCTTTTTGTGCTCAAATGTTGGCAATTTTTTTCTTGCATTAATCTTAGCGCGCCTTAATATAGCTTGTAACGGTTCGAACCCAGGTGTTGTACAAATTCTCATAATTTGTAATATTTATTATTCATTGCATTTATTTAACTGCAATCCATCCTTAAATGCAATTGGATGCATTTGATTTCTTTAACTGCATATTACATGAATTCTTATAATTCAAGTAATTGATTTGGCTCGTGATTTACAAATTCTCGTAATTTGTAATATTGATTTGGCTCGTGATTTAGTGGTAGTACTCTACGTTATGTTTGATTTTTAAATCAAAATCGTGATAACTCAGTTTGGTTCGTTTTATGGGTAATGTGTCTGTTAGTAATTTTTGTTAGCAAGTAAAACACAGATACATGGATTTCATATGATTTATTCATTTTAAAAGGTTATGCAAGCGACAGGTAAATAAAAGACAATTTTGTTACTCTAATTGGACGTTATTTATTTAGTTATATTTATTTAAATTTTGGAATAGATTTGTTTAATAATTATTGAAAACTTATTATATTCTTTGAATTTGAATGATTTATTTTATTTTGAAAACAGAGTAACTTATTAACACTACGGTTGGAATTACAAAGTGTTACTTAGCGACTTCATGCACCACAATCTTCAAATTGTGCCGAGAAGGATATCTGATACCTGTCATCACTGCATAGAAATTCATTAGCACGGTGCCTACCAATGTATTTCAACGCCACCTTGTGGATAGGAACGAATCACATAACTTCACATTAAAGTACTTCAAGCGATTCCAGTGCTGTAAGCACCCAATGTGTCCTCATTCGGAGATATTGCTAGTATTCGCGTTTACCAACACTATCAGCCATGTGATCGTAAAAACTTTAATAGGTATTGTTATTCAAAATTGATTATAGATTAGTATGATAAAGCTATATTCTACTTCTACTTTTCTATCTACTTAAGCACATACAAATATTCGTTTCATTCATTCATAATTCTGAGATTTCGTGAATATCGGAGGGCTGAGCAAGTTTAATTATACGATTTAATTACAAATATCATTGAATTATTTATATCGAAATTATTAAGTTATGTTCCCCTGACGCAACTTTTTATTTAACTACCGATTGATTAATGAGGCCACACTGTTTATCAAATGTTTGCGACGAGAAAAGGAAGGCATATTACAATATTCTCCTGTCAGTACGAAAATATTGTCAGGACAAGGTATAAAATGCAGTTAGGGTCAACTCCGCAGTGGCGTGAGGCTCCCTACATTTCATACCCTTATTAAACTTCGTTCATTACCAGCGGCAAGGCGCGGTAATATCACTAGATAGGTTACATTATTATGGATAAATTACTTTAGAATTGTTAGTGTGAAACGATGTTTGATCAAATGTTGTGCGACAGCGGAAAGGAAGGCATGTTACAATATTCTCCGGTCAGTACGAAAATATTGTCAGGACAAGGTATAAAATGCAGTTAGGGTCAACTCCGCAGTGGCGTGAGGCTCCCTACATTTCATACCCTTATTAAACTTCGTTCATTACCAGCGGCAAGGCGCGGTAATATCACTAGATAGGTTACATTATTAGTATGGAATTGACTTTGGAATTGTTAGTGTGAATTACATTTGATAAACTTGTGTTATATATTCACCTGAGGAATTAATGTTTAAAGTATATGAGTCGTCGTCGGACAGCGTGACGTTCTGTCTCGATCGGTACATCTAACTCCCTCCGTTTAAGTTCCGCACTTCTATTTATACTGGTATACTGGTCCCCCACTTTTTACTCTTCTTCCCCCGTCCTATGATAAATCTGCTTACCGTTGCAAATTGACGCAATCCCATACGTGTCACCGAATTACGCAATCGCCGTTTCGAGTTCCCGTCGTATTCCCACGACCTATTTCTCTGTGTCATCATTTTGATCGTGTGCTTATTTACATTTGCTCAAAACTACGAAGTCAGCAAAATGACTGACCTCGCTGGGCCAACGCGTCGTCGGCCGCGGCCTGCTATGATATTTACGCAGTTTTGTTCCGACTCGTAAAATTATGGATTTTAATATTATTAGGTTCTTACAAGCTTCACACACATTTCTACTGCCTGGGTGTGACTAGGAAAATTGTCAAATTTCACATATTTGTTTACTATATTCAACAGCTCTTCTTTAGATATATGTTTTGTGAGGGGAGGTTCTGTGACCGTGCAGTTAAACCAGTCTATAGGATCAATATAGTCCTCTTGGTTAAAATTTGTTTTAGGTAGTTTAAAAATGCGTTTTGTTATATCCGTTTTTCTGGTTCTCGTAGGGATGTTTCGTTGTTACATATTACCTTGGAATTCGGTTTGCTGTCGTTAACCACCTTGAGTGTGCCGTTTTGCCTGGACTCTTGCTCGCTAAACTACGTTCCATCCCCGATTGCTTGACAAATATCAAACAAATATTTTTGATCTGTGCTTAGGTCGTTTTCATTTACCAGGAGAAAATCGGTTTTGATTGGTTTAAATTAAACGGGTTCCATTTTGTCGCAATCAGGAAGTAGAAAATCAATTTGTCCTGAATAAGTATAAGGACCTTTCGTGTGGCTATCTAGTTTTTGTAATAAATGCCTTAAAGGTAATTCGTTAGCATGCAACAAATACACGCTCCTTTGTAGTGGTTTATTGCAACTAGTTTCTAGCAATTGAATTACCCCACCTTTCCTACGTTTGTTAACATTTGTTACATAGCACCCTTTGACCATTAGTTGCGATAAGTCCACATCACTATGCGATTCTATGTAACTTATAATTTCTCTAGCAATATCTGTCGCTTGGTTTTTTGTGCAGAACGTTTTTATATTATTATTATTTTACATTTATTAGGTCCTAGGGTTTCCTGGCCTGATAACTAATCGCCTCGTATTTATTATATATTTTGGAAATTAACTTATTTCTGAAACGTTTCGTATGTGCAGCATGCCAAAAGTATGTCGAATATTCAAGGTACCGGGCCACCGCACCGGGCGCAACAACAGTGGTTGCGCTTTAGCCAATTCGTGATTTTAGTATATTTGTTCCGAGTTATTGTAGACGCGTTTATTTCATCAGTGTTTATTTCATTACCGATCAGGTAAGTAAATATTATTTTATTGAATTTATTTGTAATCTATATAAAAATCACGTTAAATTTAACGCCCAAGCCAACATAGAGTATTAGAGTAAACGAATTTTATTACAAGCTGCAATCTTGTACCAATCCAAGCAGCGACTGCCTTATATTCAATCAGAGATCACGCATTTGGCTGTCGTTGACTGATAGATGAAATAGTGTTATTTTAAATTGAATTGTAATATTCATAAGAAAATAGTATTTCAGATTTGTTAGACATGCCGAAACATCGTGCAAAATTATCACGTAGAGTGATAATTGTACGCCGAACCAAACGGTCTAAAAATTTACGTGGGGCTCATGACACGCATAATGAAAAATCAACGTAAGTATTATTATTTTTTGTTGTTACATTAACAGAGCTAACATATTAATAGTCATAATGAGACTGTATGTTACAACAATCATAATGCAAAATTATTATTACAATTTAAAGAATGTATTTATAGTACCTTCACATTCCGAATTACCTATGTAAAAATTAATTATTTCAACACTTAGTATAACATACTATGAATTATATCTGATTGTTACTAATATAATCAATTTTAGCCCAGCTTCAAATGATACCTCACATAATCAGATAGGTTTAGAACAAGTCCGCGACGAACCGTACGGGCCGACTACTTCTTTCTGTACTACGACTGGTAAAGATACATCAGATGCCTGGGGAGATCAGGCAGAATTTGACAGGTGAGAACTATTTGAGATTAGGTTATCGTTCGGAAAATTAATAGATACTTATATATGAAGCATAATGGCAGAACCAATTGAAGTTGAAGTCGAAGAAGAGATAAACAACGATATAAAAGGAAATAGAATAACTGACATAATGTTTTTGATGAAAAGAACAATTTTAATTACTGAGCAGCATGCTCAAAGTTGTATACTGGGGCATCTAGTAATTGACGACGAGAAAAGAGATGGGTTGAGCAGTGTATTCACTCTGAAGTGCAACATGTGTGATAAAACATATTCTTGTGCTAATACAGATTCTCCGGATATAAACAAATTTGCTGTGTGGGCAGTCAGGGCCGCGCCGCCCTTCGGCGGCGCCTGTGTGCACGACCTATAAAGTGCCTCTATAATTTTTGAAAATAGAGAAAATCCAGGTAGAGGCAATTACAAAAATAAAAGTCGTATAACATAACATAACATACATTTCTTATTAAACATGTTTACAAAATGGTCATCATAATAATAAAACACAAATTAAAAAACAAATTAAATTATTTCTACTCTTCTCGTTTTTCTAGTTGCGAAATCCATAATAATATTATGTATACCTATGCGCTCTAATATGCTATCTTCTATAGATATTGTAGCCAAATGTGACAATCTTTCCTGGCTCATTGTTGAGCGCAGTTAATTTTTTATTAACTTCAATTTCGAAAATGATCTTTCTGCGCTCGCTACCTTAACTGGCATTGTTAATAAAATTCGTAGAGCTATTGTGATATTAGAGCATACTGCTGTCAAATTATTTAAAAATATAAATTCTAGTATTTTAACCACATCATTGTCCAATTTTTTAAAAAGGGATTGACATGATAGAACTTCGTCACACAAATCGTCGGCATCTATATCGGATGAATTATTGGCAGACAGTTTTTCCTGCAAACGAGTGCAGTTTGTGATTAACTGGTTTTTATCTTGTATCGCTTAGTTTAAATAAAAAATAAAACACGTCATTATGAGTATTCAATAATTCAAATCTTTCATCCACCGAGGATAAAGCCTGATCTAAAATATAAAAAAATACATTGACTTTGAACGCTATTTTCGGATCCATTACAGGCTGATCTTCGTGTTCATAATCAAATTGTTTTGGAGTTTTACGCCGTCTTAGCGGTCTGGATATTTCGAATTCAATGTCTATACCTAATTTTTCCGCAGTTTTTTTGGCATTATTTACAATATTATCAAAGTTATCATCATTGCAAAATTCTTTTAAAAATGTCTTTAAATTAGATAAAGCATCTAAAGCAACTTGCATATTCATATTTGTTGATTGAAGGATTTTACTTACAAAATTAATTTTTTTCAGTACGTCATGCCAAACATATATTGAGCAAATAAACGTAAATGAAGATATTTTTTCTGCCAGACATTTAGCGTCATACTTTGATTTTTGTTCTATGGATTTATTTGCCATTTCGCATAAAGCATCATAAATTTCTGGAAAATTAATAAATAAAGGTTTTATGGCATCTATTCTACTGGACCATCTTGTTTCGGACAGCGGTTTTAAAGTTAGGTTCCCAATGTATTTTTTTAATAAATCCCATCTCTTCGTGGAGGCTGAAAAATATTTGTATTCCTGCACTGTACTGAAAAAACCGGTTGTGTGATAATTTAAATTAGCTGCGTCGTTTACTATTAAATTTAAACTGTGAGGAGCGCAGGGTACATAAAATGCACGGGGGTTTATATCTAGCAATCTCTTTTGGAGACCATTGTTTTTGCCGCGCATATTAGAGCCATTATCATAACCTTGTCCCCTTAAATTGTTTATATCAATATTATTATTTTCTAATTCTCCCGTTATGAATGACGTTAAGCCAGCGCCAGTTGTGTCTATAATTGGGCAAAAAGCTAAAAAGTGCTCTCTTATTTCTAACTCTCTCGAATTTATATTAAAATAAACAAATCTAATTATTATACTAATTTGCTCTACATGTGCAACGTCGGGAGTACAATCTAGTATGATCGAAAAATATTTATTGTCCCTCTACATAAATTCAAAATGTAATTTTTAATTTGGGTAGCTAGTATAGTTATAATTTCGTTTTGAATTTTATCTCCAAGATAAGTAGGCTTATTCTTAAATTCCGAATCATTGGTTGTGCGGCGTATATGTTCCATCATCGTAGGATCGAATTTTCCCAACATTTCAATGCATTTAAAAAAATTGCCATTATTACGGTCGAATAATTTGCTGCTCTGGCCGCGAAACGCCATATTTTGGGTACTCAAAAATTGTACCACATATATTATTTTTTTAATGACTTCATACCATCGCTGCTTTTCGACTTCTATAAGCTTTTGTTGAATATTATCGATAGTCGTTTTATTTTTAAAAGACTGACACAGCTCTGTCCATTTTTTATAGCTAGTAAAATGTACAGAACTTTTCTCATGTCTGTTCAAATACAGAGCTAAATGTTGCCAATTACTTAATCCCTGGCAAAATTTATTATTTTTCAATTCAAATAGCTTGCAACAGAAACAAAAAACTTCATTTTTGGCCACTGAATAGAGCAGCCACTCTCTATGATACTTTTCGCCATTTAATAATTGCCTGTTATAATAATATGTAGAAAACCTTCGACCCGAAGAGTCACGCGGAAAATCATGATGCTTTATTTGTTAAGGTGGATTCTCAACCAAATATTGCATCAATGTAGTATTTAAAACTTCTGGCCAGAGTCCAGGATCATCTTTGCAAATTGTTGGTGTTAGCGGCAACGATGGTTTTAGCGGCGTTGGCGGTGTTTGAATTGGGGGTGACGAAGTTACTTCATCGGCGTCATCTAATATTTGTCCCCCGTCAGCGATCATGACGTCTGAAAATTATCCACAACGTGGAATCATTACCACCACCAAAGCAAATACCTCTTAAATAAACTTAAATAAACGCGCCATAGTAATATTATGATATTCAAAATTTCCCAATTTTACTATCATACTTGAATAAATAGAGTCGGTATTTAATTGTGTTGTTTTATTATTAAGGGGTAATTTAATATTATAAGACTTATAAGATTATAAAAAACTCTTACCACTGCACGAATCGATTTTTCAATTCTTTCAGCACCTTCATCTATAGGTTTATCTGTCTCAAAACTCTCAGATGATTGTTTGGAAGTGGATGGCATGGGCGCAAAATAATTACTTATTTTCGTTGTATTTTATCTCGTTCTTCTTCTCGTTTTCTCTTTCTCATTAGATTTTGATAACCCGATAATTTCTTTTTTTTATCTTGATCACGCATCGTGAAAACCCGTTAAATAAAATCGACAATGTAATAAATAAAATCAATTTAGTATAAAACAAAGTATTTTTATAAGGCAGGTATAGATGAATGACTTAACTGAACAAAATCAAACTAATAACTGGAAGTGCACCTTCTTTCAATAATGCGTTTTGTTTGTTTTATTTATTAATAAAATTCGGTAATTCCCCGCCCAAGTCTCGCGCCGGCGCCGCGCCGGTCGATTGCTGCTAACGTAGAGACAACTCTGGGTCCTTTTCATTTTTAATGCAGACTGAATACAATCCAAATAATAATGAGAGTGTTTGTATAATGCGATTTGTTTATTTTCTTTATCGGCAAAATTCGGTAATTCCCCGCGGACTCGGCCATCGACGCACGCGCGCCGGGTCCATAGGCAACAACGATAAAGCAGCAAACTTTAAATGTTTACAGCGCAAAGTTCAAATAATGCAAACTTAAACCATATACGTGAACTTGGTTGCAGATATATAAAGAAGTTAGAAATGAAATTTGGTTGAAAAAAAAAGTTTTTAATTTCTTAATGACTCCGCTCCGCGCGTGAGGCGCCAAAGGGGTCCCGCGGCGCCCCTGCCGCCCTGGCGCCTGTGTGCGGCGCACACATCGCACACATGGGCGGCGCGGCCCTGGACAGTGGGCTACTGTATCAACAGGCAGTTCATATAAGCTAACTGAGGATTTTTTGTCTGCGCTGAATATTCCTCCATTAACTAGTAATATGTTTTATAGTATTCAGGAAGATTTGAGAAAGGTATGTATATGAGAATAACAAATACAGTTATTAGTAGGTTATTAGTTAACAGTATAATTTTATAATAGGTATTTGCGGAGTTTTCATTGAAGAGTATGAAGGCAGCCGGCGAAGAAGAAAAAAATATCGCTCTTCAAAATAACCAAGTGGACGAGGATGGTATTCCATATATAACAGTTTATTTAGACGGAGGGTGGTCTAAAAGAAGCTACGGACATAATTATAATGCAGCTTCTGGCGTAGTAAGTGGTGTTCATAATGGCCTGGCTTAGAATCTACTATTTTATGACGTTTATTGGTCATTCAAGGCCGACATATATTCCAGAATTGTTTTCTAGAATAATTATAATTATTATTATCAAATTCAATATTGAATTCAATATTATAATGTTTTTTTGGTACACGCTCCGCAAAGTTGCCACTTTACGGCAACGGGGTCCGCAAAATTCCCACTGCCGGTCTTGTCCAGAAATTGTCGTAGCAACCCTATGTCGTAATGTAAGCGACCATTTAAATATTTATAGGGAGTTATTATTGGAAAAAATTCCAAGAAGATTTTATATATGGGACTACGGAACAAATTCTGCATTATTTGTAAAAAGGCAGACGTTAGAAATTTGGAAGCACTGCAACATCAATGTTTAAAAAATTGGCAGGGATCATCATCTGCTATGGAAGCCGACATTATTGTAGATGGTTTTAAGCAAAGTGTGCAACAGCATGGAATACACTACAAAAGTTATATAGCAGATGGTGATTCGAATGTGTTTTTAAAGATCCAGCAGAATGTCCCTTACGGCAGAGAGGTAATACGGTATTTCTTATAATAATGTATAATAATATAAAATTTATTGCTCAGGTTTCTAAGATTGAATGTACCAATCACGTCATAAAAAATTATGGGAAACGATTGCATCGTATAAAAGCTAACTCAGCAATTTCTGTCAGTGCCCGAAAATTATTAAAAATAAAAGATATTGCTGAACTACAAAAAATTGCACAGAAAGCAATATACAATAATGCAAACGGCGATGTAGGTAAGTATTGATTTGAATAAAGTCTACTATATATGCTCTGTGCTCATATTGTCCTTGATCAATATAATTATAAACAATATCGGATATTGATCAACTCATAAATGAGTAAATGCTCATATGGATTATTTTAATACCACATTAGTGGTCTGGTTGTAAACCCTACTATTGCATTATTGTTGGAGAAGTAACGCCTTTATTCGCAAATGTGCAATCGTCAGGATTATATAGATTGATTCAAGGTATACATTATCAAATTATATATAAAATATATTTTTTATAAGATATTGTATATTTAATAGAAGCCTTAAGTTTTGTATTACGAAAAGCAAGGTGTTTAGTATATAATGAAACAAACAACAGAGCGGAACTATTTATGAGTCTCGTTTCAAAATATAATATGGGCAAACGAGTGAACCTCACTCAACGAGGTTCATATAATATTCGATGTGATTTATCGACAATGAGATATAACAAAGGTATTCTATTTAATTTTTATTATTTACATAAATTAACAGTAATATATTTAGGTGTTGAATGGCACACAAGCCCAATGAAGAAATTATTAAATGCAAGCCCAGGAATATAAAATACAAATAAAAATGGTATTTTCTTCACCTAAAAAGGCTGAAAAAACGTGTACCTCTCTACGTAACACAAGTTATGGCAAAAATGCTGATGGACCAGCATTATGTCAACAAGATATAGAGCTGGTGTGTAGTCGATTTGTGGAAACATTACACCTTGAGGCACTTAATTTATTGTTACTATAACCAAATGCAGTTACTTACATTTTATTTTTAGATGAGCAAAGAAAGGCAGGGCGAAATTTTAAAATGTACTATAGGGCAGTTTGAAAATCCTATATACAGGCGTGAGAGATCTTTTCGTGTCACTGCCTCAAAATTTGGTGCTACAGTGAAAAGAAAAGATTGGACGCCCTGTCATTCATTGGTCAAAACAATTTTAGCACCAACAAACTTTTTAAGTGAAGTCATGGAGTATGGAAAAATTAATGAAGAAGTGGCTATAAAAACATTGGAAGAGAAATTAAATATTAAAGTCCTACCAAGTGGTCTATATGTGGACCTCATTCGTCAATTTCTTGCTGCTTCGCCAGATGGTATACAATATATTCGACATTAAATTTCGAAATTTATTAGTTGATGTTAATTCGATAATAATTGAATTTGAATTGTAGGATTAGTAGGAGACGATACTTTAGTAGAGATAAAATGTATCCCAAAATTAAAAGATTTAAACATATCTTTAAAAGAAGCAGCACTGCATAAAAATATATGCTTAGAATTTAAAAATAATCAGTAAAAATTATACACCTTTTTACTATAAGGTGTATAATAAAAAATCTACAATTATTAAGTTAATACTGACAACAATATTATAAGGAGAATAGTTATAGATATTACTTAATTTAAACCTGATGTATCTCCGTAATAATTGTTGTGTAAGAAAATTGCTATAAATATTAATTTCAATACCAATTGTTCATATTAATAAATATATGGAGAAAGATGATTGCTATCTACATTGCTTTTTTTATAAGTTATTGTTCTTGAATATGTTGAATATTAGTTCATTCATCCTGTGGCACTACAACCCTATGTGCATCTTGGCGTCCTCCTTTCAGAACACTCTGTCCTTGGCAACCTCCCTCCAACTTCTGACCTTCATTATGGTTTCTTTGGCCTCCCTTTGCTATTTAAATCAATAATTTATTTAAAATTTGATTCATATAATAATTTCAATTTAATATTTATTAATGATTAAAATCAATTTCCACCATAAAAATAATCACAGCAAATCATCTTTGCCCGCTTTATTTCCACTGTTTGCCGCTCACTTGAAACATGAACTGAGCGGAAATTGCGGCTTCGCTCGAAGGAGGACTTTTTTCCCGCCGTCATTAACAAACTATGTAAACACTGTTTTATTCAGCAAGTAAAAGCAAATTATAAAGTACATCCTTTATTTACATATCTACAGTTAATAAATTAACCCAAAAGAATGATATTAACGAAAGTAAATTCCGCCGCGCCATCTAACCGGTAATGCCTGAACTGTTTTGTTCTCGCGCCGTACTCAAATCGTCTGAGGTTGCACCAAATTAACGGAGCACGCGGGACACTTGATCTCAAAAACCAAAAAGTTTATAAAAACATATTTGACGGATTCTTGAAGTACCTTATGTAAAGGGTGTCTGGATAGATTTTAGTTGATTTATATTAAATACGTCATATACTTATCAAAATTAAAACTTTAAGTTCAAAAGATTTTTTTTTCAAAAAGTTGTCCAGACACAGTCTATATATATTGAAATACAGTACAGAATATTCAAAAATATTAATTATCTTCAGAGATCAACTGTCCACAGTCCGAGGCGGCCCGATTCCCCGGCCCCTTTGCACGAAACTTGAGGTGCATTCATCACATTTATAAGATCTTTCTCCAGTGTGGATAATTTTGTGTGCCTTTAAATGTCCCCTTTGCGTGAAACTTGAGGTGCATTCATCACATTTATAAGGCCTTTCTCCAGTGTGGATAATTTTGTGTGCCTTTAAATGACTTGTTGTGGTGAAACTTGAGGTGCATTCATCACATTTATAAGGTCTTTCTCCTGTGTGATTCATTTTGTGTACCTTTAAATGACTTGTTGTGCTGAAACTTGAGGTGCATTCATCACATTTATAAGGTCTTTCTCTAGTGTGGCTCATTTTGTGTACCTTCAAATTACTCTTTGTTTTGAAAGTTGAGGTGCATTCATCACATTTATAAGGTCTTTCTGCCGTGTGGCTCATTTTGTGTCTATGCAAATAACCCTTTTGATTGAAACTTGAGGTGCATTCATCACATTTATAAGGTCTTTCTCCACTGTGGATCATTTTGTGTTGCTTCAAATGACTTGTTTGCATGAAACTTGATGTACACTCATCACATTTATAAGGTCTTTCTCCAGTGTGGCTCCTTTTGTGTCTACTCAATGTACGTGGTTGCGTGAAACTTGAGGTGCATTCATCACATTTATAAGGTCTTTCTCTAGTGTGGCTCATTTTGTGTACCTTCAAATTACTTTTTGTTTTGAAAGTTGAGGTGCATTCATCACATTTATAAGGTCTTTCTGCCGTGTGGCTCATTTTGTCTTTCTGCAAATAACCCTTTTGATTGAAACTTGAGGTGCTTTCATCACATTTATAAGGTCTTTCTCTATTGTGGCTCTTTTTGTGTACCTTCAAATTACCTGGGCGCGAGAAACTTGAGATGCATTCATCACATTTATAAAGTATTTCTCCTGTGTGGGTCATTTTGTGTTTCTTCAAATTACCCTTTGCAGTGAAACTTGAGATGCATTCATCACATCTATAAGGTATTTTTCCTGTGTCCATTTTGTGTGTATTTGTGTGTACTAAATCATCTGTGTGCATGAAACTTGAGGTGCATTCATCGTATGTGCACGACTTCCCAACTGTGTCTGTGGTTTTGATGTGCCTGTAAAAATAATAGTATTTGGTAAAGTTTGGTGAGTATCTGCGTACTGGCCATATGTATTGTAATATTATTAACCGTTAGTTTATTTTATTAAAGTTCATTTCGTTTAGTTCAGTTTAGTTAAGCTAAATTGCTATATAAAATACGGTATAGCAACAAGAACCTTATCCTCCAACCGCGACTGAGAAAATACGGTTGGCGATGTGCAAAAATAGTGCGTAACGTGACAAAAACAAACGGAAAACAATAGGAAAAATGGGTCACAGCCACAAAAATTGGAAGAAAAATCCTAGCATCAACCCAGACACTTAGTTTTGTGAACAAGGTAGATGGTATTGAGTATTGCGAATTCGTATAAGCCATAATTCTGTGGTCAGATGCTTTAAGGCGATAAGTAGGAAGTTGTCGTTTTTCAAGAGACAAGTTTTTGTGCACTTGCTTATCATTTTCATTTTGTTAGTGCTAGTGAAAGTTAAAGATTAAATTCCAAAATTTTCAAAAATGGCTTCAATTTCTCTTACAAATAATATAATAATGGAGATTATTTATTTCGAATTGTACTTGAAAGGTGCCTCTAAACAAGTCATTCAAAAATGTCATTAGTTACACGTGCTCACTTAAGTTAAGCGTATGTCATTTTTTTTTTTAATGTAATGTTAAACTAAGCAAATCAAAAGGCAATCAAAATAAACGTTCTAATTATTGATATTAATGAAGTGTCTGTATGATGGTGTCAGTGACAGCATAGCGATAAGTTTACGAGTAACAAAAATTAGCACTAAATAAAGTAACTGGGAATATTCTAAAACACTATCTTTGAAGGCTTTGAAATCCTGACAATATAACTGGCTTTCAAATGTCATGTGCTACAAGAGTGCAACATTCATATAATTTATACCATATATTCATTAAAAAAATCATATAGGGGCGGCTGTGGAAATTCAAATGAATGTCCGTGACTTGTTTCAGATTATCAATTTTCGACAGGCTTATGGGGAAAAGGAGACGAGTTATAGTGCAGAAGACTGCTATCAGAGGCGCTCAGTGGCGGCGTAGCGTGGGTTGGCACCCTGGGCGATTTTCTATTGAGCACCCGAAAAATAAAACAACAAATACTAAACGTGCTTACGTGACTTTAGCTAATATATTCGATCACATTATCAAAATTTACTTTCCTCTCCTTTGCAATGGACAATATGGAAAGATTGGTAACTCGCGCTTGGCTCATTGTTGATCTTAAGTAAGACTTTATCAACGTAAATTTTGAGAAACTTCTTTCACAAGAAGCCACCGAAACACAAACAGTTAACAACATTTTAGACACAGCACTAGACTCGGAACAGACTCAGAATAGTCCCATTTTACAATGAATTTCCAAGGTAGTCCATTGGACCGCTTCTTTGAAAGAAATGCTGGCAGCTTCCAAGTGGTGCGTCAATCTTATAATCTCCAAAATAATGTCCTCTGCAGAAAATTCATCACAGATTTTTCTCAGATTTGGAACTATACCACGAAGCTCTTCTTCTATAATATATATTTTTTTAAATAATTTTATTAATGCTTCTGACACTAGTATGTCTTACACAGGTCAAATTAAATTACACATAAAAAACAAATCAAAACGGTCATACAAGTAATAGCATACATTAAAGAAATAAAAATACAATAAAACCTATAATCTAATTTGGCTGGTTCCAGTCCTTCCCTGCATATATTTCAAACTCGCTCCATGTATAAATTGCTTCGCGCAATAGAGTGACTTTCACTTGAGATTTAAAACCTTTTACTTGTTGAGGTAAGCAGAGTTTTAGGCTGAACAACACCAAATGTTATGAGAATGTCACCCATTGCCCTGTAACGATGGTCTAGTCTCGGTAAAATTTATCAAGACATTCTAACATAGCTCTCTGCAGCTCTTCTGGCAATGTTAGTTCAGCGTCTTGGGCCATTTCTCCTGGCATACTTTTTCGGAATCTCCTGCTTCCTCTTCTTTCAATCGAAACATTGTCCACACATTTTTCAGTTGCGTAGGAAATAGCTCTTTCCACTATTTGGATACGTTGGCTTTGAAGAAAAATTTTTAGGGCTTTGATTTTTATGACACTTTCTAGCGATAGTCCAGATGTTTGTATATACTTTTGTGTCTGGTTAACTTCTTCTAGGACTTTACACCAAAAGAAAGGTAGCATAAAAAACTGAAGTCACACAAAGCTGGTAAGAGTGTGAATGCTGCTTCTCTTGTATCGATGTTTTCTCGGCTGGGATCACACATGTCTTCGAGTGTTGATACAAGTTTCTGAAAATTATTCTTCAGTGGTTTAACAGTGTCGTGATGAGCACTCCATCTTGTCTCTACTAGTCTTTTGACCGATAAGCTTCCACTTTTCATTAAAATTTTCCATCGATGTGTGGATGACAAAAAGAACGTTTTCGTCATCTCTTTCTACTGTTTTAACATTTAAACTCTTTCTACGGTTCCGAAAGAAGTTACACTTGAACTAACACTCCTGAACGAGTGCACTCCACATATATTTAGCGAATGATTAGCACAAGGCTTTAGGATTGTGTTTTTTGAATTTTGCTTGTACACCACCATGAACTCCTGCCATGGTTGCAGCGTTATCATATCCTTGAGCCCGACATAGATGTATGTCCAAGTTATCACTCTACAGCTGCGTAAAGATATTTTCAGTAAGTTCAACTGCAGTCTTTCCAACTATAGGGAAGAAACCTAGAAATGATTCCTTCGCTTCAACTTGATCGCCTTAAATATGAACATATCTGATTACATAACTCTTCTGAACAACATGTGATATGTCTGGAGTGCTATCGAAAATAATTCCGAAATATTTAGCTTTTTTTATGTCGTCCAAAATGTTATTTTTCACCTCTTTCCCCAAAGGCTGATGAACTCATTTTGAATGTCTTTGGACAAATAAGAATCTACCCGTTTCCGTTTCGTACAGGCGATAGCATGTTCAATCCTTAGCAAATGCTCTTTTAGCACTGGGTCATATTTTGACAGTAGATTAACTAATTCTAAGAAATTCCTCCTATTGCCTTATAAAAACCCCCTCTCTACACCCCCCAAGAGGAATTGGCGTGCCAGGATAAGAATAACATGTAAAAGGCGACTCAAAATGTCACACCACTTCTTTTTTTCTTGATCAAAGACCATTTGATGTTCATGGGCAATGTTTTTTTGCAGCCTCAATCCATTTTCCAAGATTTTCCATTTTTCAAAACAGGAGAGATGGTTCCCAGAATTCTCGAGTTCAGACATTTTAGGATTTAGTTTCCACCATGAATTAAACCCGTTGGTAAAACTCTGATGTTTTGTTTCATGGTGCGTAAACAGTTTGCAGTAAAAACAGTATAAACTGTTTTTTGTTGGAGAGAATACCATCCATTTTTTCTAGTATTTCTTCTTTTTCTCCATTTGGTAACGCTTTATAAAACTATTCTGAATTGAAATGTCGGCTCAATCCTTGTATTTTATCTCCAGATCTTTGGACAGTATCTAAAAATGGGCCATCTATATTTTGGTTGGGGTCACTTCTCGTTTTAACAATTTCAACTCTCAAATCATCATGGATTGGTGTTGGTCAAGTAGCAATATCGAAACAAGTTAAATAAGATGAATTTGTTTTGTCATTATCATGTAGCTCTTCTTCATTGATTTCAATTTGCTCTGATTCTTCTTCAATGTTGCTATTCCGTCCTTTTTCTTGGTCATATCCTTCTCGATGTTGGTCTTCTTCAGCTTATCTTTCGTCTTGTATGTCAGGCTCTTTTCCCAGCGTCCCTCCATCCAATGCATTTTGGCACTGTCTTTCTAATCATCTGTTTCATCAAGAAGGTCACTTTCAACACTTTGCTGTGTTGTATTTGATACCAATGAAGCCGAAAGTGCTACATACTTAAAAATGGATCCAGATAACGACTCGCGCTCAAGTAATTTTGTTTTCTTGATTTTTCTTTGCTGGAATCCACTAGGTCTAAGTTTTATTCTGTAAATATCGATAAATTTACTCATTACTTTGACAGTTCTTTATCTCGCTCAATTTTGCATTATACAATTTATAATATCGACCAGAAGTTAAATTCAGATCGGCCGAAACCAATAATTTAACTTGACTGACTTTTGTGGTAAAATAGGTATGTATGTCATATCAAACTCACCTCTTGACCTCTAGGCTCTATCTGCTATCTGTCTCACTCACTCCTTTATTACATATTGTAACGACCCTGGGCCGGCCGGGTTCGTAGATTTAAAGAAACTCGTACTACCACTAATTACTGATTTTTGATAAAAATAATGGTCACTCCTATTTACACTGAGCAATAACGTCCAGTTAGTCACTATCTGGCTTCGCTTTCTTCGCTGACCGACTTCTTGTGCCTACTGCCTAGTCACGTCGTTCATTACTTGTATATCCCTCCGAAGTGTTTCTAGGCTTTTCTATTTCCAGACGACAGGGCCTCGATTTTCCAGCTAATAGCGCTAGAAACTTTCGGAGTGATGACTCACCCACAGCTAGAACTTTCGAGCAGGTGGTTGACCTTGACCCAATATTACTGCCGGGGCGACGGTCGTCACAATATTTAGTACACATTTTCGCCTACCGTGAATTATTCTTCTCTTCATTTGACTTTAATTTTCTCGCAAGAAAGTTTTGTGTTAAATTGGCAAAGATGGTCGACGCGACGCTTATAAACAATAACACTGACTGACTGTGATTGTTTTTTTGACATATGCTGCGGCGCATATGCTGGGTATGCCATACTTCGTTTGCAGAATTATTAATATCAAAATAATAAATATTACTTGAAACATAACTCTATATACACATTTACACAAATCACACGGCAGAAGGACCACGTTGGGCGATAGCCAGTTAGGGATAACGTCCCTAACAAATACAGTCACTATTAAAATTTACTTGAAACATAACAAAAACTGGACCCAAAATGATGCCGTATTTGACATTGCATAATTTGAACAAAGCATTTTATTATGTTTAATTGTTCTATTGACCATAATTAAATGAAAATTGTTCCCGCACTCTGAACTTGGCAACACCACTCATCGGTGAATGACAGCTGACAGCCTGTGTCTCTATGGCACAGGATCGCACAGCAAGGGAAGCGGATATACGATATTTTAATCAATTGTGATAAACTCCCCACATGAAATTGCCCCCAAAATAAACTGTAAACACATAATAACGTCAGAATTTTGCCTATAAGTATAAATTTTTTTCGCCGTTTTTCATGGCCATGTTTTGACATTTGGTTTTGGTCCTGCTGCAGATTCAGATGTTGTAGCTATGTGAAGCTGGATTATTCTCTACAGGAAAAATGAACTATATATATTATATATCACATATGTCATTATATAACTCTTTTCAGTTAACTCAATTCCACCAATCTTATAAAAAAATTGACACTCTAAGGTTTAAAACTATTCGACATGAGACAAAACACCATATTCACAAGACATTTTCAACATTAACAACTATTATTTGTAACATGTCTACCTAAGAATGAAACATAGATAGCCTGTTTTTTTTAAAGATCCACCAAAGTGGCAGTATCTTTCGAAAGTATCAGTGGCAATACACCAACGTCGCAGTATCTCTCGAAAGTATTAGTGGCAATCCACCAACGTCGCAGTATCTCTCGAAAGTATTAGTGGCAACTCTGTTAGTGTCATTAGTGTTTCTCGTTACGGTTCAATATGTACTAATTTTTGTTAGTTATTTTGGTTATTTCTGTGTATCTTGTTCAGAACAAATATATAATAAAGGAACAAGACACTGAATAGAATGTAGAAATGTAAAAACAAATACAAAATGTGACATGTAAATAAGAAGAGGTTAAACCGAAAGGTATAAGAAAAAATACTAAATAAATAATATATCAGAATAATAATCGGAATGTGATTATTTTTATACGACCTGTTTCCGCTCACAATTGCTTTTTAAAGTTATGCCGTTAGTTTGCATGCATTCTGGCACATTCAGGAGTTTAATATTTTACTTACATTTCATATTGCTTGCCATCTCTTTCATGGTGACCATGTTTATCTTCTAAATGCACCTCGTAACTTGCCAAGCCATCGTACGAAGCATTGCATGTTTCACATGTGTACGGTGTGACCTCATTGAATTGGACTGTCTCCTCTTCTATCTTGACCATATAAGAATTGTCCTGAAAATGTGTGGTGTTAAAAATATATAATTCTCATCTGGTCTTCTACAAGGTGTATAGTAAAGTAAATTATTTAATAAACAAAAACATAAAAGGAAGTAAAGATTAAGAATACATAATTAATAAATAAACTTTATAATCAAAGCAGATGTTGAGCATGTGTACCATTTGCTTGTAAAGACATTTGTACCCGTCTTCGTTTATTGTTGAAAATGTTGATCAGCATTTGAGGAGTCATGGTTCGGCAAACATTTACGATTTCTACCATTAACTCTTCCAACATATGTAGTCTTCTTTGGAAAACTCTATCTTTTAAATATCCAAAAATAGAGTAGTCCAGTTAGATCTGGAGAGAGTGGCGGCCATAGTCCTTGACTAATTAGTTTGCTATCAAAAAATTCTTGCAGATTGCTAAAATTGCTCTGGCTATATGCGCTGTTGCATCATCTTGTTGGAAATATCTGTTCTGCAATTCTTCATCATCTAATTGGTCTATGAAAGACTGGACAATTTGTTGCCGATATATCCCACCGTTGATTGTGTCATGAAAGAAAATAGGCCTAATTATTCTACGGCGAGACACAGCCATGCAAATTCCAACCTTCTGAGTTTGTGGTGGTGCTTCCACAAAAAGATGAGGGATTTCAGCATGCCAGCACCTATAGTTTTGTGAAGTAACATATCCTGGTAGGTGGAAACTGGCCTCACCACTCAAAAATGTTAAATCGAGAATTCGATCGTAATTTAAATTTTCCATAAACCATCGGCAATCAACCATCGGCAACAATTCTTGCACCACTGATACCCTAGGGTATAAACTCAACCTCTTTCTCACAATTCTACGGTGGGTGCTCGAGGGAATTCCAGCTTGCATAGCCAATTTACGAATTGATTTTTGAGGGCTTACTTCGAGTCGTTCACGAACATCTGCAACAACCTCTCCTGATACTGAGGGTCTGCCTGAGGATTTCCCTTTCTGAACACTACCAGTTTCCCTAAAACGGTGCACTATTCGTGAAGTATGTATTGACAAAACAGAGTATTCAAATTGGTGGTCAGGGAACTTTTGTTGAAACTCTCGA
This sequence comes from Othius punctulatus, assembly GCA_951805005.1. Classification (NCBI taxonomy): domain Eukaryota; kingdom Metazoa; phylum Arthropoda; class Insecta; order Coleoptera; family Staphylinidae; genus Othius; species Othius punctulatus. The sequence continues at coordinate 37,391,166 of OX638146.1, forward strand.
ACGCCCTCCGGAATTGAATAAATCCATTCTCCATTTTCAAATCGTCCATTACGAAAGTAGGCCTCAACAATGAAAGTGTTCTTCTGATCAGTGTACATTTTAACAAACTACTGTGTTATTATGTTGTTTGACAGTTGACAGGTATGGTTGACAGTGACAGTTCTCAAATAGTACGGTATACAAATTTGAAAGGCGGCACAATCAACAATTATTTAGGTACACCTTGTACATACCTGTAGATTACTTTCTTCACCCGAGGTCCAGTTGTCCGTATGATTAGAAAAACTTCTCAGTGGTGGTGGTAACCCTGAAGAGAAATAGGGATGGCGTTAGTTCAAAAATAGTTCCCTTTGAAAAAGTGTATATCAGCTATGTATACTGTTATAAATAGTCAGTGCATTGTTTTACTGCAATCTATAGGCAACCATCGATACACTTATTTTCAAATAATTTAAGGCTAAATCAATAGTAACCAACCTCTCATTATGTGAAAAAATAGAATACCAATGATCTGTGACTGTTATGTAATGATTCAGTGTCCGTTGAACACAGAATATAGCACTCGTATTAAATTATTGATATAAGTATGGTTTTACAAGAATTCCCGGTACGTAGCAAAAATTAAATGTGCAACTTTACCTGTACAATACCAATTCCGGTGAAACAATGACGTAACTGCAAAATGAATTTTTCAGGAGAGACAAAAAACGATTGTTAACTATTGAGTTATAATAAAATAAATACATTTTGATGATAATGATTTTAATGTGAAATGTTATGACGAATATACAGCGTGGTTTATTGGGAAATGCGCATACAGTCATGGTAGATGCGGCACATCGAGGTGATTCTACATAAACTATATTTTATGGGTCTATCGTTGTTTATAACCAATTTACAGGGTGATTAATTAATATTGCCCATTTTTTCAATTAATCATAACTTACGAACCACCCTATAAATTTTTGTAATATTTGGTAGGTATGTTCTTTATCCACTGCAGTGTCGATTACCATATAAATAAAAATCTTATTCTAAGTCCGGCATTAAAAAGATTAATAAGTAGGTTTCGACTCGAAACAACACCCTGTATATCAATATTTTAAAATTTTGTTTGCAGATTTGGAAAGAGCAGAAGAAATTAAGTAACTCTGAATGTATCTGGTACTTCCGCATACAACTTTGTTACTTATTTACTTGAGTCAAATCTAGATGTATTGATAATTTGGTGGCACAAAATTTAAAAAAAAAAGTCCTCTCCTAAATGATAATTTTCCAGCTTTAATCAATAAAATCATAAATTAATAATTGGCTGTGGTGGCAATGGCACATTTGGTAATGTGTCTCGATACACTTATACTCTTAACGGAGCTTTGAGAAATATCTTCTTAACGTTGTTAGCAATATTATTTACCATTGGAAAATTAATTCTAACTTCTTCCGCGACTCTATTGACTCCATGGGCTAAGCAGGTAGTGTGAATAAGGTTTTTATAAAATATTTTCAAATGTTGTCCAGCTTTTACCATGTATGATGCTGCGTCTGAAAGCATTAGGAACACTCTTTCTTCTGGCACTATCTCAGGCAAATAAAAACGAATCTAGATATGGTGGCATTGTTTGTTTTGTCAAGTTCTTTTATACTAATTAAATACGAGTGGCCTGGTTTATTCTCGTTTAAACTCCCAATTAATAAATTTGCAATGTAACGTACACAGCTATCGGACGTTTCGTCGACAATGAAGTATATACAGCTATTTCCAATAATTGTTCTTATAGTAACCATTGTATCTCTGTACAATTCATCAACATATTTTTTCCTTAAATAGCTCTCGTATTTTAAATTATTTCAATTTTACAATATTTTTGCAAGAACGTCTTCAATTTTGAGTTATTCAGTTAGCTAAACGGAATATTGGCAGATATTAGAGCATTACATAATTCAAAATTAAAAGCGCCCTTCTCTTTCAGTTTCGAGCTTGAACTTAAGATTTCATGTAGCGTTTATTGTTTTTTTGATTTTTGATTTTTGACATTATTTTTGTGTAAACTTGTTTTAATGTGTTGTATTATTTGAAATTATTTTCCACATGGAATCTGATGTAACGTGGAAATAAAAAAAGCAAATGTCTACAAACTATACAACAGCACAATAGAAAAATAAAACTTGCGGTTTTACTGCAGGGCCTACAAAATGCAACACCATTCTCCAAAATTAGATCTTTACAATCTCTAATCCATTGAGACACGATTCCCTTGTCCTTTACTTTCGGCATGATACACACACAATTTTAATATTACCACACACAATCGCAGTCGGTTTATGCTACGTAGGCACTGAACTACGGAGCGATCTACTATTTGCTGACAACACAAAATGAATAGTGAACAAGATACAAATAGGGTAATTCCCGAAATAATAATATTGTATTCGATTATTAATAATTAACTTTTCATACTATTTGAATGAATTTGAATTATGTTTTCATTGCATACTAAATTTTAGGTAGTTTATTACAAACTTATAATTTTTTTGGTAAAAAAAAAAATTTAGGTCACAAATTTCCAATTATTCATAAAATATGCATTATATGCACAAAAATAAAGGTTAATTCGCTCTGCTTCTTTATGGTTTGTGTAGATCTATTGAAATGTCCGTAGTCATATCATTAATTCAGGACATGCATTTTGCATATAGTCTGTGCTTTAGTTATGATTAATTGAAAAAAATGGGCAATATTAATGAATCACCCTGTATATTGATTATAAAGAACGATAGACCCATAAAATATAGTTCATTTTGAATCACCTCGGCATGCCGCATCTACCGTTACTGTATGCACATTTCCCAATGAATCACCCTGTATGTTATTACCAATCAAATGTATTCTCTTTCTTAAAACTCGGTAATTAACAATCATTTATCGTTTCTCCTGAAAAATTCATTTTGCAGTTCGTCATTGTTCCACCGGGACAGCGATATATGGTATGAAGAGGTCTGAGAGACAATTCACTTTTTCAAATGGGTACAAATACGCAGACATTATTTTTAATCATCAATTTTTCTTCATGTCAAACATGTAAATAGCTTGAAATCTGTTTTTTTTTCTCACACAATTACAAAACTTACAAAATTACAAAGACTACACAGCAGAGTGATGAAATAAAATCAATGACTTACTAACAAAAATCATACTGTTTAAATCGTGTAAATTCATTGTTTTAAATCACTTTTACTGTAGCAAAAACTGATCAGAAATATTTAAAAAAATCAAGAAAATCATGATGATTTATTTTATTTTAAATCATTGATTTTTGATATATTTTTTTAAATCATGATTTATTCCAACCCTGTACATAACACTAGTTCTTGTTTCTCTATTAGTACTTTTTGGACACAAATAACATAGATTTCTTATAAAAAGTTGTTTTTCGGCAATATTAGCTATATTTGACATGTATTTGGTTTCCTCATCTCTATCTACTGAGTATCACGCAAATACCATTAACATCACTTTCAGTTTGAGTAAACCATTGTATTAGTCTCTTTGTAGTTTAGAATGGTCCAAATTAGGAATCCATTGTAAAACGATTGATTCAATATTATAACGCTAACGGTACACAGTGGTCTGTGAGACACCTCACACACTTTGACGTGTAATATCTTCGGCTGCTAAATAAACAACGCACTCAACGACCACCATTATACTAAAAATACATCCGCTTGGAAGTAGAGTAAAGGATAAAACAATTATGTTAGGGGTGGGAACGGTGAAGATGTTTACATGTCAGACCCTATTGTAGCGGTTACGGGTTAAAATGGTGACCTTAAAATACTGTAATGTTCGCTGGCAGTAGCCATCTATAGCAATGCATTGAGGCGTTTTTAAAGCTATACTTTCGTAAAAAAAACCTGTACAATGAAATATAAATGTGTACTATAGTTATTTATGTATCGGGGATGAAAAAGTGCATTTTTCAGGGCAGGTCCGAGTTTGATGGCCGAATCGAAGGCAAGGTAAACTGCAATATTATCTCACCATTATGACCACCAGCCACAAATTACTAAATCAGGATTCCTTTATGTCGAATTTAAATTTCTCGTTTGCCATATTGGAGTTGTGTGCAATATTAACTGACCCAATGTGAAATCTGTCTTCAAATTAATTGTCTCATTTCAAACTATTGAACTTAATAATAAGAAGTATACCCTGTTTGGAATCCATTGCATCAATTAGATCCTCCTCGCCAGAAGAGCAGTTTTCTGTTTTAATCAGAATGCTTGAATGGTTGAAATCTGCTTCGTCTTCACATTTATAGAAATCCATTTTAAAAGTAGCCTGTAGCTTTGCTTATATGCTACCTTATCGTGATTATGCAGTTTCTGGCTATAAACAGGGCTTCGGTTATTACGTATACAAATAAATCACTGGCTACTGATTTTGAGGTTATATTACAGGAAAAGAGGTTATATCAAAGAATACACTGAAGAAAGAAATGGCAACAGTATGTTAATCGGATGAACCGTCTCAGCTGCGCCCACTACAGTGCCGACCGTTAACTAATTGGATTCGGAACTTGGATAGGGGTAAATATCTGTACTACAGTTCTGAATTGTAAACCAATTTATTTGTTTGGGGAGGATAGAAAGAGTGCAAGTGCAAAAGATCGCAAGAGCACAAATTATATATATATACAGATAAACAACTCTCTGTAAAAAACATTTGTCGAGTATGCGCCCTCTATGATTTGCAGGTCCGTACCATTTTCTTAACAAAAGAACACACGAGATGGCGCCACTACAGCTTAATGTAGCAAAAATCCACGAGATGGCGCTATATCGTTAAAAAAGCGGGATTTATAAATATATATATATAAGCCGCGAATGGCGACCGGTGCGCCATCTGTGTGTGGTGTACCAAATCTTAATTAAAATTATGTTCATGTACAAAAATAATGATATCGAATTCTAATGCGTTGCATAAATAATTCATGTTGCATTTAAATGCATATTGAGTTTGAATGCTCGTGTGTTGTGAATGAATGTTCAATTTTAATTAATGTATAATTTTAAGGCATCTCTCCTTTTAATGAACCTATCGATGAAATTGTACGCTAATAAATTCAGTTTTAAAAAGAAAATATAATTTCATTTCAAGTGCGGTAATAACGAAGTACAATTTTAATAAAATTTCATTTAAATTATTGCAAGAGTATTAAAAATTAGACGCAATATTAATTCAGACGTCTTAAAAGCAATCGCTTTTAAAATCGTGTCTTCTATAAATAATGCGTTATTTGTAATAAAAATTAAATATAATTTAAATTCGAGTGTGGAAAACAGTGTTTCATTTGAATTCAATTGAATAACAATCGAATGTTCGAAATTTATTCATCTCGCATTAAATCTAAGTACAATATTAATGAAAGTTTAAAATAATGAGGACTGGCATAAATGCAGTGCAATTTTTTACAAGTTCCACAAAAATATCTTGCATTTTAATTGAGTTTCATATAAAACAAACCTTTTAACATGTGTATAGAAAACTGCGTATTCCAATGAAACAAATAAAAGATTAATATGAACATTCTTTACAACATGTCTGGTTTACAACATAAGAAGCCTATTTGTAATTAAAAACAATGCAATTTAATTTGAATGTTATATTAATTACATTTTAGATAATTGGAAAGTTGGTTTTTAAATTATCGCATGTGTAATGCAAATGACACTTCTTTAATTTTACTCATGAAGATTTTGTTGAATAGTAAAACGGAATTCCATAAAGATTTTACTGGTTTCACTTTCCTGTACAATTAATTTATCGTTTGAGCTACAAAAAGATTTTATCTAATAAATGCAATTTAGCAAATCCTGATGATGATTACTAAAGCAAGTTTAAAAATTAAAAAAACTCAAAAAAGGAGTATGGTTGTATTATACTTTTTTGTAGTAAATTTTTCTGCCATCGTGCTATGCGATAAAAAATGGGTCATTCCATTTAAAAAAATTGAATTACGAGATATTTAATAGGGCACTTAGATATTGACATTTTGTGAACACTTGTTATCAAAATTGACAGTTTGCAATTATTTTACTCATAGAGGTATCCTTTAGGTACAATTAGAGATGTAACTCATAATTTTATCTTTGTACCTGTATACTAGATTTGCGAAAAATATCACATTTCGAAGGTATTAATTTGTATTATTTACAATTAGTAAATTCGATTATACAGGGTGATTAGAGTTTTAGTTATAGTGAAGAATGAGCTACTTCAGATTAATATAAAATAAGCCTAATAAAAAAAAAATTAAATAGCTTAATCTATTTCTTCTGATATCATCGGCATTCTTTTTATAGGTCTGATATGTAGTGTTATAATGAAGGCATATTAATGCTAATTAAGTATCATATTTTGGACATTATCTTCTTTCCTAGACTAAATGTTCCGCATACATGTACTAAAGTTTTGTAATTTTTTCAGGAAAAGTACTATCTACTTCAGCAAAAAGTAACCCCAAGCGCCCTTGGTCAGCCGATGAAAAAGGAGTTGTCTTAAATTTTGTTTCCATCATATTAAAAGAAGCTCAGTGCCCGGCAAAGCTGAGTGTTTGCAATGCATCGATACACATGATGTATTATCTTCAAGAAGTTGGACAGATGTTAAATTCTGTGTTAAAAATCACATTGATAAATGTAAAAAAATTAAAAAAATGTAATACATATAGTAACATAAGTAAAGTGTAATCGAGTTAGCAATAAATACTTATCTGTTATTATAAACAATTGTTTACCCAGTACCTATTATTTACTAGACAATAAATTATTAAATTCATATTTTAAAGAAATTGGACTAAAAATAAAGTTACAAGATTACATTTCTTAGTAACCCAATTTTCAACTTTCGACTTGATAAATTTGAATTTAGATCAACTAAATATAACAATATGCTACATGCATATTTCATCTATTGCTATATGATATGTAGCAATATCCATAATTCTGAGTTATGTAATGTAGAATTATGGAATAGTATATACAAACTGGAGTTCTTGGAAACTAGATTTTAAAAAGTAATGCACCGTTGGATCACAAATTAAGTATACTTTCAAATGAGGTATTACTCAACCCATGCTCCAATTAAAAAAATGGGCTAACCTCCCCTGTAGCAAGGGGGGTTTAAACAATTGAAGATCAACTGCTTGCCAAAAGTGTTCCTCCTTTAATTAAAATTTGACATGTTTCAGCGATTTCATGAAAAACAAATATACATATTTGTAGGTATTTAGAGTGTTGCCTTTCCCCGGAATGCCCATTATAATACAAAGAACAAACTCAAATATAAATATTCCTAATATCCACTCTTCGCGCCAAAATGACCTGCCAGATGGGAGTCATGAATTAGTCACCCTTCTTTGCATCTGGAAATAATTTCGTGAAGGGACGGTCGATGGCACAATGAAAGAAATTCACGCGTCATAATGCATTCATTATAAACCACTCATAAAATCGGTACAAATTATTTTGCCCGTGGACCGTAAATCGCTAATAGGACAAATAATATAAATGTGTTCAAAATAACCCACCGATAGCGGTACCCATTGCCCCTTTAAAATTTAAAGCCCTTATAAGGCTATCGCAGAACAAAATTAAAATGTGAGTTGAATTCATCGTGTCTCTAAAATTCACATTACTTTATCTAAGTGACAATTCTAGTTTAGTTTTAGTTCTACAGAACTAAAATTGATAGAAATACTCGTATTATTGAAATAAATGCATTATTATTTTATAACAGCAAGCCTTTACATAACACAAGCTAAATAATAATAATAATCTCGTTAAACAGGCATGATAAAATTTTGTTACTTCCAGTACCGGAGACTCGTGTCGAAGCAGGTACTCGACTACCATAACGAAATAGAAATTTTCTATTTTTAGGTGTCTTAAAGTGTACACAATGTCTACATTCCCAGAATTCTGTTTCTAAAATAATAACAAAATTATTATTTTTGTTTCATTATCGCTTTTCAACAATGGGAGTGGGATGGTTATCTATTTAAAATAACTAGTGAATGAATGCATGACAATATTTCACAAATTTAAAAATTTAATAATTAGTTCTGCCTGCGATGAATCAATAATCATTAATTTTTCGGCAAACATACAATATATGCGACATTTTCCCAAAATATAATTTTTCCAATTTCTATTTTTGAAATGCTAAAGCTAAATAAACGTAAAAGTAAAAGATGTTTACATCAAGCCTTTGTTGATACTGCTATTGACAACACGAATAAAGTAAAAATTTAAAGTCTCCTATCATTGAATTTTTTGTTGATTATACGTGCACGTACCTACATTGAGTATCATACAATATTTTTTTCCAATTTCGTTATCATGATTTAAAAAAAATGCTTACGTAATTCATTTACATAAATATTAGGCTATTTGAAGAATTTTCGTGAAGTGCTACATTTCATCAGCGAGAATTTTAAAGTTAGTGCAATTTGTTTTTCTATATTAGTGTTGTCTATGGCAGTATGAATAAAGTGTACCTATAAATATTAAATTCATACTTTTGATTAAACTGATTAAACTAATAATGATCATTAATATATAAAATGAGGATTTTATTAAATGGAATTGAAAAAATAAATATTATATACTCAAAAACATTATTATTTCGGCTTTCGTGTTTCATTATATTTTCATGCCTCGTGTGCTAAACTATTTATACGTGGATACAATTCAATGGGTTTTATATGTATTTGAATTTATAGTTGTCTCAAAAAAGGTACAAAAAATTAAAATTTGGAATCACAAGAAATTAAACGGGCTTCAAAATCAAAGTCAGGTTAATATTTTGAAGGCCTATGTACAAAAAATTAAAAAATAATAATTAAACGCAAAAATAAATACGGCGAAACTCTATTTTGAAAAGAACGGTGGTTTAAAACGAAAGTTGTCGACACAAATTCGGCAACCCTACTATTTTTCTATCAGAATTAAATTTTATACGCAATGAGAGTAATCACTCAGGTCTTTACAAAAAATTTAGAACCCTTAATTCGATACGAAATTAATTAATATATATCGAATTAATAGTTGTAATTTTTTTTTACAGTTCCCGTCTTATAATAATAATAAGATATGCAACTCCCCAAAAATAACGATTTTCACCATTTATGAGCTACGTTTTTTATGTATATTAATTTGATCTAAGTATATTATTACATAATAATGTATTGCATGCATGTCATGCATGTAATGCATGTAGGCACATGGTACCCAGAGTATTTTTTTAGCTCAGCAACAAACAAACTTTGGAAGATAAAAACTTATGTAATTTTAAGAAAAAAGTTTATATAAATATATGTCATTTATTGATCAGTTTTAGAATTAAAAGACATAACCAATAAACTTTAAGAGATGAATACTCATGTAATTTTAAGAAAAAACATCCAAACGTCTCAAGTTCCATTGCAAATATTAATGTTTAATCTTTTTTTGAAAATTCGGTATTCTTGTTGACTGCAGATGCTGCAAGGGGAACATATGTTCATTGTGAAAATTCATAACAGCCTCTCTTGTGAAACATGATTCTGACTAAAGAATTTTCAAAATAAAGTGGTTATCTTGTATGTATCGTGTTGATCTAGTAACCATTGATAAAATAAAAAAATTACTTTGTCTTTTAATTCCGAAACTCATCAATAAATGACATATGTTTATATCAACTTTTTTCTTAAAATTACATAAGTTTTCATCTCCCAAAGTTTGTTGGTGAGCTAAAAAGTCACCCTGTGTAACCTGAAATCGGGTTTGACCCCTAACATCGATTTCAGGACAAACTATGTCTGCCTAGGCCAAACCAGTACACCTGAAATGCGATAGGATGAATTAGTTTAACTTAGGCCAATCCAGTATATCGACAACGCGATTGGATAAATCAGTGTATCTTAGGCCAAACAGTTTATCCTAAATTAATATATGACTGCCATGAAGATCTGATTAGGTTAGGTTAGGTTACCCAAGTAATTTCATCTAGGATAAATAATTTCTTTCTCGCAGCCATGTGTTGATTTTAGGATTAATTAGTTTGGGGTAAATCAATTTATCCTATCGCATTGCGAGTGAATTGCTTAAGAATAGTCAATTAAAATTAAGATTAAAATAAGATGTCTTGAATCATTATTGAATCTTTAATAAAAATTAACGCAGTTGTAAATAATTGTGATATTATCTATATATATTTTTATATGACTCAACATAGGCATTAGTAAAAAAATATATAAAATATTAATAGGATTTGAAACGTTTACATATTAACATAACATTTAAATCTTCATAGTAATAACAAATATATATATTTTGTAGGTTACAAAAAAGCTTTGAACATGGCAACGTTGCATTTACACACAAGTAGGTAATGCCATATTTGTGGCAACTTAATTTTACACACTTCATGTTTTCCAATATTTGTGGCACCATGTTTACACACTTCATGTAATGTAATATTTGTGGCACGGGTGCCACAAATGAAAATCTTGTTTATTTTAGTTTATATGGAAGGTAAAGTAATATAAGTCATATACACCTATTCCGATTGAGACTGCGCGTCCCACAGCATGCATCTTAAGGTTGGGATTTATCATGGACAAAATCAAGCGAATTCTGCACTTACCCGTTCACACCCAGCGCGTTTGTTAATCAATTAAATGCATTATATTATACCACAAATTAATCATAAATGTTCGAGAATTGTGCAGATATACGTTATAACGCATTTGTGTGTTTAGTTTTTTGGTAATAAATTGATGAAATACGTTATTTTTGTCCGACATAATTTTCAAAGTTAGGACGGGAAATATAAGTTAAATTCAAATTTCCAATACATCTGCATAACATATAAGGGTTATGCAGAGGTAAGGTCGTAATTTGAACCAAATTTACATTCCGATGTGCATGCTGGATGTGAACGCAATAACTGGGCAAATTAAATTGTAACGGCCATATTTGAAATAGAAATTAGAGAATACTGTAGTAAATAGTTAGTTTCCAGTGGGATTTTTGTTCAGCCATTGTGTCCTAGGTGGCGCAATTGCATTGCTGAATTACTATTAAGCTAGCGCTTCCAATACCACCTGCACAACTTAGATTGCAGGTGGCATTGGCTGTTGGCTGTACTGTGTGGCGCACTTCATTTTTATTGTGAAGGATTTTGCTAAACGTCAATTTTTTGAATAAACGTTTTATAATAGACAATAGATTATTAAATAGCGTTAAATAGTAAGTATTATCAAACTGCCCCTTAGTGTCTTGGGCAATCTTTATTTTTTCTGCATTTCCAGAAATCTGAAAATTAAATTTATCTCCTTTAACTATGTTGAATACATTTTATGTGTTCATTGAAACCTTTAATCTTTCTATCAGATTATTGACTTCCGTATTTAAATCTTCATCTGACATTTCTACGTCCGCAATATTACTTCCGTAATCAGCGTTGTGTATTGTTGTTTCGTCTTCATGATCAAAGTTTAATTGTTTTGATAGCGGTTTCGCGGCATTTCTTTTTTTATTGGAATCCATTTGTTTTTTCATAAACATTTTAAAATGTTTTCCTGGGCTCTTATTCGCCCACTTCTTCCAGGCCAGGTAATGCCATTCATGACCTTTATTGTACCTCAAGCCTGTCAGGTATGACCTTATCTGGAAGGAGTCTCTTTGTATAAGATTTAACCACTTTCCCATATTGAACCGCGCTAATATGCTCATATAAAGCTCCGCTCTATTGTTGTTTTTTTTTTCAATGAGCATATTAGCCTTTATAATCAGTTGATTAATAGCCCCAAATATGTGATGATGTGCCCCAGTAGCATATAATGATTTTGTCTCATCTTGAGTAGTATCGCCCAAATACTTGCACATTGAGTCTTTGCAGACTTGGTGGTTTCCAAACACATGGAATACCGAATTCCTTAAATCTGATTTTAAAGACTCTACATCCCCATGTGCATTGACATATATAGCCCTCGTTGCTGTTTTTGCCAATTTATCTATTTTGTTTTTAGTTAAAATCTTTCGAATTTGTAATGGAACTGTTTTCGTGTCATTTTTAATTTTATACAAGGCTTTGCCGTAGTTTTTAATTGCGTGGTTGGTACATTCTAGTTTTACAACCTACAAAATTTAAAAATCAACAATACTGGGTCATCCAATTTAATTGGTAACTGAGCTATAAAAGACGGGAGGTGAAATGCATGACCCTGTGTACTTACATTGGGGCCATATGGTACATTCTGTCGTATTTTGGCGAGAACGGTGGAATCGCCGTCCGCAATAATTTTAGTATACATCAGTCCATGCATCAGTATACTACTGTTAAACCCCTCTACAATTATATCGGACTCCATTGATGTTGATGCTCCAGTCCAATTTTTGAAGCATACATGTTTCTTCGCTTCTTCATTCCTGTTCTTAGCTCGTGCGCATATTGAACAGTATTTATTTCTTACCCCGACAAAAAGCACCTTCGAGGTAGCCTCTCCTATTATAACACCCTAAAGTATTAGGATTTGTTAGAAAAAAACCAAACAATCATAATAATTCATTACCACTCCAGAAGCAGCATTGTAGCTGTGGCCGTAGCTTCTTTTCGACCAACCTCCATCTAAATATACTGATATGTATGGAATTCCGTCTTCATTCACATGATTTCTTTCTATTGCCAACCTACGTTCTTCGGCTCCAGCAGCCTCCATCACATCATATAATGATTCCTTCCATACCTAACATGTTTACATTTTCATTAACTCCGCCATATTTTGGACAGTCGGTCATAGATATTATACACACAAGTAAATACCTACATCTCCCAACTCTCTCTGCAGCTCAAAAAATAAATTTCCATTCATACTTGGAATATCCATTACACTAAATAATTCCTGCAAATGGGTATGAGTTGAGCCTGTCGATATGGTCCCCCACACTGCTGCTGAATTTATTTGAGACATTCCCTCTGGCTGTTCTGTAGCGAAGGAATATTCCTTGCAGCACACATTGCAAGCATAAGTTAATGTGCTGACAAGGTCACATCGTCTTTCTTTAGAAAATAGTAGTCTTCCCCCTGTGCAAGCTGTATTATGACTACTTTGTAGAAACATGGCCTTTTCTAATAAATATTTTATGTTAACTACCCTGTATCCACTGATATCGGCGGAGATTTCATCAGTTTCAATGCACATTTCATGATCATATATGCTGAAAAAAATCGTTGTAAGTAAAGTATGGAATAAATTCATTACTTCGGGAATTCTAAATATTTTAGGAAAATCCTCGGAAAATTAAAAGCTCCGATGTTCTCAATGAGTGTACTTACTCATTATAATCTTCGATTGTACACTGCTGAAAATTATATTCATCGTTATCTGAAGGCTCTCCATTTCTACGAGTCTCTTCATTTGTTTTATCCATTCTCTGGCTAGAAGATGAAGATGGCTCTTCGTCATCAAAGAACATTGTGGTAGGTGGACTAATTTCCACAGGTCCTGTTTCCACAACTGTACCTAGTATTTCTTCCAAAATACCGGTAGCAAGTCGTTTATTTGCAAGTCTAGTTAGTGTTTTTTTGGATCTAGTTGTTCGTTTATAATGTCTCGAAAAACATTTTTTGTTGTATGTCGAGGTTTTACCCATATTGAACAATAGGTGCACTCAACAAATAAACACAAAACCAAAACAACTCAAAAATACACTACAGTTCTGCGAGAGTTTGTTCACTGATATATATATATATATATATATATATATATATATATATATATATATATATATATATATATATATATATATATATATATATATATATACACACACTCTACTAAATATATATATATATATATACAAGGGGAAATATGAACACATTGTTCGGGGTTCAAAAACTGCAGCACTTTCACAAGAAATCCAAAACTGTCTAAGCAATAACTCCAGCATAGATTAGACACCATATACACTCCAGCACTCGTAAAACGTAATCGGAGTACGAATCGCAATCCGCAATCGGAGCGACGGTATCGACAACATTTTTCGGAAATTAGTTTACCTTTATGACGTCGGATTTTTTTTCTCCCGTTTCCTTTGGAGTAGCGGTGCAAAAAAATCAGACATTATGCTCGGATGTCTGGAGTATGCCTCAGTGAAATGGGAAGACAGTGCGCTCAACCGTTTCGAAAAAAATAAACAAATAAAAAATTGAGTGTTTTGCCTTTTATTCGTTAATGATCAATAACTCCGAAACGTAGGGTCTAAGCTTTTTGAAAAAATATGTGTTGGAAAGTCCGTAAAAAGGCGAATCTTTTAGTTCCATTTAAACGAAAGAGACCAATCATACGGCCGCGAAAAAAAAAATATCTGAAAATTTATCTATTTTAAAAATTGAAAAAAACGTTTCATCTCGAAAACCTGATGATGAGCAGCGACGAATTTTCTTCTATCGAAAGCGCCATCGAAAGGCGCAAAATAAACTGTTCTTGGTATTTTTCCTTGAGATGGACGGTTGAGCCGTAATATTTTTTTATGTGGTTTCGTTAAATGTTGTGAAAAAATTTCATAAATTCCGTGCCCCTAATCGCGCGCCCCTCTCAAAAATGGAGTTACAGTCCTGCAACTTTTATTAAAAGACGGCCCTGCCCCTACTGAGCATTTTGCTCCACAGCACCCCCACCACACTACCCCTGAATGCCTGTAATACGAGCTTTACTTTCCCCCCTCCGTAGGTGGTCGCAGGGGTTGCTGGGGGGGGTGTATTTTTGACGTCCTACCCTGGACCATGCGGCGAGTATCTTGGCGTTCGCGGCGTAATTTTACGTCCCCCCGTTGTTGAGAAAAAAAATCCCGAAAAATTCATCAATTTCGGCCAATTTTTCAACGCCATTTGCATGGGGGTAAATTTTGAAGCAGGGGGACTTTAATCACAAGTGCGCGACCCTTTAGGCTTGTACCAAACCCAATTAGATTCGCAATTTTCCCCCCTGCAGACCAGTTTGAACGGGAATATTTTGGCTGTGGAGGGCGCCCCCCCCCCCCCCCCCCCCCCCCCACGAACTTCCGGTTTGCCGCAAACGAAAGACCGATAGTTGGTCTTATTGGCAATAAAATTTAGTCGTGGGTGGAGGTAGGGGGTTGAAACTCATATGGTCGAAATACCCCTTGGGTTAATTTGTTGTAAAAGTTGTGTACTTTCGGCAAAAATCGATTTTGAAAATTGAAAATTTCAATTTTGAATTAGATTTTGCTCGGTTGGTAGTACTGTTTTTAAATTTTTGTAAATCTCAAAAAAATATTTAAAAAATCGATTCCGGGTTACGAGTACGATAAGGCTACAAAATATACTTTATGATAATATTTGATACTTCTATGTCTACGGGGTTCAAGCTACCATTAGCACTAAAGGAAAGGGGGCTCGTCACAGATCCCGGCCTGGGGTCCCGACTAGAATGTGGGGGCCATGGTGAAAACAAATGTTTTCTTTTTTCTTCTCATAATAGAGTAGTAGAGTCGTTATTGCGTATGTAAGACACCTTGAAATTGGATATTTATAATCAAATAATATACAGATAGTGGTAGGACAAAGTAAATTAGAATTGTTAAATTACTTTTCACGCAAATTTTGTGCAATATTTCGAAAATTAGAAGTAATTCTCAGACTACCTTTTATTTATTAACCTGAATACATAAATGTTAATTCGTATATAAACTGATACATAATAAATAAAAATTCCAATTATTTCGTAAACCAGAAGTAGAAATTTAATGTTCATACTTTAATCTTATAAAATTAAACATTCTGAACAAAAGAGTTTCTATGTAGGTGTAACATATTCTAAAAGTAAATATATATTGTAGTTTTGAACAAAATAGGCATGTGCCTGATTCCGCATTTCGTTCAATTTCCATTCCAGTCCAGTTTGGCCGACACCGACAAATGTTTACAGAGTACGAGTGAGTGCGTGAGTGAGTCAGCCACTGGTGGCTGGCTGTTTTTTTTTCATGACCTTGGTGATTGAATATATGTATAACGCGCCTAGCGCAGATGTACGCACGAAAGTTATATGTATGTATATACTAGTTATCGCCAGAGAGCGCCACTTCCTCGACAATATTCGTCTGTCCTTTACTATAGGTCATTCTTTGTTCACAAAATCGCAACCTTAACGAAAGTGCCACAATTGAGGATATATCATGGGTTGCCACAAATATTACGGGGCGTGTGTGTGTGTGTGTGTGTGTGTGTGTGTGTGTGTGTGTGTGTGTGTGTGTGTGTGTGTGTGTGTGTGTGTGTGTGTGTGTGTGTGTGTGTGTGTGTGTGTGTGTGTGTGTGTGTGTGTGTGTGTGTGTGTGTGTGTGTGTGTGTGTGTGTGTGTGTGTGTGTGTGTGTGTGTGTGTGTGTGTGTGTGTGTGTGTGTGTGTGTGTGTGTGTGTGTGTGTGTGTGTGTGTGTGTGTGTGTGTGTGTGTGTGTGTGTGTGTGTGTGTGTGTGTGTGTGTGTGTGTGTGTGTGTGTGTGTGTGTGTGTGTGTGTGTGTGTGTGTGTGTGTGTGTGTGTGTGTGTGTGTGTGTGTGTGTGTGTGTGTGTGTGTGTGTGTGTGTGTGTGTGTGTGTGTGTGTGTGTGTGTGTGTGTGTGTGTGTGTGTGTGTGTGTGTGTGTGTGTGTGTGTGTGTGTGTGTGTGTGTGTGTGTGTGTGTGTGTGTGTGTGTGTGTGTGTGTGTGTGTGTGTGTGTGTGTGTGTGTGTGTGTGTGTGTGTGTGTGTGTGTGTGTGTGTGTGTGTGTGTGTGTGTGTGTGTGTGTGTGTGTGTGTGTGTGTGTGTGTGTGTGTGTGTGTGTGTGTGTGTGTGTGTGTGTGTGTGTGTGTGTGTGTGTGTGTGTGTGTGTGTGTGTGTGTGTGTGTGTGTGTGTGTGTGTGTGTGTGTGTGTGTGTGTGTGTGTGTGTGTGTGTGTGTGTGTGTGTGTGTGTGTGTGTGTGTGTGTGTGTGTGTGTGTGTGTGTGTGTGTGTGTGTGTGTGTGTGTGTGTGTGTGTGTGTGTGTGTGTGTGTGTGTGTGTGTGTGTGTGTGTGTGTGTGTGTGTGTGTGTGTGTGTGTGTGTGTGTGTGTGTGTGTGTGTGTGTGTGTGTGTGTGTGTGTGTGTGTGTGTGTGTGTGTGTGTGTGTGTGTGTGTGTGTGTGTGTGTGTGTGTGTGTGTGTGTGTGTGTGTGTGTGTGTGTGTGTGTGTGTGTGTGTGTGTGTGTGTGTGTGTGTGTGTGTGTGTGTGTGTGTGTGTGTGTGTGTGTGTGTGTGTGTGTGTGTGTGTGTGTGTGTGTGTGTGTGTGTGTGTGTGTGTGTGTGTGTGTGTGTGTGTGTGTGTGTGTGTGTGTGTGTGTGTGTGTGTGTGTGTGTGTGTGTGTGTGTGTGTGTGTGTGTGTGTGTGTGTGTGTGTGTGTGTGTGTGTGTGTGTGTGTGTGTGTGTGTGTGTGTGTGTGTGTGTGTGTGTGTGTGTGTGTGTGTGTGTGTGTGTGTGTGTGTGTGTGTGTATGTGTGTATGTGTCAGCTACAAGAAACAGTATTCAAATACTGTTCAATGCCCTTAATTTCAGCCAAAGTTTGAGGAGTGAGATAAAGCTCTTTAATCAACTTGCAGTCCAGGAATGTGGGTTATCAGCTAAGATTCTGCTCTGCACACCCTTGTATATCCCACTCATATTAGACGCATTGTCGTATCCTTGTCCCCTGCAGTTCTCAAGTAGAATATCGTGCTCTTTAAGTGCACTGTATTAAATCTGCGATTGCTTCTCCTGTCTTCTTACTGCAGTCGACAAACTTGAAAACCTCTCGTTAATTTTGTGAACGTTTTCTTCTCCTTTAAGGTAACGAGTAACATATCGGAAAATAAACACGGTTTGTTCAATGTGTGCCGAGTCGGGAGTTGAGTCAACGATGACAGAGACGTATTTTGCCTCGTTGAATTCCTTTACAATTGCCTGGACAACTTTGTTTGCACAGCACAAAATAAACTCATTTTGAATTTCCATTGAAAGGTAATGAACTTGGAGCCGTTTTTTTTCTGTCTGCGATTGTTGTACTTTTGTCAAATGATCGTGCAAAATAGGGTCGTAGTGGGCGATAAGCTCTAATATTCCTAGAAAGTTTCCATTTCTAGGGTCACCAACCAAATTTGAGTCTCCTCTTAAAGGCAGCCCTCTTTCGCCCAGAAATAAAATTACATGCAGAATCCTTTTTAAAATAGCCCGCCAGCGGGCAGCTTCTTTCTCAATAGCTTCTGTGAGGTGAGTTTTTACACATGGTTTGTTCTTAAGTAAGCTATTTTCTAAGTTTCGCCACTGAATGTAGCATGATTTGTGATTTGCACTTTTTTCGTGGGGGTTCAGTTTGTCATGAACTCTCTTCCAAGAGTATTTTTTTCCACTATATCCCTCAGGGCATGCCAATACAGATCTCATTGCCAATGGCAACTTACTAAATAAACGGCATGGAAAGCAATACAAAGCATTTTTTCTTTCACTCCAAGCCAACCAATCTCTTTTTACTTGTTCCCCATTCTTTAATGTGCAATATAAAGCTGATGGAGGGAAATAGTTCCCATCAAAGTCAGTAGGAAAACAGATTGGGAGTTTAAAAAATGTGCCATTGAGAATAGCTTCATTCACATCTTGTATTTGAAAATTCAAATTTTCGTTTATGCCAATATCATACAATAGAGGCGAAGGCTTGTCGTTGTCAAGGTTTTGTGAGATATTCACTTCATCTACATCAGATTTATTAATAATTAAATTTTCATGGCAAGAAGATGGGAGCGTTTCGTCTGAAACACAACTGAGTATGTTTTCAGACTTTGGCGGTTCGCATTCAGGCTCCAGCTGGGCGTAAGAATTTGTACACGATTGGCTTGTGCTAAAACTCGAAGAAGAAGAACTTTTAATAAAAAAACTATCACATGTTTTCTGACCTTTTCTTGACAACGTTTCTCGTTTCTCCCTCTCCTTTCTTTTCAAGGCCCCAGATTTGTGCTGATAGCTCATTATTAGTGTTATATAAATGAGTCACTTCATTCTTCACTTACAACTTCATAATGACACAACACCACGACGATCACTTTACTTCAAACAGTTGTCCGACATAATACGTGGGGCCCCACGTTTCCAAGGGGCCCCGGGCCCCTTGGGCCCGGGCCCCACGTTTCAGACTTGGCCGACGTGCCCTCTCGGCGGCCCTGGTTTTATGGCTTGGAGTACTTACGACATGGCTTAAATCTAAAGCATAATTATTTTAGGTTCTTAAATCTATAATGAATTTGAAATTCAATATTTACAATAGGGCTTCGTTCAGACTGGATTTCCCTAATGCATTCCCAAAATGCGGCAATATTATTATATTCTTATATGCTACAAGTTAAAATATAATAATGTTACAACAAATATATTGCGATTCGTTAGAATAAATATAACCGCTGAACATCGACTATTTCATAATTTGCCCATGCCGCTTGCGATTACAGCAGTCGGGTTTTGAAGAGAGATGAAGCGAGAATCTGAGAGTGAACGTTGCGGTGGCTCCTCTGCTGACCGGGAAAAGAGCCCCCAAAATGCAGGCAATTTGTAATCAAAAAAGCTGCGAAAGCCAATAACTAAAATACATGCCACACATTTAATATTAACAATACAGATATACATAAATTACTATCACAATCTTAAAAGTCGGAACGGGGTCAGCTAGAAGAAATTTTTCAATTCAGAGTTCATGATATCTCAGTATACTGCTCCAAATAATGCTTATATTTGAACACATAATTATAGTTATTTATGTACCAAGTCAGTAAAGTGATTCTTTATCGAACGAGTCTGAGATTATGAGCCGAGCGAGCGAAGCGAGCGAGGCGAGTAACAGGAGTTGGATAAAGATACTTTACTGACGTGGTGCATACAAACTTTTATCGCCAACCGTAAAAATGCTAAATAAAAAAAATATATTTTTTAACTTATTACATTTTATTGTAAATAAGTAAACAAATAGAAAAATTACAGCGAATACAAAATGAGTCTACTTATTATTAGTTATATTAATCGTGAAAGTACACCCTGACGCATTATAAAAATTAATTCCTGAAGTCGAAGGAGTTTGAACTGAAAATGTTTGAGGATTATTATCTATGTTAAGAATGTGTAAATCGTCAGCAGAATTATCGTTGGTAACAACTATGTTTTCAGTTTGATCTTCACCTAAAATAGTCTTTGCAATTTTCGTTTTATTGAGCACAGATTCTTCAACATAAGCCTCTGCAATTGTATCGCTTTTCCACCCTCCGTGGCGTTTTAAATTTTCCTTACTGCCGCCTGCCTTGGCAAAGAGAGTGGCGGATGTTCTGCGAAAGCAATGTCCCGTATAAAGTGACGGTTCTGGCAAATGCAGATAGTTGGCAATTTTGCTTGGTATACTTCCAAAAGTATGTATTCCAACTGGCTGGACTGTGCATTTGCCATTTCTATAAGTTAGGAATAATCTGTCGTGGGGCGTATGCTTAGGACGCATAGCTAAATATTTGTTAAATAATTCTATGGATTTTACTTTTCCTTCAAACTCTGAAGTGATCACAAATAATCGAGGCCTGTTGGTCTTTGTTTTAGGTATATGAACAACCAGAATAGTTTATTTGTGCTCTATGTCATTTATTTTTAAATTCGAAAGTTCTTCATTACGTAAAGCCCCAGCAATTCCAAACAAAACGCATATCTAAAATAATTCACATCAAAATGGTTTTGAAAATGTTGCATATATTACCTTCATCATCAAGTAGATTTCATCCGGAGCATTTAGTAAAAACAATTGTATTTCTTCTTGTGAAAGAGTTTTGGACTTTTTTGGAGTATGATTTTTTCCTTTTTGTTTTAAAAAAGCCGTAAGTTTTTTATACTTACTAATATCAACATCATTTTTTACTGAAAGGGTTGCTTTCACCATGGAATAGTATGACCACATCGAAGAAGGAGAATACTCTTTCGATAAATCGGAAAAATACGCGAGTAAAACGTTTTCACTGAATTTTTTAATTCCGTGTTTTTTGCACCACTCTATGAATATGTCATACTGGCGATTATATTTTTCTACCGATTTTTGTGGTAGAATTTCGAAAGACGTCTCTAGAGACTTCTGCTGAATTTCTGGAGGTGTGCAGTGAATTTCCTCTTCCATTATTTTCACTAAATAGTTCGCGACGATACCTTAACTGTTTTATCGGTGACAGTGACAAACGATTTATGAATAATGTCGTACAGTCATGGCTATGTCAATTAATATTAGCGGCAGGTAAAATGTTTGATTTTTATAGTAACATAAAGTGTTTGTTTACTTCTGAAAATCGCTATGGTAATGTATGGCTTTATTGACGGTTGGCGATAAAATATATAAAAAAATAAAATATTCCAATAATCGCGACATCCTGACCAAATTTGAACCTTTAATTTTACAGTGCATATTTAAAAAACTACTATATCTGTTCAATTTTCGCACACGATTTTTTCCGTGCGACGCCTTTTTGGATACCGGGAATAACCCCAGTGGCGGAACTACAATGCGCCAAACCCCGCAGTGCGGGGGTGGCAGAATTATAGGGGGCCCAAATCCTTTTCGTTTGTGATTTCGAGCAGGGAGCCGGTAGGACCCAGGGGCTCGAGATCACTCGACATTATGGCATACGAAATTGACATAATGTCGAGCGGTTTCTGCTATTTTGATTGGGGAATGGATCAGAAACCGCTCGAAAATTACGACACTTTTGCATGCGACTGCGTCGAGTAGCTCGAGACTCGAGAACAGGGCCCCAGCCCGGCCACTGGGGAATTCACCTGGCGTAGGGCACCCAGGCCCCGGGCCCCATGGGGCCATCAAAACTATGGCGGAATCTGGTATTCCGCTAAAAACCCAAGCGTAGTATAATTAATTTGTTTAACAGCATGTACGATAGTTTTATTGAGTTCTAGGTACTCGTATGTAAGACATTGTATAATGGAAGACTATTACAATAACACAATGTATATTTTTTATACAGAATTATAGGTATACTCTGATTTTTCTAAACTGGCGTGCACGTCATCAAACAGCTGTGCGATGAGGTTTTTTCGTACCAACGTGATTGTTTTCGAGAATATGCATAACAATAGTTTAAGAATCGAAATTAATCTGAAGATTATTTGTTACATAACACTGATCACCGGTGGTTATAAATAGGTAATCGGTGTATTAACCGCGGACACAATTTTCGCCTGCCAATCATGTAATAAATCATCTTATGTTGGCATCGGCGATATTTTCTCGGCTACGATGCCATATCTTTTTCACTAATGCTTCAAACTTCTTTGACGTCTAACTTGTTACATTTGATCGATTATTACAATGCATATTTTGTCATTGTAGATGGTAAACCATAACCACAAGGTTGATATCTGTACGATAAACGGTAGAGAAGTCGATGAATTTGATACGAACCGCGCACTGTCGCACAAGATTGCACGGGCGCAACAGCTGATTGCAGCCATTTTTAAATACCCAGGACAGCTGGCAACTTTGTAAAATTGTCTCGTCATTATTTTGATTATTATTTTGATGACGTGCACGCCAGTTTAGAAAAATCAGAGTATACCTATATGCACGATCCGTTCAGTAAAAAAATGTTTTTTTTATATCCTTGTGTTTTCTTTTCAATTACCTATTTTTTAATTGTCAATGTAAAGGCGGCAAAGGGCCACACAATCTATGTACACCCGGACCCCATTTGGGAGAAGGCAGTCTGTCTGGTAATTTATTTTGGAATCTATTTCTCGCAGTGTTTGAGACGCAGTTTATTGCTTGCAATTGCGAAACTCTAGAGCTTATTTTCGAATTATTTAAAATAATTATACATGTGCGTTTTACTATAAAACAAAACACGTGGGGCACGTAAATAAGACTTCTAATAATTTCTTTGAGAGTTTGTAAATATTGTCGACTCGAGAGTCGTATCTCTGTCCAAATTCAGTCGGTTCAGCCATCCAGAAAGAGTGGTAAATCCCTTTTGCTGCATCAGCCTTATCGGGTCTCGAGCGAGTGGTAAGTCATTTACCGGTGGTGATGATTAGAAATGGTGATGCTTACATACAAATCACATCATTAAATTTGATTCATCAGATATCTGAAAGTAGTCTAAATATCCAGAAGTTAAAGTGTATTTTCCGAGTATTTCCCTTTTTCTGCATATATCTACTAACTCGAAACTGTTACAAAGTGAACATTTACACTATGAAGGTAAGTTATATTTTCAATTTTAAGTTAAGCAATTATGAGTGCCCTTCTTATTTATTTATTCAGTTTGTGATTCCCGTGGAATTGTTGCGCCATCAAGGTGAGTTTTTTAAATCAATTTTTGGGGTATATATCTACAGATCATCATGTAAAAAATTAAGTTCTTTCAAGCAGCAATACTGGCATATGTATAAGTTTATATATTTGACTGCTACATGCCAGAAGTTTCTTTATTGCATTTTCTAATTTGATATTAATGTGGGCTGCAATACTAAAAAGAAATATCAAATTTTTAAATGAATCCTTGAGGAAGGTCGTAAGTGTATACCTATTTGAAGGGTCCAGGGGAAAACGATGAGGGTCCATTTTTAGTCAAATTCGAGATTTTAGCGGTATCTGTAAGCTTATTACTGACACTGATTACCTGTACTTACAAGAGGTGACACAGGGGAAGAACGATGAAGCTCCCGCGAGCCATTTGGCTTCATTTTTTGAAATTCATTAAAACGTTATTTGGCTTACATGTTGTTATTTATTCCCCGGTCCAAAATTATTATATTATCCTTTTATTTGCATCAAAATTGTTTATAATAACTCTATTAGTCATTAAAATCACCGAGAAAATATATTTAAAAAAAACAGTTTTAGCAGTAGTCAGAAAACTTTTGTTTGTGTTTTTCCCGGAAACTGCAAGAATGGAACCTCATCGATTTTCTCCTGGACCGTTCATTTGTTATTTATATACCTAAATCATTATTTCATAAATTAAGACCATTCTTTACGATACTTTATGTTCAAAACTCATTTATCTCGAAACTTGATTTTTTGAGATGTGCCACTATTGCTGCCTATGAGCGATTTATGGGTGTCATATAAATACATTTTAAATTTTGAAAATGTGCAAGTCGTTAATTTTTACAATTTTAAGGAGTTAAATTGGAACAAATGCTAAGCAGCACTAGCGGTGCAGCGAAAAAAAAGGAAGATAAAAAACAACAAGAGTGTTTAGTTAAAATGCCAAAATTATCAAAGTTTTTCATTATACCAGTTGTACCGAAACCGAGTCCAGGTACATCGAAAGAGGGAGAGGAATTAGAAAATGATGACATGATGATGACATACATCATTGTACTGGAGATTCAGGCAACACTGCAATACATTTCGAAGAAGATATAAATAACGACTTAACAACTGACCCATTATTTTCCACTGACATTGCAGATTTTCAGAACAAAATATTAACAAACGATTTAAAAAAAAAGATTATATTATCTGACTCATGCCGACCCCGTGGACCATTTAAACGGGATCAATGACAAAATAACCGTAAGTTTTCGGAAGAATTTGACAAAGCTACAACTAAATATGCATGCGTTGAAAGGTTGTGGCACTGTTATCTTCAAAATTGGATGCGGTATATTGTGAACCTTGTTGGTTGTTTTCAAAAGAACAACGTGATAACTGGCGCACACGAGGAATTAGAGATTGGCGAGGTCTTTCAAAAAAGATATCAGGTCATGAAAAGAGTCGACACCATGTGCAATCATGTTGTATATACGAAAAGTGGAAGCACAATGAGACAATTGATAAACATTTAGAAGAGCAAATTCTCTACGAATCGAATTTTTGGGTAACAAGTGTTAGAGAGACTCGTTAATATAACGTTAGTTCTTTCTAAACATTGTTTATCATTTCGTGGTCATCGTGAAACGTTTGACGAAGAATATAAATGATTTTTTTTATCGCAAGTCCATCTTTTATCAAAATATGACAATGTTATGAAACAAGTTTTAAACATGCCACGGGGAACAACAAAATATTTAAGCCATAGTATTAAAAATGAAATTATACATTGCCTTGCAAATCGTTTAAAAGCAACGTTAATTACAGATATTAATAATTCACCTTTTTTTTCAATTATCATGAATACCACGCAGGACATAATAAAAAAAGGCCAATTAAGTCAAGTATTTAGATATGTCAAAATTATTGCAAATGAAAAAGAGGAACCAACATCATTTGAAATCAGAGATGTTTTTTTGGGTTTTACAGAAATACATAACCACACAGCTGATGGACTATATAAAGAAACAATAAAACAACTTGAAAAAAAAGGATATAAAATTAACCAAATGTAGAGGACAAGCATATGATGGAGCAAATGTGATGAGTGGGGCACACAAATGTGTTCAGGCTCTTCTTAAACAAGATGTACCCAATGCGACATTCATTCACTGTGCAGCTCATAACTTGAATCTGGTTGTAAACGATGCTGTCAAAAGTTGCAATAAAGTTTCTACATTTTTTATAACTTTAGAAAGCATATATACATTTTTTGGCAATAGTGTAAAAAGGTGGGACCTATTATCAAAATATACAGGTGAGTCGCAGATTACACTAAAAAGATTAAATCCAACTCGTTGGGCTGGAAGGTACACTTCCTTACTGGCAGTAAAACTTCGCTATGTGGATATAATGAAAGGGTTTTCTGAATTATGCTTAAGAAGTCAAAAAAAAGACGACCGCGAAGAAGCAGACTTCAGAAAAATTTGAGCCCATTTGAATTCGTTTTTCTGTGCGTGATTTTGTCTAAGATACTAGGTGAAGTAAATTTACCATCAAAATTATTACATACGAAAAATTTAGATCTCTTGACGGCAACGGAATCTTTGGAAACTGCAACTAGACATTTAAAACAATACAGAAACATGAATTATTCGGCAAAGCAGGAAGCAATTGAAATTGCAGCCAAATCGAAAATTAATCTTTTTTTTTTTCATGGAAAAGGCAAAACTTTGTGAAAAAACATTCTGACGAATTGTCGAATGATCACCGTTTTGGTAATGAGGAAGATTTTCCTGTATTTATGTATTTATTAATAACTTAGATGTAGTTATAAACCAACTAGGTAAAAAGTTTTAAGGCATGCATGAGGTTAAAAATTTATTTGATTTCTTGATTCCTAAAAAACTAATAGAAATGGAAGAAAAGGAAATATTAAAATCTTCCGAAACGCTCCAATTAAAATATAAAGAGGATCCTATTATACGACAGATTTTTCAATACAAACCGTAATGGTAACGGCAATGCTGAGAGGAAATTATTAAAATTTCGAGCATCAAAGAATTTGCCGAGTTGTTATTAATTAAATATTCGAGAATATCTTCCAGCTTCACTGATGTTATAACCGAATTTGTTGTTATTCCTCACACTACTCGTCACTGTGGCAACTGCCGAAAGATCATTTTGCAAACTGAAAATAATTAAAAATTATTTACGCAATGCAATGGGCGAGGAATGTTTGCACAATCTGTCAATGTTGGGAAATGAAGCGAAAACTGCAAAAAATATGGAAATAATGGATGTTATCAGAGATTTTGCAAATTTAAAATCAAGGAGACAAGATTTCACATTTTAAATATATTTTATTTAATAATTTTCAATTTGTTTTTTGTAATTATGCAATGTTGTTCTTTTATGTAATAAATAGATATAACTAAAAAAACGTTTTTTTTAGTAGGGGCCCGAAAAATAGTTTGCGGGGGTGGGGGGGCAAAAATTTCAAGATCCGCCACTGAGTCCGTGTGTAATTAACAACTTACTAATATGGGAGTAGAAAAAAAAACATTAAAATCATTCATTCATTTAGATTTTTAATATCAATTTAACAATCAATATTACGATTTGTATAACATTTGTATAAAATATAAATCAAAATATAACCATATTGGAATACCGTGGTCATGCGTGGTAAATGTGTGTCGTTATTCAGGCTCAAGGACTGCATGAAACTATTTTCATTCATAACTTTATGTAAGATATGAACTAAATTTTGACCGTTCTTGTTTTAACAATTTTTAATAGCCAGTTCGAGTTGGTATAAAAAATCATTTCATGTTAAAATATCGGGTGCTTATTTGTTATCCTTGGAACTGTGCCGATTGTGTTCCCTGACCGAAAGACACTTTAGGGGCGAATCCTTGGCCATCAGCCACATAGCTGACCGTCATTGTCCTTCCGTCAGGTAGCAGGACGTAGTATGTGCCCAGTTTGTTGCCCCCTTGGTCACCACTTTCGTTTTGACCGAAGATCGTGTTTGTAGGAGGGTTGTCCACTTTGTAGCTGAAGTCATACTAAAACATAAGTTAATATACATTGACGACCTTTTTGCAAACGAGTTGGCTGGGTTTTCTTTTTGTCATGTTGGACCGACTGATTCAGTGATGTGACGGAAGTTAATAATTTTTTTGTGTCGATGTCTTTTAGAAATGCGGCCGGGAAGTAAAACATAAAAAAATTGTTTTAGAGTGTTTTATTTATTACCTTCAATGCCACGAATAAACGTTTTACCGAATGATTTTTACAACCTTACAGAGCCTCGGCGCACAGATGAAAAAAAATATCGTACGCTCGTATTCCTGTCTCCGGCCGCAATTACCAACTTCCCAGCCTGGCACTGTAATAATATACTATTTCATTTTCTTAACAAATTTTTGTAGGATTTTTGTACATTTTTATCTGTATTTTACAATATTATTTGTCTATATAATTAATCAGCAAAAAAAATAGTTTTTACACTTCTTCTTCTGACTGCCCATAAATAACTCTCAAACTTTTATGTTTTGTTTATTTTGTGGTAATTAAGATAAGTCACGCGCTGTGGATTGCTTACTATTCGATTTTATGAAATGAGAGAGACAAATTCAATTTATGACTGAAAAAGAAAGAAGTAAGTGCCACCAGCGATTAGAAATATTTAGTTTTCATACGGCTACGGAATCATTCGATCACGGAAATTTAACGTATAAAACAGTGTAAGAGCAGGTTTAAAGTGCTTTGTGTTTTGCGTGTTATTTATTTACCCTGAACATTCGAATCGGACTTTAACTAATTAAAATAACAAAATTTGTAAAAAGAATTTAATAAAAATATGGTTTAGGTTTTAGGTTTATCCATTATCATTATCGCCATATAATAAATCATTAAAAAATGGACAAAAAAAACTGAAAGAAGGAGCGGATAAGTTACGCGGTAAGAGAAAGAACGCAATGTAAGCTGAGGCACACAAGTCAAAAAACATTAAATTTATGTTTGAAAAACTAGCCTCTTCTTCTATTATTACTATTAGTCAACCGCAACCATCTCAAGAATTATCGGAAACAATGGTTTCGTTTCTTGAATCCGTAAGTTCTCTGGTTGAATCAAGAATACAAAACGAAGGAGAGAACCAGGCGTCCACGTCTACTGCTTTAACAACTTCTTGTAATTTTCAAAGCATTTCAAAAACCAACGAAGCAAAATCAAGCGTTCAATCTGCAATTAATATTACTGATACTCACTATGATAGTTATTTTAAAAAGCCAAATTTGTACGACTTTCAATTTTTTTATTCATATCACCCGAGACAACGAGAAAAATGGCACAGTAAGGAACTGGCTAACATACAATGAAAAAACTTTAAAGTTGTTTTGTACTGTATGTCTAGTATACGCAAAGCACGAAAATCGATTTGTTCTTGGCATGAATGACTTTTCGCACACATATCAACGAACTGAGCAGCATGAAATAAGCAGTGAACATGAACATTCCGTTAGAGCATACTTTATGTGCAAGAATTAAAAGGACATTTCCAATTTTCTTCTTTCATCTACATTAAATATCAGACTGCAGCAAATAAAGAAAAAACGACGAGTATTAGAAGTGATTATAGACATTATAAAACTTATTGGAAACGCGGATTAAGTTATAGAGGAATGAAATATGAAGCTGCATATACCTTAGCGGATCCCACATTGGACCATGGTAACTTTTTGGAATTAATATTGCTACTAAGTAAATATGATCTACACTTTAAAGAACATTTAAATGAGGTCATCGAAAAAAGCAAAAATATTTATGAAAGAGGACAACAACGTAGATCTGGATCATTCGTAAGTTTATTATCTAAAACAACTGCAAATTCAATACTGCAAATCATAGAGAATTGATCAAAACATGCATTCCGGAAGAAATCCAAAAATCAGAAATATTTTCTGTGCAATTGGACACTACACAGGATATTTCAGTTCAAGATCAATGTTCAATTGTAATAAGGTATGTTTTGGGTTGTGAAATCTATGAAAGACTGGTTCCGTTGTAAGTTGTGCAGACCTACCGGAAAAGGTGTGTTTAACCTCATTCAAAAAGAATTTTCATTTTTAAATATTGCACTAAAAAATTGCGTCTCTAATGCCACCGATGGTGCAGCAAATATGCAAAGGGCTTACAATGGTTTCTCTAAATGGATGTCTGAAAATACACCTAGTCAATTACATGTGTGGTGTTACAGCCATATCCTGAACCTAGTTGCGTCCGAAACCATCAAAATAACAATAAATGCAGCGTCTTTATTTACCTTATTAAATTCCATTGCAATGTTCTTCAAAGAATCCTACCAAAAACGAATATTTGAAAAAGCACATCCTTAGAGGCCAAAAAAAGAAATTACAAGTAATTGGAGAAACTCGTTGGTGGGCAAAAGAAGCAGCTTTGAAAAAAATATTTGGAAATTACAAAAATCTCGCAAATGCTACTTACATCGATGTATTATTAGCATCACACAATATAAAATTGTCTGAAAAGATGCCACCAGATGTCCGTGTGAAGGCCTCTACAATGCTTACACAATTTATAGATTATGAAATGCTACTAACGGCTCAAATTTTTCCAAAATTATTTTCAATTATTGGTCCTGTCTCGAAATATTTGCAAAATAGCGGATTAGACTTACTAAGATGCCACGAAATGATTATGAATTGTACATCACAATTAAAGTCTGTAAGTCGCGACATGAGTAATGTTGAAACATCTACGCAAACGTTCATTGCATGGGCACAAGATGAAATTGACAGCGGTGAAGAAATCGACATCGACATACCAATTTTCTTTCCCGAAAAGTGAATAAGAAAACGACATAAAATGGCTGAAGAATTGGCGAAAGATGATCCCATAAAAGATAGCCGAAAATACTATGAAGTTGAAACCCATAATAAAATTTTAGATAAAATTATAAATTCTATAGAATGTAGATTTAAGAATAATGGGAGCTTTATAAGGATATTGCCTTATTGCCTCCAACAAATGTTGATGAAGTTAAACAAGGAGTACCATCAAATTGCTATAAAAAATGTGTGAACTGCTAGAAAACAATTACCCAAATATTATAAAAGGAAATCTGCAAGAATTGGTTAGTTTCGCGAAAAATTGTGATAAATATAAACTTTCGGCAACAACAGATGCGGAGAGTAATCAACTATTACTTAGTAATGTTACAGTTATAGATACAGATGAAACTGATGAAGAAGACAACGATGATTTTGAAATAGATGGCGGTTTTGATGTTAATAATAAAAAATGTAAATCTTGTCTTAAATGTGCAATTTGCTGTTATTCTGCCATTCAAAAGTACAATATGTACAGTGAGGCATATTCTGCAATAGGAAATGCTTACAAATATTTATTAACATTATCAATAAATCAAGTGCAATGGAAAGAAGTTTTTCCAAGGAATTCAATGTCGAATAATAATTTATATGCTTTTATGTTAATGGCTTGCGAAAATGATATTTTATATAATATTGACTCTGATAACATTATAGATATGCTTATGCAGCAAAGCAAGTAATTAAATAGATTGTTAAAAGAGTAAAGCTTTTATATAATAATACTTCGAATAAAAAGACTTTAAACTTTGATTTACTCTTATTTTGTTTTTTTGTTGTTGTACGTTTCTATATCTGTGATGGGTGGGAAAAACAGTATAAGTCGAAAATTTGGGAAAATGAGTTTAAGTCAAATTATATTTCAGAAAGTGAAGCTGTACATTGTGTTTGAAATAGTATATGTCACATTATTCAGTTAAGGCTTTTAAATAGGTTGGCAGTTTTAGTCCAACTTTAAATGCTACGATTATTGGAGGGAAAAAAGGTATAAGTCGACGCTTCCTTAAAATGCCAATTCTTGACTTATACTGTTTTTCCCACCCATCACAGATATATGTACTTGACTGGGAGTCCGGCATTTTTAACTAAAAGAATGATTTTTTTTTTATAGTAAATGTAATCTGATTCTAAAATCCGTAATAAACCTATGCTCTATTTAATTTTAATGGAAAAATGCATAATACCCTGTAAATGTATATTTTAGCCATATTCGGAAATTTAAAAAGGGCCCACAAATGTTATTTCCCGGGCCGCTAAGATGTTGCCCATCCACCCCTGGTAAACGGCCGCAATATTGTATGTCGTTGCAGCCAAAATTACTATTTTGAGAAAAAAATTACAATTGAAAAATTCTAGTGAAAATCTAACGTTTGTGCACCTTGACGAAACCTATAACTACCAAAATGGTTCGTTAATACGTCGTTGGATACACGAGACAGATTTAAAAAGTAATCCTATCCCTAAGTAATGTGTGGTGGTCATGGATAATGCACCTTATCATTCCATGCAGTTTGATAAACCACCCACATTTTATACCAAAATTAAAACTGAAGGGTCAATATTTACAGTTTTACACGCGGGATTTTTCATTGGGTCATTTGGGATTTTTAAATGGGTGCGGTCTATTATTAAATCCAAAAAACAACGATAGTGATGATTATAAGACAATGGATGGAAAACTTTTTCAAAATTGTGTGGTTGAACAACTTATTCCTGCTTTGGCCAATTTGAAAGAAAATTGTGTGGTGGTCATGGATAACGCACCTTATCATTCCATGCAGTTCCATAAACCACCCACATTTTCTAATAAAAAAAGGCAAAATGCAAGAATGGTTGCGTAACCACAGTATTGCATGCATTTAACACCAAATTTACGAAGAAAAAATTTTGGGATTTAAACAAACCTTTTCGGAATAATAGACAAAAACGATATTTAGCAGACGAGACATTGCGGGAACAGGGAGGTTCTTAGATTACCCCCATACCATTGTCAATATAATCCTATTGAAATGGCATAGGGGTTTTGTAAACCATATTGTAATAAGGACATAAATGCTCAACCTTTATCCAAGGAGAAGGTTGAGAAGTTATTGCTTGAGTCCATTTCCAAATGTACTCCAGAAATGTGGCAAACTTATTGTAGATATTGCAAAGAGCTTATTTTGGCAGATTGGAAAAATTACATGGTAAATTTGTCATTAGAAAGCAAACCTCATTTTATTATTTCGCTGGGTGAATTTGATTCAGAATCAGATGATGAAAATTATGATGATTCGCTTGGCGAAATAAAAGAGGACGAGTAAATAGCACATACATACTTTGGCAAAATTTTAAGTGACTATTTAAAATCATAAGATGCATGTCAGAGGATGTTTTTTAACAATTAAACCAAAATTAGTAAGAATATTTATTTAAGTAAGGCTTTAGATTCTACAGGGTCCGTCATTTCACCATCCGTCTTCAATAGCTCAGTTACTGATTGAGTTAGGATTTTGATATTTTGCAGACTTTAGTTGCTTTCTAGGGTGTATTTCAGGAAAATATTTTTGATTATACAGAGTGTCCCAAAAAAGTGTGACGTTATCATGATGTATATTTTTAGATTGCATGGTATATGTTTTGTTACTTATTTGGGTGCCTCTTATAGATGCCTACATACCTATTAAATTTGATTGAAATAGATTTAGTGACATTAGCATAAAAAAATAAAAACTGAAAAAAATCAGATTTGCACCATTGGTTAAGAAAATTAATAATGGATAAAAATAGTACCTCCTTAATAAAACCATACAAGTTACTCATTAAATAAGGTCTGACAGTTGCGTTAACCAAGTTTTATTGATATACATTATACGGAGTGTGCAAAATTTAGTGTCAAACTTTTCAAACTTTAAAGCACTTTATTTTTCTTATTTTAAATTGGAAACAATGTGAAATTTTCTATAGTGCCTTAAGGAAAGACAAACTATATCTGTACATTATTATTGAAACGAACTGTGAAAAAAATGGTACCAACGTATACTAGAGACAAGTCTGTGAAAAAGAAAAGAAGCTTAGGAAGGCCCAAGAAAACCCTGAGTGGAAAACTTGGCGTCTCATGACAGAAATCGTTGAGGAAAAAGAGAAAAAAGGAGAAGAATTTGACTTGTCTATTTTACCGCAGCATTAATTAGGGCAGCATTTAATACAAATTGGTAAACCTAAGTCTCCACACAATCCTTGTCCAAATTGTTTTTTTAATTGTTTATTTTTCATTTTCTTTGCTGCCTTTCCATTTTCATCTCTAATAATTTAAACTTTACATCTGGCAACAATGTTATTTAAAAAATATAACCTCAAATTGAAAACCACTTAGCCTAAAAACAATTGACAAGTTCCATTGGGGAATTCAGTTATTTCCGAATCACTACCAACAAAATTACTAGGTTTTCATAGACTCCCCTGACGCAAAAACAACGTGAATGGAGAGTAGATTTATAGCACAGACATTATACAGGGTGAGTTATTTGTTTCATTTTAAGCATTGGGATCTCGGAAACCATAAAACATGGATATTCGGTTAAATGATGAAAGAGTTGTCAATTTAAGAGCTTATGCGAGATACGCTTTTGTTTAAAAAAAACATAGTATTTGAGTTATAATACAAACTTTGTTTTTAAATAGCTCCGACATTTTTTCTTTATAGCGATATAAGATTTGTTAAACTTACTTTCATAATTAAATGAGATGCAGGAATTTTCTTTGTATTATTTGATTGGAATTTAATATAATTAGAATTGAAAAATTCATAGAACTCTCGTAGTAAGAGGAAAACAGTTTTTTCTTTCAATGGCCGACTCTCTCTTTGGTACTCGCAATAATACAAATAGTCCTGTATCGTGTTCATTTGTCAAAGTAAGTAATAATTTTCATAAAGTAAGTTTTCGAAGATGGCCTGTATTTATCAAAGTAAGTATAGCAAACCTTGTATCGCCATAAAGAGAAAAAATTGTCCGTTTAAAAAAAGTCAAGACCAACAATGACTGCCATTTAATAAAATAAAGTTTGTATTTTAACTGAAAAACTGTGTTTTTTTTTCAAAAAACAAAACCATATTGCTTTTCTCTCTTTTTGCCACTCTCAATAATACACATAGTCCTGTATCGTGTTTATTTGTCAAAGTAAGTAATAATTTTCATAAAGATAATTTTCGAAGAAGGCCTGTATTTATCAAAGTAAGTCTAGCAAACCTTGTATTGCTATAAAGAGAAAAAAATGTCCTTTTTATAAATGTCAAGACCAACAATGATTGCCATTTAATAGAATAAAGTTTTTTTCAAAAAACGAACGCATATCTTGCTTTTCTCTCTTTTTGCCACTCTCAATAATACACATAGTCCTGTATCGTGTTTATTTGTCAAAGTAAGTAATAATTTTCATAAAGTTAAATTTCGAAGAAGGCCTGTATTTATCAAAGTCTAGCAAACCTTGTATCGGTATAAAGAGAAAAAATTGTCCTTTTTAAAAATGTCAAGACCAACAATGATTGCCATTTAATAGAATAAAGTTTGTATTTTAAATGAAAAACTGTGTTTTTGTTTTCAAAAAACAAAAGCATATCTCGCTCTACTCTCTTTTTGCCACTCTCAATAATACACATAGTCCTGTATCGTGTTTATTTGTCAAAGTAAGTAATAATTTTCATAAAGTTAAATTTCGAAGAAGGCCTGTATTTATCAAAGTCTAGCAAACCTTGTATCGGTATAAAGAGAAAAAATTGTCCTCTTTAAAAAAGTCAAGACCAACAATGATTGCCATTTAATAGAATAAAGTTTGTATTTTAAATGAAAAACTGTGTTTTTGTTTTCAAAAAACAAAAGCATATCTCGCTCTACTCTCTTTTTGCCACTCTCAATAATACACATAGTCCTGTATCGTGTTTATTTGTCAAAGTAAGTAATAATTTTCATAAAGATAATTTTCGAAGATGGCCTGTATTTATCAAAGTAAGTATAGCAAACCTTGTATCGGTATAAAGAGAAAAAAATGTCCTCTTTAAAAGAGTCAAGACCAACAATGATTGCCATTTAATAGAATAAAGTTTGTATTTTAAATAAAAAACTGTGTTTTTTTTTTTCAAAAAACGAAAGCATATCTTGCTTTTCTCTCTTTTTGCCACTCTCAATAATACACATAGTCCTGTATCGTGTTTATTTGTCAAAGTAAGTAATAATTTTCATAAAGTTAATTTTCGAAGAAGGCCTGTATTTATCAAAGTAAGTATAGCAAACCTTGTATCGGTATAAAGAGAAAAAATTGTCCTTTTTAAAAATGTCAAGACCAACAATGATTGCCATTTAATAGAATAAAGTTTGTATTTTAAATGAAAAACTGTGTTTTTGTTTTCAAAAAACAAAACTCTCGCTCTACTCTCTTTTTGCCACTCTCAATAATACACATAGTCCTGTATCGTGTTTATTTGTCAAAGTAAGTAATAATTTTCATAAAGATAATTTTCGAAGATGGCCTGTATTTATCAAAGTAAGTATAGCAAACCTTGTATCGGTATAAAGAGAAAAAATTGTCCTCTTTGAAAAAGTCAAGACCAACAATGATTGCCATTTAATAGAATAAAGTTTGTATTTTAAATGAAAAACTGTGTTTTTGTTTTCAAAAAACAAAACTCTCGCTCTACTCTCTTTTTGCCACTCTCAATAATACACATAGTCCTGTATCGTGTTTATTTGTCAAAGTAAGTAATAATTTTCATAAAGATAATTTTCGAAGATGGCCTGTATTTATCAAAGTAAGTATAGCAAACCTTGTATCGGTATAAAGAGAAAAAATTGTCCTCTTTAAAAAAGTCAAGACCAACAATGATTGCCATTTAATAGAATAAAGTTTGTATTTTAAATAAAAAACTGTGTTTTTTTTTCAAAAAACGAAAGCATATCTTGCTTTTCTCTCTTTTTGCCACTCTCAATAATACACATAGTCCTGTATCGTGTTTATTTGTCAAAGTAAGTAATAATTTTCATAAAGTAAGTTTTCGAAGATGGCCTGTATTTATCAAAGTAAGTATAGCAAACCTTGTATCTCTATAAAGAGAAAAAATTGTCCTTTTTAAAAAAGTCAAGACCAACAATGATTGCCATTTAATAGAATAAAGTTTGTATTTTAAATAAAAAACTGTGTTTTTTTTTTTAAAAACGAAAGCATATCTTGCTTTTCTCTCTTTTTGCCACTCTCAATAATACACATAGTCCTGTATCGTGTTTATTTGTCAAAGTAAGTAATAATTTTCATAAAGTTAATTTTCGAAGATGGCCTGTATTTATCAAAGTAAGTATAGCAAACCTTGTATCGGTATAAAGAGAAAAAATTGTCCTCTTTAAAAAAGTCAAGACCAACAATGATTGCCATTTAATAGAATAAAGTTTGTATTTTAAATAAAAAACTGTGTTTTTTTTTCAAAAAACGAAAGCATATCTTGCTTTTCTCTCTTTTTGCCACTCTCAATAATACACATAGTCCTGTATCGTGTTTATTTGTCAAAGTAAGTAATAATTTTCATAAAGTAAGTTTTCGAAGATGGCCTGTATTTATCAAAGTAAGTATAGCAAACCTTGTATCTCTATAAAGAGAAAAAATTGTCCTTTTTAAAAAAGTCAAGACCAACAATGATTGCCATTTAATAGAATAAAGTTTGTATTTTAAATAAAAAACTGTGTTTTTTTTTTTAAAAACGAAAGCATATCTTGCTTTTCTCTCTTTTTGCCACTCTCAATAATACACATAGTCCTGTATCGTGTTTATTTGTCAAAGTAAGTAATAATTTTCATAAAGTTAATTTTCGAAGATGGCCTGTATTTATCAAAGTAAGTATAGCAAACCTTGTATCGGTATAAAGAGAAAAAATTGTCCTCTTTAAAAAAGTCAAGACCAACAATGATTGCCATTTAATAGAATAAAGTTTGTATTTTAAATAAAAAACTGTGTTTTTTTTTCAAAAAACGAAAGCATATATTGCTTTTCTCTCTTTTTGCCACTCTCAATAATACACATAGTCCTGTATCGTGTTTATTTGTCAAAGTAAGCAATAATTTTCATAAAGTTAATTTTCAAAGAAGGCCTGTATTTATCAAAGTAAGTCTAGCAAACCTTGTATCGGTATAAAGAGAAAAAAATGTCCTTTTTAAAAATGTCAAGACCAACAATGATTGCCATTTAATAGAATAAAGTTTGTATTTTAAATGAAAAACTGTGTTTTTTTTTTTAAACAAAAGCATATCTTGCTTTTCTCTCTTTTTGCGACTTTCAATAATACACATAGTCCTGTATCGTATTTATTTGTCAAAGTAAGTAATAATTTTCATAAAGTTAATTTTCGAAGAAGGCCTGTATTTATTAAAGTAAGTCTAGCAAACCTTGTATCGGTATAAAGAGAAAAAATTGTCCTCTTTAAAAATGTCAAAACCAACAATGATTGCCATTTAATAGAATAAAGTTTGTATTATAACTGAAAAAATGTGTGTTTTTTTAAACAAAAGCGTATCTTGCTTTACTCTCATTTTGCCACTCTCAATAATACACATAGTCCTGTATCGTGTTTATTTGTCAAAGTAAGTAATAATTTTCATAAAGTTAATTTTCGAAGAAGGCCTGTATTTATCAAAGTAAGTCTAACAAACCTTGTATCGCCATAAAGAGAAAAAATTGTCCGTTTTAAAAATGTCAAAACCAACAATGATTGCCATTTAATAGAATAAAGTTTGTATTATAACTGAAAAACTGTTTTTTTTTTTCAAAAAACAAAAGCATATCTCGCTCTACTCTCTTTTTGCCACTCTCAATAATACACATAGTCCTGTATCGTGTTTATTTGTCAAAGTAAGTAATAATTTTCATAAAGATAATTTTCGAAGAAGGCCTGTATTTATCAAAGTAAGTCTAGCAAACCTTGTATCGCTATAAAGAGAAAAAATTGTCCTTTTTAAAAAAGTCAAGACCAACAATGATTGCCATTTAATAGAATAAAGT
This sequence comes from Othius punctulatus, assembly GCA_951805005.1. Lineage (NCBI taxonomy): Eukaryota > Metazoa > Arthropoda > Insecta > Coleoptera > Staphylinidae > Othius > Othius punctulatus. Next base: position 37,429,491 of record OX638146.1, read on the forward strand.
TTGTATTTTAAATGAAAAACTGTGTTTTTGTTTTCAAAAAACAAAAGCATATCTCGCTCTATCTCTTTTTGCCACTCTCAATAATACACATAGTCCTGTATCGTGTTTATTTGTCAAAGTAAGTAATAATTTTCATAAAGTTAATTTTCGAAGAAGGCCTGTATTTATCAAAGTAAGTCTAACAAACCTTGTATCGCCATAAAGAGACAAAAATGTCCTTTTTAAAAATGTCAAGACCAACAATGACTGCCATTTAATAAAATAAAGTTTGTAATATGACTGAAAAACTGTGTTTTTTTTTTCAAAAAACAAAAGCATATCTTGCTTTACTCTCAATTTGCCACTCTCAATAATACAAATAGTCCTGTATCGTGTTTATTTGTCAAAGTAAGTAATAATTTTCATAAAGTTAATTTTTGAAGATGGCCTGTATTTATCAAAGTAAGTATAGCACACCTTGTATCGCCATAAAGAGAAAAATGTGTCATTTTTAAAAATGTCAAGACCAACTATGACTGCCATTTAATAAAATAAAGTTTGTATTATGACTGAAAAACTGTTTTTTTTGTCTTCAAAAACCAAAAGCATATCTTGCTTTACTCTCTTTTTGCCACTCTCATTAATATAAATAGTCCTGTATAGTGTTTATTTGTCAAAGTAAGTAATAGTTTTCATAAAGTTAATTTTCGAAGATGGCCTGTATTTATCAAAGTAAGTATAGCAAACCTTGTATCGCTATACAGAGAAAATATTGTCCTTTTTAAAAATGTCAAGACCAACAATGACTGCCATTTAATAAAATAAAGTTTGTAATATAACTGAAAAACTGTGTTTCTTTTTTCAACAAACAAAAGCATATCTTGCATAAGCTCTTAAAACGAAAAATATTTCTTCATTTAATTGAATCTCTATGTCTTATGGTTTCCGATATCAAAATGCTTAAAATGAAAAAAAACTCACCCTGTATAATAGTATATTATGATATTAGTTTATAATGTATAGGATTATCGTATGAGTGAATTATACGAATGCCATAATCCCATACATTATAAACTAATTTCCTAATATACTAATATACAGGGTGTCCAAGATAAGGATCAAGAGCATGGGGATCTGGGAAAGCGTAAAAGTTACAAAGGCGGTTAAATTACAAAAAAGTTGCGCAATTTAGCGGGCAGTACTATTCTGTTGAGAAAACCAGAAGATTCCGCTTACTTACTTAGATATACGACAAAATCCGAAATTTTGTGATATCGTTTTTAGGTTTTGCTGAAGTTATTTGAAAAGGTATAAAAAAAAACAGAAGAAACTTTCTCATTGCCCCTTTTTTAGCTCTACAAGACAGCGTTTATAAATTTTCAGTACAACGGAAATCATTTCGTTTCAAGGAAATCATCATCAACTTTATATTTTTATATGGCCCGTACATAAAGTACACCCTGTATTATATAGCATTTCCTGTTACGAATTCAACGATTTATATCACAGTATGATTTATCATGTTTTCATTCAGAAAAAAAGCTTGTTAATGCATTTCGAACATTTTGGTGTAGTAGGCGTTGAAATGAGCCACGAAGACAAAATTTATCACCTAATTTAATAACTTTAAGATAATTAAATTAACGGAACAATTCTCATAATACCACAGTAAAAAAACAATAAGTATGGTTCTGAATTACTGTAATGTTTCTATGTTTGACGACTATTCGTGCTAAATTGTTTTTAGTTACTATTTTGGTACCTATTCTGGGTTTTCAATTGTTGTCTTCGTCGTCATTAAATGAACAGAACAATTCTCATATCACAGTAAATAAATTATAAGTGTAGTTCTAAATAACTATAAAGTTTCAATGTTTAAGAACTATTCTTGCTAAATTATATTTTGTTACTATTTTGGTACATATTTTGGGTTTAAATTATGTAATAATTTTTGTCTTCGTCGCCATTAAATGAACAGAACAATCCTCATATCACACTAAACAAATAATAAGTGTGGTCCTAAATTGCTATAATGTTTAAATGTTTAACAACTATTCTAGGTAAATTATTTTAGTTACTATTTTGGTGCCTATTTTGGGTTAAAATTAGATAACTTTTTTTCTTCGTCATCATCATTTCAACGCCAATGAAAGACTACAAGAAAATGTTCGAAATGTATTAACAAGGCAAATATTAGATACCTTTTTTTCTTCGTCGTCATCATTTCAACGTCTATGAAAGACTACAAGAAAATGTTCGAAATGTATTAACAAGCCAAAAATTAGATAACTTTTTTTCTTCGTCGTCATCATTTCAACGCCTATGAAAGACTACAAGAAAATGTTCGAAATGTATTAACAAGCCGTTTACTGAATAAAAACATTAGAAACCATACTGTGATATAAATAGTTGAATTCGTAATAGGAAATGCTATCTAATACAGGGTGTACATTTTATACAGACCATATAAAAAAATTAAGTTGATGATAGTTTCTGCGTAACGAAACGTTGTACTGAAAATTTGTAAACGCTGTCTTGTAGAGCTAAAAATGTAGCCATAAGAAAGTGCCTTTGGTTTTCTTATACCTTTCCAAATAACTTCAGAAAAAAATAAAAACGAAATGGCAAGATTTCGGATTTTGTCGAATATCTCCGGAAGTAAGCAGAAATATCTGGTTTTCTCAAAAGAATATTACTGACCACTAAATTGCGCAACTTTTTTGTCACATAACCGCCTTTGTAACTTTTACGGTTTCAGAGATCCCCATGCTGTTGATCCTTATCTTCGACACCCTGAATTATGAAATTAGTTTATAATGTTGTATTATAACAATTTCATACGCTATTTTATCGTCGAACTAGCATTTTACCAAAATATTCAGGTTTTAAAAATCATTCCAGTTCGTTCAAGAGTCAAATTAAGTAAGACGACTTTATGGCCCTGTATGTCATATTATGACACCGTATTACTGTCACTGAGCAAGTGTGAGGTTATTCACGATTTTGACATTAATAAATTTAGAGACCGGATTCTAAGCTTTATGCTGTAAATATCTAAAGCATTTACAAATCAATTACATTTACAGCCAATTTGGAAATGAACGGATCATCAAACAATAATTTGTTTTGTGCTTTTTTGCTTTTTTTGCCATGTTGTGCTTATTTTACACTTTTGCGCTGATTTAGACCTTTTATCAGCTGATTCTGGATTGAAACGAAATTTAATTATCGTGGTGATTATAATGTATACATGTAACAACACTTATGCATACTGAACAATTTTATATTCAGTGCGAGGAACATTACTAATAAAAATAAACAATTTTCCAAACCTAGTGCAGGGTAAGTTTTTACTATGTTTATTGTTTATCTAAATAAATTTAAAATACTAGTAAATACATTCATCTAATTCGTGTCGCAGACGTTTATTATTTTTCTACTACATTTCTACGCTTTGGATTGAGTGATTAATTTAAATTATATACAAAATCGTCCCAATGAAAAAGCATTCATAATTCTGTACATTGTGCAATTAGTTTAGTCCCGTTCGTTACTCCAACAACGTGTTGTTAGTACGTTTGCATTATTTCTTGCATAATGCCAAAACAAAAAACTACTGTAGACGAGTGGATTAAAGAACACAAAGAATTGAAATTTGACAATACCAAAATATTTTGTAGAGTTTGTGTAAAGTCAGTAAGTTATTTCGCCTTAAAATATTGTATAATAATAAAAAATAATTAACTAATTTGATTTGTAGTTTCAATGCAATAAAAAATATGATATAATTCAACATGTGAAAACAATACTACACCTACAACCCTTAGAAAAAACTGAAAATCAATCAATCACAACAAACTATAGTAGAATCCATAGCATCAACTTCCGGCAACAATCAACAAAAACAATTTAATTTTGATTTGTGTAAACCAATGCTTGAATCAAACAATCCCTTCGACAAATTACAAAATAATTTATTTAGGACATTTCTGGAAAAACATATTGTAATAGAAATGTACCAGATGAAAGTACTCGGCGCAAAAATTATGTTTAATCGGTAAAAAAATTCATTTGGTTCAGTGTGGATGAAACAACCGACTCTTGTGGGCGATTTTTTTTAAATGAACGTTTTCAAACGTTAAATAATTTTGGAAAAAGTTTAAGTGGTGAAAATGTGGGTGATTTTGAAAGCAGCTTACCTATAGCTAATTTTAAATATGCGCCTATAACAAGTGTGGATTTTGAAAGTAGTTTTTCTGTCTATGCATATATTTTGAGCGATAGAAGACACAATTTAATCATGGTAAATTTGGAGCAATATTTAATTGTAAATTGTTTTCAAAGAAACTAGTATTTTAGAATGTGATTTCGTATATTAGTATGTACCTATCTATATTTAGGATATTTTTGTATTTTCTCCATAAACATATATTTTTAAATTTAAAATTAAATGTACATTTATAAAAAATAAATGCTTTAAATTGAATTAATTGTTCTATCTATAACTCGACGCTCCTTCAGTCAATGCTTTCTTCAACTGTCCTGTGTATTGGACAAAATAATATATTAATAATATAAAATAATCCATAATCTAGGTAAGTTTGCCATACTATTCTGCAGTTTTATAATCTAAGATAAAAAATAAATTTAAAAATGAACATTTTTTTAATTTTTTTTGGGTTTTTGCTAATTTTTCGTGCTTTTTCATGTAAATTTGTGCTTTTTCTGTGTATGTTAATGCTTTTTTTTTTTCAAAATATGTGCCGTTTTAAGTGCTTTCTTATGTTTTTTTATACTTTTTATCCGGCCTTTATCATAATCATAGCATTCAAATGCTAGTCGACTTTAAACAAAAGTAATAGGTATATGGAACGCCGTCTTACTATTTATTCAACAAAATCTTCATGTATAAAATTAAAGAAGTGTCATTTAAATTACACAGGCGATAATTTAACAACCAAGTTTCCAATTATCAAAAATGTAATTTATATAATTTTCAATTTAAATTGCATGGTTTTTAATTATAAATAGGCTTCTTATGTTGTATACCGGACATGTTGTAAAGAATGTTCATATTATTTTTTTATATGTTTCATTCGAACACGCAGTTTTCTATACCCATGTTAAAAGATTGGTTTTATATGAAACTCAATTAAAATGCAAGATATTTTTGTGGTACTTGTAAAAAATCTGCATTGCATTTATGCTTGCCCTCATTATTTTATACTTTCATTAAAATTGTACTTAGTTTAAATGCGAGATGAATAAATTTCGAACATTCGATTGTTATTCACTTGAATTAAAATGAAACATTGTTTTACAGACTCGAATTTAAATTATATTAAATTTTTATTACAAATAACGCATTATTTATAGAACACACGATTTTAATAACGATTGTTTTTAAGACGTCCGACTTAATATTGCGTTTCATTTTTAATACTCTTGCAATAAATGGCACTTTATTTAAATGAAACTTTATTAAAAATGAAATTAAATTTCAAAATTTGTGTTTTAATTCCGCTTGGAATTACATAAAAATATACTGGGGTTCCAATTTAAAATAAGAAAAATAAAGTGCTTTAAAGTTCGAAATGTGTGACACTAAATTTTGTACACTCTGTATAATTCATATCAATAAAACTTGTTTAACGCAACTATCAGGTCTTATTTAATGAGTACCTTGTATGGTTTTATTAACGAGGCACTATTTTTATCCCTTATTAGTTTTCTTAACCAATGGTGCAAAACTGATTCTTTCAGTTTTTATTTTTTTGTGCTAATATCACTGAACCGATTTCAATAACATTTTATGGGTATGTAGGCATCTATAAAGGGCACCCAAATAAGCAACACAAAATATACCATGCAATGTAAAAATATACATCATGATGACGTCACACTTTTTTGGGACACCATGTATAATCAAAAATATTTTCCTGAAATACACCCCAAATTATCGCCTGTGTAATTTAAATGACACTTCTGTAATTTTACACATGAAGATTTTGTTGAATGAATAGTAAAACGGCGTTCCATATAGGTACATAATCTATGCAACTATAATCATAATAATGCAAATATAATAATAATAATAACTATGTCGGCTATATGTACTATAAACAAGTACATATTGAAGAATCTGATATTCGGGAATAACGTAATCATCCATTCAAAAATAATTACAGCATGTGTAAAGTAAGAACAATTAATTAATAATATAAATCAGTAATAATTTACCGGTTCTGCAGGTCCTGTTTGCTGCTGAAATTGCGGTCTTGCATGTGCTACTGCAACCATCATTAGGAGACACAGTGCTGATTTCATCTAAAATTTAGGTATTATTAATGTACGTTATTCTGGTAGAAACGAACTCACTAACTTTTCGGGTTCTTTCGGTCTTTGCAGTATTAAATTAGTCTCCGTTAGGGTGATCTAAGATGATACTGCAGTTTCCACAAGTACGATTCCAATTTATAGCCATCTCCTCCTTCCAATGCCTTGGCAAGGTTATTACCGATTAACGCGTCCACCCCCGTCTTGAGGTGTTCATATTTATTAATGTGTTGCAAATTTCTACGCCCTCCATTGACCTGGTGAAAGGATGCGAGTTATTTAGCGAACATGAAAGCATGGGCCCACAAAGGGGGACAGCGCCCTAGCATTCATTAACAGCCTTCATTGATAAATATTAATATAATAATAATAGTAATAATAATAATAATAGTAATAATAATAATAATAATAATAATAATATTTATTGTGTTTAGAACTAAGGGTGGATGGGCAACATCTAAGCGGACCGGGAAATAATATTTGTCGGCCTTTTTTAATTTCCGGATATGGCTAAAATATACATTTACAGGGTGTTATGCATTTTCCTTTAAAATTAAATAGAGCATAGGTTAATTACAGATTTTTGAATCAGATTACATTTACTATCCAAAAATACATTCTTTTAGAAAAATGCCCCAGTCAAGTACATATATAGAAACATACAACAAAAAAAAACAAAATAAGAGTAAATCAAAGTTTAAAGTCTTTTTATTCGAAGTGTTATTATATAAAAACTTTACTCTTTTAACAATCTATTTAATAACTTGCTTTGCTGCATAAGCATATCTATAATGTTATCTGAGTCAATATTATATAAAATGTCATTTTCGCAAGCCATTAACATAAAAGCATATAAATTATTATTCGACATTGAATTCCTTGGAAAAACTTTTTTCACATTGCACTTGATTAATTGGAAATGTTAATAAATATTTGTAAGCATTTCCATATGCCTCACTGTACATATTGTACTTTTGAATGGCAGAATAACAGCAAATTGCACTTTTAAGACAAGATTTACATTTTTTATTATTAACATCAAAACCACCATCTCTTTCAAAATCATCGTTGTCTTCTTCATCAGTTCCATCTGTATCTATAACTGTAACATTACTATGAAATTGTTGATTACTCTCCGCATTTGTTGTTGCCGAAACTTTAAATTTATCCCAATTTTTCGCAAACCTAACTAATTCTTCTTGCAGATTTTCTTTTGTAATATTTGGCTAATAGTTTTCTAGCAGTTCACACAATTTTTTTAAGCTATTTAATGGTACTCCTTGGTTACCTTCATCAAAATTTGTTGGAGACAATAAGGCAATATCCTTATAAAGCTCCCATTATTCTTAAATCTACATTCTATAGAATTTATAATTTTATCTAAAATTTTATTATGGGTTTCAACTTCATAGTATTTTCGGCTATCTTTTATGGGATCATCTTCCGCCAATTCTCCAGCCATTTTCTTTCGTTTTCTTATTCTATTTTCGGGAAAGGAAATTGGTATGTCGATGTCGATTTCTTCACGGTTGTCAATTTCATCTTGTCCCCATGCAATGAACGTTTGCGTAGATGTTTCATTATTACTCATGTCGCGACTTACAGACTTTAATTGTGATGTACAATTCATAATCATTTCGTGGCATCTTAGTAAGTCTAATCCGCTATTTTGCAAATATTTCGAGACAGGACCAATAATTGAAAATAATTTTGTAAAAATTTTTGCCGTTAGTAGCATTTCATAATCTATAAATTGTGTAAGCATGGTAGAGGCCATCACACGGACATCTGGTGGCATCTTTTCAGACAATTTTATATCGTGTAATGCTAATAATACATCGATGTAAGATGTGCATTTGCGTGATTTTTGTAATTTCCAAATATTTATTTCAAAGCTGCTTATTTTGCCCACCAACGAGTTTCTCCAATTACTTGTAATATCTTTTTTTTGGCCTCTATGGATGTGCTTTTCCAAATATTCGTTTTTGGTAGGATTCTTTGAAGAAAATTGCAATGGAATTTAATAAGGCAAATAAAGACGCTGCATTTATTGTTATTTTGACGGTGTCGGATGCAACTAGGTTCAGGATATGGTTGTAACACCACACATGTAATTGACTAGGTGTATTTTCAGACATCCATTTAGAGAAACCATTGTAAGCCCTTTGCATATTTGCTGCACCATCAGTGGCATTAGAGACGCATTTTTTTAATGGAATATTTAAAGATGAAAATCCTTTTTGAATAAGTTAAACACACCTTTCCCGGTAGAGTCTGTATAACTTATAACGGAAACCAGTCTTTCATAGATTTCACAACCCAAAACATACCTTATTACCATTGAACATTGATCTTGAACTGAAATATCCTGTGTAGTGCCCAATTGCACAGAAAATATTTCTGCTTTTAGGATTTCTTCCAGAATGGATGTTTTGATCAATTCTCTTATGATTTTCAATATTGAATTTACTGTTGTTTTAGATAATAAACTTACGAATGATCCAGATCTACGTTGTTGTCTCTTTCATGGAAATTTTTGTTTTTTTTCGATGACCTCATTTAAATGTTCTTTTAAGTGTACATCATATTTACTTACTAACAATATTAATTCCAAAAAGTTACCATGGTCCAATGAGGGATCAGCTAAAGTATATGCAGCTTCATATTTCTTTCCTTTTAATCCGCGATTTCCAATAAGTTTTATAATGTCTATAATCACTTCTAATACTCGTCGTTTTTTCTATATTTGCTGCTGTCTGATATTTAATGTAGATGAAAGAAGCAAATTGGAAATGTTCTTTTGATTCTTGCACATAAACTATGCTCTAACATGTTCACTGCTTACTTCATGCTCCTCAATTCGTTGATAAGTGGGCGAAAAGTTATTCATACCAAGAACAACATCGATTTTCGTGCTTTGCGTATACTAGACTTACAGTACAAAACAACTTTAAAGTTTTTTCATTATATATTAGCCAGTCCCTTACTGTGCCATTTTTCATTTTGAAGGCTTTTTCGCTATGAAAAAAGTTAATTAAAGCTGGTTGTCTCGGATGAAATGAAAACAGAATTTGAATGTCGTACAAATTTGGCTTTTTAAAATAACTATCATAGTGACTATCAGTGATACTAATTGCGGATTGAAAGCTTGATTTTGCTTCGTTGGTTTTTGCAATGCTTTGAAAATTACAAGAAGTTGTTAAAGCAGTAGACGTCGAGGCTTGGTTTTCTCCTTCGTTTTGTATTCTTGTTTCAACTAGAGAACTTACGGATTCAAGAAACGAAACCATTTTTTCCGATAATTCTTGAGATGGTTGCGGTTGACTAATAGTAATAATAGAAAAGGCTAGTTTTTCAAACATAAATTTAATGTTTTTTGACTTGTGTACCTCAGCTTACATTGCGTTTTTTCTCTTTCGCGTAACTTCTCCGCTCCTCCTTTCAGTTTTTCTTTGTCCATTTTTTAATGATTTATTATATGGCGATAATGATAATGGACAAACCTAAAACCTAAACCATATGTTTATTAAATTCTTTTTACAAATTTTGTTATTTTAATTACCTTAAATCCGATTCGAATATTTAGGGTAAATAACACACGCAAAACACAAAGCACTTTAAACCTGCTCTTGCACAGTTTTATACGTTAAATTTCTGTGACCGAATGATTCCGTAGCCGTATGAAAACTAAATATTTCTAATCGGTTGTGGTACTTATTTCTTTCTTTTTCAGTCATAAATTGAATTTGTCCCTCTCATTTCATAAAATCGAATAGTAAGCAATCCACAGCGCGTGACATATCCTAATTACCACAAAATAAACAAAACTTAAAAGTTTGAGAGTTATTTATGGGCAGTCAGAAGGAGAAATATAAAAACTATTTTTTGCTGATTAATTATATAGGCAAATAATAGTGTAAAATACAGAAAAAATGTACAAAAATCCTACAAAAAACATAAAACAAAACATAAAAGTTTGAGAAAAAGAAATGTAAAATCTAAATTTTTTGCAGATTAATTATATAGACAAATAATAGTGTACAATACAGAAAAAAATGTACACCCTACAAAAATTTGTTAAGAAAATGAAATAGTATATTATTACGGTGCCAGGCTGGGAAGTTGGTAATTGCGGCCGGAGACAGAAAGACGAACAACAGAGAACAAGTCATACGAAGTATGAATTGTTCTCTGTTCATCCGTCTTTGTCTTCGTTTGCATTACCAACAATTCACAGCCGTGGAGCGTACGATATTTGTTTTCATCTGTGCGCCGAGGCTCTGTAAGATTGTAAAAATCATACGGTAAAACGTTTAATCGTGGGATTAAATTTAATACATAAAATACTCTAAAACATTTTTTTATGACGACACAATCATATGTTTTACTTCCCGGCCGCATTTTTTTATTTCCATCATATATTTTCGAGCGTCCACAATGAATGTTTTCCCAGATTTTTTTACGACGTTACGCGCGTTTCGGGGCATAGATGAAAAAAATCATTCCGGTTCTAGCCACCGGCCCACCGGGAAATTTCCCGGTTCGTCTTATGGCCCATCCGCCCCTGCATACAGTACATAACAAAAATATTAAAAAAAAAAACAGAAAATAATATAATGTATAGATATGACTATAGATCGAGCAGTTTATCGGACAATACTCAGTATAGTTACCACAGTTAGTATAGGTATCACAGATAACTAGTCACAGTATATGATCACAGTAGGTCAATGAAATCATTATTTAAATAGTCTGAATAGCTATAGAACGCTTTGCTTAGAAGGTATTGCTTGATTTTACTTTTAAACTGCTTTGATGGTAGATATCTTATACTCCGAGGGAGTGTATTGAAGAAACATACCCCATAATAATTCACACTAGTGCGAGACCTATTTTAGCGGAGTGGGTCCAGGACTAAATCGTCTCTGTTCCTAATATAGTGGTCATGAATCTCCGAGTGGCTTGCATTGAATTGATTAAGAGCGGGGTTTTGGCGCGAAAACTGGCCTCTAGTTGTTGATAAATCCGCCAGGATTTGATTTAAAAGCGCTCTGTAATATGTTTTGCATTCCTTACTAACGAAATTTGCGTGCAAAAAATTGAACATGTTGCCATGTGTTTAATTTGTATAGCCAGCTTTTTTGCGGCGGACCACAAATAATTTTACGATGAAGCAGCGCGAGATTTATTTTCGACGCGTGCTAATTTATGAGCATAAACACTGTATTTCCGATACATTATATTATATAATTGGGTAACAATTCTCTTTCAAACAAAGACAGTAACCAATTACGCCATAGGTGGAGGAGTAGTAGGGATTAATATTATTATTATTATTATTATTATTATTATTATATTATATTATATATTTTAAGAGCCGTATTTACCCAAAGGCGGTATGTGGAATTGCATGTACACGACAGCCAAGATAATTTATGAACGGGTCAACATAATTGCAATCGAAGACCTGATTTAGAAACTTCAGATATTTATCTACAAGTGAGCCGAGTAATTTTAGGAAATAATAAAACGGTGATTTATTATGTTTATTAAAAGAATGGCTGTTTAGCAGATTTGTGAAATTTTCTTCTGTATTTATTTAATTAAGACAGGGTACATAAAATGGAAATTCCCTCGGTTTCTTTGGAGATAATATTGTTGTGAACCACCTTCTTTTTTTTGTTCCAATATCTTGAATTATAATGGAGTATTCTTGTCTGCACATAAATCCGATTAGGTGATCAGAAATAAGTCACTTTTAATTTATTTCTTAAAACTTTGTCTAATTGTAGATAAATGTCTAAACTTTCTATATTAGTTCTCCGATTGTAATTATGTTAACCCGTTCATAAATTATTTGGCTGTCGCTTATTAATAATGCCGTATACTAGCTGGGGTAAAGAGGCCTCTCGATATCAGGGAATAATTTCTTTAAAATGTTATATTTATTTAATTAAATTCACTAAATCCTTTTACAAGTTTTGTAATTTATGTGACCAAATTTGAGTCTTATTAAGATTACTGTAAGCTTATTAGCCAAAAAAGGTATATGAAACATTTCTTACACTTTAAGATCACTTTTATTTTAAAATAAATAGATGCCTGACACAGCCAATTCTATTTTCGTTGTCGTGACGAGGGATTATTTGATCGCGAAATAACATTGGAAAACGAGTTTCCTTCAATTTCACCCTAATAAAACTATAAGTAAACTGAGACCATATTTATTTTAAATACTTTTATTTTTGACTTCAAATCAAATGTTTGGTGTCAATATAAGCAAGCTCTTGGTGACCTCTTCAACTGTCCAAAAAACTAATACCTCTGTTCCATAATAAGTGAGCCATTACCGATTTTTAGTTTTTCCATAATAAGTGAGCCATTACCGATTTTTATTTTTTTTTTCCATAATAAGTGAGCCATTACCGATGTTTATTTTTCACAAAATAAGTTTTGCGTATATTGAGAATATCAAAATATAAATTAAAAAAATAACTAAGTGTCAATAAGTTTGAAAGAAAACTCAAATGGCTCACTAATTATGGAACAGAGGTAGTATTAAGATGGCAGTTATAAACGACCCAAGAACTTATCTCCTTATCTCCTCAGGACCCAAATTTTGTGTACATACTTATCCCTTCTTAAAGTATTATAAGTGCGTGCATTTCGCCCTAGAGATTTCAACAACACCCCACATGCAAATAAATTCATTTAGGTTTCTTTACATTCGGGTGCGTAGTTAATTTGAAAATCCTATTCAATTATGGTTGTGCTTCCTTCGTCTGTTTCTGCTTTGGTTATTGTGCGTTTTGGTTGTGTGTGTGTTTTATAAACTTCTGTCTCCCCCGTGACTATTTTCTACTTTCACCCTGTGACAACTATTGTGTCTGTATTTTGTGTATGACTAATTCCTCCCTATGACAATTATTATTGCATATTTTATATTTTTTATATTTAGTTAGACTATTAAATCTTCCTGTGACAATTTACTTGTGCATTGTGTAGTTCTTTTGCGTATTTCGAGATTTGTGTGTATGGGAAGGATATCACAAAAATTGAATGTGTTAACCATATCATAAAAAATTATGAGAAGAGATTAAACTCTTTAAAAAATGACAAAAAAAAAATGTTTCCTTGGCTGCTAGAAAAATAGTAAATAAAAAACTAATTTCCTTATTACAGAAAATAGCACAAAAAACCCATTTACGATAATGCCCATGGTGATGGGGCAATCATCATTCGCGTTGCAAAGATTTAGAATGTCCTGCATTAAAAATTATAAGAATTACGATATTTCGCGGTTTAAATGCGAAGTCCGCAAAATAATGTCGACGTTCGTTCAAACGGCTGAGCCCCGACAGAGCTGAAAAACAGCGGTAAAAAATGACCTTTACACTTGATTCGCATATTTCAAACTTCTCTTAGGAGTGTTGGCAACATGGCTTAGCAATTATGTCATTGATCCATCTCGTAGCGAACATATGAACTGCTAGGAGCAAATTTTTAACTATTTTTCCGGCGGGATATTCAATTTAGGTACATTTTAAATAATTAATAAAACCATAAAACATCTGTTAATTAATAAGTACTATATCTTATTAGATACAGTATTTTACAAGGTTTCAGGATATATTTTTGGAATGAATAAACATAATTTATCTGAATCAAATTATTTAAATAATATGGTAAATAATTGGTAATTTTAATTATAAACTATACACTGACACGTAGAATCAGGTCTATATTCATGTAAAGCTTTAAAATTGCGCAAATATTTGCAAATACAATCCATGAAGATGAAAAACGGCAAAAAGCGACGATTTCATGATATTTCATAGAAAAACGTAAATAATCAAAAAACTTACTATGCAGCGACACGTAGTATTTATTTTGTTAATTTATGGTACAGAAAATATAACGTGAAAGTGATTATTAACAGCGTTTAGGTTGTAAAACACTTTTACGCCCGAAAAACCGCGCTCTTAAGGCTCTCCCGGATGAATAGTGATGGTACTGTCAGTATACTTAAGTCTATGAAGCATTTCCTGCAGTCGTCTCTGTATCCTATCCCAGCAATAATTCTGATACATTTTCGTTGCAGGCCAAATATGCGACCTACAATTGGAGAATTGCCCCATATTTTAATGCCATATGCAAACATCGATTGGCACAGTGCAAAGTAAGCCGTGCGCAGAACATTTTGCGAGATGTTTTGAGATAAATTCCTCAAGAGGAAGATATCCTTTGCAGCTTTATGGGATAGAGCTTCACCTTGACTGTGCCAAATTAGTTTGCTGTCCAGATGTAAGCCAAGAAATCTGACTGTATTTGCATATGCATAGGTGTTCTTGTCGTAGGGCCTTAAAGTAAGGATCATATGTACTGACTTATCTTTGTTTAGGCTTAACCCATTATCAGTGAACCAGTCATATGCCGCATCTTGTGCTATGCAGTACTTTTCCAAGGCAGATTCAATACTTGTACCTTTATTTATTATATTTGAGTCGTCTACATATAACATTGTTTTCCCGTCTATATTTTGGGCTAAATCGTTAATGAATATTAGAAATAGTAGAGGACCTAATATTGACCCCTGCGGAACACCAAAGAGCATAAGTAATTCAGTTAGAGTATCATTATGGCGCACTGACTGGGTACGATTTTTTAGATAGTCTGAGATTAAGCGACATGCATTTGGACTTAAGTTATAGTAGTATAATTTTCGGATCAGTATGTCATGGGAGACACAGTCAAACGCCTTGCTTAGGTCAGGGAAGGATGCTACTGCAAAGGATTTACTCTCAAAACACTCAAGAATTTCCCCAATAAACGATGAGACAGCATCTACTGTGGATTTGTGGATTTATTGTTTCTAATGCCAAATTGGCTGTCTGACAGGTAATCATTTATTTCCAGAAAATCAATCATTTGGGTGGCTATAGTCTTCTCAAGTATCTTTGAGAAGACTGGGAGAATTGATATGGGTATTTGGTTATTCATGTCTGTTCTGGAGCCCTTGTGTTTATAGATGCGTATTGCCTTTGCCTTTTTCAAACAATCTGAAAAGCAATGAGTTGTGAGACATCTTTTAATTAAGTTAGTTAATGGTGCAATTAGTTGATCAGCGGGGGATTTATTTACATGTGTGCTTAAACCATAGATGTCCTTACTGTGGCCATTCCTGAGTGCTCCATATACTACTTTTAAAATAGTTAGTTCTGGGGATATTTACATTATGTAGGTAAGTAATAGGGTCGTATGTGGCTTGAGAAAGTTCGTTATTTATGTTGGTTGCTATTTTTGAAAAATTGTCATTCAGGGCGGAACGATCGATATTTTCAAAAAAAACTGATTTCTCTGAAGGAGTTTATGATTCCATGAAGTCTTAACAATATTATTTGACTTGTTTATTCGTTTGTCATTAAAATTTTGTTTTGCCAGTTCTATATTGGTTCTAGAAGCATAAGAAAAAGAAAACCTGGCATAAGTGGGATATAAGAAATTGATAATAAATGGAAAGAGTTGGAAATGGGAGAAAATGCAAACAATGGAGCCAAAAAACTGCTAAGCAAAAGAAGCAGAGGTTGCAAACAAACAAGGACGGAAACGCAAGGAAGAATGGTAATGAAAAAGCAGATCGACACGACGAATGATCAAATTAGAAGAAATAGCAGCGACAACGCGAATGTAAAATCGGGCACGAGAATGAATATAAGGAAGGCACAGATCGAAATGGCAACTAAAAAGGAAATGAGTAAAACCAAGGAAAAACAGAGAAATATCAGAATAGGCCCATGGAATATAAGAAGCATTAAAGAAAAAGAAGAAGAACTAGTAAATGAAATGATAAAAAATGAAGTGGACATAATGGCAATCACAGAAACGAAAAAGAAAGATAAGGGGCTCAAACGAATACATAAGGGATATTGGATGCTCTAGTCAGGGGTGGAAACAAAATAGAGAGCGAAAGGCGGAGTTGGATTAATAATCGCACCAAGCAGAATAAACCAGATTATAAGAGAAAAATATGTAACCGAAAGAATAATGACAATAGAAATGAACATAACAGAAAAGGAAACATAGTCCCTGAACATAGCATACGGAGAAAACAAAGACGCAAAGAAAGAGTGTGACGTACCTGAAGGGCAGTCGGCGCGTTAGGCCGTGGAGCGAGTGGAGGGTCCCTTTGAAGTAGTGACGAGGGCCAGGCTCTCGGTGTCAGAGAGTGGGGGGGTTAAAAAAAGGCTCCACGTAATTTTACCTCGTTGCTACTTCGTCGCAAGGGAGGCTCCACCCTACCTGCGTGGGTGGTCGACAGACAGTCAGCGAAGTTCAGAAATCACGAACTGTCACAACGCTGACCGTTTGACGCCAACACCACCAGGTGTAAATCTCGCAGTGAGAATAGAAAACTGTAAAACTGTAACTGAAATGACCCGAATAGAAAACTGTAAAGAGAAAACGTGGGGAGAGCAAAAAATAATAACAGGTGTGAGTTTGGTATGGTAAGATGGCGTTTATTCGCACACACAAATCAAGACGGACACCGTGTCCTGCGCTCCTGAAAACAATACCTCCGAGCGCCGCCCTTTCGCGCAGGGCCCACTCTATTCGGCCGAATAAAATAAGCTCCTAATCGCGCGATTTAAAGGGCAGAAGGAGCGACCTTTCTCGTACACTAGCGCAAACACGTACGACACAATTTACACGTAGACGCAATTTACACACAAGAATAAACAGAAAAGTGGCCCAATCGAGCACACAAAAAAAGAAATTATATTATTGGAATTTTTATATCTGGCCTGCGTTCCGGGTGATCGTCGCCGGTGACTGGTACAGCTTCCGGAAGGCCGACGGCTCGCGTCGTGGACCTGAAGCTCGCTTGCGACCTCCAGCCAGGGATGTTCCGGCCGAGCGGGTTAGCCCGTCGGCAAACGCCTACAAAACACGTGGCCTTAATCAAAATGGCCGGACACGTGGCTTCACGAAGAGGAGAAGAAATAACTACTTACTCGGGTGTTACGAGCGTGTTCCCTGCCCCGTAGTCGATGCCTCAATCCCCCTCAAGGGTGGTTAGTTGAGAACCGTTGATTATTCCCGTAAAACGGATGGTGAAATACCTTATCTGCAACGGTTCTTCTGACACGATCTATCTCGGGCACGGGTCAATCTAGTTCTGCACGTAGTGGCGCTTAACGCCGGTGAATTTAAAAATCGCTCACCGGGGAGACGCGTCACCACAACAAAAAAAAATGTAAGCATGGTTGCCTACCGTGTAGGTCTACACGCTAGTTAATTTATTGAAAGCCGTCTCTGCCGAACGCTATTTTGGACCGTTACAAGAGGAGAAAGACAAATTCTACGAAGATATACAAAAAGAAATTGATAATGCAACAGAAAATGTGATAATAATGGGGGACCTAAATGGACGAGTAGGAAACAAAAATACAGGGATAGAAGAACTCATGGGGAAAGAAGGAGAGGAAACCAAAAATAACAATGGAGACAGAATAATTCAGCTATGTATAGAAAACAACCTAGCAATAACCAACACAAAGTTCAAACATAAAAACATACATAAGTATACGAGAGCACAGCCCTCCAGAAACGAAGCATCAATAATCGACTATTTCTTAATTAACAAAAACAATTGGAAAAACATAAAAAAATGTAAAAGTAACCAGAAGGGCGGAGATAGGAAGCGATAATTTCCTAGTAAAGATGGATATAAAGGTAAACATCGAAACAAACGTAGATAAAAGGAGAAGAAAAACAAGAGAAATAATAAAATCATACCAACTTAAGGAAGCACACTACAAAGACATCTACCAAGAAGCGCTAGAAAAAAAAATTAAAAAACAATTAAGACAGAACAAATGCGAAGAAAGATGGAATAAATTTAAAACTCTACTAAACACAGCAAGAGAATGCTGCGGCGCAGCTAAAATAGTAAACACAGACACAAAAGGGACAACATGATTGACCAAGGAACTCAAAACAACAATAAAGAACAAGAAAAATAAATGGAAGACATACTTCAGCACAAAAAATGCAAAATACTATAAAGAATATAAAGAAGCGAGAAATAAAGTGAAGATAGAAGTAAGCAAAGCGAAGGAAGAATCATGGAGAAAATTTGGGAAACAGATACAAGAAAACTTAAGAGAAAACCAAAAATTGTTCTACGGAACAATAAAACGATTGAAACAAAAGAAAGAACATAATATGATGAACATAAAAGATAAATAAGGAAACATAATATCGCAAGAAGATAAAATAATGCAAAGGTTGAGGGAATACTTCGAGGAATTGACAAAAGCAGAGGAAACCACGGCAGAAGAAGACACAATAGAAGAACTAAGAGAAGAAAAGGCTGAAAGTGAAATAGAAAACATACCAATAACAGAAGTAGGAGAAGCAGTAAAGAAACTAAAAGGAGGAAAAGCGCCCGGAAAAGACAACATCACCCCGGAAATGCTAAAGTATATAGGAAAGCAAGGAACAGAAGAATTAACAGAACTGATAAATGGAGTACTAAAGAGCGGAGATATACCTAAAGATTGGAGCACCGGAGTAATATTACCAATATATAAAATGGGAGACAAGAGAAAATGCGAGAACTACAGGGTTATAACGCTAACAAGCATAGCGGGGAAAATAATGACGATAATAATAGAAAATCGATTAAGAGAACAACTAGAAGAAACGATAGAAGACACCCAACGCGGATTCAGAAGAGGCAGAAGCACGCACGATCTTATATTCACAATAAGACAATTAAGCGAAAAAATGATAAATAAGAAAAGATTCATCCATATATGCTAGACATCCATATAGACCTAGAAAAGGCCTTCGATAGGGTAAAAAGAGAAGATATATGGAAGGAACTGAAAAAGAGAGGAATTGACACAAAAACAATAGAGCTCATAAAAACAATGTACAAAAATAACAAAAACACAGTAAGAACGAATAACGAAGAATCAGCAGAATTCAAAACAAATATAGGAGTAATGCAAGGTTGTATATTAAGCCCACTCTTATTCACACTAGTGCTCGACGGTTCCATAAAAGAAGCAAAGAAAAAGATGAAGAACGTGAGGGTAGGATACTGGAAAATGGAAGAGACCCAGATATGTGAAATGCTCTTTGCTGACGATATGGCCATAATAGCGGAGACAGAAGAAAACCTGCAATTCAACATGGAAGTACTGGAAAGTGAGTTGACAAAGATTAACATGAAAATAAACACTGGTAAAATCAAAACTATAGTCATAGCAAAGGAGAGCACAAACCACAGAATAATGATGCAAGGTAAACAAATAGAACAAGTGGAAAGTTTCAAATATTTAGGATCAGTAATAGAAAGCAACGGGAAAATAGAGAAAGAAATAAACGATAGAATAGGCAAAACCGGAAGAATATTCAATGCACTAAAAACTTCTTTCCTAGGAAACAAAGAAATACCTAAAGAAACAAAGACCGAAATAGCGAAAAGGATAGTGAGACCAACGTTAACCTACAGCAGCGAACTCTGGACATTAAACGAAACAGACGAATCTAGAATCAATGCGGTAGACATGCGCTTTCTAAGAAAAATTGAAAATAAAACAAAATAAGACAAAATACGAAATGACATATATAGACAAAACTTACAAATAACAGACATAAATGATACAATCACAGAAGGTCAATTGAGATGTTTCGGGCATGTTTGCAGAATGAACGATAACAGACATACAAAAAGGGTGTATGAGACAAGACCTACGGGGAAATTATATAAGGGAAGATCAAGTAAAACCTGGAACGACAATCAAAGAGCAGGCAGAGAAAAGAGGAGCAGGCAGAGAAATGCACTCATGGAATACTACACCAAATTTTGTAGTTTTCAAGAAGAACAAAGAACTTTATGAATCACAGTAATTGCCAAATCTTTTGCAGAAAAGGGCATAAGAATGACGCTAGCAGCCAGTCACCAGCTAGAACAAGATACATTGAAGAGATTGCCAACAGAAAAATTAGTAAGACTCTTTTTATAACAATTTTCCCACATTCCGGTTTTTATGGATACAACCAAAGAAAAATGAATGTGACAGCGTGACGGCGAATCTAGCTCAACTTTATGCAAGATTGTAAAGTTAACAAAAATATAAAGTAGACATCGCAATGTATAGCCAAATCCTTGTTCTTCAATAAACAGGAAAGAATTTTTCGATATCGTCTATTTAGTTCGAATGGTCACGTCCTAAACTTGATGTTTTATATGGATGCATCTATCTGTAAAAAATAAGTACATACAGCGCGGAAATTAAGTAGCGGATAAATTCGGTAACTCCGTTAATGTGTATGAGAGAGATAACATCTAAAAGGGAGATAGCGATATAAATTACTGCGCATAGGAAAATATTTTTTTCAGATTTAAAAATCATGTCATTAATGTTTATTTTTTAAATGACAACCTATATTTTTTATTTCTTATTTTGGTACAGTTTTTTAATCTGTTTTGAACCAATTAACATTTTGAATATGGTACGTGAGAAAAATAAAATTAAAAAAAACTGCATTAAAATTAAAAAAGGAAAGATGAATGGAATTCACAGAAAAAATATTAAGGCTTCGACAATTAGTGTAAATGTTCAAACTGATGACCCTGCACTATCTAGCAATACCCAAGACGGTAATAAAATGCATTCACCACGTTTTGAAGCATTCGCTTTTTTTAATTGATTATTCATTTAATGATTCTCTCATTGAAAATTGAAAACTCATTTATTTATTTTGAAACTGTCATCGCGTTCATAAAAATTGTTAACTGTTCTTATTCTTATTATTTGCTCAATTAGCCATTTAGTACAAATTCTCAAATTTGTTCTTATTTAAATTAAAAAATTCTGAATTCGCTATTTTTTAATCTATTGAGCAAGTACTACTAACTGTTTATTATTGTTTTGTTCCTTCTTTATTGGAGTATTTTCTGGTAGTTTATTTGTTTAGATATAAGATGTTTTTGTATTTTTATAGTTTTTAGAGCGAATTAAATGCGAACTTTTGCGCAAACAACATTTTTTTTCCTTTACCTAAACAAAAGTTATGATTTTTTAAAGATTTTAAATTTAGGTGATTTTTCTTAAAAATAGTGCATATTCAATAAAATTTACTAACATGGTGGTTCGACTACGTCTTTAAATATTTTTTATAGACATAATTATAAGCAATAACAAATTTTTAGACAAAAAAATATGTTGTTGCGAAACTTCATTTTGAAAAATTGATAATTTGTTGGTCTTACCTAGACAAAAGTTATGAATTTTTTAAGATTTTAAATTTAGGTGATTTTTTTTTTAAATAGCGCATTTTCAATAAAATTTACTAACATGGTGGATCGACTACGTCCTTAAATATTTTTTATAGACTTAATTATAAGCAATAACAAATTTTTAGACAAAAAAATATGTTGTTGCGAAACTTCATTTTGAAAAATTTATAATTTGTTGGGTGAATAGAGACTTGATTTGCTTTGAATTATTTAAAAACATTTAACAGATAATATTTTTCCAAAGATAAAATCACTAACTCTAAACAATTATCAAATACCAATTTGAAGATGTACGGTAATTTGCGTTAACAGTTCAGTGAGAATGACTTTCCCGCATGATGTGGAATGTTTTATTACATGAGAAAACTTATTTATTGATAAATTCGCACGATGCATCGTTAACCACCGTGCGTAAAAACAATTTTTTTGAAAATACGCGATTTTTAAGAAGAATCAAGTCTTTAAAAAATCATTTTTTCTAGTTAAACGAAAAAAAAAAAGTTTTTGCGTGAAAAGTCCACATTTCATTCGCTCTAAAAAGCCAAATATTTGCATGCTTGGTAAATTTTTTTATCCACCTTCTACCAGAATGGTGTAAGTGTGTTGTTTTCTTTTCTCCTTTTCTTCTTCTGTTATTGTATTTCGTTCTTGAAGTTTTTCCATTTAGTACTGTCCTTCGCTAGTTCTCTCGCTTCTTTCCATGTTTTCCCTCTTTGTTCCAATATTGTTTTAATTCTGTCATCCCATGTCTTTCTCGGTCTTCCTTTCTTTTTCTTTTTGTTTGGCTTTGCTTCCCACACTATTCTTTGGCTGTCCATTCTGTGCATATGTCTCCACCATCCGATCGTTTTTCCATGTGTTGTTGTATTGGCTCTATATCTAATTCTTCTCTTATTTTTGTGCTTCTTATTTTGTCTATTTTCGTTACTCCTTTGATTCTTCTTTGGACTTTCATTTCGCTTGCTTGTATTTTATTTTTTCCCGTTCTGTCTAGCTTCCACGTTTGGCATCCACAATTGGTCGGTATATTGTTTTGTACCCTTTAATTTTTGTTTCTTTACTTATTTCTTTTTCGTTTATGATTATGTTGTTGATTGCCCAGTATAGTTTTTGAGTTTTTCTTATTCTGCTGTTTATTTCTGCCTCATCCTTTCCGCCTGCATTCAGTTCTACTCCCAGGTATTTGTATGTCTCTACTTGTTCAAGTTTTTTGTAGTCAATTTTAATTTGTATCTGCTCATGTTTCCCTACTACCATTACTTTTGTTTTGTTTGTGTTCAGCTTCATTCCTTTTGCCTTTAGTTCTGTGTTTCATATGTTTACTGTTTCTTGTAGCTGTTTTGATGTTCTTGTTATTATTACATCGTCTGCAAATGCTCCTTCCGATATTTCTATTTTTTCTGTTTTTTTAGCCTACTATGCATTTCTTCTTGCTTTCTGGTGTGCATTTCTTTATTATGTCGTCTATGTAAGTAATGAATAGTGTAGGGCTTAGACTCCCTCCTTGTCTTAGCCCTTTTTTGGTTTTCAATGTTTCCGATTGTGTGTTGTTGCATATTACTGTGTTGGTGTTGTTTTCGTATAAATTATTTATTATCCTTATCATTTGGTCGTTTACCTTCCTTTGTTTCAGTGTTACCCATAGTTTCGCTCTTCGTACTTTATCGAATGCTTTCTCTAGATCTTGAAACTTCGTATAAATGTATATTGTTGTGTCTGCATCTCGTTTTTCATTTGTATGAGCGTGAATATACGCTTCTTCCGCTTCTAAATCTGCTCTGTTGGTCTTGTAGTATCTTCTCTATTACGTTTCTTAACCTTATTTTTTATTTTTTGGTATATTGTCATCTCTGTGTTTAATAGGGTTATTCCTTTGTATTTTTTACATTCCTTCTTGTCCCCTCATTTAAATATCGGTAGTATGAATGCTGTCTGCCAGTCCCTCGGTGTTTCTCCGTTTTCCACGCTTTCCTTGTTATTTCCTCTAGCCTATCTTGTCCTTTTGTGCCCATGTGTTTGATTATTTCACTGGTGATTCTGTCACTTCCTGCCGCTTTTCCGTGCTGTTTTCACTTCTTCTTCTGTTATATCTCCCTCTTCTTTATCTGCTTCTATTCTGTTTGTCTTTTTGTTCTCCTCCTCTTAATCTTCTGTAGTTCCCAATAGTTCTTCAAAGTATTTCTTCCATCTTCCTGCTGTATATTATTCTACCCTTAGTACTTCTCCGTTTTTGCTTTTTATGACCCTCTCTGTTGCTTCTTTGTCTAATCTGTTCCTTTTGATTGCGCTGTAGAATAGTTTTTTTGTTTTCGGTCCTATTCTTTCGAGTCTGTCTTCAAATTTTTACCATTTCTTCTGTTTGTTCTTGAGTATTATCTGCTTTATCTTGTTTCTTGCATTTTTACATTCTTCCTATTTCTCCCTTGTTTTGTTTTTGAGGTATTTTTCCCATGTCTGTTTCTTTGTTCTTATACCTGGTCTCTTACTTCAGTTGACCAACAGGCTGTTCGTTTTTTGTTTCTTTGTTTCTTGCTGGTTCCGCATATTCTACTTGCCACTTTTATTATGCTTTCTTTGAGAGTTTTCCACATTTGTTCTAAATTTTCTGTTTTCGTTGTTTTTTGTGCTGTATTTTTTTGTAGATATCTCTCCATTTCTTCTTTGTATTCTGTTTGCGTGTCTTCGTTGTTCAGCTTATAGTCTTTTATTTTTGTGCATGCTCTCGTTCTTTTTGTTTGCTGTTCTGTTTTTGTTACGTTGTTGTTGTTTTCTCTTATTTGTGTTATCACTAGGTTGTGGCACTATTTCCGGTCCTCTTCTTACTCTTGTGTCCATTACATGTTTTTTGTTTGTCTCTTCCGTTATTATATAGTCTATTATCGATTTTCTATCTCTCGCTTGTTCTCTTCTGGTAAATGTGTGTATGTTTATGTATCTGAAGAATGTGTTCGTGATTATTAGGTTGCATACTATACAGGAGTTTAGCAGTCTTCTTCCGTTGTCGTTTCTGCTGTTTTCTCTGTACTTCCCTATTGCGGCTTTGTATGTTGGGTCTTGTTTTCTAACTCTGCTGTTTAGGCCTCCTATATATGTTTCCTTCTGCTGCCTCTACTGCTTCTTCTAGTTGTGTCCAGAATTCTTCTTTCTTGGTGGTGGTGTCATCATCGTTTGACCCATATACCGTTATAATTGTGTTCGTTTTCTTCGTTGTTTTGTTGGTTAGTTTCACTGTTAGTAATCCCTCGTTTGTCTGTTCCCATTTTCTATCTCGTTTTCTCTCTTCCTGTGTATAAGGCATGCCACTCCTTTTGCCGCTCTCTTTTCTTCTTCCACTCCACTGTATATTAGTGCGCGTCCATTTCCAGTTTTTATTATTCCTTTTCTTTTCTTCTTTATTTCCATTATTGTCGGTATGTCTAGTTCTGTTTCTTCAAAATCTTCCTCTAGTTCTTGTTATTTTCCTTTTATACTTCTTATGTTCCATGTTCCTATTCTCCATGTTTCGTTTTTATTTACTCGGTCATTTCCCCATTTCCATTTAGATTGTTTGTGCCCTTATCCTTTTTTCTTGCTGTGTGTTTTCTTTTCCTGGTACCTTCTTCTCCGTTCTCCGTTATTCTTTTTTTTGTACTTGTTCCCTTTCCTCATTTCATTGCCATGTTATTCCGTTTATGACTATTTCTGTATTTAGTTATGACCGTTTTTCCTTTTTGTCTTTCCTCCCTTGCGATTATTCTTATTTTTGCTTGTAGCTCTCTTTCTTCCTTCGTGAAGTCGTTTTCTATGTATATCTTTATGTCTTTAAGTTTGTTCTTGTCCTTCATTACCTTCATATTTATTATTTCAATATATATATTTATCTATTTAATATGTTCAAAAATAAGGTTTAAAATAAAATTATACCGGGTGTTCATTTCAAAACTAGCCAGTCTCAATAACTTTTGAATGCAAGTTAACTTGATAAAAACAAAAAACACGTCGATTGATTTTTGGAGGGGGAAGTTTAAAAACAACGTCAAATAAATTTTAGGTGTTACCCCCTCCCCCCTAGCCACGCCCACTTTGAAATTTCAAATGGCACCCCCCACCTTGCGATACCTCATTTTAAAGCTTTAAAAAAACCTAATCCAGTGGCGTAATAAAAAAAGATTTTTGTCGATTCGTTTTGGAAAAAATAAATAAATAAGAAAAAATCCGAAACAATTTATATTGAACAAATTTAAGTTCCTTTCAATGAAACAAAAATAGAACAAATTGAACCAGTTTTCGGGGCAAATCTTAAAAACCATGGTAATTGAATATAAAATATTACCCCCTCCCCCTTGCGACTTTCACTTTTCTTACAAATTTTAAATTATACCTCTTTGTTGTGACACCTTGATTTAAGCTTTAAACAAATACAATCAAGAGGTGTAACAAACATATATTTACGTTAGCAAGTTTCCAAAAACAAAATATATCTTTCAAAAATAAATTATGCTGACTTTCGTTTTAGGAGTAACCAGTCTCAATAAGTTGTCAATTTTACTAAAAAAAACACGTCGATGTAGTTTAACATATTATAGTTACACATTTATTTTTCAATCAGTACACAAATATACCTTAATTAATGCATTGATAATATATCAATATAAAAAAATCGGCAAAAGATATTGTTTTCTCAATTAATAAAATATTTTAGCATATGTTCAAAATGCGCTCCATTATTTGCTAGACAATAGTACATCCTATTTTACAAATATGATCTAGAGGTATAACAAAACAAACTGAGTACGTTTCCAAAAACAAAATATATTTTGTTTTAAATAATTGATATTAAGCCAATTTAAGACTCAAAGTCATTTTAACAATAATACATTATTTGAACTTTAAATGCAAGGGTATGTGTCTTTGTACTCAGGTAACACCGTTTCGTAGTTATTGAGTCAAATTGTCAACACTGACATTTCTAAGGTTAGTACAAAATATTAATATGTAATAATACTGTTCAACAAATTTATACTTATTCATACATCAGTTAAATATGGCATATTTTGTGGATAAGTTTTCCAGAAAGCTGTTATTCGTATTTAATGTACAAACAATGCTGACATGTTCACATGCATTATAATATTTATCAGTATTTTATTATTATTTGGTTTTGGTACGTGATATGATTTTATTTTCATATTGTTTAGAAATTGGAAAAAAATATTTTTAACGATGGTGTATACGCTGCAGGAAAGGACAGAACTTATTTTCATATATGGGGCGGAAGATCGTTGTGCTCGTAGGACAAGTCGAGTTTTCAATGAAAGACATCCTGATAAAAAAGTCGGCCACCAGTACGTGCTAAATCTTGTACGAAAATTTGAACAAACTGGGCCCATTTGCAATAAAATCAATAGGAAACCGAGAATTGCAGATGAAGCTGCGCAGATAGAAGTACTAGGTCACTTTAGTATGCATCATACCAGTTCCATATCGAAAGTAGTTACTTCAACACATGTCTCTCGTGGTACCATACACAAAATTTTAAAACGCAATAAGTTTTTTCCTTACAAAATTGAAATAAATCAAGAACTTAATGAGGATGATTACGACAAGAGAATTGAATTTTGTGAGTTAATGACTCAAAGGATCGAAGATGAGCCAAAGTTACTCAAAAATATCTGCTTTAGTGACGAGTCCACTTTTTTTTTGAACGGGCATGTGAATAGGCATAATTGCAGGTATTGGGACAATGTCAATCCACATTTATTTCGGCAGGATCATACTCAGTTTCCACAAAAAATAAATGTGTGGGCTGGTATTCTTGGGAATGCTATTATTGGGCCCATTTTTATAGAAGAAAACCTGAATGGAGCGTTATATCTCGATATATTAGAAAATCTAATTGATCCATTAATTACCGAATCATTGGAAAGTCAAGTAGATTCAGAAGGAGGTATGCTACTGGACGAACAACTTCTACATTTTCAACAAGATGGAGCTCCAGCGCATTATGCGGTGCCCGTACGAGAATGGCTGGATCAAAGATTTTCTAGAAAATGGATTGGTAGAAGGGGTGATGTGGAATGGCCAGCAAGATCTCCAGATCTGACACCATTATATTTTTTTCTCTGGGGTCATTTGAAGAGTGTAGTGTTCAAAACAATTCCCGAAAGTATTGAGGATCTTCGAATGAGAATAGTAGATGAATGTAGGCGAATTAATCCGCAAATTTTCGAAAATGTTCGCGACGAATTTAAAAATAGGCTATACTATTGTCTAGCAAATAATGGAGCGCATTTTGAACATTTAATAAAATATTTTTTTAATTGAGAAAACAATATGATTTATAGATTATTTATATTGAGATATTATCAATGTATTAATTAAGGTATATTTGTTTATTGACTGTAAAAATTTTTATGGACACATTAACAGCATAATTTATTTTTGAAAAATATATTTTGCTTTTGAAAACTTGCTAACGTAAATATATGTTTGTTACACCTCTTGATTGTATTTGTTTAAAGCTTAAATCAAGGTGTCACAACAAAGAGGTATAATTTAAAATTTGTAAGAAAAGTGAAAGTCGCAAGGGGGAGGGGGTAATATTTTATATTCAATTACCATGGTTTTTAAGATTTGCCCCGAAAACTGGTTCAATTTGTTCTATTTTTGTTTCATTGAAAGGAACTTAAATTTGTTCAATATAAATTGTTTCGGATTTTTTCTTATTTATTTATTTTTTCCAAAACGAATCGACAAAAATCTTTTTTTATTACGCCACTGGATTAGGTTTTTTTAAAGCTTTAAAATGAGGTATCGCAAGGTGGGGGGTGCCATTTGAAATTTCAAGGTGGGGGTGGCTAGGCGGGAGGGGGTAACACCTAAAATTTATTTGACGTTGTTTTTAAACTTCCCCCTCCAAAAATCAATCGACGTGTTTTTTGTTTTTATCAAGTTAACTTGCATTAAAAAGTTATTGAGACTGGCTAGTTTTGAAATGAACACCCGGTATAATAAACCGGGCTTCTAATAATATTTTTTGTATAGTATCACATTTGTTTTCAACATGCGATTTGTTGAAAGGGCTACGTGTGATAACTAGAATTAAATAAATATAATTAAATACGATTGTATTCCACATTTCACGATTCCCTTACGAATGATGTATTTTATAATGCAATACTATTATTATAAGCAACATGATTATGTTAATAATGCTGTATAATTGACGCTATTATTAACATATCATCTTTTTAATGTGAAAGTATAATTATTACATTTGCAAATCTGTGCAATGTGTTATTTGTATGTCATTTATGCAAAAATCTCCAGATGCGGATATTTCTCATCGCTTGTAAAAACATTGCGCATTAGTCGTGGGCCCAAATGAATCAGTTGTGCTCAATTAATTGCAATTGCAATATGAAATGTGATTCACGATAGCGCAACAAATCGTTCTCGAGCAAATTGAATTTGCAATTCTACATTTCTAATGATAACACATTGTCTGTTAATAACTTCCAAGTAAGCTCGTCCCTAGTTTATTTTGCATTCAGTTGTAAATACATTTTGCAATACTCATCTATTAATTTGTTAATAAGCTCACATCTAGCTTCACATGTAATGTACTCAGGGGCGGATTGGCCGTAAAATGTTTGTGTAGAAGAAGTTGTTACTAATAAATAACAAAATTATCTTGTTTCCTACTTATATTTAAATACAGGGTGATTCATTGGGAAATGCGCATACAGTAAAGGTAGATGCGGCACATCGAGGTGATTCTAAATAAACTGTCGTTGTTATCGTTGTCGTTGTTTATAACCAATATACAGGGTGATTCATTTATATTGCCCATTTTTTCAATTAATCATAACTTACGAACCACCCTATAATTTTTTGTAATATTTCGTACGTATGTTCTTTATCCAATGTAGTGTTGATTAACATAATAAATAAAAATCTTATTCTAGGTCCGGCCTTAAAAAAATTAATAAGTAATCATTTATATTGCCCATTTTTTCAATTAATCATAACCAAAGCGCGGATTTATAAGCATACACAATTACAAAATAAGCGCTTAAAAATGCATAAAAATCTTAGAAAATAAGCATATAAATAGCATAAAGATTAGAATAAGCACAAAAACGCAGAAAAACCATGAAAAGGCATTTATTTTTGTTTAATGAAAGTACAGAAAAACAAAACAAAACATAATTTTATTAACAAGAACGCACTATAGGTAGATAAAAGTAATATTTTAATAACATCGGTTTTGGTGATTAATATTAATAACAGTAATAATGAATAACAAATGATTACTGCTCATTTTTAAATGAACTAATAATTAAATGTTTTTCTAAATTTTCAACGGAAAATCCCATTCATCTATCACTGAGCACATTTTTTAAGTGTGAAAAGCTTCTCTCCACATCCACACTTGTAATCGGTGCGTATTTAAATTTGGGAACAATTGTAACATTTATCGGTAAATCTTCCACGAAATATTCTTTTAAAACTGTTGATATTGTTTGTAACTCGCCAAACCCTTCATTTTTTGACAAAACTGCATCACATTTTTTTTTATAATCTCTCCTATAGATCCCCGTACGTTTGAGACGTCGTTCCTAAAATCTTCAACTATTTGAACCGCATCTACCAAAGCTGTGTCCTTTGCTTGGAGTTTATCAATCGCATTGCTTACGAAACTGTAGTTGGTTTTTAGGAATGCTAAATTTTGTACAACCCTCCTATCATTAAGAACTTTGTGACATTCTTTAATTGCCTCTGGCACATTTTCGGGAAACTCTAACACAAGCTCCTTAAATGAATCGAAATGGTCGGTATAATAGCAGGCAACATATAGCCACGTACCCCATCTAGTTATAACCGGTGCCGGAGCCAAATGCACCTCTTTGGCATTCTTTCCCTAAACATTTCAACCCTCAGTGGAGCTTTTAGCAAAAATTTTCTTCCCGGTTTTTATCAAATCATTGACCAGGGGAAATTGCAGTCTAAACGTTTCAGCAACTCGATTAAAACCATGTGCCAAACAGGTGCAATGCATTAATTGCTCATAAAATACTTTTAAAATTGAATATGCCTTCAACATATATGCAGCGTCATCAGAAAGCATCAATAATAATTTATCATTTGGTACGGGGTTTGGCAAAAAAAAGTGTTAATCCATCGTGAACGAATTTGGCAACGGTACTGCCATTTGTTTTTTCTAACTGCTTGGAACTAATTAAAAATGCATTGGTGGAGTCTTCCTTTAATATTCCGATCATTAAATGGGCGATATACCGACAACATGTATCAGTAGTTTCATCTACACAAAACCTTATGTAATTGTTGCCAATTATCTTTTTTATTTCCTCAATAGTGTGTTTATATACTTGCTCGACATAGTTTTTGCGAATGGTTGATTCGGCAGGAATATGTCTACCGGTGTATTTTTGTAAAAAAGATTTAAACATACTATTATCTAGTTTTTTTTTAACGGAATGTTAGAAGATACCATCGTATTGCATAAATCAAAGTAAAATTCCTTTTCATTCTGTGTAGAAGAACTCGCAAAAGACATGGAAATAGTTTGCTGGGTACTCACGGTACTGCTTGCAGATTTGTGTTTTTTTTTTAAATTTTCCAGGTGAACTGTTGTTTTGATATGTTGTATTATGTTGATTTTTTTCTCGCAGTTAATCTACAACATAACACATGCTTGCACCTAGGCCAATAGCAACACAAAATAAAACTTACCGGTTTGATACAAGCCCTGCAAATTAATTTGCCGTTCTCATATTTAAATTCAGAATGTCCACGTATCCATTCATCGACGGAAGGTTTTACTTTCGGCATTTTATACAAGAAAACTTATAAACATAATACACACAAGGCACAAGCACAACGCACTGAAGATTGAGAGAAATTGGACTGAATTGATAGCACACTTGCCCCAGATGCGTTTTGTGCATGTAAAAATAGGGTAATCCCCGAAATAATCAAGCTTTGTTTACCAAAAATTACTTACACACGCTCGCTTTGTTGATGATTTTGTGATAACCAAGCACTCTAGACGTAACGGAGTAATATTAATACTGAATTCTCATTACAATAATGTGCAACAAAATATATTCCTAGCTAATATAAATATTATGCTATAAAATTCAGAAATAAGCAAATAAGCACAAAAATAAGGAAATATGCACAAAAAATGCATTAAAGCAATTATAAGCCTAAAAACTGAAAATATGCATAAAAGCACAAAAAAAAAATTGTCACCGTACTTTATTTGCTGAAATTCGTGTAGATACGAGGTCATTTTGGTCTGCTATTAAAACTGATGTATAGCATAATACCTAGAAATCCGCGCCTTGATCATAACTTACGAACCACTTTATAAATTTTTGTAATATTTCGTACGTATGTTCTTTATCCTGTAGTGTTGATTAACATAATAAATAAAAATCTTATTCTAGGTCCGGCCTTAAAAAAAATAATAAGTAGGTTTCGACTCGAAACAACACCCTGTATATCAATATTTTAAAATGTTGTTTGCATATTTAAAAAGAGCAGAAAAAATTAAGTAACACTGAATGTATTTGGTACTTCCGCATACAACTTATTAACTTGAGTCAAATCTAGATGTTTCGATAATAAGGTGGCACAAAATTTAAAAAACAAAATCCTTTTATAAATGATCATTTTCCAGCTTTAACCAATAAAATCATCAGCTGTTTCATATTCTCTTAATGTCTGGATCCTAACCTTAATGTAAAACGAGAGGACAGGTCCGTATTTGGGACAAAATATTATTATCAATGACTAACTTTCAAACACCCTGTATGTGTAAAAAAAATATCATAACATTTGTTCATTGCACTACATTTAAAAAAAAATAATAAACTGAAAAAAGCACATTCCGACGAAAGCATAGCTTTATTTTAAATACCAATAACGTTGCAAAAAATCTACATTTTTTTTGTGAATCCAAGTTTTAGTGAATATGACTTGAATTTTGAAAGCTGGTTGTTTTTGATGATGGGTTTTGAAAATTTTAAGTCAAAAATTTAAAGCATCCAATAAAATTGTAAAAGAAAAGATTTGGGAGGTTTAATTTGAAATACCCTGTGTATTCGTAATTTGTTCAAGAATTTTAATTTTTCCCGATGAGAATACTAACAGTAATGTAAATTTACTTGGTATATGGGAATGTATATGGGAAAAAATAAATATTTTTGTTCCTTATACTTTACTTGGTATATGGGAACAAATAAATACAATTTTAATAAAGTTTCATTTAAATAAAGTGCCATTTATTATAAGAGTATTAAAAATGAAACGTAATATTAATTCAGACGTCTTAAAAACAATCGTTATCAAAATCGTGTCTTCTATAATTAATGCGTTGTATGTAATAAAAATTAAATCTAATTTAAATTCGAGTGTGGAAACCAGTGTTTCATTTTAATTCAATTGAATAACAATTGAATGTTCGAAATTTATTTATCTCGCATTAAAAATAAGTACAATTTTAATGAAAGTATAAAATAATGAGGGCTTGCATAAATGCAGTGCAGATTTTTTACAAGTTCCACAAAAATATCTTGCATTTTAATTGAGTTTCATATAAAACAAACCTTTTAACATGTGTATAGAAAACTGCGGGTTCCCATGAAACAAATAAAAACTTAATGTGGACATTCTTTACAACATGTCCGGTTTATAACATAAGAAGCCTATTTATAATTAAAAACAATGCAATTTAAATTGTAGGTAATATACATTACATTTTAGATAATTGGAAAGTAGGTTTTTAAATTATCGCGGGTGTAATTTGAATGACACTTCTTTAATTTTACACATGAAGATATTGTTGAATAAATAGTGAAACAGCGTTCTAAATACAGGGTGTTTGTAAATGATTGTAGAAAAGGCGGCAAAATTTAAATGAAATTTAGGATTTTAATTGCCGTTAAGTTTTTACATGTCGGTGCTTAGTGTATTTCACCGCAATTTGTCAAAGTTTAATGTCATTTTCGCCAGTAGCGTGCAATCATTGTAAAGTTAATCTAGGTAAGTTATTTCAAGTTAGTTATTTATGAAGGGAAACGGGTCAACAGGGTTTTTTCGTCCAGTGTGGGTCAGTTAAGTTGTTATGTACTGATAATTTTCTCTTTTGTATCTATTTAATTGTCGTTGTTTCGTGGATATTTCATCAGGTATATCATAACAACTTAACTGACCCACACTGGACGAAAAAAACCCCGTTAACCCGTTTCCCTTCTTGGAAACAAAGTAACGTCCGTTGCTTCTTGATTCAATTAGTTACTTATGTTAAAATAAGAAATGTTAATTTTCAGAAACAAACAAGAGTTAGTTTCTTAAAACTATGGTGTTTACACCGCAAGATGACGCCTTTATTCTCATGGCGTATTTCCGTAGCAGGCAATTAACTGAAAAGTTTAAAAAAAAAAAAAAAAAAATTAATAAAGTGGTACATTTTGATTGATTTTTTTTAAACTAATAACGTGTAAAGAACTCTACCTGTATCTTAAAATTACTTAACTTTTAAAACTGACAAAAAAAACAAAGCTGTTGAATCTCAACTTTAACATTATGTTACACCAATGAATCCTTCGTGATATTTTTGTTGTGTTACCAACGTGTATGTTTGGTTGCCTAAAATACAATCTACACTCATTTACAAACACACTGTATAAATTTGAAATAGAAAGAAAATGGAACATATACATAGGCAACCCATAAAGCACGGATAGTACGAGCAGGAGTACCTTAGATGTCGCTGAAGTCGTGTTTAAACGTTAAAATACGGTATTGCCACGTCTCATGTGTTTGCTATGAACATGTGATAAAACCTCAAATTTGTCTTATTTATAAATTTTTTCATAATTAACTTGTTCATTGTTTTTATAACAACTATATTATTAATTCATATTTATAAACAATTCTATTTGCACCACGCGTAGATCATAAACTTATTTTCTATCATACGTGACAAGTGGGGCTCAATTTGTGTAGTAATGTTGTAGTAATTAACCGGAGAGGCCATATAAGGGCATACAAGAAGCTGGGAAAAGGTGCAGGCAGCAGGGACAATGAATATCTCGAAATCTAAAGATGTAACAGATTTAAATGAAATCAAAATTGAAATCAAAACAGTTGTAATTTGTTAATATCAGTTGTAAACGTTTGTATTTAAATCGGTTTCATCTTCTGGGACAACGAAATCCATTTTCAATGTAATCTGTTAGTCTTCTGTATGTGCCCGTACAGTTCCTTACTATAAAAATTCAGCGCCGCTTGTAATGGGTGATAGTCTTCACTGTTCTGATAAATTGTAAATAATTCGAATGGAATTGTAAAGAATCGGTGAACTCTGTGGTTATATCAAAATATAGATCACATCGAGTAATGTCAACAAAATACACCAACTGTTGCCAACGGAATATATATGTTTATTGTCGTTTATATCTAGACTGCAATTACTTGAAAATTTACTATAAAATGCTATTTAATGCATGAGAATGTACATTCTCAAATAGCATTTTGTGAAGAAATAGCTGTACTAAGTTTTAAAAATGAATTCAACCCAAGATTACTTAATGATACAAACTAATGTTGCGCAAACTGCGCACTGAAGTTGAACAAACCTTAGTACAACCATTTCGTTGAAGTAGTGACCTCTCACGTGCCTTAAAACCCTTCAATTACAATGAGTAACGATTGTGCTAATATAACTGATCACTGCACGTGTAAATGATCTCTATTTTATAACCATAAGTGCCTTAATAAGTTTAACAACAGTGCTTATTTAGGGATATTAATGCAGCAGAATTAAGTTGCAAGCCTGTTTCTAGCCCAACCATAGTCATTAAGTATCAAGCCATTAACTAGACCTTGACACTTAATCGCTCTGGTTAGTCTAGATAGGGACATTTTGTTAGGTTGCCTGACTGCGAATTAAAGTTGCTGTTGATAGATAGTCTCACCAGTTCATAAAACTACGAACGGGGAGTACTAAAAAATTCTCAAAATTTCCTTGAAAACCCTATTGAATAGATCACATTACACGGTCAAAGAAATTCATGTATTTTGTAATCTTGAAGTTATTATTGCGTGTAATACACAAAATTTGTTGTGAATAAATTGATGAATAAATTATCACAATAGAACAATAGATTTTTGGGAAATTCTAGTTACATTTCGGTTTTTAAATTAATACCAACCTACTGGAAAGTGACATGTGCACATGCTATATCTAATATGGTGTAATACATACGCAGCTACTGCTAGCGCATACAAGGCAGCACTATGTTTTTTTGTTACTTTTCCTACTTTCATTTTTAACACACAAATAGAGACAAGACGAGAAGAAAGTATCACTGAAAGTTGGCAACATATTGACAGTGCAGAAGTTCCAAGTTTACAGTTGGCAACAATTTGACCGTGTATACGCCTTCACATTTTCAATTAATTCACGAATTAGTCTATGAATAAATTCATGAACTTCTTCATCAATTTCTTTGACCGTGTACAACCGCTATTAACCACGTGAGCTCAGCAAATTCTGCACACACGCAAACACACCTCACACAGCTGATTCCACATTCTGTGGCAACTTTTAAGATACTTCCAGATTTTAAAAAAAATCCATCATGGATGGATTTCCGAAAAAAGTTTTAAGACCGTACCTTCGCTTTTTATATCCATGACGATTGTATCAAAATTAAAGTTGAGTGGTTGTTCGGAGTATAAGACATTAATTACAATAGGTATTAAAAACTGTTTTTTCACATTGAAGAACATTATAAATCAATCGAAATAGTTCGAATATGTAAATTCTTGTCAAGTTCTCTTTTAAAACCAATTCAAACAATTTAGATATCGAAAACAACAAATAATCAATAGAGAATAACTGTATTAGAAAAAAAAAGTAAAAATCTGTGTACAAACATGTATATAAAACGTAGATAAAATAGTGTAAGTTAGTAATAGTATAGTGTAAGTCCAATGCCATGCAAAATTCATTTTAAAACAGGAATAAATACTCTCTTCATACCTACAACAAAAAGTCAATCAGATATTAAATTAATCCAACATCAGATACTTACTAATGTTGTTAAATGCTTCCGGAATTTTATTGAAACGAGATAAACTGTACTCTGGTATAAAGTTAAGTTTCTGTACATTGTTTATTGTTTGAATAATATCCTTGTAAACCATTAACTGGCGTTTCTTTAAAACCAGCTTGAACGCAGAAAATCCTACCTTCAGTAGATAATTTATCTTAATTCCGGTATCTACAATAGAAATAGTTATTAAACGAAAACATATAGAACAAGCTAGCAACCTCCTATTAACTTGAACGTTTTTGAGGAATAATAGTGCACCGTTTGAATGATTAAATTTTCTAACATGGGCTTCATTTCCGCAGACGGCTTCCTATTTGTTACTGCCATCACTGCACAATCAAATTTAAATGACAGAAATATGCAGGCTTCGAAGAAATTGTCGAGAAAGGTATACACACTATTGTAGTCCAAATTTAAAATCTCCTTGGAAAAGTGGAAATTGTTGTAAGGATAATACATCGCCTTGACCATCATGCTGCAACAAAAATAGTAATTTTGGTGAATTTTTTTAATCAAATTCTTAACTGTAGTATTATTTACATAGTAAAGTATTATTTTAGATATTATTTTAGCATTCCTGAAGGGTACGCAGGACATAAGGGCGTGGAGCAGTATGTGCAGTATCCCTTCGGACTAACAAGAAGGGCTGCTAGATTTTGATGTTAGGAGTAGGGTGGGTAAAAAGGGGGCCGCTAGCTCTTGATGTTGGGAGTAAGGTGGGTAAAAAAAAAATGGGGCTTCGCGTAATTTTACCCTTGCAAGTTACTCCGGAATAATCGAGGTACTCCACAAACGAAAAATTATAATTGACCGTGGACAGATGGCTCACGGCGTCCGATTGCAAGTAAAATGGATATGATAAATCCATAGAGTTTTAGACTGCGACAAGATACTAAATAAATAACGATAAATTTTACGATTCTTGTGTTTTCAACTGCCACATGAGGTCAGCTCCTTCATTTTACTAGTCCATAAAATTGTATTACTTAAAATTCAATTGAGTAGACATTATAAAGCAGCACTCAGCCTTTGAAAGATTTTGCCAAGTTAATATTAATAGTCACACTTACCTTTGAGGTCCTAATTGTATTGCTGGATTCCACAGCTTAAATCTTTGGTGTACTTGGGTATTTTTCTTAAACTTATACAATCGTTTAATTTCTCTTGTGTTTAAGTTAATTACATTCCCACAGTATTCGATATTGTGGTTTGCATTGAGTATTATGTTAGACTGGGTTTTTAGTATATTCACATAGGCAAAGCCCATTACGATTTCCATAAATTTAACTACATCTATCTTATTTGTCGAGCAGAAAAAGTAATCGTCCACTTTTCTGTGAAGAAAGCAGGGCAGTTTGGTCAATGATTTTAAATATCTTCCATCTAGATATGACCTGTAACAATAATAGCAATAGATGACTGTTTTCAGTCGTCTTGAT
Organism: Othius punctulatus; assembly: GCA_951805005.1. NCBI lineage: Eukaryota > Metazoa > Arthropoda > Insecta > Coleoptera > Staphylinidae > Othius > Othius punctulatus. The sequence continues at coordinate 37,467,689 of OX638146.1, forward strand.
ACACACATATATATATATATATATATATTTTTTTTTTTTTTTTGTTAGGACGAGCGCATCTATGAGCTTTAGCTCTTCAGTGATTTTGAAATGCTGTCACCTGATTGGCTAGTGCCGATAGTCATAATACAATCAGACAATAGGCATTTAGTACGACATGAAAAAATGTCCGACAATAGATGCTTGTGAAATCTTTGTTTTTATGATTTCTGGAGTACAAAAATTCTACAAGCATTTGCTCACATATATATTTCACACAAAGCAGCAGAGAATCTGTCTCCTTGCATCAGTCCATGGTTCCATTTCCAAATTTTTGCATCTGTAATTACAAAATTAGATAACGAAACGTAGACAGTGTAAAACAAACGTTTTTTATTCTGAACTTTCACCTTTCCAAAATGAATATACTGATTCCTTATTCGTTTTTCCAAATATTGTTTCAAATTCCGAGGAATCTGCAATGTAGAACAGGTTGAAATTAGACAATGCTCATATTAATGCGTTCTCGTGTATCATTGAGTCGAAGAGAATCAAAACTCACAATATCCAAAATCATCGAAATCGAGTTAGCAGTGGTTTCTTATTTGAAATTTTGCTCTGAAATCAAATATGGCGTCGGTTCAAGTCCAAACTCACCATATCTCGGATAAAATGCAATCAGAAGTAGTGGTTTGGAGTCAAAACTAACCTTATCAATTGGATATTGTTACTTTTGACACCAACTGATTTTCAACCAATCACAAGCCATCTTATGGCTGTCAACCTCACCCGAAGGTTACTGTTTATAACCTATTTTTTGTGCCTAGTTTTGATGGTTTTGCTCTAGTAAAATAAATTTTATTGCATATATAATTACATATTTTATTAATTTTATAACTATTATGGAATCAGAACTAATTATCAAAATCAGATAAGAAACATTATCCACATATTGGTTTAAAAACTAACATTATTAAATTTTTAACTGCTTTTATTATTAAAATGCTATATAAAAAAGCATTTTTTTAAATTTTACAATGCATTTTCTAGAGCTAACATCATGTAAAAAATTAATTTGCAAAATTCGAGGAAATAAAGGGTTTTCCAATAAGAGGTGTTATTTTGAATAGCCCGCTATTTCGGTAGATGTCACTTTTGAAGCTGTCATTTCTTGGCATTTGACAAGTAGAAACTACGCCATTAATAAAAATGGTACGATACACGCTTCAACAACGCATTGAAATTATTAAAATTCACTATAAAAATGGTGAAAATTTGGCAGAGACGGTTCGTAAAACTCGAACATTTTTGGGTCGTCGTGAAGCACCTTGTCGGACCGCAATACAGAAATTGGTGGAAAAATTCGAGCTGTTGGGACAAGTTAGTGATGAGAAGAATAAAACCCGTGCACGTCGCTCAAGAACAGCCGAGAATATTGCTGCTGTAGCCGAAAGTGTTGAAGAAAACCCAGGTTTGTCCATTCCTCGTCGTTCTTTGGAATTAGGTATTCCACAAACGTCATTACACCGTATTTTGCATAAAGATTTGGGTCTTAAGGCTTATAAAGTCCAGTTAACACAAGAACTCAAGCCGGCCGATCATCAACAACGTCGTGACTTTGCTGATTGGGTCGTTGAAATGCATGAAAATGATCCGGAATTCCATCGAAAAATCATCTTCAGTGATGAGGCCCATTTCCACCTCGGTGGCTTCGTCAACAAGCAAAATTGTCGCATCTGGGGCTCAGAAAACCCAAGAGTTATTGTTGAAAAGCCTCTCTATCCTCAACGTGTGACTGTTTGGTGCGGTTTATGGTCCGGCGGAGTCATTGGACCTTACTTTTTCGAAAATGAGGCTGGCGCAACAGTTACGGTGAATGGATTGCGCTATCAAGAGATGATTAACGATTTTTTATGGCCGGAATTGGATGGTATTGATCTGGACAACGTTCACTTTCAACAAGACGGCGCTACGTGCCACACAAGCAACGAAACCATTGATCTTTTAAGGGAAAAGTTTCCGGACCGTGTTATCTCTCGAAGAGGTGATCACAATTGGCCACCGAGATCTTGTGATTTAACACCTTGCGACTTCTTTCTTTGGGGCCACGTGAAGGAGAAGGTCTACGCCAACAGCCCAGTATCGATTCAAGACCTCAAAGATGGAATTCGTGAGGCTATCGAGGACATACAGCAGCCACTTTGCGATTTAGTTATGGAAAATTTCATGAAAAGGATTTTGTCCTGTAAGCGTGGCCGTGGTGGTCATTTGCTTGATGTTATTTTCCACTATTAACGGCATACCTTCCTCTTTGTAATGAAATAAACATCTGATGATTTATAATAAAAAATGGCATTTTTCTTTGAATATCAAAATAACACCTCTTATTGGAAAACCCTTTAGATTGTTGAGTAGAGCGGTTTTTGGTTAATTACCAAAATTTCAGTATTTGGATATTGTGAGTTTTGATTCTAGCAATTCAAAATGTAGCTCAATGTAGCAATTCTATATGACTCAATTGTGCACATTATGAACACTAGTTATATAGAATAAGTTATATTGTTTTAATGTGCCTGCTACAAGACCTTACCACAGAAAATATATTACTTTTCTTAAATTGCCCCCATAAAATCACCCAAAAATGTACCATTTTAGTGTTATTAATAAAAAATGTCTTACATCACAATCATTAGACGAATTAATTACTTCAATTAAAAGATCTGGAAAAAGCAAAACATTAATAGAAGGCATTTCATCACAGCTCTTATCATTGAAATAATATATTATGATACAAGTGTATAAGAGACCCTATCAAAGCACTCTCATCGGGTTTAAGAGCATGACACGAAGCGGACTGCTTCAAAGGCACTTATGCACATGTATAATACGTTGGATATTATTATACCTGTGCCACAATGTGGAAATAAAGAGAAAATAAGAAACATTCAGATTCATATTATAAGGTAGGTACGAGTGGATGTCATTTTTAATCGTTAACATGAAGAGGGTTGGCATATGTTCCATGAATGTCATCTGCTATAGATGTCAATGTCATCAACGAAATTCTGAAGGTTAAAACTGCAAGTTTTCAAATTACCAATAATAAGGGGTACGAAGCTTCAGGCTTCTGGTTTCCGGATTTCCAACTTTCCAACAGTAGCAAGTGTACATTTAATTTTATTTCAATAAAAATTAGTACTGGCTGACGTTTATTGTCGCTGGCAAGAGGCAAGAGTTCAAGGAAATTAGGACTGCCTGACGTCAATTGTCGCTGGCAAGAGGCAAGAGTTCAAGGAAATTAGTACTGCCTGACATTTATTGTCGCTGGCAAGAGGCAAGAGTTCAAGGAAATTAGTACTGCCTGACATTTATTGTCGCTGGCAAGAGGCAAGAGTTCAAGGAAATTAGTACTGCCTGACGTTAATTGTCGCTGGCAACAGGCAAGAGTTCAAGGAAATTAGTACTGCCTGACGTTAATTGTCGCTGGCAAGAGGCAAGAGTTCAAGGAAATTAGTACTTCCTAACGTTAATTGTCACTGGCAAGAGGCAAGAGTTCAAGAAAATTAGTACTGCCTGACGTTAATTGTCGCTGGCAAGAGGCAAGAGTTCAAGGAAATTAGTACTGCCTGACATTTATTGTCGCTGGCAAGAGGCAAGAGTTCAACGAAATTAGTACTGCCTGACGTTAATTGTCGCTGGCAAGAGGCAAGAGTTCAAGGAAATTAGTACTGCCTGACGTTAATTGTCGCTGGCAACAGGCAAGAGTTCAAGGAAATTAGTACTGCCTGACGTTAATTGTCGCTGGCAAGAGGCAAGAGTTCAAGGAAATTAGTACTGCCTGACGTTTATTGTCGCTGGCAAGAGTTCAACGAAATTAGTACTGCCTGACGTTAATTGTCGCTGGCAAGAGGCAAGAGTTCAAGGAAATTAGTACTGCCTGACGTTAATTGTCGCTGGCAAGAGGCAAGAGTTCAAGGAAATTAGTACTGCCTGACGTTTATTGTCTCTGGCAACAGGCAAGAGTTCAAGGAAATTAGTACTGCCTGACGTTAATTGTCGCTGGCAAGAGGCAAGAGTTCAAGGAAATTAGTACTGCCTGACGTTTATTGTCGCTGGCAAGAGGCAAGAGTTCAAGGAAACTAGTACTGCCTGACGTTAATTGTCGCTGGCAAGAGGCAAGAGTTCAAGGAAATTAGTACTGCCTGATGTTAATTCTCGCTGGCAAGAGTTCAACGAAATTAGTACTGCCTGACGTTAATTGTCGCTGGCAAGAGGCAAGAGTTCAAGGAAATTAGTACTGCCTGACGTTGATTGTCGCTGGCAAGAGGCAAGAGTTCAAGGAAATTAGTACTGCCTGATGTTAATTCTCGCTGGCAAGAGTTCAACGAAATTAGTACTGCCTGACGTTAATTGTCACTGGCAAGAGGCAAGAGTTCAAGGAAATTAGTACTGCCTGACGTTAATTGTCGCTGGCAAGAGGCAAGAGTTCAAGGAAATTAGTACTGCCTGACATTTATTGTCGCTGGCAAGAGGCAAGAGTTCAACGAAATTAGTACTGCCTGACGTTAATTGTCGCTGGCAAGAGGCAAGAGTTCAAGGAAATTAGTACTGCCTGACGTTAATTGTCGCTGGCAACAGGCAAGAGTTCAAGGAAATTAGTACTGCCTGACGTTAATTGTCGCTGGCAAGAGGCAAGAGTTCAAGGAAATTAGTACTGCCTGACGTTTATTGTCGCTGGCAAGAGTTCAACGAAATTAGTACTGCCTGACGTTAATTGTCGCTGGCAAGAGGCAAGAGTTCAAGGAAATTAGTACTGCCTGACGTTAATTGTCGCTGGCAAGAGGCAAGAGTTCAAGGAAATTAGTACTGCCTGACGTTTATTGTCTCTGGCAACAGGCAAGAGTTCAAGGAAATTAGTACTGCCTGACGTTAATTGTCGCTGGCAAGAGGCAAGAGTTCAAGGAAATTAGTACTGCCTGACGTTTATTGTCGCTGGCAAGAGGCAAGAGTTCAAGGAAACTAGTACTGCCTGACGTTAATTGTCGCTGGCAAGAGGCAAGAGTTCAAGGAAATTAGTACTGCCTGATGTTAATTCTCGCTGGCAAGAGTTCAACGAAATTAGTACTGCCTGACGTTAATTGTCGCTGGCAAGAGGCAAGAGTTCAAGGAAATTAGTACTGCCTGACGTTGATTGTCGCTGGCAAGAGGCAAGAGTTCAAGGAAATTAGTACTGCCTGACGTTTATTGTTGCTGGCAAGAAGCAAGAATTCAAGGAAATTAATAGGCAAGAGTTCAAGGAAATGAAGAGGCAAGAGTTCAAGGAAATTACTAATAAAAATCACAATAATGGTATGTAGAACCAACAAAAAAAAACAAAAGGCAAAAACCAACAGAGCGGTAAGAAGAAAAAATCAAACAAAAAAGAAACAAGGGCAAAATTACCGGAAAAATAAAACGAGCAGAAGCTATGATCTATATAAAGAACAAAAGTTAAAAGAACAACAATAGATGCAAAACAAATAAAAACGAGCTGAATTCGGCAAAAAAATTGAAGAGGACAGAAAAGCAACCAGAAATTATTCTACAAAGTACTAAAAACCTAAAAAACAAGATGAAAGTGAACACGACAAAAATAAAAGAGGAAACCGAAGAGATAATAAAAGACGAAAAAAGGATAATAGAGAGATGGAAAGGATACTTTAAGAAACCACTTGAAACAGAAAATACAGTAAATAATAAAATAACAAGAGAACAAACAAAAACGGAGAAGTGGGGAAGAAGAAGGAATCAACTCGAAAATAGAGATAGAGCAATTGAAGGAGGCAATAAAAACACTAAAAATGGAAAATCAATAGATGAAGATAGAATAAACACAGAAATGATAAAGAAAATAAATGCAAAGGGAGTAATGAACTGTTATAGATGTCATATTAATAAGAACTTAATTTTAATCGAATCTAGTCTGTGCTTGAGCATAAGTTCGACATAAGTTATGCAAAGCATAAGTGTGCATTGAGCATAAGATTGAGCATAAGTTTGACAAGTTTATTTGCGTATATTTGGTTGCGTTTGGTGTATTAACATTTATAGAAAATACGCAACCAAATATACTACCAGAGTTGATGTGCTCAAGTACGAACTATAAATATGGGCCTCACATCTATACTAAAATGCAGAATTTGAAGGCAGCTAAAGAAAAAGGAGGAAGACATTTATACTAACAAGAAACAAATGCGTTAACAAAATTGTAGCGGGTTTCGCAAAAGAGTTCACAAATAATTACGTACCAATGTCAACATTCCCAAAACAATCGGTTAAATCAATTTTGACACCATACAATTGGTTTCCTTTTGTAGCTTGTACGTATTCTTTCCAGTGTGAATAAAAATTATCAAGTTTAGTGCAGCATAGTTGTTTAGCATACTTGTACAAACATCGAGTGATTGTTTTTCTAGTATGGCAAGCGATGTGATCCCTGGAAATCAAATCATAGTAAGAGATACAAGAAAGAATCATGCATGTCTACTTTTTAACGTTCAGGCGGATATAAGGCCGGAAGTTATGAGTATCTGCGAGCCCGTTTTTCGGCTTTATGGCCAAAACTCCTCTAACCTCGGTTTCAGTTTTAATCGAATATTCAACGGCTCTTATATGATCGTCTGATTTTAATTTATTTTGTACCTACAAATCCAATGGAAAAACATTATATTATGGTTCGTTTGTTTTTTTTTTGTTTGTTTTGTTTTTTGTTGTTTGTTTGTAAGATCAAATAAATAATAAGTAAGGTAAATAAAAATATAGCACCTTTTGTACATAAGATTGCCATAAAGTTTTGGGTATATACTGAATCTCATAGTTTTTCCCCACAAGAAGAGCATAAAACCATTTACGAAGCAACGGCAGAATCACTTTGTTAAGAATTATCTTGATGCCCTACAAAAAACATTTTTAACACACTAAACTACGTTTAAAAATATCATTACCACATATAAAGTTCCAATTTTTTTCTGTTCACCGACAGATCGGAGCCAAGGTACGGCATGAACCTCGAAATTCATGTACAGTGTGCTTTTATAAATGCATTCGTTTGCCGATCTGGTAATGATAAGATTAATGATCCTTCGCAGATACTTTCTGTGCTTGAGTGGTCCAAAAAATGTGTCCGGCAGTGCTTTATTCAATAAAGTGTCAACGTCCATTAGTTCAATTTCAGTGAAATGGATTCTGTTTAGTGTTTTCATATTAGATTTTATTTGTGTATAAATCTCTATGAATTCTTGTGGCTACAATATAAAATTGAACAATTTGAGTCATGTTCATTTATAGAAAATTACTTCGCAAATTGTAAGCACCAAACACTTGTTCAATTCCAAAGTTTAATTCAAAATTTCAGTGAGTATTTGGTCTGTAAAATTTGAAATAAAGTCTGTATTTTATTGAATAGCTATCTGATTTGTGTGTTTAACATTTATATCAAGTACAAAGATCAAGTACTACTTCTCAAAAATAGAAACAAATGTTGGGTCAAGCAATGGCATTTGCATTTATTGGGTTGCTTTTCACTCAACAAAACAACATTTTACCGTTAGTTCTACATAAATGTAACTTGTTTTCGTATCCTATTTGCACCATGTAAATATTGTTCAGACTAGAGGGGCTTTTTATACTAAGATGCGAAATATGCCATATAAAATAAAAGATTATCACCATTTTCTTCCTATCTAACGTCATTTGCTTCCTGTTATCGCCATTCAGGGGGAAATATATGTTGCACTTCACTTTCTTGTTGAGCTGGAAGAGAAATTTTGATAAATCATGTTGATAATTAATCAGTTGCATATGTTATTACCAAATATTTTAACGAGGCGACTCGCTTATTCTTCCTTTTCTTGCTCTGAAAATCATAAAAGTTTACAATTCAAGCAAACTATCAGCAATATGTATTGAACAATCATTTTTCTAATATTACTTCGTGGAAAAAACAGAAACTGCACTTTGCACGGGCTTCTATCTAAATGAAATTTTAGGATATATAATATATAAGTTACGATTAAGTTGTTACAGCAGAGCATCGATAATCCGAACTAATTAGGACCGAAGGTGGTTGGTATTATTAAATATTACTGCTAAGTAGTTGAAAAAACGAGTATTGGATACAACCAACATCTACATTAATGAAACACCTGCATATCAGAACTCAAAAGAAAATACTTCTGTGAACAAAAAACTAAAATTCAAATTCATTAGTAGAAAAAATACATTTCATCAAAACAACTGCCGAATTTCATCAGTTTATATACCATCCAGCTAGATTATAAACTAACCAGCAATCACAATTAAAGTATAAACGAGTTTAGTAAATTTTAGTAAATTTAGTAAATAACCAGTTTTCTAGATCTCTAGCATTACAAAATAACAAGTTTGTTGGTTAGTGTATAAACTAGCTAATGTTGAATGTTGTTAGGTTAGATTAGTTTCAAATTTGTTTCGGGGAATATAATTGTTTAAGTAGACCATAAACTGTTCCGATACGATAAAAGTCATCATCTACATTCAATATCACACCAATCTCTAGCATTACAATATAACAAGTTTGTTGGTTAGTATATAAACTAGCCAATGTTGAATGTGGGTAGGTTAGGTTAGGTTCAAATTTGTTTCGCGGAATTTAATTGTTTAAGTAGACAATAAACCATTCCGATAAGATAAAAGTCATCATATACATTCAATATCACACCAATCTATAGCATTACAATATAACAAGTTTGTTGGTTAGTATATAAACTAGCTAATCTTGAATATGGTTAGGTTCAAATTTGTTTCGGGGAATATAATTGTTTAAGTAGACCATAAACCGTTCCGATGCGATAAAAGTCATCATCTACATTCAATATCACACCAATCTCTAGCATTACAAAATAACAAGTTTGTTGGTTAGTATATAAACTAGCCAAAGTTGAATGTGGTTAGATTAGGTTAGGTTGAAATTTGATTCGGGGAATATAATTGTTTAAGTAGACCATAAACCATTCCGATGCGATAAAAGTCATTATCTACATTCAATATCACACCAATCTCTAGCATTACAATATAACAAGTTTGTTGGTTAGTAAATAAACTAGCTAATGTTGAATGTGATTAGGTTAGGTTAGGTTCAACTTTGTTTCGGGGAATATAATTGTTTAAGTAGACCATAAACCGTTCCGATACGACAAAAGTCATCTTCTAAATTCAATATCACATCAATCTCTAGCATTACAAAATAACAAGTTTGTTGTTAGTATATAAACTAGCTAATGTTGAATGTGATTAGCTTAGATTAGGTTCAAATTTGTTTCGGGGAATATAATTGTTTAAGTAGACCATAAACCTTTCCGATGCGATAAAAGTCAACAACTATATTCAATATCACACCAATCTCTAGCATTACAATATAACAAGTTTGTTGGTTGGTATATAAACTAGCTATAGCTTTTTTTATAATCTTGAATGTTGTTAGGTTGGGTTAGGTTCAAATTTGTTTCGGGGAACATAATTGTTTAAGTAGACCATAAACAGTTCCGATACGATAAAAGTCATCATCTACATTCAATATCACACCAAGATGTTTTGATGGTCAACTCCACTTCTTTCTACATCCGGAATTGGCACACTCACGGACATACCGACTGTTCCCGGTTTGAATTTCTTTCTCGAGGTTCTTCTTTCTCAAACAAACTAGATATTTTGAAATACTAGAAATCTAGAACACACATTATCCAAATAAATTGGGCTAGTTTATAAACTAACTAAGAAGGCTGGTTATTTTATTTACTAAACTTGTGGTTTATACTTTAACTGTGATTGCTGGTTAGTTTATAAACTAGCTGGATGATATATACTAATCAAATTCGATAGTTATTTTGATGGAATGCATATTTTCTACTAATATAGCAGTCATTTGGTTAGTTTATAAACTAACTAACTACTTTAACCATAACATATACATACATTGTTTACAGTTAAAACGTAGTGTTTCTGTTCGTTGAAATAAAAATGTATTCCTACCTTTATCATTTTGTAAGTATTTTAGGTATGGAGACTATTATGATACATGCCACTTTTTTAATTTATATAAATAAACAGGGGGAAATGGGGGAAACATGCTGATTCGTTGGAACCATGTTTACAAGAGTCCATTTTATCTATTTCGACATAATCGAAGAAATGCTTTTGATTGTGCCCATTATGTTCTTAAAAGTACATAGATATTCGGTAATGAAATTAGAGACTATTATTTAAGTCAAATCTAATGATTATGCGCCAGCATAGACAAGAAGTAGGTTGGTAGGAGTGGAAAGAGACTGGGGAAATAGGTTGGAGTAGTGGAGAGTAGGAAGTAATGGAAGGTGTTCTAGAAGTGATGTGAAAAGAGTTGTAAAGAAAGGCTGTCTTGACAAACAGTGGTTTACTTCTGATAAGTGACCGCTAACACTAAGTTAAATATCGGGGTGTTGAAAATACCATACGCCATTATGTTGGTATGTTGAATTTTATTTATCTTCAGTTGGTATTGTTCAGTGGCGTAACCAACAAATATAGAGAATAATCAAATAAGAACAGTATTGAAGAGTACGTGATCCGTTTGTTTTCAGTTGCACTCCCAATATAGGCCATTAGGATGTGTGCATCTTGTTCTGTTGTAAGCGTTTTGGGATAGTGTAGAAGACGGTTTTTAATAATGCTATCGACACGCCGCTGCAAACAGTCACATTGACATCCAAACTGCCAAAAAGTCAGTATTGACAACAGCAATTAAAAACTTTGGAGAGCTACCAACATAATTTGCTTACGGGTTTTTCCAGACACCCGATATATTTTGCAAAGTTGCAAGTAATCTGCGTGCAACCGATCATAAACCCAATTTACATAAGTAACTAAGTCGTCTTTCTCCAATTAAAGCGATTTCAAGGTAATTTCAATCAGCACTTCTTTTTCTAACTTTTTTGACATGAGTCATTTGAGTCAAGCATGGCGCAGTGTTGCCAGATCCGCGATGTATCCCAAATTGTGTTACTCATATTTTTTTTATTTGCGATGTATTTTTCGACTTTGTGATGGGCGACAACTTTGAGCTATCTCAGTTTTTGCGATTATTGCGTTGCAGACCTTTTCAAAGCGGTAAACGATTATTAAAACGGAATTTTAAATTTCACTATAGACTTTGGTAATTTTCTCAGCGATTGATTGGGAGCACTGGACTTTCGGCGCGAGGGATTGCCAACCCAATTCAAAATTTGCTTAAACCCATCATATCGCGCCAAATTGGGTAGATTCAAAAATTCGCTGACCTTAAAGATGACTCCCAGTCACAGTAGAGCTGTACTAATACCACCTACACAACTAGTCTTGTTGGTGGTATTGGCAGTACTGTGTGGTACACTTCATTGTTATCGTGACTCGTTTTGTTAACATTTTATCCGAGACCGTTTTTTGATGCGCAATACACCTGATTGCATGAGTGTAAAGAATTATTAAAGGAAGTAAAGCAGAGTTCAATAATCACAAGAATATTTGATGAACGGATTATAGTCAGTAATATTATATTAATTTCTTTAAACAATTCCGTACTTGGAATACATTCTATACATACTACATACCGTACCGTACTACATTTTGTCTATGACTTTTTATATAACTCGTTATATAAAATAATTCATATTGACAACAAATTGTTGTTAATATGAAACCAAAGACAAGACAACAAAATCCGGCTATATGTACTGTAAAGATATTTTCCATAAATTAGGATTATGTTTTCAAGTTCATTTTGTTCAATAGGTTCTGTAATACAATGTGAGCAACAATGCTCGAGGTTTGACAGGTAGGCAACCAAATACGCATGTTGGTATAACTGAAAATATATAAAGAATATCCCCTAGATTTCCAGTGGCGTAGCAAACAAACAAAACAACAACAAAATGAATTAAATATTTAATCATAATTACATATTTTTAAACGTTACAATACACATTTACAACAAATGTTGAAAATGGCGGCCTTCGTTTTCAAGGCAGATGTTAATTCTACGTTTTTTATTTTCAACAACATATTGGAACTGCTCTGGAGTTATGTTTCTTATCTCTTCTTCAATTGCTTCTAGGAGTTGGTTTAGGTTGTGCATCCTATTTTTAAAAACATTATTTTTCAAATGTCCGAAAAGATAAAAATCACACGGCGTGAGGTCTGGTGAACGTGGTGGCCATAATCCTGAGCTTATCAATCGATCATCGTTAAATTCCCTTAAATAATTAATTGTAGCAAACGCAGTATGAGCAGTGGCTCCGTCTTGCTGAAAATAACCCATTATTTGTTCAACATCATGCACCTGATTAAGAAATGCATCCAGGATGATTGTTCGGTAACGCTCCGCATTGATTGTTTCATTGAAAAATATTGGGCCAATTATCCGACGTCTCGAAATTACTACCCACACACCAATTTTAAGAGGATGTAAATCTGCTTCGATGAACGTATGAGGATTTTCTGTAGCCCATGTACAATAATTTTGGCTGTTCACATATCCTGATAAGTGAAACCACGCCTCATCAGTGAAAAAGGTCCTGTCCAGCATATCGTTATCATTTAAATACTGATTAAACCAATTGCAATAATCAATTCTTTTTTGAAAATCAAGCGGGTGAAGTTGTTGAACTACCGATACCTTATACGGGTGCAAATGGAGAATTTTCTTCGCGACTTTTCGGCAACTCCCATACGATACTCCTGTAAGCGGATTTAAACATTAACATTTGTATGCCATAAAGACCACATGAATGATAAAAAATAACTTTTTTGCACCCTAAAATTAAGAACCCACCTGTTTGTGCTGAAAGTTTTCTTATAGATTTTGTTGGACTTTGTTCAAGCCGTTGTTGGACATCGGCAACAATCTCTTCTGTTAAGGTAGACGGTCTTCCAGTTGACTTGCCCTTACAGATACAATTCTTTCCTTCAAAGCGGTGAATAATAACAGGTTCTATGCTGGATAAATATTTTGTAAGTAATGTTGACATCGGGGAAGGCTTCGTTAAATTGATTCATACACGATTGTAATGAATATGTCCACGTCCCGTCTTCATTAAGTGTTCCACTTCGATAATAAGCCTTCAGGATGAAGGCATCATGTTGTGGTGTAAAAACAATTTCAATAGAAAAGTGATTTCACTTAAATTCTGTAAATTTAGAAGAAAACTTAACTTTTATAATTTTATAACCTTAAAAACTGCAAATCACTTACCAGAAATCAAAGATTCAAAGATTTACTCAGAGTAGTCCTGATAAGAACTGATGGTTATGAAGCAGAAGACAAAATAAACTATCTGCGAAGAATTGGCACAATGGTAATAAATAATAAAACGACGCGCGGCACTGGGGCTGTCAAATCTTTTAACTTTACAGTAAATTTAATTACTAATAAACTTGGAGCGAAGAAATTCCCGTTTTTTCGGCGGGAAATTTAACTTGACTTCAATGTTTCTCACTCTGTATTAGTTAGCTAGCTAATTAAGTAATAGATACAATTAGGTGCACAAAATCACAACGCCAGAGGTAAATTATATACCGGGTGTCCGTACGCCAAATATGTTCGTATCTAGGATTATCTTATTTTTCTTCAGTTGGCACAGTTCAGTGGCGTACGCGATAATTTCAATTTGTTTGAATAACTAACCAACAAATATTGGGATTCAAATAGTTTTATTCTATAGCAAATATGGAAAGAGGGAAGACTTACAAAAGGGAAGTAAAGCACACCTGGGCTTGATTCCCTGGTGTGAATTCAACCAACAGCTAGAATTTGTCAACAAGTACGAATTTTGAGGGGTTACGCTGCAAAAATCCCTAACATTGACCAAATACATTAAAATGGTCCAAGTTATTGGTTACTTAAGGGCCGATTACATTGAGCTAGTTACTTGAAACATGCCGAACGCTTCGTAGCAACATCACCGTAAGCCGTGCTTAGCCTAGCAAAAGTTTCAGTCGCTGATTTTCCAAGTTTTACACAAAATTTCGCAGCCACTCATTCATTCTGAAATCTGACAAACGAAAAAATTGTACTTCACTAAAAACCCGGTAGCTATTCAACAAATGAAGATATCTGTAATCGGGACACGGCGTTATATTCAGCTGACGTGTACGAACAAGTGAACTCCAAGCGCATCCCCCGGAACCAACTGAGCCCGAGCAATTCAAACAGTTCGCGTATTAAATCAACAGACCTCGTATACTAACGATGAATCAATCCTACAACAATTCGAACCAGAGTATGGTAGGGCTTAATTTGTTAAGTGCGAACAAAACTCAAATTGCACATTTATAAGACTTTTCTCCAGTGTGGCTCATCATTCTAATAAGTTAAGTTCTAATGGATGAAGTGCACATATCATATTTATAAAGGTTCCCCGTTCAGAGGGACATCACATGCGTCTTCAACTGGTATTTTTGGATGTACCATTTAATTTTTGTAAGACTACTAGTTAGAATGGGTCATCTTGTCTCCTGTGTGGATCCTCTTGTGACTTTTCAATTTATCACTTGCTATTAAACTTGATGTGCATTTATCACAATTGTAAGGTTTTTCTCCTGTCCTCTTGTGTTTTTTCAAATTACCATTGTCATTGAAACTTATGTGCATTCATCACAATTGTAAGGTTTATCTCCTGTGTGTATCCTCTTGTGCTTTATCAAACTATCTTGCTGAGTAAAACTTACTGTGCATTCATCACATTTGTAAGGTTTTTCTCCTGTGTGGATCCTCTTGTGCCTTTTCAAAAGATAACTTTCTATGAAACTTGATGTGCATTCATCACATTTGTAAGGTTTTTCTCCTGTGTGTATCCTCTTGTGCTTTATCAAACTACCTTGCTGAGTAAAACTTACTGTGCATTCATCACATTTGTAAGGTTTATCTCCTGTGTGGATCCTCTTGTGCCTTTTCAAATGATAACTTGATGTGAAACTTGATGTGCATTCATCACATTTGTAAGGTTTTGCTCCTGTAAGGATCCTCTTACGTTTTTTAAAACTTGCTGTGAAAGTTGATGTGCATCCATCGCTCTTGTTGATATTTACTTCTGTGTGGATGATGTTATGCCTAAAGAAAAAAATATTATAGTCATCCCCCGAGTTATACAACAATAATGAGTGCTACTTTGTAAGAAACTACAATATTTATAAAAGAATATTAAAAACAAAAACCAAAAATATTAACTTGTCACATAAAAATATGTCTTTTGGCTCTGTAGTGGGAGAATTGGCGGTAGAGGTGGATGGCTTTGAAGAGAATCGCAGTTTTCAGGAAACTTCTGCCTCTCTATTACGTAACTGCAAATTTACGCAAGTTGTGTATTACGTAAGTGGGAGATACCCCTATAGCATTTCAATTATGTGAAAATATTCCCATGTGAAATCATTCAATAGCAATTGCCCTCATGTCACAAAATTTTGAGATTTGTTTTGCTAGCAACTACATAATAAACAATGGTTATACTATTTTACGTTATAAGATCGGTAAGCTACTTGTAACAGTACAACATTATGGACGAGGCCACGTTAGAAGCCGAGTCAAGAATGCCTAAACGAGTAACTGTTTCAGGTACTCCCGGACGTATTTCGTAATGCATTTTACTTCATACTGTAAGTCTGTTCAGCATCATTATTTTACATCCAAAATAAAAAAATCACATTATATTGTGAAAATCGCATCATCTTTTATTCTGTGGCACCTGTCATTGCTATTGTTTGTTTTTCTTCGAACGACATATAATCGACAAATAATTTAATCATGTCACCTGTATTGAAGTATGTTATTTTGCTAAAGTAGCGTAATACATATTATGTAAAAACTTCTAGTACATAATATATGAAAGAGTACTGATTTATCGATCTAAAAATATAAAAGAGTAATATGGATGATATCGAAAATATGCCACCAGAGCTGCAAGAGTTGGCAGACAAGGCAATCAATCCATGATTCCAGAAAAATAAAAAATATATACAGATTGATCAGTATAAATGGGTAATGAAGGGACAACGTTTTTAGTATGCATTTTAGAAGAAAAAGTTGTTTAGCAAAAAATGTCCTGCTTTATCTCAAATTAATAATAGCATTTTTTGAAATCTGAAAAAATCAAATATTAAAAATTGATTTTTTTTAATGTGTTGAAAAATTGAATATTTTATAATAGATCTAATTTCTAACACAAACTCAATAACAAACGAACAATTATACTTCTACAAATCCCCCAGTTTCCTGGATACACATTTCAAGGCGTTTGTGTATTCATTTTGAAGCATTTTCTACCATTCCGGGTATTATATTCTGACATTATATACGTATTCATTCTATCAGCTCATTTCTTAGTTGTGGACGAGTAGCATACACTTTTTTTTTTAAATAATCCCACAAAAAGTAGTCATGTGGTCATGTAGTCATGTTTGGTGATGTTTCTTCACATTTCGCCCATTGAGAGTTATTTTAAACAAAGTCAACATTTATACTAATCTGATTTGAATTTTTAAACTTTTGAACTTAAATTGTGTTGCGAACCCTCAAGATATTTTTTCATTTAAAAAAGTTATTCATATGTGTCTTCAGGGACTCAAAATACAACTTTTTCACACTATTACAAACCCAATATATAAAATTAAAATATAATTTTTTTTGCCATTTTCACTACAGCGTCCAGTTAACGGCGAAAAACAATAGGACACACATATTATACATTCACAATATTTTTGCAACCGAGTTGGCTGGGTTTTCTTTTTGTCCTGTTGGACAAACTGATTCAGTGATGCAACGGAAGTTAATTATTTTTTTGTGTCGATGTTTATTAGAAATTTGCTTCCTACCACATTGTCAGATTTATAATTCTCTGCCGTTCCATTTTTATCTATAATAATTTAAACTTTACATCTGGCAACAATGTCATTTAAAAAATATAACCTCAAATTGAAAACAGCTTAATCTAAAAAAAAATGACAAATTCTATTGGGGAATTCAGTTATTTCCGAAACACTACCAACAAAATGACTACATATTCATAGACTCCCCGGACACAAAAACATCGTGAATGGAGAGTAAGTGCAGCATCACATGCATTTATGTCGTAATTGCATTAGATATTTCAATGTGATGCTGAAATTACATGGTGCTACTTTTTTTTGGTGCCAACTGTACATATAAAATTGAGTTCTATTTGATGAGATACACCCTCAGCCAAATAAACCCCATCCTCAATAACTCCATTTTTCTTACATTTCATGTTTCACATGTGTACGGTGTGACTTCATTGATCTGCACTGTCTCTTCTTCTGTCTTTACTACGCAATAATTGTCCTGAAAATACATGGTGCTTATAGAAACTGTATAATTCTCAATAATACTTTCACCTACCTCTGAATCACTGTCTTTACCTGAGTTCCAATTAGATGTGCAATTCAGAGAACTTATTGGTGGTTCTATACCTGAAAAAAGTAAATTTATGGTATCGTCGGATCATAAAATAATAATAGATTAATATGTACTGTGTGGCTATTTGGGTTTTAAGAAATTTATGATGAAACACGTATAATGCTTATTAAATACTTATTTATAATAACATACCGTGTGCTGCATCATATGCATTTAGTGGATCCTCGTTTTCCTCCTCGCACATGCAGTTTTCTATTTTAATATTTACTCCTTCCATCTCAGAGATGATCACTTCATCTTTAGAATGAGTAGAGCTCATTCTCTCTCCTTGCCGTTTCCTGTAGGCTGAATTTTATTCTCGTCAGTGTCGCAACTAGTGTGTGGAAGCGAATGATTATGTTCGTTTCAAGTAACAATCCAAGTAACTACAAGTTACATGTGAACAAGTTGTATGTACGAATTGAGAACCTGTAAGAAGAATGGTGAGAAGTTAGCGACATCGGCAGGGATTTTTTCAAGTTTCAGTTTTATTACCAGATTTCGCAGTGGCCCCAACAAGCAAAAATATAATGATCATGTAGTTTTCTAATGTTCTGCACTTCTGCTTTGTTGTACACTTGTAATTTAGCCTATTTTATTATGTTTCTCTGCCTCTGTTCTGTCTTAAAGCTAGTTTATCCCTTTCACATTTTTTTGCTACGTTATTTGTTCCCATTTGTATTTCCATATACCAAACTTTTACGTTGATTACTAATTGCGTTATTGAGTGGCTCTGAATGTCACTTAAGATGCTATAAATAAATGATTCAATAAATTTAATAATAAATGATAGTACTTTTTATTACGTTTTCAACATGACATTTTCAATTTGAAAAAAAAATGAGAAAAAGTGCGTTAAAGTAAAACTATTAAATTATTATTTCAATGTGCAGAATGCATCTAGTTACCATTCAAAATAAAGTCAGTTAAAACAAAATTAGGAAAACGGGCTTGGATTTTAAATATTGGAATAAAACAAAATTGATTGATATATGATCTATTATTATGATATAATTAATCGAACAGGAACAATTGAACTAAGGTCTAAAATAATCTAAATACACAATGATAGATATCACTAAATTCAGAAGTCACATGAGTGGAAGACTCAAGTTTTGGACCTTTGAGTTTATTTGTTCCCGAGAACACTATACAGGGTCCTGCAACAGTGCGTCGGGCTTTCCTAGCGCCTTTCCCGTGAGAGATTCTATACCATAAAATTATTTTAAAACATACAGGGTGCCACAATTTTGCGGAATAACAAAAACAAACATTTTTTTTAAATGGAACAGTCTGTACTTATTCAAGTTTTCTGATGGCATTTTTCAATCTCTACATTGTTGTCTATTTAGTTTTGGATTGTGTTACAGGGTTACCAATCTACAATTTTTTTCTCCAAATATCATGCCAACAAGCCCAACTTAAAAAAAATACGTCATGTTACAAATACATTTAATGTCACGTAAAGCATTCAAAGAAATTCCCAAAACTTATGTGACAGATGTTACTGCAATATAATAAATTGAATTATCAAAATATAACTCATTTCATGTAATATAACAATGAAAAAATGAAGCGGTTCATAGAATATGAGTTACCTGATTTAAAACTTAAATTCATGTTTTAGCCGAGGATTATATTGTGCATATTCAAATCAGATTTTTGAACAAGTTTTGTTAAAAAAACGGAAAATTAAACTTTTTGTAACGCACATTTGCCTTTAAGTGTTTGAGTCGTATAAAATCAAAACTCACAATATCCAAATATTTGGGAACATTTTGGGAATCTATTTCCCCGAATTTTGCAAATGATTTTTTTACATCCTGTTAGCTCTACAAAACGAATTGTAAAATAAAAAAAATCTTTTTTATATAGCATTTTAATTAAAAAGCAGTTAAAAATTGGATAATGTTAGTTTTTAAACCAATATGTGGATAATGTTTCTTATCTGATTTTGATAATTAGTTCTGATTCCATAATAGTTAAAGAATAAATAAAACATCTAATTATATATGCAATAAAATATATTTTATTTTTAGCGATTATATACATATTTATTTTTAGCGAAACATACAAAACCATTAAAACTAAGAACAAAAAAAATAGGTTATAAACAGTAACCTTCGGGTGAGGTTGACAGCTATATGGCTTGTGATTGGTTGAAAATCAGTTTGTGTCAAAAGCAATGGATAATGTCAGTTTTGACTCCAAACCTCTACATCTGATAGCATTTTACTCGGGATATAGTGAGTTTAGACTTGAACCGACGCCATATTTGATTTCAGAGCAAAATTTCAAACAAAACACCACTAACTAACTTGATTACGATGATTTTGGACATTGTGAGTTTTGATTCTACACGACTCATTTGTCTGCCTGACATTAACCATTAAAAAATGTTCTACGAATTTACAGCAACTTTTACTATGCCTCATTTAATTGAAATAGATAAAGGTGGAATAGTCTCCCACCTAGAAAAGGGTAGGACAATTATGAATGTAGCGTTGCAATTATGGAATTATGTACTATCAAATAATTAACGTGGGGTAAATCATAATTATTGTGTTAAAATAATGAAACCCTAACAATAACATAGCAATATATATATATATATATATATATATTATTTATAAATCCTGTCTTTTTTAACGACATAGCGCCATCTCATGGATTGTATCATCTCGTGTGTTCTTTTGAGATCATCTTGTTAAGAAAGCTGTGGACCCAAAAATGATAGAGGGTGTGCAATCGCGACAAATGTTTTTTACAGGGAGTGGCCTATATATATACCGGGTGATTCAAGTTTTATTACCAGGCCAAAAATGGCGACTTCTACTTGAAATAAAAAATCCACAATAAGTACACATGTTTAGATATTGATGAAGCCCAATCTGATGATAAAAAAAAATATTTTAACCATCCAGTAGTTTATATACCGTTTATATATTATCCGGCGACTGGCGGAATCATAAAAAGTCATAAAACGTTCCGACCGCACCGGAGCGGTCAATGCTTTGTAGGGCTCTTGACATACAAAATCATAAATCATACTGAGGAAAGTTGGTCAGTAATGTAAAAAATGCTTTAATTTGAAATCTAATCATTTTCGTTAATTTTGGATTTCATAAATGGGTTCTATGAATAAAATAAAACAGTTTAGGGCAAAAATAACGATAGAGAATTTTGCCCCAAAAAAAAAAGGTTTTTAATTTTATAACTGTCTATATAATTATATCGAAAAAGTCAAACTACCTTTCCGTAGATTAGTATTAGACCTATATAAGTCCAAATTTTCATATTTTTTGGGCAACTCCAAATGCCTAGAAAACCCATGGTAATAAAACTTGAATCACCCGGTATATATATATAATCTGTGATATTGCACACAAGTCAAATTAGGCACACATTTAATTATTTTTCCTATAACAAATCTTAAAGTTTGCTTTGTACAACTCTGAACAATAAATCAAGTGGCAATGTAACCTGAAAGGTTAAAGTAATGGTTTAGCAGCAAGGGTAGATAAATCTTTTTTATATTTTAAATTTTCCGATATCCGGATGCGGGCCGAACTGTGCAGATGCATGTCAGTGGTCGAAAGAACAAACCGATTGATAGGCCTTAAAGCACGCTCTCGTAAAAATTAATTCACTCTTAAAATACAATTAGTTACACAATGCCACTTGAATAATTAAGAAAAAAAAAACAAAAACTTATGTAATACTGCAATAAAATAAATTGAATTATCAAAATATACTCATTTCAGGTCATTTAGCTATGAGAAAATCAAACAGTTCCTAGAATATAAGTCACTTGATTACTTGGATTCATGTTTTATCAAGGGATCGTATTGTGCATATTCAATAGACAATTCCTGTGTGAGGCGTTGTGAACACGGGAAGTCATGCAAGCAGCATCACATTTGCGTCAGTGTCAAAACATATGAAAGCAAGGTTTTTTGATGTTAGTATAATTAAAATTAGATTTTTGGACAAATTTTGAGTGTCACCTTTTTCAATCATACCTCCTGTAATACTAATCTTGTAAGTGTTCAATTAAGTTATGTGGAAAAAGCTCAAATTGAAAATGAACATTTATGAGGTTTTTGTCCCATTGTGGGACAATGTGCTCATGTGCTTTTTCAAACTATCGTTTGTTATGAAACATGATGTGCATTCATCACATTTGTAAGGTTTTTCTCCTGTGTGGATCCTCTTGTGCAATTTTAAACTACCCCTCTGAGTAAAACTTAATGTGCATTCATCACAACTGTAAGGTTTTTCTCCTGTGTGGATCCTCTTGTGCTTTTTCAAATTACTATTGTCATTGAAACTTAATGCGCATTCATCACATTTGTATGGTTTTTCTCCTGTGTGGGTATTCTTGTGCATTTTCAAACTACAACTTACAGTGAAACTTGATGTGCATTTATCACATTTGTAAGGTTTTTCTCCTGTGTGGATCCTCTTGTGCAATTTTAAACTACCCCTCTGAGTAAAACTTGATGTGCATTCATCACAACTGTAAGGTTTTTCTCCTGTGTGGATCCTCTTGTGCTTTTTCAAATTATCATTTGTTGTAAAACTTGATGTGCATACATCACATTTGTAAGGTTTTTCTCCTGTGTGGATCCTCTTGTGTATTTTCAATTTATCACTTGCTATGAAACTTGATGTGCATTCGTCACAATTGTAAGGTTTTTCTCCTGTGTGGACCCTCTTGTGCTTTATCAAACCAGAACTTATAGTGAAACTTGATGTGCATTCATCACATTTGTAAGGTTTTTCTCCTGTGTGGATCCTCTTGTGCTTTATCAAACCAGAACTTATAGTGAAACTTGATGTGCATACATCACATTTATAAGGTTTTTCTCCTGTGTGGATCCTCTTGTGCCTTATCAAACCAGAACTTAAAGTGAAACTTGATGTGCATACATCACATTTATAAGGGTTTTCTCCTGTGTGGATCCTCTTGTGCATTTTCAATTTATCACTTGTTGTAAAACTTGATGTGCATTCATCACATTTATAAGGGTTTTCTCCTGTGTGAATCCTTTTGTGGATTTTCAAATAATAATTTGTAGTGAAACTTAACGAGCATTCAGTACATTTGTAAGGGTTTTCTTTTGTATGGATCCTCATGTGCTTTTTCAAAGTATCACTTGTTGTGAAACTTGATACGCATTCATCACTCTTGTAGGTATTTTCTTCTGTGTGGATGATGTTGTGCCTGTAGAAATAATATTATAGTCATCCCCCGAGTTATGTAACAATAATAAGTGCTACTTTGTAAGAAACTGCAATATTTATAAAAGAATATAAAACAAACCTAACTAAATCACTTTTTAAATAAAAATATGTCTTTTATATGCCTAAATGTCTTTTATGTAAAAATATATCTACAGGCTCTGTAGTGGAAGAATCGGAGTAATAGGTGGATGGTTTTCCAAATTCAATGTGGCATCAGAAATGATTGAAACACATCTTTTACATATATTTAAATATCGGGTGTCTGCAAATGACAGTACGCAAATTATGTTGGCAGCATTCCAAAGTTTTCATGTACAGTTGGCAACACTGACGTTTTGGGCAGTTTGGCTGTCAATGTGAAAGCTTGCAGCAGCATGCCGATATCATTAATAAAAACTAGTCTAGTGCAACCATCCCAAAATGTTTACACCTGAATAAGATGCGTCTTGTATGTCTTATACAAAAGACGCAGAACAAAAATTTGGCACCCCGGAAGAGGCACCACTTCACATTGAACATGTGAAATCAAAAAAGTTTATTTCCAAATTAAGTCCATGTTGAATCGTCAGGACATGTCATCCGATAGTGTATTTACAAAGTATTTGGAAAATTTGAAGCATTCAATCGAAGTGCGATTTAATTTCCGGTTATACAATAATTATATATATATATATATATATATATATATTAATCATCTGGATGGCTTCGACCTTTACTAGGTGGTAGTCCATATTAAAAAACAGAGAAACAACTTGCTATGTTTTTACCACAAAATGTTTATTGATATATTGACATATACAATAAAATAACAACTCCAGTTTCAACTTCTTACGGTCATTTTCAAGTTTCACTTGAAGTTGTCATTTTATTGTATACGTGGATATATCAATAAACATTTTGTGGTGAAAACATAGCAAGTTGTTTCTCTATTTTTATATATGTATAGATACACTCAGATGCAAAAAAACGGGTCATTGGGTCGTTGTTTGCAAAAAACCCATTTTTTTCAATTTTAATGTTGGTATAGTCCTTAGAATGAAAGTTTTAGTGTTTTACAATCAAAGAGACCATCAGGATGTAGAAAAAAACAACATATGATACTTATCAGTTTATTTTATAAGCGATAATAACATTTAAAGGTATGCGTTCTTCACTACCTATTGCTCATTCGGCATTATGTGTAGAGGATCAAGGTGGCTACTGGGTTTTGACTTGTTTGTTTTCGATTAACTGTCATTTTCATTATTAATCTCTGTTAAGTTTATTTTGCAGAAATGCATTTTCTTTCGTGTATACGTACATTATCGTTTTCGCTTATTAATGTTCATTAAATAAATAATAAGTACCATATGTTGCTTTTCTCTACATCCTGACGGTCTCTTTGATTGTAAAACACAAAAAATTTTATTCTAAGGACTACACTAACATCAAATTTTTTTTAAAAAATTGGCTCTTTTGCAAACAATGATCCAATGACCCGTTTTTTTGCATCTGAATATATATAGTGATGTTATTTAATAGATTTAATTTGTTATTTATGGTTAGATATAATTTTGTTTATAGAAAATTATACTGAATATATTAGATTTAGGGTGTTTAGATATTAATAGGATTACTAAGAAAGTCAAATAGGATTTGTATAGCTAGAATTATAATTAATTCAGGGCATAATTAACGTAAAATAATTGTAATGAGTCAGTAATATGTATAAAATTAAATGGAAAATTCAAACTCATCGTACAAAGACGTTCGACATTCGTATAGAAGCAGAAAAATACAAGGATCTCGAATATCAGATTCAAATCATAATGGGAATTATGATTTCACAGGTATATGGATAATTATAATCATAATTATAATTTGTTGATTCGTTGCCGTGGTTACAAACTGGATTCGGGTAGCAACTCGACAATTTACACGCTTAATTGGATCAACGTAGGCGGATTTTAACAAGCGAATATCACTTGTTTAACCGAGGATTTAAAAAGGCTGATTAACAAGGAGATTTACTTTAGATCCCGGAGCATCCACGTCGGTCAGCAGAGAAAAAGAAAACAGTTGTACAGAAACAAATATGGTCGAACAATAGTTATTTACATTCACACGTTATTCAAAAACAGTTTGATTTACGTTTTGTTTACCCGGATATAATCAATTTCGGGACAGTAATTATTTACGTTCGAGAATTTGTAAACACTCGACGTGAACTAGGGAATCATTATTAACACGGAACAGCTGAAAGGAGTCCAAGAGGATTCAACGAGAACTTCAACCCCAAAGACGATTCAGCGAGAACGTCAACTATAGAAGAGGATCAACCGAGGACAGCAGGACTTTGAATCGAGGGAATTGGTGCCGACTTTATCGAATTTACTGATTCGACATCTGCAACCAGGATTGCCGATCACCACTGCGAGTTGCCGCTATTCACCAGGAATATGAATATGAATGCCAGGTAGAATTTACTAAAATGACTACTCAATTAGGGAGTTAATTGTGCGAATTAGCAATTTAGGGAATTATTGTTATTAAATATTGATAGTGTTAGTTTGTTAATTAGTGATAGGACTTGCTTTCTATTGTCAAGCGTTCATTTTGTTTCATATTGAATTAGTGTAGTGTTTGTTTTGTTATCAATTATCTAAATATTTAATATTATAATAAATAATAATTAAAATTAATATTCTTTGCCTGCCATCAAATTTATTATGTTCTCACTTTTTGACCATGAGAAAAGAGAAAAACAAAATAATAAAATTCATAACAACAAAAGTAAGTAACAAGTTTATGATTCTTAATTATCAACCCAATAATAAATCTACGCAGTTAATAGACAGTATAACAACACATTTTAAACACCCGAACGTGGGGCATTGTCTATAACGTAGCATTTGGCACCCTCAACGTGGGGTAAATCATAATTATTGTCTTAAAATAATTAAACCCTAACAATAACATAGCAATATATATATATATATATATATATATATATATATATATATATATATATATATATTATGTATTTATAAATCCCGCCCTTTTTAACGACATAGCGCCATCTCATGGATTGTATCATCTCGTGTGTTCTTTTGAGATCATCTTGTTAAGAAAGCTATGGACCCAAAAATGATAGAGGGTGCGCAATCGCGACCAATGTTTTTTACAGGGAGTGGCCTATATGTTTCAAGTTTTATTACCAGGCCAAAAATGGCGACTTCTACTTGAAATAAAAAATCCAAAATAAGTACACACGTTTAGATATTGATGAAGCCCAATCTGATGATAAAAAAAATTAATTTTAACCATCCGGTAGTTTATACGTTATTTCACAAAGAATTCGTAATATTATTTATATAGTTTTTGTCAGAACATACTTTAATGCTATTCCAAACATTCCAGTGTAATTCAAGTCAAATGAATTTTGATATTGCAACAGTAAGATTTATTACTACATAGTAAAGTATGACGGCTGCTTCCAGTAATAGTTCCTATAATGGATTTTATGGGTTTTATGGTACCCAATCCCTCAGCCTGCTGAGTGGATACCCACGGGTGACTGGCGGAATCATAAAAAAGTCATAAAACGTTCCAACCGCACCGGCGCGGTCAATGCTTTGTAGGGCTCTTGACATACTAAATCATACCGAGGAAAGTTGGTCAGTAATGTAAAAAATGCTGTAATTTCAAATCTAATCATTTTCGTTAATTTTTGATTTCATAAATGGGTTCTATGAATAAAATAAAACAGTTTAGGGTAAAAATAACGATAGAGAATTTTGCCCGAAAAGAGGTTTTTCAATTTTATAACTGTCTATATAATTATATCGAAAAAGTCAAACTACCTTTCCGTAGATTAGTATTACACCTATATAAATCCAAATTTTCATATTTTTTGGGCAACTCCAAATGCCTAGAAAACCCATGGTAATAAAACTTGAATCACCCGGTATATATTTATATATATAATCTGTGATATTGCACACAAGTCAAATTAGCCATACATTCAATTATTATTTCTATAACAATTCGTAAAGTTGGCTTTGTACAACTCTGAGCAATAAATCAAGTGTCAATTTAACCGGAAAGGTTAAAGTAATGGTGTAGCAGCAAGGGTAGATAAATCTTCTTATTTATTTTAAATTTTCCGATATCCGGATGCGGGCCGAACTGTGCAGATGCATGTCAGTGGTCGAAAGAACAAACCGATTGATAGGCCTTAAAGCACGCTCTCGTAAAAATTAATTCACTCTTAAAATACAATTAGTTACACAATGCCACTTGAATAATTAAGAAAAAAAAAACCAAAACTTATGTAACAGGTGTTACTGCAATGAAATAAATTGAATTATCAAAATATACTCATTTCAGGTCATTTAGCTATGAGAAAATCAAGCAGTTCCTAGAATATAAGTCACTTGATTACTTGGATTTATGTTTTATCAAGGGATCGTATTGTGCATATTCAATAGACAATTCCTGTGTGAGGCGTTGTGAACACGGGAAGTCATGCAAGCAGCGTCACATTTGCGTCAGTGTCAAAACATATGAAAGCAAGGTTTTTTGATGTAAGTATAATAAAAATTAGATTTTTGGACAAAATTTGAGTGTCACCTTTTTCAATCATACGGATTTTCTCCTGTATTACTAATCTTGTAAGTGTTCAATTAAGTTACGTGGAAAAAGCTCAAATTGGAAATGCACATTTATGAGGTTTTTGTCCCATTGTGAATCCTCTTGTGCCTTTTCAAACTATCGTTTGTTATGAAACATGATGTGCATTCATCACATTTGTAAGGTTTTTCTCCTGTGTGGATCCTCTTGTGCCTTTTCAATTTACGATTGTCATTGAAGCTTAATGCGCATTCATCACATTTGTATGGTTTTTCTCCTGTATGGATCCTCTTGTGCTTTTTCAAATTACGATTGTCATTGAAGCTTAATGCGCATTCATCACATTTGTATGGTTTTTCTCCTGTGTGGGTCCTCTTGTGCATTTTCAAACTACAACTTACAGTGAAACTTGATGTGCATTTGTCACATTGGTAAGGTTTTTCTCCTGTGTGTATCCTCTTGTGCCTTATCAAATTACGATTGTAATTGAAGCTTAATGTGCATTCATCACATTTGTATGGTTTTTCTCCTGTGTGGATCCTCTTGTGCATTTTCAAACTACAACTTACAGTGAAACTTGATGTGCATTTGTCACATTGGTAAGGTTTTTCTCCTGTGTGTATCCTCTTGTGCCTTATCAAATTACGATTGTAATTGAAGCTTAATGTGCATTCATCACATTTGTATGGTTTTTCTCCTGTGTGGATCCTCTTGTGCCTTATCAAGCCAGAACTTACAGTGAAACTTGATGTGCATACATCACATTTATAAGGTTTTTCTCTTGTGTGGATCCTCTTGTGCCTTATCAAACCAGAACTTACAGTGAAACTTGATGTGCATACATCACATTTATAAGGTTTTTCTCTTGTGTGGATCCTCTTGTGTATTTTCAATTTATCACTTGCTATGAAACTTGATGTGCATTCGTCACAATTGTAAGGTTTTTCTAATGTGTGGATCCTCTTGTGCTTCATCAAACTACCTCTCTGAGTAAAACTTAATGTGCATTCATCACATTTGTAATGTTTTTTATTTGTGTGGATCCACTTGTGCTTTTTCAAACTACCACTTGCTGTGCATTCATCACTCTTGTAGGTATCTTCTTCTGTGCGGATGATGTGCCTGTACAAACAATATTGTAATCATCCCCCGAGTTATGTAACAATGGGTGTGTTTAGCGAACGCAACTGTTGAGTAGATGACTAACAGTGGTTCGCTAAATGAGTATGCCGACCATACGTTAACTGTCGGCTCCTGTTAAATTTACTAAGCGAAATTTTTGTACGCTGACAGTGAACAAGAGTATTATCTAACCTCAAATAACAAATTTGAAACACAGCTATAAGTTAAAAAAAATAGAAAAATTAGCAGAAATTATTAAAATTTTGCCAGAAGTCATTGAACTTTGGACAGGAATCATTGCACTTTTGACAGATACAGTTGACATTAACACATAAATTTGGCAGAAAGTTCATTGAAGTTCTGACAGGAATACTTGAATATTGCAGACTTTAACTTTCATTAACATTTTAAGTATTGACAGATACAGTTGACAATAACACATAAATTTGGCAGAAATTATTGAAGATTTGACAAGAATACTTGAATATTGCAGACTGTTCTTGAAATTTGGCAGAAATCATTGACATTTTTACAGAAATCATTAAAATTTTGTCAAAAGTCATTGAAATTTTGACAGGAACCACTGCAGTTTTGCCAATACAGTTGACATTAGCACATAATCTTTTAAAATTTGACAGTAATTAATATTATTATAACAACAATCGATCCTTTAGTAATTATTGAACTACAGAAACTTTTGCAGAAATAATTGAATATTGCAGACGATTCTTGAAAATTCGATCGAAATCATTGAAGTTTTGACAGGAATATTCTTAAAAATTAGGTTGAAATCATTGAAATTTTTATAGAAATCATTAAAACTTTCCCAGAAATCATTGAAATTTTGACCGGAATCATGGAAGTTTTAACAAATACACAAATACAATATTTTGACAATAACACATTATGTTTGAAAATTTGACAGTAATTGATATTATTATAACAATAATTAATCTTTTTAAAATAATGGAAATACAGAAACGTTAACAATAATTGAGTATTGCAGACGATTCTTGAAAATTTGGCAGAAGTAATTGAAGTTTTGACAGGAATACTTGAATATTGCAGACTATTCTTGAAAATTTGGCAGAAATTATTGAAATTTTGGCAGAAATCATTGATTTTTTCACAGATACAGTTTACATTAACACATAGTATTTGAAAATTTGACAGATTGATATTATTATAACAATAATCGATCCTTTTTATAATAATCGAACTACAGAAACTTTGACAGTAATAATTGAATATCCCAGACGATTTATGAAAATTTTGCAGAAATCATTGAAGGTTTGACAGGAATACTTGCATATTGCAGACTATTCTAAAAAATTTTGAAGTAATTATTAAAATTTTGCCATAAGTCATTGAAATTTTGACAGGAATCATTGCAGTTTTGATAGATAAAGTTGACAATAACACATAAATTTGGCAGAAATCATTGAAGTTTTGACAGAAATCAATAAAATGTTGTCTGAATTCATTGAAATTTTTACAGGAATCATTGCAGTTTTAACATATACAGTTGACATTAGCACAATTTTTTTTTTTTTTAACTCATGATCAATTATTATTTTTTATATAAAATAGCCGAAAAATATCCTTTTAATTCCATGACCCAATTATGAAATCGGCGTTTAAAACAAATTATTGGATTGTTAGTAAATCGCACATTTAATTTATTTTTCTATGATTTATGGACTTCCATAAAGTAGAAAAGTGAAGTAGTTCAGATATTTATGGCAAAAATGGTGCTTACAAATGCAGAAAGGTAGAATTTATTATGTAAACCCTCGCAGCTCAGCAAACCAATGCTTCCCAGGGCCGAAATAAAGATTTTAATATAGGCTTGTAAAAATTGGGCGCTCCGAGGATTAGTGGCAATAATTTGTAAAAAATAATTTACACAACTTCAATAAATCATTTTATAGATTCCTTGTGAAATATTAAAATGCATTTATTCGAGAAACTGAAGCATATTAGTTAATTTTAATTGCGCTATAAAATGTACCAATATGCAACAATATTATTAGACAAAAAATCGATACACAAAACTTCACAATCACTGAGAAAATGCGCAAAACCCGCTACAAGGTTATAAAAATTAGAAAAGTTAATCTGAGTGGAAAATATCAAAGTTCAATAATATACAATTTTAGATACAAAGTATGACAAATACATCTCTTTGGGAAGTAGTCATTTTTGCCCTGGACAATAACTTAAGGCCCGTATCTATAGTCCGTACTTGAACTTGAGTATGACTCAAGTCGTATATGTGGTTGCGTTTGGTGCATAAACGTATATAGAGAATACGCAACCAAATATACGACTTGAGTGAAACTCGTGCTCGAGTACGGACTATAGATACGGGCCTAAATCACCCGATGTAATGCGCAAGTGTGAGTACAGTTAAGTCACATGGTATGCAAAACGGTTTATTAAAAATAACTTCTTTGTTCAAAAAATCAAAAATTAGGAAGTTTACAAGCTTGTGGTATCTCATCGGGGGCACACTCTATATGAAGATTTACAATAAACATGTTTTCTAGGACACCATCCACCATTTTTTCTCCACATCTACGTACCCATTACATTCATTTCATGAGATACACGTCTTGATTAATATGTTTCTTACATTTCATGTTTATCCTTTAGGTGGACCTCATAACTTGCCAGGCCATCATACGTAGCACTACATATTTCACATGTGTACGGTGTGACTTCATTGATCTGCACTGTCTCTTCTTCTGTCTTCACTACGCAATAATTGTCCTGAAAATAAATGGTGCTAGAAACTGTATAATTCTCAATTACCCTTTCATCTACCTCTGAATCACGGTCTTCACCTGAGTTCCAATTAGATGTGCAATTCACATAACTTATTGGTTCTGAACCTGAAAAAATTAGATTTATGGATAATCGTAATATATTAATTTGTGTGGCTATTTGCGTTTTAAGAAATTTACGATGTAACACGTATTAAGCTACAAGGTGTACCTAAATGATTTTTCTTCTGTAATCACTTCAATTCAATTGTGCCGCCTTTCAAATTTGTATACCGTACTATTTGAGAACTGTCACTGTCAACCATACCTGTTAACTGTCAAACAACATAATAACAGTAGTTTGTTAAAATGTACACTGATCAGAAGAACACTTTTATTGTTGAGGCTTACTTTCGTAATGGACGATTTGAAAATGAAGAATGGATTTATTCAATTCCAGAGTGCGTTCGGGAATTTCAACAAAAGTTGCCTGACCACCAAGTTGAATGATCGGTTTTGTCAATACATATTTCACGTTTTAGGGAAACTGGTAGTATTCAGAAAGGGAAATCCTCAGGCAGACCCTCAGTATCAGGAGAGGTTAACGACTCGTAGTAAGCCCTCAAAAATCAATTCGTAAATTGGCTATGCAAGCTGGAATTTCCTCGAGCACCTGCCATAGAATTGTGAGAAACAGGTTGAATTTACACCCTTACAGGGTCTCAGTGGTGCAAGAATTCTTGACGGTGAATCCTCAACGCCTATTGAGTTATTGCCGATGGTTTATAAGAAATTTAAATAATGATCGATTGCTCGATTTAACATTTTTCAGTGATGAGGCTAGGTTCCACCTATATGTTAATTCACAAAACTATAGGTGCTGGTATGCTGAAAACTCTCATCTTTTTGTGGAAGCGCCACTACATCCTCAGAAGGTTGGAATTTGGTTGGCAGCGCCTCGTCGTAGAATAATTGGGCCTATATTCTTTCATGACACAACAAACGGTGAGATATCGGCAACAAATTGTCCAGTCTTTCATAGACCAATTACATGATGAAGAATTGCAGAACGGATATTTCCAACAAGATAGTGCAACTGCTCATATAGCCAGAGAAACGTTAGACTAACAGCAAGTTTTTTTTTATAATAGACTAATTAGTCAAGGACTATGGCCGCCACGCTCTCCAGATCTAACTCCACTGGACTACTCAATTTATGGATTTTTAAAAGATAGAGTTTTCCAAAGAAGACTGCATACGTTGGAAGAGTTAATGGCAGAAATCGTAAATGTTTGCCGATCCATAACTCATCAAATGCTAATCAACATTTTCAACCATAAAAGAAGACGAGTGCAAATGTGTTTACAAGCAAATGGTACACATATTCAACATCTGCTTTGGTTATATATTTTATTTATTAATTATGTTTTCTAAATCTTTACTTCTTTTTATGTTTCTGTTTACTAAATAATTTGCTTTGATTACTTTCATTAATTTATGTTTTATTGTCTACTAGTCCTCAATTTGCGATAGTTAAACATTTTGTAACATTGTCAGATTTAAAGCGGAGCAATTATTAGTTTTGCCGCAGCTCGTTTATTACATTAAGTCCTGCATGATTTTCAGTTTACAGGTTGTTTGTGCGGTGGAGTAATCTGCCCCACTTGGGGATGTTGCCTGTGAGGACTTCATTTTCATGCATATCTGGTTATTTTTATGTACACACAATTTAAGAATGCCGTTGATTTTAAAAGTAAGGTTATGTAAATAATGTACATTTAAACTCGTGGGCCCTGAAGTAATTCTTCATTGTAGGCTTTCATGTGCTTGGAAGCCACAAATATTGCTGAAACTAATAATAATTTGGTATTTGAGTAGTCAAATATCAACTGACACAATAGAAATTTGAATTGCATGAAGATAGCATTTAATGCCATCTTCGTGAGTAATGAGTGAAATGTCTCGTGCGTCTTTAAATTATTCTTCATTGTTGTCTTTTCATGTGCTTGGAAGCCACAAATATTGCTGAAACTGATAATAATTTCGTATTTGAGCAGTCAAATATGAAATTCCACAATAGAAATTAGAATAGCATGAAGATAACTTTTATTGCCATATTCATTTCTAATGAGTGTAAATGAAGTTGCCTATGTCAAAAATAGAACTATTTTCACTAGAGCGGCACAAAATTATTTTACATGGTTATGTAATTACAAGCATTTAGGTACACAGGTGATGTGTAAATTACAAGCATTTAGATACACCTTGTAGGTAAACACAGGCACAGGCTAGGACATGAGGAACAAATAAAAAAGGTGAGCCTAACACACAAGGCGGTCGTCAATGAGGCTTGAAGTTAATTCACAACTGTACTTTTGAAGTTATTCACAACTGACCGTACATTGTACGGTCCAAGGCAAAACATGCTATTTATCACTCTTAGCATTGTAAGGGATCGGGGAATCTTCATTTTGTATGAAGTAATTGAATATAAAACCACGAAAAATTACGTCTCTGGCATAATTTTAACACAGTTACCGATTCATGTAAAAAGATTTCACACAAGTGCAGGTCAGGTGCCATATTATGGGAACACAACAATATAAAGAATCACAGATGCAGGATGGTCGGTTAGAATGTTATGTAACCTAAGAGTTATATACCCGATATGGACAATTTGTTATTTTTAGATTATTAATGTTGATATTTGGGCGAGGCGTGCTTTGAGGCCCATAGGGGAAATAATATCCAGGGGAATCCCAGTTGGGGATTACATAAGCAAAAAGGAGGAAGAGTATAAATAAGAATTGTACGTTCGAAAATGACACGCTAAGTGTCGAAACTATAGTCACGATTTAATAAACTCAAGTAATATAAACAAAGTAATCTGCGTTTAATTTTACCTAAATAAGAATGATTTGAGTGCGGAAGAGTTAGTTGATCTCAATTTTCAAATCCCTGTATGTGTATTCGACGACACTATTATAGGTATAACGAGTATTAAATACTGTATACAGGCAGCCGTTACTTTGTGGAACATCGTAAATGACATCAATAAAACAACATTACTGTGATATTTCCACTCGCACATTTATTTTAGAAAAAAAAGTAAGCTATTTGTAGCTACAACTAAGATCTAGTCATTATCAAGGTACGACCAAGTCTAAGACTAAGCTCCATAGGTTCTCAAAGACTTTAGATTTCATCGGTACGTCGCATGTATTCAAAGGTTGGGAACAAATGCAATAAATTCACTCTAACCGTGTAATATTTCGGCACTATGCTCACTGTTGTAAGACAAATACCACATTCACAACACAAATCGATAAACAGATGTGAGACTCATGTTAAACGGGGATGTCCGTTACGTATTTAGAATATTCTGTTCCGCTTTAGCCACACCACCTTTAGCCCACACCGAAAGGTAAAGGGCCTATTAATAATATATATATATATATATATATACAGGGTGAGTCGAGAGGAACGGACCAAACTTCAGGAGTGTATTGTACACGTGAAAATAATTTAAAAAAAATCATATGTTGTTATCTGATCTTCATTTGTTTTCAAGTTATAGTTTCAAATCTTGAATATGCAAAGTGGTGTTCGTTTACGGTTCTTGTAATGGGAGTGCTACAGCTGCTGTTGAAAGATATCGTCAACGGTTTCCACATTAGAAAACTCTGGATAAAAATGTATTTATCCGACTTTTCAACAAACTGTTCGAAACTATCACTTGAAAACAAATGAAAATCGGATAACATCATTTTAGTTTCTTTAAATCATTTTTACGTGTACAATACACTCCTGGAGTTTGGTCCGTTCCTCCCGACTCACCCTGCATATATCTGTTCCGCTTTGTGACACTTTTACCGTGTGTTACGGTAACGGTTATGTGAGAATATTCATACAAACTCTAGGGTACGTTATTTGTTGTGCCCAACAGCAGATGAAACTTATACCGTAGATATGTATCTTGGGACGCACACAAGAGTACCTGTAGAGTATTATTAAGTGAGGACGCCGAAATATTTGTACTCGCATAAAAAGCAACTAGTTAGGTCTTACGTGCAATCACAATCAATGGTCTCCTTGCACCACCATGATACTTAGTGCCCGGTTATAATGCAATTTAATTTCACTTCAATAACATACCGTGTGCTGCATCAAATGCGTTTGGTGAATCCTTGTTTTCCTCGTCGGATGTGCAGGTTTCGATTTTGATCTTTACTTCTTCCTTCTCAGAGCTGATCATATGATCTTTAGAATAAGTAGAGCTCATTTCTCTCCTTGCCGATTCCTGTGGGGTGGATGAATCAAAGGATGAATTTTGTAGTTTTATTTTGGTCAGTATTGTAAACTGTGAGCACAGACAACTTATATCTGTGATAACTTATATATCAACTGTGAGGAAGTGGAGAATAGTGTGAAGTTGGCGACGAACACAGGCAACCTATATTAAGTTTAATTACCAGATTTCGCAGTGACCCCAACAAGCAAAATTATAATGTTCCTGTTATTGATTCAAAAGCCGACACACGTTACAGATTGTTATAAATTATTTAGGCCTGTATCTATAGTCCGTACTTGAACTTGAGTTCGACTCAAGTCGTATTTTTGCGTATATTTGGTTGCATTTGGTGCATACATGTTTATAGAGAATTCGCAACCAAATTTACGACTTGACTCGAACTAATGCTGAAGTACGGACTATGGATACGGGCCTTAATTATTTATGCATCTTCGGCTACATTCACAACCACTTAATTAGTATGTAATCCAAATCACCATACTAGATTTATGATCTAGAAGTACTAATTCGAAATTTGGTAGAGTGATTATTCCTAAAACCTGAAGTGGCGAGCGATTGTTTGATGAGCAAACTGCATAAATCAAATTTTACTAACAAAACTCTTCAAAATAGACAAGCTGTTTTGATATGGGGTTTAGTATAAGAAAAACTATCCAACAAAGTGATGAATGAATAAGACAAATTTATATTTCTTAAAAAATTGTCAGTCGTGAAGAGGGAAACAAATGTAACGTGTTTCGATATTCAGCGCTAGTTCTAGCACTATCAAATTTGATAATAGAAAAAATTATAGCGGTTTTACACGGTCAAAGAAATTTATGAAGTTGTTCGTATTACACGGTCAAATTTTTGCCAACTGTAAACATGGAACTCCTGCACTGTCAATGTGTTGCCAACTCTCAGTGCTACTTTCATCTCATCTTGCCTCTTTTTGTGTGTTAAAATGAAAGTAGGAAAAGTAAAAAAAAACATTGTGCTGCCTTGTATGTGTTAGCATATGTATTACACCATAATTTCACCATGTTAGATACACTATGTGCACATTTCACTTTCCAATAGGTTGGAATTAATTTAAAAACCGAAATGTAACTAGAATTCCTCAAAAAACGAAAAAACTTAGAGGGTTCAATTGTAACAATTATTCATGAATTTATTGTCGTCAATTTATTCACTACAATTTTGTGTATTACACGCAACAATAACTTCAAGGTTACAAAATTCATAAGGACGTTGTATTGACTATGTTCAGTGTATGCTGGAGGTTTGATATGTAGACAACCAAATACGCATGTTGGTATAACTGGAAATATAAAAAGAATATCCCCTAGATTTCCAGTGGCGTAGCAAACAAACAAAGCAACAACAAAATGAATGAAATATTTAATCATAATTACATATTTTTAAACGTTACAACAAATGTTGAAAATGGCTGCCTTCGTTTTCAAGGCAGATTCTACGTTTTTTATTTTCAAAAACATATTGGAGCTGCTCTGGAGTTATGTTTCTTACCTCTTCTTCAATTGCTTCTTGGAGTTGGTTTAGGTTGTGCATCCTATTTTTAAAAACATTATTTTCAAATGTCCGAAAAGATAAAAATCACACGGCGTGAGGTCTGGTGAACGTGGTGGCCATAATCCTGAGCTTATCAATCGATCATCGTTAAATTCCCTTAAATAATTAATTGTAGCAAACGCAGTATGAGCAGTGGCTCCGTCTTGCTGAAAATAACCCATTATTTGTTCATCATCATGCACCTGATTAAGAAATGCATCCAGGATGATTGTTCGGTAACGCTCCGCATTGATTGTTTCATTGAAAAATATTGGGCCAATTATCCGACGTCTCGAAATTGCTACCCAAACAACAATTTTAAGTGGATGTAAATCTGTTTCGATGAACGTATGAGGATTTTCTGTAGCCCATGTACGATAATTTTGGCTGTTCACATATCCTGATAAGTGAAACTACGCCTCATCAGTGAAAAAGGTCCTGTCCAACATATCGTTATCATTTAAATACTGATTAAACCAATTGCAATAATCAATTCTTTTTTGAAAATCAAGCTGGTGAAGTTGTTGAACTACCGATACCTTATACGGGTGCAAATGGAGAATTTTCTTAGCGACTTTTCGGCAACTCCCATACGATACTCCTGTAAGCGGATTTAAACATTAACATTTGTATGCCATAAAGACCACATAAATGATAAAAAATAACTTTTTTGCACCCTAAAATTAAGAACCAACCTGTTTGTGCTGAAAGTTTTCTTATAGATTTTGTTGGACTTTGTTCAAGCCGTTGTTGGACATCGGCAACAATCTCTTCTGTTAAGGTAGACAGTCTTCCAGTTGACTTGCCCTTACAAATACAATTCTTTCCTTCAAAGCGCTGAATAATACGGGTTTTATGCTGGATAAATATTTTGTAAGTAATGTTGACATCGGGGAAGGCTTCGTTAAATTGATTCATACACGATTGTAATGAATATGTCCATGTGGCGTCTTCATTTAGTGTTCCACTTCGATAATGAGCCTGCAGGATGAAGGCATCATGTTGTGGTGTAAAAACCATTGCAACAGGAAAGCGATTTCACTTAAACTCTGTAAACTTAGAATAAAACTTAACTTTTATAATTTTATAACCTTAAAACCTGAAAATCACTTACCAGAAATCAAAGATTTACTCAGAGTAGTCCTGATAAGAACTGATGTTTATGAAGCAGAAGACAAAATAACTATATGCGAAGAATTGGCACAATGGTAATAAATAATATTACGACGCGCGGCACTGGGCTGTCAAATCTTTTGACTTTACAGTAAATTTAATTGCTAATAAACTTGGAGCGAAGAAATTCCCCAGTTTTTTCGCCGGGAAATTTAACTTGACTTCAATCAATGTTGCTCACTCTTATTATATCACTCGTATTAGTTAGCTAGCTAATTAAGTAATCGTAATAGATACAATTCGGTGCACAAAATCACAACGCCAGAGGTAAATTATATACCGGGTGTCTGCAAATGACCGTACGCCAAATATGTTCGTATCTAGGATTTTATTTTTCTTCAGTTGGCACAATTCAGTGGCGTACGCGATAATTTCAATTTGTTTGAATAACTAACCAACAAATATTGGGATTCAAATAGTTTTATTCTATAGCAAATATGGAAAGAGGGAAGACTTAGAAAGGGGTAGCAAAGCACACCAGGGCTTGATTCCCAGGTGTGAAGTCAACTAACAGCTAGAATTTTTCAACAAGTACGAATTTTGAGGGTTTACGCTGCAAACATCCCTAACATTGACCAAATACTTTAAAATGGCCCAAGTTATTGGTTACTTAAGGGTCGATTACATTGAGCTAGTTACTTAACTTATTTTGACTTTACAGTAAATTTAATTAATAATAAACTTGGAGCGAAGAAATTTCCCAGTTTTTTGGGCGGGAAATTTAACTTGACTTCAGACATTGTTGCTCACTCTGTATGTACCCTATAACTCACTGGTTAGTTATAAATCATTCATAACTCACGCTCACTGAAATCTTGAAATTCATAAATAAACACAAACATTTCAGGTATTAAATGATTTTTAATAATTATTACGTATATAACAACAGTAGATTATAATAAAAAAATGTCCTACTCCTTAGTAACATTCACATGTAACGGTAATTGTATGTAACAATGTAGGTAATTGTTTATTAAATCTCATAGTAATTGGTATTAAAAAATAAGTGTATTTTTTTATTTCAATACATAACAAGTTGTATGGTATTATTATTCTGTACTTACTGGTAGAATTTTTTAAATTTTATTTTATTATTTATTTATTTTATTCTGCCTGACTAGTTTCAGTTTTTTAGTAAACCATATATTTCTGCAAAGAATACAATAGTTATGTTAAATATAAATTAGCGCCAAGTTTGTTATTAAAATGTTTAAATATAAATTATAATAATATTTGTTATGTGTTTATTGTTGTAGTATGTATAAATTATTTAGTATTTGTGTAATTTGTTAGTGTTAATTTAAATTAAAATGTGTGATACTATCTTTTTTGGGGGTATTAATTTTGGTAATAGAAAGTGAAATCAATTCTTAAATAAGTGTTTTAGTTATTTTATATGTATACATTGAGAGTTATTTACTTACGTATTTTGCTGTGTATATATCTTGATTTTATTTCATCATAAATATTTGGAATTTGATTTGAACTTTGAAGGATGTCTGTTTGAAGTTAATTGTTTCATATGTTAAAGGGATTATTTAAAAATTTAATAAGAGGTTTAAATGTTAATTGAGATTGCTCATTAAGGCACTGTATGTTGTGTTCTGTGTTGACAGTTTTATATATTTCAAAAGCTTCTAATAAAATTTGTTTTAAGCCTTTATCTGTATTGTGTAATAGTTTAGTATTTTTGATTGTCGAAAGTGTGATTGTAAAAATGTGGGTGTCGTCCAAAATTTGAAATGTTTATGTCTCTTAAATGTTTCCCCTAGTTTAGTTCCCCTTCAAATTGACAAGTTTGATGTCAGATTGCGAGATTTTATATTGTTTTAATAAAAATCGTGATAATATGTTCATTTGCGTAGATTTCAATCGAATTATATTTCTTGTGGCTAATGCTATCAGCAGGAAGTACCGATTAGATAGATTGAATCACAAATATAGAATTACGGAAAAAAAAAATTATAATGTATAGTAATTGCGAGTCGTTTGGTACTGAAGTTCTTACTCCACATGTTCACCAAAAATGTTTTTGAAAATACATATTTTTATAAGTGTTAAACTAATGCTACTTCAGTTGGTTACTGTATTTTGTAAAAATGGCGAAAAAGGTGGACTGATACTGACAGCTCAAAAGAGGAACGAAAACAATGTGCAACTAACATGCATAACAACGGATGTTGGAAGGGCATTAACTTGGGACACGGAAATTACTTCACAACCCGCAATGCCAGGTTTGATATAAGAAACGCAATGCAGAAGTAATATACACTTGTTTGCAATAAAATGACGTTCACTCAAACATATGTGAAAAAAACAAATGCATATCTTGCATAAGTTAAAAATGACAACTATTTACTCATTTTACCGAATTTCTGTTCACTTTAACGTTCACTTTAAAAATAAGTGATCTATGGGTTTTTTTACATTTTATTTGATCTATGTGTTTTAGTAAACTACATATTTTTTTTGAATATTCCTTATAAAATTTTGAAATATTTTCTGTTATTATTATTTCAAAATAGTTTGCTAGAATCAAGATTTGCGCTTCTAAATATTCCTCATATATTTTTTAAAAGTGGTTTCCAATTACTACCTGTTTTCAATTTTTTGATAGAAATTTCAAAAGAATGCTTGCAGTTTTAGGAAATAGTTTCTGGTAAACGTGATTGGAGTTTCAACTATATTTTATAGTATTTTCGAACATTTTTTGTAATTTTCAAAGTAAGCTAGATTAAGATTTTTGTTTATATCTTATAGAATTTTCAAAGATTTTCTGTGATTTTTCATTAAAAATGCATTTCAAACGACAAGATCGAGTTTTTAACTATTTCTTCCAGAATTATTAACGATTTTGTTTTGTTGTTGCTTAATAACAATGATATTCAGTAAACTTGCTTCCGCTTTTAAATATTTCTTATAGAACTTTCAGAAAATACGTGTTGTTTATAAATAAATATAGTTTCTGGCAATCTTAGGAGGATTTTACATGTTTTTGATACAGAATTTTCAAAGATCTTGTGTCATTTTTGAATGCAAATTTGTTTTAGTGAACTACATTAAGTTTTTGAATACTCGTTATCAAATTTTGAAAGATTTTCAGTAATTATTAATTCAAAATAGTTTGCTAGAATCAAAATTTGAGCTTCTAAATAATCCTCATTATTTTTTAAAATCCTATCAAAAGTGGTTTCCAATCACTATCAGTTTTCAATTATTTGATAGAAATTTCAAAAGAATGCTTGCAGTTTTAGGAAATAGTTTCTGATAAACGTGATTGGAGTTTCATAAATAGAAATTTCAAAAGAATGCTTGCAGTTTTAGAAAATAGTTTCAGGTGAACGTGATTGGAGTTTCAACTATATTTTATAGTATTTTCGAACATTTTTTGCAATTTTCAAAGTAAGCTAGATTAAGATTTTTGTATATATCTTATAGAATTTTCAAAGATTTTCTGTAACTTTTCATTAAAAATGCATTTCAAACGACAAGATCTAGTTTTTAACCATTTCTTTCAGAACTATTAACGATTTTGTTTTGTTATTGCTTAATAACAATGCTATTCAGTAAACTTGCTTCCAGCTTTTAAATATTTCTTATAGAACTTTCAGAAAATACGTGTTGTTTATAAATAAATATAGTTTCTGGCAATCTTAGGAGGATTTTACATGTTTTTGATACAGAATTTTCAAAGATCTTGTGTAATTTTTGAATGCAAATTTGTTTTAGTGAACTACATTAAGATTTTGAATACTCGTTAACAAATTTTGAAAGATTTTCTGTAATTATTAATTCAAAATAGTTTGCTAGAATCAAAATTTGAGCTTCTAAATAATCCTCATATATTTTTTAAAATCCTATCAAAAGTGGTTTCCAATCACTATCAGTTTTCAATTATTTGATAGAAATTTCAAAAGAATGCTTGCAGTTTTAGGAAATAGTTTCTGGTATACGTGATTGGAGGTTCAACTATATTTTATAGTATTTTCGAACATTTTTTGCAATTTTCAAAGTAAGCTAGATTTAGATTTTTGTATATATCTTATAGAATTTTCAAAGATTTTCTGTAAATTTTGATTAAAAATGCATGTCAAACGACAAGATCGAGTTTTTAACTATTTCTTCCAGAATTATTAACGATTTTGTTTTGTTGTTGCTTAATAACAATGCTATTCAGTAAACTTGCTTCCAGCTTTTAAATATTTCTTATAGAACTTTCAGAAAATACGTGTTGTTTATAAATAAATATAGTTTCTGGCAATCTTAGGAGGATTTTACATGTTTTTGTTACAGAATCTTGTGTAATTTTTGAATGCAAATTTGTTTTAGTGAACTACATTAAGTTTTTGAATACTCGTTATAAAATTTTGAAAGATTTTCTGTAATTATTAATTCAAAATAGTTTGCTAGAATCAAGATTTAAGTTTCTAAATATTCCTCATATATTTTTAAAGTCTTATTAAAAGTGGTTTCCAATTACTACCAGTTTTCAATTTTTTGATAGAAATTACAAAACAATGTGTAGTAGTTTTAGGAAATAGTTTCTTTTAAAAGTGATTGGAGTTTTGAACTATATTTTATAGTATTTTCAAACATTTTCTATGTAATTTTTGTAGTTTTCTATTGAAAATTCTTTAAAAATTAGCTGGATTAATGTATTTGTATGAATCTTATAGAATGTTCAAAGATAATCTGTAATTTTTCAATAAAAATGCATTTTAAAAGCAAAATCGAGTTTTTAACAATTTTTTCCAGAACTCTTAAAGACTTTGTTTTGTAGTTGCTCAATTAAAATGATTTTCAGTAAACTTGTTTCCAGTTTTTAAATATTCCTTATGGAATTTAAAAAAAAAATACTGGTAGTGTATAAATAAATATAGATACTATTTTTTTTTTAGAATTTGCATACGTACTTTTTCTAGTATTTTACTGCAAATTCTGTTTAGTGAATTACATTCGAGTAAATTTCTTATAAAAGTTTCAAATATTTCTGTAATGATTTAATAATAATTGTTTGCAATAAAAAAGATTCGTGGTCTTAAATATAGATGATTTTTTAATTTTTGTTATCATTTTAGAAACCCCATGAACTTTTAATGGTCTATGAGCTTGAGACACCCTGTATATTTCAATTTATAAATTATTTGTACTAAATTTCATACTAAATGATGCCCAACTAAAAATGTAGATATATTTTTATGAAACACATGTTTCAAGGTTTGAGGCATTAATAGGTATATTAATTTAATGAGATAATTTTTTCAGAAATAAATACCTTGTACACAGAAGAATTAGTAGATTTTCACTTCAGAGAAAATTCATTGAAAAACAGGTTTGGCCCGATTTTGGATAGCAGATGGGAAAGTAAGTGTATTATTAAGTATATTACATAACGAGAGATGTAAGAAGCATATTACGCACGAAGAGAAATTTCTCGAGTGCGTAAATGCCTTACAACTCAAGTAATGTACGCTCTTTTATATATATATATATATATATATATATATATATATAATATATTATGCAACACTAGTGACTTTTATTACATAACAGTGTTACATTATAACTGATTTACCAGCCATGAAGTCCGTGTATAATTGACAACTTACTAATGTGGGAGTAGAAAAAGATTATTATTAAATCTGATATGTATTCACTTATTTTTAGAACTGCCCAGTGTAATTTCAAGAGTACCTGAGTTTTCGACCCTCTTGCCCTTTATATATCTCAAACAGATAAATCTAATTAACACGTTTGAGTTGCCAATTTCCGTAAAGTTAGAATTGGAAGGACACAT
Source organism: Othius punctulatus (assembly GCA_951805005.1). NCBI lineage: Eukaryota > Metazoa > Arthropoda > Insecta > Coleoptera > Staphylinidae > Othius > Othius punctulatus. The sequence goes on from OX638146.1 coordinate 37,511,740, forward strand.
TTACATCTGCCATGATTATAAAGCACCACCTAATGCCAATTGCTACTGGATAATGTTAGGTGCATGGAATGGCACTAAGAGCGCTATAAGAAAATGCAAAGCGGGAGAAATTTCGCGATATAATGAAGGTCCTTCTGGTAACTGTGAGACAAACCTTGTTGAGGTAATTTCAAATTGGTTTACTATTCTCTGAAATAATCAATATTCAGTATCATTTGTTTTATATTTATGAAGTGAGAAGGAAGCATAGGTTACTACTTGCTCAAGAGTAGTATATCGCATAACGAATTAAGTTTGTCTTTTGAGACTGAGGAGTTTGTTTGCAAACATACTTTCAAGTGCTTCAGCAAATTTGTTTGCTGTACTCTCAAATTATCAATATTCAGTATAATTTAGTTTACATTTACGAAGTGAGAAGGAAGCGTAGGTTACTACTTGCTCAAGAGTATTATATTGCACAACGACTTCAATTTGTCTTTTTAGAGGAGTTTGTTTGCTAACAGACTCTGGGGTTCTACAGCAAAGCAGAATGCTTTTTAATATTATGTTTGTTATTAATTAGGTTGAAATAAATCCATTAAGTAAGAACAACTGGACACACTTTAGTATTGTCTTCGATGGTTTCACAAGAACGGTTAGCGTAACATTTGTTGGTGAATTTGCACCATTCTTGAAGTATCATGATATTGACTATGCTATAGATGTACCTTTTACCAGCCTGTGGGTAAACTCACGGCAAGAGCGTCAAGGATACTGGAAGCTTCATTCTTGTAAGCTGCAAGTTTTTCTGAAATTTAAGGAATAATTTTTTTTTTTCAGATGATTATCTTATATATAGAGATTGGATAGCTAGGCAGTTGGTGGACATCGCATATGTCACTGAGTTTTGGTGCATATCAATGTATGTGGCTATGTGCGATTCATGTAACCTAGTGCTTTTGCTGCTAGATTACTTTAAAAAGACTGTTGTTTATAAGAAGACGTATACTACCTTCGAGGTATTATAGTAATTATAACTTATAAAGGATGATTCATTGGGAAATGCGCATTATTTTTTTTTAAATGTAGCGCAATGAACAAATGTTATAATCATTTTTTTTACACATACAGGGTGCTTAAAAGTTAGTCATTGATAATAATATTTTGTCCCAAATACGGACCTGTCCTCTCGTTTTCATTAAGGTTAGGATCCAGAATTTAAGAGAATGTGAAATTGTTGATGATTTTATTGATTAAAGCAGGAAAATGATTATTTGGGAAAGGAAATTTATTTATTTTTAATTTTGTGCCACCTTATTATCGTAACATCTAGATTTAGCTCTAGTTAATAAGTAACAAAGTTGTATGCGGAAGTACCATATACATTAAGTGTTGCTTAATTTTTTCTGCTCTTTCCAAATATGCAAACAAAATTTTAAAATATTGATATACTGGGTGTTGTTTCGAGTCGAAACCTACTTATTATTTTTTTTAAGGCCGGATCTAGAATAAGATTTATATTTATTATGTTAATCGACACTACAGTCGACAAAGAACATACGTATCAAATATTTAAAAAAATTATATTGTGGTTCGTAAGTTATGATTAATTTAAAAAATGGGCAATATTAATGAATCACCCTGTATATTGGTTATAAAGAACGATAGACCCATAAAATATAGTTTATTTAGAATCATTTCGGTGTGCCGCATCTACCATTACTGTATGCGCATATCCCAATGAATCACCCTGTATTTATTGATCATACCGGGTGGTGCATCGGACAATGCACCATAGGGATTTACATGTAAAATTTTATATCTTTAATATTGTCTTCCCAAATAATTTTAGTGAAAATCTATAATTCTCTTTTGTAGAGCAAACAATACTGCGTTAATTTATGCTATTACATTTTATTTTTCATTACCCATAACCTAAAAAATGGACGAAATGGAAGTTACAGTTTAACAAAAGTTTAAAAAAATCATAGGTGAATTGAAAATAAAAAGCAAAGCAAATGCTTTTTATATGTGTCATTGGTGTTTTATAACCTTACATTTTATAGTCAGCAAATTATAGCTTATTTAGATACAGATTTTAAAAACACAGAATAAGTATTACTTACATAACAAACTTGTACAACGTAACAACGTAACTATAAAATTTAAGGTTATAAAACATTACTGATACATGTAAAACGCAATTTATTTGAGTTTTGATTACCAGGCAGCTATGCTTTTTTAAGAGTGTTATTTCGTCGAGTTTTTAGGTTATAGATAATGGAAAATCAAAAGCAATAGTATAAATTAAGGCAGTATTTTTTGCTCTACAATCAAGTTTATTATAGTTTTTCTCTAAGATAATTACGCAAGACAATAGTTAAAGATTTAAATTTTTACATGTAAATCCCTTTGGTGCGCTTCCCGACGCACCACCCTGTAAAAATTTATGCTTTAAGAAATCGATGTGGAAGAAAATAAAATTTACATATTATGTGAACAAATCGGATATCAATTTCTTCATTTTACAATTTCAAATTATTGAGACAAACAGTTCCAACAGATTTCATATATATCCTTTTGTGGCAATTAATAATATAGTAATGTCCACAAACTGCTTCGATAAAGGTAATACTAAAATCAGAACATAATAATTGGTATCTACATATTATTATTTGATGCACGCTTAGAAAAAACTTTTTTTCAGAAACCAAATATTCTTCAATAATGATTAAACCTACTGACATAAATAATACATTTTGCAATTTTTTGATAGGAGATCAAAATAAATTGCGGATACGTCATGATTTGATTAAGCTGCCAGGTAAGATAAGATTTGATATATATGTGTGTCAAAAAAGTCTGGAAATTCGATATTTCGGAAATTAAAAGTATTTTCGAAATATCCTTGGTGTCCAAGGATTTTTCTAAAATACTTTAAAAAAACTAAAATCAACGTGTCGTTGATATTAGTTTTCAAAACTGCACGTTGTGTTATAAATCTAAAATTTCAATTGAATTTAAAACTATTTTTCTCATTTTTTTTTTTCAAATGTAACCTTATTTTGTACGGTGACTAGACTAATTCGGCAAATTTACAGAATTTTAATAATTGAAATTTTCAAATCAAACATATGAACATTTTATACCGTTGAATGTGTGGCTCATGGCCATTGAAAGTTTATGGTGTTCCCGATAAGATAAAAATTTGAAAAAAATTCATCCATACATGGCTAATTCCGTTCTACTCTGGTGAAACACTTTCAGCCTTCTATCACTTCCGGTTCTACCGGAAGCAGCCATCAACTTTTATTTTTTAAATGGAACACCCTATATATTATTTTGTTTCAGGCTTTCGCGTTTAATTTCAAACAACTTTTGTAAAGGCGCGCGTTTCCCGTGGAAGATAGAAAAAAATGTTTCGTACAAAAAGTTATTGGTTTAAAAATATCTATGCCGTAAAATTATTTTCAAATATACAGGGTATCCCAATTTTGCGAAATAACAAAAACAAACTTTTTTTTTTAAATGGAACACCGTGTATTTATTTAAGGTTTCTGATGACATTTTTCAACCTCTACATTGTCGCCTATTTAGTTTTGGATTATGTTACAGTGTTGCCAATTTACATTTTTTTTCTCCTAATATCATGCATAAGCAAACTCAACTTTAAAAAATCGTAACGAGCTTGTTTTTTGAAGGTAAGGATAAGTTTTAGCAATATTCTCAGTGTGGTTATTAAGCAGCATGTTGGTGATGAGCAATTTGAATTTAGTAATACAGGGTGTTCAGAAAAAAAAAGGTCAAACTTTATAAATTTTAAAGCGGTATAACCCATTTTTTTAATGGAATGCCCCCTATTTTATCATTATTCGATATATCTTTTTCTTCTCTTCAATTTGACGGTGCATATCTTATGTCTGTACCCCATAGTTGTTGAGATATTCAATATTTTTCGCAAAAGTCACCATTTAAATACATTTCTATGCACTGAAATAGGTCATGCTGAGACAAAACAACTGTCAAAATGTAAGTAAGAATCAATGTGAGATGAACGAAAATTGTAAAATAGTAGATAGTACTTCTGCAATACGATTAATTATTTTATTCCAAAACCATGAGAGATAACAAAATTATTAATACAAAAGAGAAACAATCCTACAGCAATGTTCAAAATGTTTTTGTTCATCCCACATGGATTCTTACTTACATTTTGGCAGTTGTTTTGTCTCAGCATGACCTACTTCAGTGCATAGAAATGTAATTAAATGGTTACTTTTGTGAAAAATATTGAATATCTCAACAACTATAGGGTTCAGACATAAGATATGCACCATCAAATTAAAGAGAAGAAAAAGACCTATCGAATAATGACATAAAATATGGGGCATTAAATTTAAAAAAAAATGGGTTGTACCGCTTTGAAATTTGCAAAGTTTGGCACTTTTTTCTGGACACCCTGTATTACTAAATTCAAATTTCTCATTACAAAAAGGTTGCTTATTAATTACACTGCGGTTATTGCTAAAACTTATCCTTACCTTCAAAAAATGAGGTCGTTACGACTTTTTAAAGTTGAGCTTGCTTATGCATGATATTTTGAAAAAAAAATGTAAGTTGGTAACACAGTAACATATTCCAAAACTAAATAGACAACATTGTAGAGGTTAAAAGATGTCATCAGAAAACTTGAATAAATACAGGGTGTTCTATTTAAAACAATGTTTGATTTTGTTATTCCGCAAAATTGGGACACCCTGTATGTATGAAAATAATTTAGCAGCATAAATATTTTTAAACTAATAACTTTTTGTACGATACATTATTTCTAACTCTCACGGCAAAGGCGCTAGGAAAGCCCGACGCACTGTTGCAGGACCCTGTATGTGAAAATTTTGACAATTTGTCATTCAAAAACAAAAGTGGTTGTCTACTTCCGGTGGAACTGGAATTAATTTTTTTATTTAATCGGTAACCCCTTTAACTTTTAATGGTTCATTAGCGTGGGACACCCTGTATTATACAGGGTCCGTCATTTCTCCTCCCGTCTTCTATAGCTCAGTTACTAATTGAGTTAGGATTTTGATATTTTGCAGGCTTTACTTGCATTCAGGGGCGTATTTCAGGAAAATATTTTTGATTATACAGGGTGTCCCAAAAAAGTGTGACGTCATCATGATGTATATTTTTAGATTGCATGGTATATTTTTTGTTGCTTATTTGGGTGCCCTTTATAGAGGTCTACATACCCATAAAATTTTAGTAAAATCGGTTCAGTGATATTAATACAAAAAAATAAAAACTGAAAAAATCAGTTTTGCACCATTGGCTAAGAAAATTAATAAGGGATAAAAATAGTGCCTCGTTATAAAACCATACAAGATACTCATTGAATAAGGTCTGACAGTTGCTTTAACCAAGTTTTATTGATATGCATTATACAGAGTGTCCAAAATTTAGTGTCAAACTTTTCAAACTTTAAAGCACTTTATTGTTCTTATTTTAAATTGGAACCCCTGTATATTTTTATGTAATTCCATGCGGAATTAAAAGACAAACATTTTTCCTAATTACAACCCTATCTCAATTTCTAAAACATTCAAAGATATTTGCAGAATACTCGTTTTATCAACAATTCCAATGTCCATATTAATTAATCAAAATCGAAGGTGGGTTTGAAAAACAATTTATTGACATTAAAGTTTAACAAAGTGACGAGAGCCATTGTTGACTGTAGTAATATAAAACTTTAAAACTTTTTTAGCTAAGGTCTTTATACCCAAGATACCAAAATTACTGTTTGTCATGGAAAATATGATTTTCATAATACGACAAATATTATGACCTATATTGACAAATGTGGATATGACTTTCATATTCGCATTTCAAAATATTAAATTCAACCTGTTACGAAGAGTGGCAATGTCATTTCATACTCGTCTTCGTTTGTGCCTTCAAGAGGGCGGAAGACATATAGAACATAAGTTCTAGCAATTAATTCATTTTAGAAATGCACAGTTATGTTTTTATGAAATTTTATTACTAAAACTATTTTTGATACAAAACTTAATACTTTTACGATGTGTAATAGGTTTAGACGAAAATCTGTGAAACCTTTAATACTTTCGAGATATTAATTGTAACTACAAAACATGTTAAGTCAAAAAATTGTTTTTCAAAGTCACCTTCGAGTTTTATTCATTAAAATGGCTATTGGAATAGTTGATAAATCGAGTTTTCTGCACATAACTTTTAATGTGTTAGGAATTGCGATAGAGTTGTTATTAGGAAAAATGTTTGTCTTTTAATTCTACATGGAATGACATAAAAATATACCGGGGCTACAATTTAAAATAAGAAAAATAATGTGCTGTAAAGTTTGAAATGTTTGACACTAAATTTTGGGCACTCTGTATAATGCATATCAGTAGTTAGTCTATGGGGATTCCAACCCAGGCTAGGTTAGTTTTCGATTAATTTAATCCGCGGTTTTTATTGGCGGATTAATCAATTACCGCGGGCAGTAACAATGGGTTGATTGCGGAAATCGCGAATAATTTAATCACAATTGCAGGATAACAATGGAATAATTGCAGATGCATTACTTTAATTACAGGTGCATTACTGCAATTACAGGTACTTTAATTGCAGGTTAATTGACGATCCGCGCATTTAATTGGCAGTCTAATCACCGCGAGCGGTAACAATAGATTGATTGCGAGTAATTTAATCACAATTGCAGGATAACAATGGAATAATTACATCAATTGTAGGTACTTTAACTACAGGTTAATTGACGATCCGCGCATTTAATTGGCAGTCTAATCACCGCGGATCAAATTGATATCATAGATCGCTAGACTGAGGGCCGCCACACAGCCGCCGCCCCTCGACCCCGCCGCCCCCCGCGCCGCCCCCGGTCCCCCCACGAGGCCAGACGCAGCCGCCCCCGCGCCGCCCCCCGCGCCATCCCCACCCGCCCCCCGGGCACCGTGGTCCACTGTCACACCGCCCCCGATGCGGCCGCGCGGCGAGTTGAACCAGCGATAAGGCCGGGGTCAGCCGAAGGGTCGCCCCACCCGCGGTATGTAATGCGATACACGATTCGGCAGGAAGTAATCACTCAAACCGGCAGGCCATAAGTATGATAAACTTAAGTTAATGAGCGTCAAAGGTCGCATTCCCCCGTTATCGTACGAGCCAGTTACCAGCCAGAACATCTTCGCGCGAGACTGGCCATAAAAACATTTCCCCCGATTTTAAGGGCCGATAGAAAAAAGTCGTATTTAATATAGGCGAGATTAGATATTTAACTGCGGAGATCAACGGATGTCAATTATATCAATAGCGTAATTAGACAGGATGTATTTACCTTAAATTAATTAACTACAAAAAGCTACAGGTACACAAACAGCCTTTCTGTGCTGGGAGGTAAAAAAACACCATATTTATCCGCCAATAATTAGGTTTTATACGTATGCAATATAGATAAGGAATATGCAAGACAGGGGACAGACACATTGTAGGATTTATATGTATACACTAGTAGTTGACCTGAGCCCTGAGGCTTGCAGAACGTAACTCCACGGTTTCAAATTAACAATTGCAAGAAATTACCCAGAGTCTAAGTAAATGCATATACACTTTAAATAAACGCCGATACAATCAAATCAACTTCGAACTACTTAGCAATTCGTTGTTTTATTAATCAGCCGAGCATAAACTAAATTGATTACACCTGTTCATAGACAATAAATTATACTATCGCAACATAAATTTATTTACAATTAATTAAAACGAATTAAAAGGACAGCGATGGCAACATACTAATAGACAAAAACGCAATAAAGAACACATGGAAGCCGTATATCGAACAACTATTCCAAGACGAAAGACCAGAAATTCAGCATATACAGCCAGAAACAGGCCCAAGCATTCTGAAAGACGAAGTACGAAATGCCATAAAACAAGTTAAGACGGTAAAAGTCCAGGACCAGACGGATTCCACGCGGAATTTCTAAAACTACTAGACGACGAAGGAATTAAATGGCTAACCGACATCCTTAATAATATCTATAACACAGGTGTAATACCACAACAGTGGTTGGAATCAGAATTCGTAACACTCCCAAAAAGACAGCGGCAAAAAGATGCGATGAATATAGAACAATAAGCCTAATGAGCCACCTATTGAAAGTGTTTCTAAAAATAATACATAAAAGAATATACAATAAAGTGGAAGGACAACTGGGACCCACACAATTTGGATTTAGAGCCGCATTCGGGACAAGGGAAGCTCTCTTTAGTGTTCAAGTATTGGTACAGAGATGCAGAGACATGAATTGTGATGTATACGCGTGTTTCGTTGATTACAAAAGGTCTTTGACAGAGTCCAACACCAAAAACTGATACAAATTCTGGAAAATACAGGAATAGACGACAAAGACCTCAGAATAATTACAAATCTATACTGGAACCAAACGGCAAGCGTAAGAATCGGAGACGATAGCACAGAAAGAATAAAAAAATTACGCGGTGGGAGGCAGGGATGTGTACTGTCTCCTCGGCTATTTAACATCTATTCTGAAGTCATATTTCGGGAAGCCCTAGTAAATACACAAGAAGGAATTTGTTTAAACGGGAAACGTATAAACAACATCAGATACGCAGATGATACCATGATCATGGCCGACAACATAGAAGACTTACAACTAATAATGAATAGCTTAATAAGCACTAGCCACTGACATGGGCCAGATATCAACATAGACAAGACCAAATGCATGATTATAAGTAAGAACAACCCACAACACCACCAACAGCAACTGGAGCTGGAGCAGGGGAACATCGAACGAGTTAAAAAATATGTATATCTAGGCACCGTTATTAATGAGCAATGGGGCCAGACACAGGAAATAAAAAAGCAGGATTGAAAACAGCGAAAATATATTCATTAAAATGACCACAGCCTTTAAAAGTCGTGATGTAACTATTGATGCCAAAATGAGACTCTTACGCTGCTCCGTATTCTCTGTGTTATTTTATGGAATGGAAGCTTGGACGCTCACGGTTGCTAACACAAAATGCTAACGACACCCCTCAGCCAACAGAGCAAAAGAATAGAAATAAACTCAATAAAATTCAAATAAAAATATTAAATTCAATATAAACACAATAAACAATCCTACTTTTTCACCAAAAATAAAATTAAATCACAATTACCTAGCGCTAAAGATAAACTGCAGCGTCTATGCAAAACGGACTAACTGCAAATATTGTGAAGCAAAATATTGTGGGGTAGAAATATATAGAAGAAACCTGCCGAGCCATAAGAATTAGAATAAAAGAACACCTATGCTTCTAAAACAGCTCAAATTTTGGTCGCCACTTACCACAACCACATTTTCGACCACAACGCAGATATAAAACTCTTACATAACATACACTATTAGAAGCGTGCACAAAATTGATACAATGCTAAATATAGATCTTAATGGCTAAACGAACAAACATAATTAAATTCCAGCTGATAACACGGGAGTAATATGATACGCGTTGTGAGCGCAAACTATAAACATGACAATTTTCATCATTATGAATATAAGAAACTGCCTGGAAATTAAGCCAGACATGATAAATATGGCAATTTTATCATTGCGAGGGTCATAAATTCAATACTAATGGGCAGATGCAGTCGAAAATTGAGGATTAGGTATCGGGAAAATATGTCAGGCGGTAAACGGAGCAGAGCGATTTATGGATGGCAGATGCTAACCAGACATGGCCGCGGTAATTTAATAGGAGTGGAAACCATCCATCACCTGACACATATGGGCAATAAAAACTGTACCCTTCACTGATAATTTAATCAGCCCAGGAAGATATAAATACGGCAAAAAGCCATTAACATGTCATTTGCCCATAGTGTAATTCGAGCAGCCATAACGACGCATAAAAACTATACCCTTAGCCGGTAAAATAATCGGCCCAGGAAGCTATAACTTAGATAAGACATCGTAAAAATATGAATTCCACCTCGTTCACTGACATATTTATGTCCGTTATATATGGGCACCTGACATGCTCCCAGACAGGCTCAGCAAGTCGAGACGTGTTTACCCCCACCACCACCACCGAAGCTTACTTAAACGCGAGGATTCTAGACACCGCTCCATTTCCAACGACACAGTTTCGGCGAGTAGAGTTATCTCACAGTCTGCGAGTGTGCTACAACAAAGTGTTCCTTAATTTAAGCTTACCGTCCAACATACAGCTATAATCCGGCGCCCGCCCAGTTTCGAATAGGTAAGTGATCATTTATATTAAATTAAGTAAACGCGGACCCCCGTTTAAATAAAATTATTCGTGTAGCTGTGTAAACTTAATCAATTTGAATGCATTATCCTGGATATATAGCAGTTGCCTCACATCGTAATGTAATGCAGCTTTTGAATCAGCATGAATTAATAGATTGTATTTTATTGCTCACAGATATGGACTTCGTAAGTAAGCTGAATAAGATTGGGGCCAAAGAGCCAAAAGCTTTCATCAAAATCGGTGAGCTGCAGCAGGACGCACGCTATCGCATCATCGAAGGCAGGAAAATAACCACCAAATTTGGCGAGAAGCAAACGGTCGACCTTGAGCAGGGAATACTATTCCTACCGAAGCGCTTCAACAACATCAGCAGCGATGAGTTTGGGGAGGCGGTCGCACGAGGCCTCTACATCAGCAGGGGATCGAACAATGGACTGTCGTTTGAGAGTGATGAAGAGAGATCTGCGAACTAGGACGCTGTTGCTAAAGCATAAAATCGAGGAGGTTAAAAGGATGGTCGAGATGCGCGAACTCACGAAACAAATGGCAACGCTAAAATTTTGTGATTAAAATCAAATATTTCTGTATATATCTAACTAACCAACACAATAAATAAAGAAATAATAAGAATAATATATACTTATTTCAACACTAAATTATCTATCCTATATTGCAAGAGAGAGAGAGAGAGAGAGAGAGAGAGCGCGAGAGAGCTAGGAGGTTAAGAGGAAAACACATGACAACACAGTAAAAGTATTAAAAAATAAGTCCTGCATTTATCGAATGCGTTAGCCTATTAGCGGCAGTGTAAAGACAGGGGCTATTATAATGATGTGAAAAATGAGCACGCCCGATGTGATGGATAATAGGTTCGCATAAACAAGCACTTCGAGTACAAATAATGTTAGAGGGCATTTACATGTATAGTGATGCTGTATTGTCAACATTTGAATGTTTCAAACAAATGACTCTAATGAAGTGTTTTATCAACCTACAATAAATAGAGAAATAATACGATTTATTACTCATGCATATCCTCGAGTAGCTAGGAAACTGGATCTGTAATTCGAGCCTGCTTAATTACAGTATTAACTCTAATCGCCCGCTAGGTCATAGGTGCATTGATTTGTACACCTATCAGAACTTGTAGCTGGCAGGGCGCTCCTCCCCACCACATGAGTTTCGGGGGGCTATCTTTAAGCTTGATTTCTGCATACATTAGGGTAGTTCTCAGGCAGCAACGACGAAGCATGCATCCACCCAAGAGCACTAACACTCGCAGTCCTCCGCATATTAAGAGAAGTAAGTACACCGCTTCTAGCCAAATAATTATGAATAATTCATATATTTTATTGCTCCCAGATATGGACTGCGTAAGTAGCCTGAATAAGATTGGGATGGTAAAAGCTTTAATCAAAATCAGCGCGCTGCAGCAGGATTTATTATTAAAAATAGTATTGTATATGTTTGCATGATTTTTCTTTATTTAATATGTTCTGTTCTCTCTATACACTATGGAGGGGTGAATAAAAATAAAGTTTTACATTGTATTATTATTTTTTATTACCATATAAAATATCAACTACATACTCGTGACGGAGTGGCGGAGGGGCTTCGGGAGGAGCGGAGGGGCGGAAGGGCTGGTTGTGTTGGTGGAGGAGCGGAGGGGCTTCGGGAGAAGCGGAGGGGCGGAAGGGCTGGTTGTGTTGGTGGAGGAGCGGAGGGGCTTCGGGACGGTACGGAGGATATATATACCACCACCAACAGGTGTATCACGGGTATCTCACAGGTGTCTCACAGCTGTCTCACAGCTGTCTCACAGGTGTCTCACAGGTGTCTCACAGCTGTCTCAGAGGTGTCTCACATGTGAATCACAGCGTCTCACATGTGAATCACAGCGTCTCACACGTTACTACATTTTAAGAATATAAAGGGCCGGGGTGCTTCGTGAGGGGCGGAGGGGCTGGTGTAGTGTACGGAGGGGCGGAGGGGCTGGTGATGTTGGTGGTAGCGGAGGGGCTTCAGGAGGGTCCGCATACTAGCGAACTGATTGTATTGGGTAGCAATTTGCTGTGTCTAGTGAAGCTCGGCTCGAATCCAGCACCCCTGTCCATTGATCCATATTGATCACCTCGAGCGATTGTTGCTGCTTGACGACCTTCATCGTACCAAACCTCTCACACCGCGGATGAGACTCTAGCTCACCTCCTCCTTTTAACGTTTGCTGGTCATTACAGGTTCTCCCTGATCCATTCAAAGCATCCTTTTCGGTCGTAGGTTGTCTCATCGTGGCATTTGTTTGATGTTTAGTTTCATGCCGTTTGAGATTATCGCTTCTTGTAAATGTTCTCTCACAGTGCAAACACTTCAATAATCTGGCAGAATTAGTAGTCTTGTGTCTTTTCAATCCACGCAGCCACCGGAAAGAAGACTCACATCTATTACACTTATACATGCTGATGGATCGAATGCAACTGATATCTCTGTGCCAGTCTCTCTTATATATATATATATATATATATATATATATATATATATATATATATATATATATATATATATATATATATATATATATATATCCTCCGTACCCTCCTGAAGCCCCTCCGCTACCACCAACATCACCAGCCCCTCCGCCCCTCCGTACACTACACCAGCCCCTCCGCCCCTCACGAAGCACCCCGGCCCTTTATATTCTTAAAATGTAGTAACGTGTGAGACGCTGTGATTCACATGTGAGACGCTGTGATTCACATGTGAGACACCTCTGAGACAGCTGTGAGACACCTGTGAGACACCTGTGAGACAGCTGTGAGACAGCTGTGAGACACCTGTGAGATACCCGTGATACACCTGTTGGTGGTGGTATATATATCCTCCGTACCGTCCCGAAGCCCCTCCGCTCCTCCACCAACACAACCAGCCCTTCCGCCCCTCCGCTTCTCCCGAAGCCCCTCCGCTCCTCCACCAACACAACCAGCCCTTCCGCCCCTCCGCTCCTCCCGAAGCCCCTCCGCCACTCCGTCACGAGTATGTAGTTGATATTTTATATGGTAATAAAAAATAATAATACAATGTAAAACTTTATTTTTATTCACCCCTCCATAGTGTATAGAGAGAACAGAACATATTAAATAAAGAAAAATCATGCAAACATATACAATACTATTTTTAATAATAAATCCTGCTGCAGCGCGCTGATTTTGATTAAAGCTTTTACCATCCCAATCTTATTCAGGCTACTTACGCAGTCCATATCTGGGAGCAATAAAATATATGAATTATTCATAATTATTTGGCTAGAAGCGGTGTACTTACTTCTCTTAATATGCGGAGGACTGCGAGTGTTAGTGCTCTTGGGTGGATGCATGCTTCGTCGTTGCTGCCTGAGAACTACCCTAATGTATGCAGAAATCAAGCTTAAAGATAGCCCCCCGAAACTCATGTGGTGGGGAGGAGCGCCCTGCCAGCTACAAGTTCTGATAGGTGTACAAATCAATGCACCTATGACCTAGCGGGCGATTAGAGTTAATACTGTAATTAAGCAGGCTCGAATTACAGATCCAGTTTCCTAGCTACTCGAGGATATGCATGAGTAATAAATCGTATTATTTCTCTATTTATTGTAGGTTGATAAAACACTTCATTAGAGTCATTTGTTTGAAACATTCAAATGTTGACAATACAGCATCACTATACATGTAAATGCCCTCTAACATTATTTGTACTCGAAGTGCTTGTTTATGCGAACCTATTATCCATCACATCGGGCGTGCTCATTTTTCACATCATTATAATAGCCCCTGTCTTTACACTGCCGCTAATAGGCTAACGCATTCGATAAATGCAGGACTTATTTTTTAATACTTTTACTGTGTTGTCATGTGTTTTCCTCTTAACCTCCTAGCTCTCTCGCGCTCTCTCTCTCTCTCTCTCTCTCTCTTGCAATATAGGATAGATAATTTAGTGTTGAAATAAGTATATATTATTCTTATTATTTCTTTATTTATTGTGTTGGTTAGTTAGATATATACAGAAATATTTGATTTTAATCACAAAATTTTAGCGTTGCCATTTGTTTCGTGAGTTCGCGCATCTCGACCATCCTTTTAACCTCCTCGATTTTATGCTTTAGCAACAGCGTCCTAGTTCGCAGATCTCTCTTCATCACTCTCAAACGACAGTCCATTGTTCGATCCCCTGCTGATGTAGAGGCCTCGTGCGACCACCTCCCCAAACTCATCGCTGCTGATGTTGTTGAAGCGCTTCGGTAGGAATAGTATTCCCTGCTCAAGGTCGACCGTTTGCTTCTCGCCAAATTTGGTGGTTATTTTCCTGCCTTCGATGATGCGATAGCGTGCGTCCTGCTGCAGCTCACCGATTTTGATGAAAGCTTTTGGCTCTTTGGCCCCAATCTTATTCAGCTTACTTACGAAGTCCATATCTGTGAGCAATAAAATACAATCTATTAATTCATGCTGATTCAAAAGCTGCATTACATTACGATGTGAGGCAACTGCTATATATCCAGGATAATGCATTCAAATTGATTAAGTTTACACAGCTACACGAATAATTTTATTTAAACGGGGGTCCGCGTTTACTTAATTTAATATAAATGATCACTTACCTATTCGAAACTGGGCGGGCGCCGGATTATAGCTGTATGTTGGACGGTAAGCTTAAATTAAGGAACACTTTGTTGTAGCACACTCGCAGACTGTGAGATAACTCTACTCGCCGAAACTGTGTCGTTGGAAATGGAGCGGTGTCTAGAATCCTCGCGTTTAAGTAAGCTTCGGTGGTGGTGGTGGGGGTAAACACGTCTCGACTTGCTGAGCCTGTCTGGGAGCATGTCAGGTGCCCATATATAACGGACATAAATATGTCAGTGAACGAGGTGGAATTCATATTTTTACGATGTCTTATCTAAGTTATAGCTTCCTGGGCCGATTATTTTACCGGCTAAGGGTATAGTTTTTATGCGTCGTTATGGCTGCTCGAATTACACTATGGGCAAATGACATGTTAATGGCTTTTTGCCGTATTTATATCTTCCTGGGCTGATTAAATTATCAGTGAAGGGTACAGTTTTTATTGCCCATATGTGTCAGGTGATGGATGGTTTCCACTCCTATTAAATTACCGCGGCCATGTCTGGTTAGCATCTGCCATCCATAAATCGCTCTGCTCCGTTTACCGCCTGACATATTTTCCCGATACCTAATCCTCAATTTTCGACTGCATCTGCCTATTAGTATTGAATTTATGACCCTCGCAATGATAAAATTGCCATATTTATCATGTCTGGCTTAATTTCCAGGCAGTTTCTTATATTCATAATGATGAAAATTGTCATGTTTATAGTTTGCGCTCACAACGCGTATCATATTACTCCCGTGTTATCAGCTGGAATTTAATTATGTTTGTTCGTTTAGCCATTAAGATCTATATTTAGCATTGTATCAATTTTGTGCACGCTTCTAATAGTGTATGTTATGTAAGAGTTTTATATCTGCGTTGTGGTCGAAAATGTGGTTGTGGTAAGTGGCGACCAAAATTTGAGCTGTTTTAGAAGCATAGGTGTTCTTTTATTCTAATTCTTATGGCTCGGCAGGTTTCTTCTATATATTTCTACCCCACAATATTTTGCTTCACAATATTTGCAGTTAGTCCGTTTTGCATAGACGCTGCAGTTTATCTTTAGCGCTAGGTAATTGTGATTTAATTTTATTTTTGGTGAAAAAGTAGGATTGTTTATTGTGTTTATATTGAATTTAATATTTTTATTTGAATTTTATTGAGTTTATTTCTATTCTTTTGCTCTGTTGGCTGAGGGGTGTCGTTAGCATTTTGTGTTAGCAACCGTGAGCGTCCAAGCTTCCATTCCATAAAATAACACAGAGAATACGGAGCAGCGTAAGAGTCTCATTTTGGCATCAATAGTTACATCACGACTTTTAAAGGCTGTGGTCATTTTAATGAATATATTTTCGCTGTTTTCAATCCTGCTTTTTTATTTCCTGTGTCTGGCCCCATTGCTCATTAATAACGGTGCCTAGATATACATATTTTTTAACTCGTTCGATGTTCCCCTGCTCCAGCTCCAGTTGCTGTTGGTGGTGTTGTGGGTTGTTCTTACTTATAATCATGCATTTGGTCTTGTCTATGTTGATATCTGGCCCATGTCAGTGGCTAGTGCTTATTAAGCTATTCATTATTAGTTGTAAGTCTTCTATGTTGTCGGCCATGATCATGGTATCATCTGCGTATCTGATGTTGTTTATACGTTTCCCGTTTAAACAAATTCCTTCTTGTGTATTTACTAGGGCTTCCCGAAATATGACTTCAGAATAGATGTTAAATAGCCGAGGAGACAGTACACATCCCTGCCTCCCACCGCGTAATTTTTTTATTCTTTCTGTGCTATCGTCTCCGATTCTTACGCTTGCCGTTTGGTTCCAGTATAGATTTGTAATTATTCTGAGGTCTTTGTCGTCTATTCCTGTATTTTCCAGAATTTGTATCAGTTTTTGGTGTTGGACTCTGTCAAAGACCTTTTGTAATCAACGAAACACGCGTATACATCACAATTCATGTCTCTGCATCTCTGTACCAATACTTGAACACTAAAGAGAGCTTCCCTTGTCCCGAATGCGGCTCTAAATCCAAATTGTGTGGGTCCCAGTTGTCCTTCCACTTTATTGTATATTCTTTTATGTATTATTTTTAGAAACACTTTCAATAGGTGGCTCATTAGGCTTATTGTTCTATATTCATCGCATCTTTTTGCCGCTGTCTTTTTGGGAGTGTTACGAATTCTGATTCCAACCACTGTTGTGGTATTACACCTGTGTTATAGATATTATTAAGGATGTCGGTTAGCCATTTAATTCCTTCGTCGTCTAGTAGTTTTAGAAATTCCGCGTGGAATCCGTCTGGTCCTGGACTTTTACCGTCTTAACTTGTTTTATGGCATTTCGTACTTCGTCTTTCAGAATGCTTGGGCCTGTTTCTGGCTGTATATGCTGAATTTCTGGTCTTTCGTCTTGGAATAGTTGTTCGATATACGGCTTCCATGTGTTCTTTATTGCGTTTTTGTCTATTAGTATGTTGCCATCGCTGTCCTTTTAATTCGTTTTAATTAATTGTAAATAAATTTATGTTGCGATAGTATAATTTATTGTCTATGAACAGGTGTAATCAATTTAGTTTATGCTCGGCTGATTAATAAAACAACGAATTGCTAAGTAGTTCGAAGTTGATTTGATTGTATCGGCGTTTATTTAAAGTGTATATGCATTTACTTAGACTCTGGGTAATTTCTTGCAATTGTTAATTTGAAACCGTGGAGTTACGTTCTGCAAGCCTCAGGGCTCAGGTCAACTACTAGTGTATACATATAAATCCTACAATGTGTCTGTCCCCTGTCTTGCATATTCCTTATCTATATTGCATACGTATAAAACCTAATTATTGGCGGATAAATATGGGGTTTTTTACCTCCCAGCACAGAAAGGCTGTTTGTGTACCTGTAGCTTTTTGTAGTTAATTAATTGAAGGTAAATACATCCTGTCTAATTACGCTATTGATATAATTGACATCCGTTGATCTCCGCAGTTAAATATCTAATCTCGCCTATATTAAATACGACTTTTTTCTATCGGTCCTTAAAATCGGGGGAAATGTTTTTATGGCCAGTCTCGCGCGAAGATGTTCTGGCTGGTGACTGGCTCGTACGATAACGGGGGAATGCGACCTTTGACGCTCATTAACTTAAGTTTATCATACTTATGGCCTGCCGGTTTGAGTGATTACTTCCTGCCGTATCGCATTACATACCGCGGGTGGGGCGACCCTTCGGCTGACCCCGGCCTTATCGCTGGTTCAAGTCGCGCGCCGCACGACCGCATCGGGGGTGGTGTGACAGTGGACCACGGTGCCCGGGGGGCGGGTGGGGGCGGCGCGGGGGGGGCGGCGCGGGGGCGGCGGCCTCTGGCCTCGTGGGTGGTCTGGGGGCGGCGAGGTCGGGGGCGGCGGGATCGAGGGGCGGCTACTGTGTGGCGATCCTCAGTCTAGCGATCTATGATATCAATTTGATCCGCGGTGATTAGACTGCCAATTAAATGCGCGGATCGTCAATTAACCTGTAGTTAAAGTACCTACAATTGATGTAATTATTCCATTGTTATCCTGCAATTGTGATTAAATTACTCGCAATCAATCTATTGTTACCGCTCGCGGTGATTAGACTGCCAATTAAATGCGCGGATCGTCAATTAACCTGCAATTAAAGTACCTGTAATTGCAGTAATGCACCTGTAATTAAAGTAATGCATCTGCAATTATTCCATTGTTATCCTGCAATTGTGATTAAATTACTCGCGATTTCCGCAATCAACCCATTGTTACTGCCCGCGGTAATTGATTAATCCGCCAATAAAAACCGCGGATTAAATTAATCGAAAACTAACCTAGCCTGGGTTGGAATCCCCATAGACTAACTACTCATATCAATCAAACTTGGTTAACGCAACTATCAAACTTTATTTAATAAGTACCTTGTATGGTTTTATTAACAAGGCATAATTTTATCTCTTATTAATTTCCTTAACCAATGGTGTAAAACTGATTTTTTTCAAGTTTTTATTTTTTTGTGCTAAAATCACTGAACCGATTTTAATAAAATTTCATGGCTATGTAGACATCTATAAAGGGCACCCAAAGAAGCATCAAAAAGTATATCATGCAATTTAAAAATACACATCATCATGACGTCACACTTTCTTGGGACACCCTGTATAATCAAAAATATTTTCCTGAAATATGCCGCAGAATGCAAGTAAAGCCTGCAAAATATCAAAATCCTAACTCAATTAGTAACTGAGCTATAGAAGACGGGAGGTGAAATGACGCATCCTGTATATGTTAACTAATGCCGTATGTCAAATGTTTTGTGGCTTTAATTGGTTTTGGATGAAGTACAAACTTATATCGACACAAAATAGTTATTTGTTGCGGATATTGAAAATAAATTTAATATAATATAAGTATTTGTTAACTAAGTCGTATCTCATTTATTTTGTGTTTTTATTTCGTTTTGGATGAAGCACAAATTTATCCTTTCCTTTTATCGCTTTATAATATTAAAAACTATTAAAATTATATACGTAGATATTTAGGGTGTTTCATTTCTCCCAGAAGAGATGTATATTTATTTATTTACATTGCAATCCTATTTTCTAGATATTAATTGTTCATCAGATTCCATAGGTACAAACTGTCTTGCTTGTTCAGAGATAACAACACTAAGTGGAACACCCGGAAATTGCAAAAATACTTTAATTTGTGAAAAAAATTCGGAAAACGAATACTGTTACTGTGGTGCTGGATCAACTGGTGATTATTGCGAAGAAGGTATGTACATTTAAATCACGCTAATTGTTTCAAAAAGCGAGAAGTTATATTGTAGACTGCAAGAGGATGACTTATGGCATAAATTGTAATCAAACTTGCGACTCTTGCAAGAACAACAGTTGTAATGGAATTAATGGTAGGTGTATTCGTGGATGCAAAGCAAATTTTATCGAACCTAAGTGCCAACAAGGTTAGTAGCTATTATAAATGATTGAATTTGTATAAATCTATCTTAATTATAGTCAGATATCCCATCTTGAAAGCACATCTATCATTTGACTCAGATTGTTATACAACATGCAATGTTAATTTTAACAGTACAAGTTACATAGGCACAGAAGAGCCGTTTTACTATAGATACGAATATAAGGTAATAATATTTAATATGTACAGATAAATTATAATTCTTTTAAGCTGACTAACAAATTACATTAGTTAATAATTTGTTA
Organism: Othius punctulatus; assembly: GCA_951805005.1. NCBI lineage: Eukaryota > Metazoa > Arthropoda > Insecta > Coleoptera > Staphylinidae > Othius > Othius punctulatus. Next base: position 37,531,903 of record OX638146.1, read on the forward strand.
TTTGTTGTTTTACAAATATTTTTTCCTCTTTTCAACAAAAACAAAATAGAGATTTATTTGAAAATCTCTCTCTCTCTCTCTCTCTCTCTCTCTCTTTCTCTCTCCCCCGCCCCCCTCTCCCCCCCACCATTGTCATCTTGTCCATCTTTGTTACTCCCCTTACTCTTCTCAAAAACTTAATTTCCATTGCCTGTAGTTTGCTTTTCTCATTTCTTGATACTTATACATATACACCAACCCATTATACTCCAGATACCTTTAGCTGACTCCTGGATATCTTCTACCGAATTCGAACTTCAATATAATACATTTACATTGAGAGACCTCGAGATATCAACACAATACATGGTCAGGGTGGTATTACTCACGGATTCTAAAGAATTCTTCAATGATGATATACCATTCACAAATTTGACTACCGTTTGTAAAGGTTTGTGAAAATAAAACGAAAATTTCAAATTCAGAATATTTAATGTTTTAGAAATCACAAGTGATGCAGTGAAATTGCAAGCTGATAGTACAAAGGCAATATTATCTATAAAGGTTTGAATGATAAAACCACAATTAGGGGAGAATTAATAGATTTTGACAATTACAGCCCCCAGAAAGTAGCGAATCATGTAAATTATGGATGTATTACATAATTATCAATAACGAAGACAATGTATATTTAAAATTTAAATTGTCTGCTCATGTCCTTATTCCAAATTTATCACCTCATCAAAATTATACGTATACAATTTATAATCAACAAAACAATGCCATTATATCTTCTAAATTTCAAACCGATGGATATAGTAAGTATACACGTATTATGTCGTATACGATCAGTACACATTTATAATATAAATTCTTCTCTCACAGTTTCAACTATTGAAACAGATATACAATATGATAGTTCACCAACTGAAATTTCAATATCTTGGAATGCAGTTGAGATCCCATATGGAGATATAAAAGGATATCGTATTTATTATGAGGTTATATATATAGCTAGAAATAATTAAAAATAAAGGTAATAATATTATTTATTTATAGCATAAAAAATACATATTCTGCCCACTACGAAAAAACCTTGAGTCACGAGATACTTTAATGACTCCGAACAATTACGTAAACATAACTGGGTTAATACCATATTCTACTTATACAATTAAAATACAAGCGATGAATAAATTTGAAGAATCAGAATTCGAGGTCGATGTTGACACTAAATCAAAAGGTAATAGTATACCCGAATCATTATGTTGAATTTTGTTACCGATGCCATTTCTACAGTTTCTTGTCGATTATAAAACTTATACGTGCTTATACTGTCGTCTGTCGCCAACGCAACTTGTACAGTCGTTTGTCACTGACTTGATATGACTGCCATTTGTCATCAAGTTCTAATTTCGTTTGCAACTGAAACTATGTCTACTGTATTTTATTCCTGATGCCATTTCTACAATCATGTAGCCATGTCATGTCATATCAATCATGACTTAGATAGGTAGTCATATGTCGCTGACGCTAGGATACTGTCATTTTCCGCTGACGGAATTTGTGCAGTCGTTTGTCGCTGATGAGTAAAAATCATTTGTCGCTGACTCAAATTCTACGGTCGTTTATAACTGAATCTATGGCTACTATATTTTATTGCTGATGCCATATCTAGAGTCATGCCATGTCATGTAAATCAGGTTTTGGATTGTCATATGTCACTGACGTTAACTGTCATTTGTAGCTGATTCGATTTATGCAGTTGTTTGTCGCTGATGTAACTGTCATTTGTCGTTGACTCAAGATGCGATATTTACTTTTTTTGGTGCTGATACCATTTCGATTTTCATAGTTATAATATCACGTTGATGCTATGCAACTCTAATTTGTCGCTGATGTGATATGTGCAGATGATGTGCAGATGATATGTGCATGACTCAAATTCTACTGTCGTTTGTAATTGAAATTATGTCTACTGTATTTTGTTGCTGATTTCATATACACAGTCATGTCATGCCATGTTAATTAGGATTTGGATTGTCATATGTCACTGACGTTAACTGTCATTTGTTGCTGATTTGATTTATGCATTGTTTGTCGCTGATGTAACTGTCATTTGTCGTTGACTCAAGATGCGATGTTTACTGTTATTTTGCTGTTGATGCCATTTCGATTTTCATAGTCATAATATGTCATTGATGCTATGTAACTGTCATTTGTCGCTGATGTGATATGTGCAGTTGTTTGTCACTGATATGTAATTGTCATTTGTCACAGACTAAAGTTCTTCTGTCGATTTTTTGCTAAAGTGTTTTCTACTGTCTTTTGTTACTGATGCCATTTCGATTTTGATAGTCATATTTCCCTGATGTGTTTTTTACTGTCTTTTGTTACTGATGACATATCGATTTTGATAGTCATATTTCGCTAATGTGTTTTCTACTGCCTTTTGTTACTCATGCCATTTCGATTATGATAGTCTAAATTCGCTGATGTAATACAACTGTCATTTGTCACTGACGCTATTTGTGCAGTTGTTTGTCACTGATTTATCTGTCAATTGTCGTTAACTCAAGGTCTACTGTCGTTTTGCATGTGTCGCTGATGCTGTGTAATTGTTATTTGTCACTTATGCGATTTGTACAGATGTTTGTTATTGATAACACTCCGCTGATATCATTTATAGCTGATACAAGTCCCTTTGCGTTTTATTACTGACACTATATCTACTGTATTTTGTTGCTGATGCCATTTTGCCATTTCTACAGTCGTTTGTCGATTATAAGACTTCTATTGTCGTCTGACGCTAACGCAAATTCTACAGTCGTTCGTCACTGACTTGATATGACTGCCATTTGTTGCTAACTCGATATTAACCGTCATATATCGCTGACGCTATGTAACTGTCATTTGTCATCAAGTTCTACTTTCGTTTGTAACTGAAACTGTGTCTATTGTATTTTATTCCTGATGCCATTTCTACAATCATGTAGCCATGTCATGTCATATCAATCATGATTGGGATAGGTAGTCCTATGTCGCCGACGCTATATAACTGTCATTTGTCGCTGACGGAATTTGTGCAGTCGTTTGTCGCTGATGAATGTAAAAATCATTTGTCGCTGACTCGAATTCTACTGTCGTTTGTAACTGAAACTATGGCTACTGTATTTTGTTGCTGATGCCATATCTAGAGTCATGCCATGTCATGTCAATCAGGTTTTAGATTGTCATATGTCACTGACGTTAACTGTCATTTGTAGCTGATTCGATTTATGCAGTTGTTTGTCGCTGATGTAACTGCCATTTGTCGTTGACTCAAGATGCGATATTTACTGTTTTTTGGTGCTGATACCATTTTGATTTTCATAGTCATAATATGTCGTTGGTGCTATGCAACTATAATTTGTCGCTGATGTGATATGTGCAGTTGTTTGTCACTGATATGTAATTGTCATATGTCGCATCCTAAAGTTATTCTGTCGTTTTTTTGCTAAAGTATTTTCTACTGTCTTTTGTTACTGACGCCATTTCAATTTTGATAGTCATATTTCCCTGATGTGTTTTTTTACTGTCTTTTGTTACTGATGCAATTTCGATTTTGATAGTTATATTTCGCTAATGTGTTTTCTACTGTCTTTTGTTACTGATGCCATTTCGATTATGATAGTCTAAGTTTGCTGATGCAATACAAGTGTCATTTGTCACTGACGCTATTTGTGCAGTTGTTTGTCACTGATTTATCTGTCAACTGTCGTTGACTCAAGGTCTACTGTCGTTTTGCATGTGTCGCTGATGCTGTGTAATTGTTATTTGTCAATTATGCGATTTGTACAGTTGTTTGTTGTTGATAACTCTCCGCTGATGTCATTTATAGCTGATACAAGTCCCTTTGCCTTTTATTACTGACACTATATCTACTGTATTTTGTTGCTGATGCCATTTTGCCATTTCTACAGTCGTTTGCGATTATAAGACTTCTACTGTCGTCTGACGCTAACGTAAATTCTACAGTCGTTCGCCACTGACTTGATATGACTGCCATTTGTTGCTAACTCGATATTAACCGTCATATATCGCTGCCGCTATGTAACTGTCATTTGTCATCAAGTTCTACTTTCGTTTGTAACTGAAACTGGGTCTATTGTATTTTATTCCTGATGCCATTTCTACAATCATGTAGCCATGTCATGTCATATCAATCATGATATGGATAGGTAGTCATATGTCGCCGACGCTATGTAACTGTCATTTGTCGCTGACGGAATTTGTGCAGTCGTTTGTCGTTGATGAGATGTAAAAATCATTTGTCGCTGACTCAAATTCTACTGTCGTTTGTAACTGAAACTATGGCTACTGTATTTTGTTGCTGATGCCATATCTAGAGTCATGCCATGTCATGTCAATCAGGTTTTGGATTGTCATATGTCAGTGACTTTAACTGTCATTTGTAGCTGATTCGATTTATGCAGTTGTTTGTCGCTGATGTAACTGTCATTTGTCGTTGACTCAAGATGCGATATTTACTGTTTTTTGGTGCTGATACCATTTTGATTTTCATAGTCATAATATCACGTTGATGCTATCCAACTCTAATTAGTCGCTGATGTGATTTGTGCAGATGATGTGCAGATGATGTGCAGATGATGTGCAGATGATATGTGCATGACTCAAATTCTACTGTCGTTTGTAATTGAAATTATGTCTACTGTATTTTGTTGCTGATTTCATATACACAGTCATGTCATGCCATGTTAATTAGGATATGGATCGTCATATGTCACTAACGTTAACTGTCATTTGTTGCTGATTTGATTTATGCATTGTTTGTCGCTGATGTAACTGTCATTTGTCGTTGACTCAAGATGCGATCTTTACTGTTTTTCGGTGCTGATGCCATTTCGATTTTCATAGTCATAATATGTCATTGATGCTATGTAACTATCATTTGTCGCTGATGTGATATGTGCAGTTGTTTGTCACTGATATGTAATTGTCATTTGTCGCAGACTAAAGTTCTTCTGTAGAATTTTTGCTAAAGTATTTTCTACTGTCTTTTGTTACTGACGCCATTTCAATTTTAATAGTCATATTTTCCTGATGTGTTTTCTACTGACTTTTGTTACTAATGCCATTTAGATTATGATAGTCATATTTCGCTAATGTATTTTCTACTGTGTTTTGTTACTGATGCCATTTCGATTATGATAGTCTAAGTTCGCTGATGCAATACAAGTGTCATTTATCACTGACGCTATTTGTGCAGTTGTTTGTCACTGATTCATCTGACAATTATCGTTGACTCAAGGTCTACTGTCGTTTTGCACTTGTACTGTCGTTTGTGTCGCTGATGCTGTGTAATTGTTATTTGTTACTTATGCGATTTGTACAGATGTTTGTTATTGATAACACTCCGCTGATGTCATTTATAGCTGATACAAGTCCCTATGCCCTTTATTACTGACACTATATCTACTGTATTTTGTTGCTGATGCCATTTTGCCATTTCTACAGTCGTTTGTCGATTATAAGACTTCTACACGCTAACGCAAATTCTACAGCCGTTCGTCACTGACTTGATATGACTGCCAATTGTTGCTAACTCGATATTAACCGTCATATATCGCTGACACTATGTAATTGTCATTTGTCATAAAGTTCTACTTTCGTTTGTAACTGAAACTGTGTCTATTGTATTTTACTCCTGATGCCATTTCTACAATCATGTAGCCGTGTCATGTCATATCAATCATGATTTGGATAGGTAGTCATATGTCGCCGACGCTATGTAACTGTCATTTGTCGCTGACGGAATTTGTGCAGTCGTTTGTCGTTGATGAGATGTAAAAATCATTTGTCGCTGACTCAAATTCTACTGTCGTTTGTAACTGAAACTATGGCTACTGTATTTTGTTGCTGATGCCATTTCTAGAGTCATGCCATGTCATGTCAATCAGGTTTTGGATTGTCATATGTCACTGACGTTAACTGCCATTTGTTGCCGATTCGATTTATGCAGTTGTTTGACGCTGATGTAACTGTCATTTGTCGTTGACTCGAGATGCGATGTTTACTGTTTTTTTGGTGTTGATGCCATTTCGATTTTCATAGTCATAATATGTCATTGATGCTATATAACTGCCATTTTTCGCTGATGTGATATGTGCAGTTGTTTGTCTCTGATATGTAATTGTCATTTGTCGCAGACTAAAGTTCTTCTGTCGTTTTTTTGCTAAAGTATTTTCTACTGTCTTTTGTTACTGATGCCATTTCGATTTTGATAGTCATATTTTCCTGATGTGTTTTCTACTGACTTTTGTTACTAATGCCCTTTAGATTATGATAGTTATATTTCGCTAATGTGTTTTCTACTGTCTTTTGTTACTGATGCCATTTCGATTATGATAGTCTAATTTCGCTGATGCAATACAACGGTAATTTGTCACTGACGCTATTTGTGCAGTTGTTTGTCACTATTGTATGTGTCATTTATCGTTGACACAAGGTCTACTGTCGTTTTGCATGTGTCGCTGATGCTGTGTAATTGTTATTTGTCACTTATGCGATTTGTACAGTTGTTTGTCGTTGATAACATCCGCTGATGTCATTTGTAGCTGATATAAGTTCTATTGCCTTTTATTACTGACACTATATCTACTGTATTTTGTTGCTGATGCCATTTTGCCATTTCTACAGTCGTTTGTCGATTATAAGACTTCTACTGTCGTCTGACGCTAACGCAAATTTTACAGGCGTTCGTCACTGACTTGATATGACTGCCATTTGTTGCTAACCCTTGCAAGGTCTACTCTCGGTTGGCAGCTGATGCGATTTCTACTGTTTTTTGTTGCTGTGACATTTCTACGGTCGTTTGTCAATGACAAGACCCCTACTGTCATTTGTCGCTTCCGAAATTTCTACAGTCGTGTTTATACCATATTGTTTATTTCTTTGAAAAAAATAATGTGGATGATTTGATGGAATCAAATCGAGGACAAGATTCTTAGTAATGTTGTATATTATTCTGAATGTAGTTGATTTTTAAACAGTGACAATTATAAAACTAACGTAATAATATGTATGATAATTATTAATGACAGATGCATTAATTAATATTTTAGATGAACTAACTTCCGATGCGTACAGTATTAAAGCAACAGCGGGTATAAATCAGGTCTATGTTAAATTTACATCCAAATGTGAATTAATTAGTGCACCTATAACTATGAATGTGTTGGTAACATGTACTGAAACATGGTGCAGCAGCAACAAAAGCTTGGAAATAAAATTACCGAAAGATGCGGAAATAATCGATAAGCTTGAACCCTATTCTAAGCATACATTAACAGTAATAATATCAAATCAAAAAAGCCATGCAGCCCCTATTGTCTTGCCAGTAATTATTTTTAAAACGAAGGCTACCGGTAAGTTATACAATAGTATATTCCTATACAAGTCACAGAAGGCAGAATATTACAGCACGAGTCCGAAATTTTGCCACGAGCCGTGCAGCGGCGAGTTGCCGAATAGGCGACTGCTGGAAAAGCCTTCTGTGGCGTGTGTATGACACTATTTCCCCTGTTTCGCATTTATTCGGGTTATATGTTCACAATTTTTCATAGTTTTAGGGAAATTTTGAGAACATTTAATTGTGATTACATGATGAGCTTATTTTGACAATCAACTTAATCTTAATATCAATATTTGTATCAGAGTCCAATCTGCAAAATAAAGTAACACCAAATGTAGTATTAAAATGAAGCTCGTTCCAACATTACTTTTGCTAAAATTAGTGCGGGAATATTGACATTCTAATTGCGAAACAGAAAATATATACTACAAATCGCTACTATTGTAATTATTTAATAGTGCCAAATGAAGTCCGCCATTTTGATTTTTATTCCACGGATTCGACCAGTATATCGTTAAGATGGAGTCCTCCTTATCCTCCTACAGGAGAAATTGAGGGATATATTATTGAATACACCAATTATTATTTCTCTGAGTGGCATAGTTTCGATCAATGGGATAATTGTACGATTTGGTCTTGGATGTACTGTACGAAAATAACATCGCTATCGGAAGATGCTTATTATTATTTTAAGGTGCATTATTAAAATAATTACTTTTCCTCGATTGTATCTTAACTTAGTTTTCCGATAGATTACGGCAACAAATTTTGGAGTAGAGGGATGGTCCAAACCAATCGAATTGGAGACGTCCATAGATATTAAAAGTATGTCACATTATTCAGGTAACTGCTTCGTACAAAGATTAAAACTATATGTTTCAGAACCCCTACAACCTAATAACTTAATTGCATATTTCGATGATCAGTATAATATTATTGCAGAATGGCAACATCCGAATAAATCAAATGGACATCTTCTAGGTTTTTCCATTGGCAGTGGTACAATGAGAGAATTCAAATACTATTTTTTAGATATTGCAAAAGAAAACCTTACTTACAAATCTATGGTAAGATTATCATTAATATTATTAAAATGTGGACGGTTGCTTGGAGTAAATATTACATTTAAATGCAACATCAACTATTTATGTGACATATTAATATTCGATATAATTATTTTTGTACACGAACACAATTTTAATAGGAAGCTTTGGTACACCACATACAGATGGCGCACCGGTCGCCATTCGCGGCTTACCTTTGTTTCATCGGGAATTATGCAAAAGACCATCTGCTTCTGTTTAAAAACCCTTTATGGGTGCCTCTGTGAGTAAAATAATTGAAAACTGGCAATTTTGATAATAAGTGTTCATAAAATGTCAATATCTAAGTGCCCTCTTAAATATCTCGCAATTCAACTTTTTTAAATGAAATGACCCATTTTTTATCGCATAGCACGATTGGGATAAAAAATTACTACAAAATAGTATAATACAACCATACTCCTAAAGCAAGTATTTTTTGAATTATTTCGAAGATTACTTTTTCGTCGCATTTCTGCAGGGTATAATTTTGCATGTCACAAATGCACTTTAGTAAGCATGTGATATGCTTTTGTTTTGTCGCTATTGTAATGCAAACTGTCAAATAATAAAACCATTTAGAATAATGTATTAAAGAAATCAAAATAAAAAAAAATGAATCATTACACAAATCAACAAAGTATCAATTTATTCTTTATACATGGCAACTGCGATAGAATTGTTGTTCGTACATGTAGAGTATTCAATGAAACTTATCCACATTTGCCGCCGATGAATAAAACAAGATTTAGAAGATTGGAATCAAATTTTGTTCAATTTGGACAAGTGAATGCAATAAGACATCGACAAAAACCAGTTATGGAAAATGAGGACGTGCAAGAAATAGTGTTGGCCTATGTCTAAGTTAATCCACAAGCATCTATCTTGTGACATGCGAAATTATACCCTGCAGAAATAGGACGAAAAAGTAATCTTCGAAATAATTACCTACTGGCATAAATAATACATTTTGCAATTTTTTGATAGGAGATCAAAATAAATTGCGGATACGTCATGATTTGATTAAGCTGCCAGGTAAGATAAGATTTGATATATACGGGTGTCAAAAAAGTTTGGAATACATTCGATATTTCGGAAATTAAACGTATTTTCGAAATATCCTTGGTGTCCAAGGATTTTTCTAAAATACTTTTAAAAACTAAGATCAACGTGTCGTTGATATTAGTTTTCAAAACTGCACATTGTGTTATAAATCTAAAATTTAAATTGAATTTAAAACTATTTTTCTCATTTTTTTTTTCAAATGTAACCTTATTTTGTACGGTGACTAGACTAATTCTGCAAATTTACAGAATTTTAATATTTGAAGTTTTCAAATCAAACATATGAACATTTTATACCGTTGAATGTGTCCCACGCTCATGGCCATTGAAAGTTTATGGTGTTCCCGATAAGATAAATATTTGAAAAAAATTCAACCATACATGGCTAATTCCGTTCTACTCTGGTGAAACACTTTCAACCTTCTATCACTTCCGGTTACTATCGGAAGAAGCCATCAACTTTTATTTTTTAAATGGAACACCCTATATATTATTTCGTTTCAGGCTTTCGCGTTTAATTTCAAACATCTTTTGTAAAGGCGCGCGTTTCCCTTGGAAGATAGAAAAAAATGTTTCGTACAAAAAGTTATTGGTTTAAAAATATCTATGCCGTAAAATTATTTTCAAATATACAGGGTGTCCCAATTTTGCGGAATAACAAAAACAAACATTTTTTTTAAATGGAACACCGTGTATTTATTTAAGGTTTCTGATGACATTTTTCAACCTCTACATTGTTGCCTATTTAGTTTTGGATTATGTTACAGTGTTGCCAATTTACATTTTTTTTCTCCTAATATCATGCATAAGCAAACTCAACTTTAAAAAATCGAAGCGAGCTCGTTTTTTGAAGGTAAGGATAAGTTTTAGCAATATTCTCAGTGTGGTTGATAAGCAGCATGTTGGTGATGAGCAATTTGAATTTAGTAATACAGGGTGTTCAGAAAAAAATGTCAAACTTTACAAATTTTAAAGCGGTATAACCCTTTTTTTATATGGAATGCCCCCTATTTTATGTCATTATTCGATATATCTTTTTCTTCTCTTCAATTTGATGGTGCATATCTTATGTCTGAACCCCATAGTTGTTGAGATATTCTATATTTTTCACAAAAGTCACCATTTAATTACATTTCTATGCACTGAAATAGGTCAAGCTGAGACAAAACAACTGTCAAAATGTAAGTAAGAATCAATGTGAGATGAACGAAAATTGTAAAATAGTAGATAGTACTTCTGCAATACGATTATTATTTTATTCCAAAACCATGAGAGATAACAAAATTATTAATACAAAAGAGAAACGATCCTATAGCAATGTTCAAAATGTCTTTGTTCATCTCACATTGATTGTTACTTACATTTTGGCAGTTGTTTTGTCTCAGCATGACCTACTTCAATGCATAGAAATGTAATTAAATGGTTAATTTTGTGAAAAATGTTGAATATCTCAACAACTATAGGGTTCAGACATAAGATATGCACCATCAAATTTAAGAGAAGAAAAAGACCTACCGAATAATGACATAAAATATGGGGCATTCCATTTTAAAAAAATGAGTTATACCGCTTTGAAATTTGCAAAGTTTGGCATTTTTTTTCTGGACACTGTATTACTAAATTAAAATTTTTCATTACAAAAAGGTTGCTTATTAACCACACTGCGACTGTTGCTAAAACTTATTCTAACCTTTAAAAAATGAGGTCGTTACGACTTTTTAAAGTTGAGCTTGCTTATGCATGATATTTTGAAAAAAAAATTGTAAGTTGGTAACACTGTAACAAAATCCAAAACTAAATAGACAACATTGTAGAGGTTGAAATATGTCATCAGAAAACTTGAATAAATATAGGGTATTCTATTTAAAAAAATGTTTGATTTTGTTATTCCGCAAAATTGGGACACCCTGTATATTTGAAAATAATTTTACGGCATACAGATTTTTAAACCAATAACTTTTTGTACGAAACATTTTCTTCTATCTTTCACGGGAAACGCGCTAGGAAAGCCCGACTCACTGTTGCAGGACCCTGTATTTGTATAATACTTTTTTGTAGTAAATTTTTCTCCCAATCGTGCTATGTGATAAAAAATGGGCCATTCCATTTAAAAAAAAATTGAATTACGAGATATTTCAGATATTGACATTTTATGAACACTTATGATCAAAATTGACAGTTTCCAATTATTTTACTAATAGAGGCATCCTCTAGATACAATTTAGAAATGTAACTCATAATTTTATCTTATTCCTAAGAGAAGTTATGGAAGATTTCAGGCTACCTTTTATAGGTCAACATTTTAGAAAACTTTTTTTTTTCTTGAAAACTAAAAGGGATAAGTATACATACGTTTTAACAAAATATGTTGGAATTTAAGCGAGGAATTCAAAAATATTATAATATATGGGGTGTTTTGTTTAAAATAAGAAAATTGGTGCTACTTCCGGTGGAACGATAGAACGTTGAAAATATTACACATGAGGATAACTGATTCAACCGTGTGACGAGGATTTTTTTGAAATATTTAGTACAACGGCAACCCCGTAAACTTTTAACGGACGGTTTAGCGTAGACACCCTGTATATTAAATTTTCTTCTTATACATTGTATACTGATACGGTTGATAGATCGATCTCAGACTATTGTAGCGTATTACTTTATACGTTAAACCGAGATAACATATCTCAGCAAAAAATTGGCAAAAAAGTCGTTTTTAATCTTTGAAGTTGAAGGAAGTATTTAGATGCTTCACTTCTGGTATTTGTTTGACAGTTGAAAATTTACAAGAAACTGGTCGATCACTTGCAACTCAATATTATTTTAGATACCAAATGAAACCGAAGAACCATCATTGAACATAACTGTGGAAGCGAGAAATCGTGGAGGAATATCGCCAATCGCAGAAATTAAAATTAAATGCCCACCACCGTTTCCAAAACTAACTACATATCCGGAAGTTAAGAGCAGGATGGAAGATTACATTGCATTAGAAATTCCTCCAATACACGATTCAAGATATAATAGGTATTTTGTAATGGAGTAAACAGTTTAAATATCAGCTGAATTGGTTATTGCAGTTCCTTGTATGTGGTTGTATCAAAGGCGCTTCAAAATTACACCTTTGCTCCATATACTTTAGCTAATGGAATATTAAGTTTCAAATCAGGGAAATGATGGATTGCGAGAGAATTCTCAGTCGCAGAGGTAAGGCAGGGCATCAGCACGATTCTCGGCGATAATACCAACGGGTATTTCCCAATCTTAAAATCTACATTTTATAATCGTAAATTAGAGCCAGGAATGAAATACAGGATATATGTGGTAGTTTATAATCAGTTTATGGATCAAAGAAGGACCAAGGTGTATACAATAGAAACATCCACCGTGTACAGAGGTACAAAGTACAACACATTTGTAATACTCGTAATGTTACTTTTTGTTATATGCATTATCGCATTATTGCTACTATTATGTGTTTTGCTAAGGTAAATATACTTTGAAGCTCTGATATCTGTCTAAAGTTCAATTTTACAGGAACCACTTTAAGAAAACAACAGTAAAAAACGAGCATATATATGACGAACCCATAACCACCATCAAAGGTGATGCAGGCAATACGCATGAGAATGAACTGGCAACAACTGAAACTAGTCCCGAAGAAAATCATTATGACGAACTTATCCATCTTCAAGAAAGCACCAAACGCAACAGCTCGGTGCAATATGCTAAAATACAACACAATACGTCCAGTGATCCCGCAGAAAATCATTGTGAGAAACTTACTCATCTTCAAGAAAATCCTAAATGCAACAGTTCGGTGCAATATACTGACGTACAACACAATAAGGACGAGGATTATTGCAATCTATAAGCGCCCATTCCAGTTTTATAATCGCCTGGAGTGAAAAAAACTGAAAATAAAACTGAACATATACTCTGTTCCATTTTTATTTTTAACTAAGTTGGCTCTGTTAGGGTGATAGTATTGTTGGACAATGCAAAAAGTCACTAGACTTGAGAAAATAGGTTATATTAAAAAAAAAAAAAAAAAAAGAGGTTATATTTTAAGACAGTTGGCAATGTTGCCATCAAATTGAGTATCTATATAGTACTGAATTTATTATTATATTTATTATATTATGTTATATTAACCGCTAGTTTGGCTGACAGGTTAGAACGCTTGCTTAGCATGCACGAAGACCTGGGTTCGAGCCCCAGGCCTACTATGTTATATTAATTATTATATAATTATATATTACATTATATTAAGTATTATATTATTATTATTATTATTATTATTTTTATCAATAGGCCCTTTACCTTTCGGTGTGGGCTATACATGTTACATATATTACATTGTTTGTTATGTATTTGCGAATTCTTTCCACTCTCTTCTGTTCTTTGCCATTTCTCTTGCTTGTTTCACTGTCTTCCCTCTGCTGTTTATTATTTCTTCTATTTTGTTGTCCCATTCTTGTCTTGGTCTGCCTCTTCCTCGTTTCTTTCCTGTTTTTGCTTCCCAGATTTGTTTTGTTTGATTCGTATTTTTCATCCTAATTAGATGTCCCCACCAGTTGAGCTGCTTCTTTTCTATAAACTTTTCTATTGATTCTATTTCCAATTCCTCTCTGATGTCTTTATTTCGTATCCTGTCTTTTTTCGTTACTCGTCTTACTCTTCTCAGATATTTCATTTCTATTGCCTGTAATCTACTTTCATCTCTCTTTGTTAGCTTCCACGTCTCGCTCCCATATGTCAAATTCGTTCTGTATATAGTTTTGTATATATTAATTTTTGTCTTTCTGCTTATCTCTTTCTTATTAGTAAATATATTATTCAGTGCATAGTACGTTTTTATTGTGTTGTTTATTCTGTTGCTTAATTCTCCTTCCATTTTCCCGTCTTCTGTAAGTTCTACTCCAAGGTATTTGAATTGCTCCACTTGTTCAATCTGGTCCTGTCCAGATATTTATGTGTTCTTTCCGTTTTCCTATTATCAGTACTTTTGTTTTGCTGTGGTTAATCTTCATGTTATATTTCTCTAGGTGTTTATTCCATACGTTTATGTTATGTTGCAGGTTCCTCCCACTTTCTGCTATCACTATCACATCATCGGCGTCAGCTCCTTCTGATATTTTAATCATTTGCCTGTTTTTGTATCCTACGTTTGCTTTTATTATTTCTGTTTTTATGCTCTTCGTTATTTCATCTATATATAGGTTGAATAGTGTTGGGCTGAGAGCTCCTCCTTGTCTTAGTCCATTATTTGTTTTAAAAGTTCTTGTAATTTGCCCCTTGTATATTATTGCATTACTGTTGTTATATATACAGGATCCGTCATTTCACCTCCCGTCTTCAAAACAACTGTCAAAATGTAAGTAAGAATCAATGTGAGATGAACGAAAATTGTAAAATAGTAGATAGTACTTCTGCAATAAGATTAATTATTTTATTCCAAAACCATGAGAGGTAACAAAATTGGGACAAATAGGGACAAAAGAGAAACGATCCTACAGCAATGTTCAAAATGTTTTTGTTCATCCTACATGGATTTTTACTTACATTTTGGCAGTTGTTTTGTCTCAGCATGACCTACTTCAATGCATAGAAATGTAATTAAATGGTTAATTTTGTGAAAAATGTTGAATATCTCAACAACTATAGGGTTCAGACATAAGATATGCACCATCAAATTTAAGAGAAGAAAAATACCTACCGAATAATGACATAAAATATGGGGCATTCCATTTTAAAAAAATGAGTTATACCGCTTTGAAATTTGCAAAGTATGGCATTTTTTTCTGGACACCCTGTATTACTAAATTCAAATTTCTCATTACAAAAAGGTTGCTTATTAATTACACTGCGGTTACTGCTAAAACTTATCCTTACCTTCAAAAAATGAGGTCGTTACGACTTTTTAAAGTTGAGCTTGCTTATGCATGATATATTGAAAATAAATTGTAAGTTGGTAACACTGTAACATAATCCAAAACTAAATAGACAACATTGTAGAGGTTGAAATATGTCATCAGAAAACTTGAATAAATACAGGGTGTTCTATTTAAAAAAATGTTTGATTTTGTTATTCCGCAAAATTGGGACACCCTGTATGTTTGAAAATAATTTAGCAGCATAAATATTTTTAAACTAATAACTTTTTGTACGATACATTTTTTTCTCTCACGGCAAAGGCGCTAGGAAAGCCCGACGCACTGTTGCAGGACCCTGTATGTTGCAACTGAAAATATTGACAATTTGTCATTCAAAAACAAAAGTGGTTGTCTACTTCCGGTGGAACTGGAATTATTTTTTTTATTTAATCGGTAACCCCTTTAACTTTTAATGGTTCATTAGCGTGGGACACCCTGTATTATACAGGGTCCGTCATTTCTCCTCCCGTCTTCTATAGCTCAGTTACTAATTAAGTTAGGATTTTGATATTTTGCAGGCTTTACTTGCATTCAGGGGCGTATTTCAGGAAAATATTTTTGATTATACAGGGTGTCCCAAAAAAGTGTGACGTCATCATGATGTATATTTTTAGATTGCATGGTATATTTTTTGTTACTTATTTGGGTACCTCTTATAGATGCCTACATACCCATAAAATTCGATTGAAATCGGTTTAGTGACACTAGCACAAAAAAATAAAAACTGAAAAAAATCAGTTTTGCACCATTGGTTAAGAAAATTCATAAGAGATAAAAGTAGTGCCTCGTTAATAAAACTATACAAGGAACTCATTGAATAAGGTCTGACAGTTGCTTTAAAAAAGTTTTATTGACATGCATTGTACAGAGTGTCCAAAATTTAGTGTCAAACTTTTCATACTTTAAAGCACTTTATTTTTCTTATTTTAAATTGGAACCCTAGTATATTTTTATGTAATTCCATGCGGAATTAAAAGACAAACATTTTTCCTAATTACAACCCTATTTCAATTCCTAAAACATTCAAAGATATTTGCAGAATACTCGTTTTATCAACCATTCCAATGTCCATATTAATTAATCAAAATCGAAGGTGGGTTTGAAAAACAATTTATTGACATTAAAGTTTAACAAAGTGACGAGAGCGATTGTTGACTGTAGTAATATAAAAGTTTAAAACTTTTTTAGCTAAGGTCTTTATACCCAAGATACCAAAATTACTTTGTCATGGAAAATATGATTTTCATAATACGACGTATATTATGACCTATATTGACAAATGTGGATATGACTTTCATATTCGCATTTCAAAATATTACATTCAACCTGTTAGGAAGAGTGGCAATGTCATTTCATACTCGTCTACGTTTGTGCCTTCAAGAGGGCGGAAGACATATAGAACATAAGTTCTAGCAATTAATTAATTTTAGAAATGCACAGTTATGTTTTTATGAAATTTTATTACTAAAACTATTTTTTATACAAAACTTAATACTTTTACGATGTGTAATAGGTTTAGGCGAAAATCTGTGAAACCTTTAATACTTTCGAGATATTAATTGTAACTACAAAACATGTTATGTCAATAAATTGTTTTCCAAAGTCACCTTCGAGTTTTATTCATTAAAATGGCTATTGGAATAGTTGATAAATCGAGTTTTTTGCACATAACTTTTAATGTGTTACGAATTGCGATAGAGTTGCAATTAGGAAAAATGTTTGTTTTTTAATTCTACATGGAATGACATAAAAATATACTGGGGCTCCAATTTAAAATAAGAAAAATAAAGTGCTTTAAAATTTTAAAAGTTTGACACTAAATTTTGGACACTCTGTATAATGCATATCAATAAAACTTGGTTAACGCAACTATCAACCCTTATTTAATGAGTACCTTGTATGGTTTCATTAACAAGGCACACTTGTATCTCTTATTAATTTTCTTAACCAATGGTGCAAAACTGATTTTTTTCAGTCTTTATTTTTTGGTGCTTAAATCACTGAACCGATTTTAATAAAATTTCATGGCTATGTAGACATCTATAAAGGGCACCCAAATAAGCATCAAAAAGTATACCATGCAATTTAAAAATACCCATCATCATGTCGTCACACTTTTTTGGGACACCTTGTATAATCAAAAATATTTTCCTAAAATACGCCACAGAATGCAAGTAAAGTCTGAGTAGTTATACTAGTTGCACTGGTTAGGACAGTTCCACTCCACCCCCCGCGAAGTTTTCGATTAATTTAATCCGCGGTTTAATCGGACTTTTGATTCGCGTAAGTTGAGCAATTTGGGGGTAATTAGAGCATTAAAGCGGCGGATTCGCATTCAATGGGATAATAAACGGTAATTATCCGCGGTATTTGCATACAATTGCTCTAATTACGCGATTATCCGCGGTATTTGCATAAAATTGCTCTAATTACGCGATTATCCGCGGTATTTGCATAAAATTGCTCTAATTACGCCAGGTATTCCGCGGTACTTACACATAATTGCTCTAATTACGCGATTATCTGCGGTATTTGCATACAATTGCTCTAATTACGCGAATCAAAAGTTCGATTAAACCGCGGATTAAATGAATCGAAAACTTCGCGGGGGGTGGAGTGGAACTGTCCTAGTATAACTACTAGTCTGCAAAATATCAAAATCCTAACTCAATTAGTAACTGAGCTACAGAAGACGGGAGGTGAAATGACGGATCCTGTATATTCTGTATTACTTTCACTATCCTGTCTTCTATTCCCCTCTCTTTTAGTATTAACCATAGTTTCTTTCTTGGTGTCATGTCAAACGCTTTTTCGAGGTCAATGAATCCCAGATATGTATTTTTATTATTTGCGATTCTTTTTTCTGTGATTTGTTTTATTGTGAAGATGTTGTCTTGTGTGGATCTCCCTTTCCTGAAACCACATTGCGCTTCTTCTAAGGTCTGTTCTAATCTTGCTATTATTCTCTTGTTAATTGTTTTTTCTAATATTTTCATCCCTATACTTATTAGTGTTATGCCTCCATAATTTGCGCATTTCGTCTTGTCACCTTTCTTGAATATCGGTACTATTAACGTTTTTGGGACTGTTTGCCAGTCTTTTGGTATCGTATTTGTTTTCCATATTTGGTTCAGTAGTTTCATTAGTTTATCTTTTCCTATGGGTCCCACGTGTTTAATCATTTCTCCTGTAACCTGATCTTGTCCTGGTGCTTTTCCTATTTTCAGTTCCCTTATTATTTCGAGAAGCTCTTGTTCGTTGATACTCTCCCTTACTGTTTCTGTGACGTTCTTTTCGCTGTTTCTTGTCTTATGTTCGTTGCCGCTATTTATAGTTAGTAATTCTTCAAAATACTCTTTCCATCTTTCTATTATTTCTTCGTTTTCTTCAACATGTTGCCTTGTTTGTCTTGTATGTATCTCGTTTCTTGTCTTTTTTCTTTCCTGCATCCTTTTATTGTTTTATAGAACAGCTTTTGATTTTCCTTTGCGTTTTTCTCCATTGTCTCCCCGAACTTTTCCCATTCCCTGGTCTTTGCTATTCTAACCTCGTCTTTTACTATTTTCCTTTTTTCCTTGTACCTTTCGTAGTTATTACTGTTTTTGACATTTAGGTATTTTTGCCATGCTTTTTTCTTTTCTTTTATTTTGTCTCGTATGTCCTCTGACCACCACGCTGTCTGTTGTTTCTTGTTTGTACTTTTCTTCAAACCGCATGTCTCTTGTGCTGCCTCAAGCATATTTCTTTTTATGTTATTCCACATTTCCTTTACTGATTCGCTGTCGTTGGCCACTTCTAACTTGGCTTCTAATTTCTCTTTGCATTGCATTGCTGTTTCTTTATCTTTTAGTTTGTATGCTCGTATCTTCTTGTAGTTTACTGCTATAGGTGGTCTCTGTATTTTTCGTTAACTGTCTTGATAGTTTTCCTTGAGTGTGGTCACCACTAGGTAGTGGTCACTTCCTATTTCGTAGCTTCTCTTTACTCTTGTATCTATTATTTTGCTCTTTCTTCTTTGTTCTGTTAATACGTAATCTATTATAGATTTTTCGTTCCTGCTTATCACTTCCCTGGTGTATTTGTGTATCTCCCTGTGGTTGAATAGTGTGTTCGCTATCATTAGATTGTTCATTCTACAATAATCTAGCATGTTCTTCCCATTTTCGTTTATTGTGTCTTCCCCGTATCTTCCTCTCATCGTATCGTTATCTCTTACTTCCTTGCCAATTCTGCTGTTGAAGTCTCCTGCTACATATATTTCTCCAGTGGCATTTTTGTTGTTTCATTGAGCTGATCCCAGAATTCTTCTTTGTTGCTTGCCGTGTCGTCTTCATTTGGTCCATATGCTACAATTATTGTTCTGGTTCTGTTGTTTTCTTTTAGTTTTACGGTTAATATCCTTGGTGATATTGCTTGCCATGATTCTATTTGGTGTTCTATGTCTCTGTGTATTATGCATCTTACTCCTGCGGACGCCCTTTTATCCTTGTCGACCCAGCTATATATTATTTTGTGCTTGTTATTAGTTGTGTACATTCCATTCCCTTTTCTTGTCGTCTCAGTTATTGCTAATATCTCTACTTCCATTCTTTCGAACTCTTTTTCCAACTCTTCCTCTTTACCGAATATATTCCTTATATTCCATGCTGCTATTCTCCATATTCGGCCTTTTTCTTTTTTGATATTTTTCCTGTTTATTGTGTTCCCTTCCTGTATTTCTATTTCTATCTGTGCCTTTCTTATATTCCTTCTCGTGTCGATCTGCTTTTTCATTGCCATTTTTCCTTGCTTTTCCGTCCTTGTTTGTATGCAACCTCTGCTTCTTTTGCTTCGCAGTTTTTTGACTCCATTGTTTGCATTTCCTCCCATATATAACTCTTGCCATTTATTATCAATTTCTTATATCCCATTTTCGTCTGGTCTCCTTTTTCTTTTTCTTCCTTGGCTATTCTTCTTATCTCTCTCTGCACTTCACGTTCCTTGTTTGTTAGGTCCGACCCGATAAATATTTGATCTTTTTTGTTTCGTAGTTTGCTTTTATTTCTGAGAATCTCAATTTTATCCGTGAAACTTTCCTATTTTTTCCTATTACTAATTTTGGTGCTAACATCACCAGCATAATTGATAAAGTGCCAATTATTATTTAACACTTCATCTCACTATACAAAATTTTACACGCTTTACGTCTAATTAACTTTACAATAATTTTATCCACCATGAACCTGAAAATGTAGCAATTAATCCCATGTATTATTAATATACGTTTAAAATACGCTTAGGTATTTATTACCATAATATGCCTGCTCGGCGTTTCTCGTGCTATAATTATTATTTGATGACAAAGCTGCATAAATGTTTTCGGTTTCCCACTTTTAAATTCCACTTGTAAGCATTTTACGTACATTTAGTTTTATATAGACATTGAGTGTGCATTGATTTTAAAGAAGAAATAGCGGAGGTAAGTCAACTGTTTGAAGTAATTAAGTATATTTAATCTTAGGGTTTTATTCATTTTAACCATAATTTATATATACCAGAAATTACTCAAAACAATAAAACCTACAATATGGTTAAAATGGATTTTGCAGGTTTTATTGTTTTGAGTAATTACTGGTATATTTACTTTTGTATTTGTGTTTACGTCGAAAGTATGATTGTGAAAGTCGTAAGAAATTTGAAATGTTTGTCTCTTAAATGTTCTTTTATTCTTACTTTTATGGGTCTACCGGTTTCTCCTATATATTTTGCTTACACACAACTCTTATATAACATAGATAAAGACCTAAACAAATATCACCAGAAGCATAGGAAATTGACAAAACCATTAAAACAGCACAAAACATACAATGCTTATATGATCAAACATATTTAAACCACTCTAAAAATACTTACATAATTCATATAACATAAAATACATATAAACAAATAACAGCGGAAACTTCAAATAGACAGATAAAATATTTCACAAAATTCAAATAAATTTCATCTAATTTTAATTAAGTTATTCTCAATAAACTGAAATACAAAAATAAGTAACAATAACACTCTACATACGAAATACATGCAACACATATACAGGGTGAGTTTTTTTAATTTTAAGCATTGGGATCTCGGAAACCATTAGTCATAGAGATTCGGTTAAATGTGAAAAGAGTTGTCGTTTTAAGAGTTTATGCAAAATATGGTTTTGTTTAAGAAAAAAAAAACATAGTTTCTGAGTTATATAATACAAAAAGGACATATTTTCCTCTTTATAGCGATATAATGTTTGCTATATTTAATTTCATAAATAACTTTTGGTTGACTTTTGTTTCAATGTTTGAATTCTCAATTTTCAAAATTTCTGATGTTTAAAACTGCTCGGGCACAACATTTCAAAAATGCCGGAATAGACTCGGGACATAAAGTAGATCATTCTGGCTGGAAACGAAATCGAAAATATTCAGTTGAATGTAAGAAGGAAGTTGGAGACTCAATTTTCAAAATTCCATATCTCGAAAACGGTGCAGGCACAAAATTTCAGACGCAAAGCAATAAAATCAATACATAAAGCACAAAATTTTAGCGGGGGAAAGAATCGA
Source organism: Othius punctulatus (assembly GCA_951805005.1). Lineage (NCBI taxonomy): Eukaryota > Metazoa > Arthropoda > Insecta > Coleoptera > Staphylinidae > Othius > Othius punctulatus. The sequence goes on from OX638146.1 coordinate 37,553,959, forward strand.
AAATTGTTGAGGCGAATCTCGGCGTGAAGTTGGAGACTAAATTTTAAAAATTCCGTACCTATTTCGAAAACGGCTCGGGCACAAAATTCCAAATATGCGCCAATAAATTCGGTCCATAAGTTTACACAGAAAATTAAAAAAAAAAAATTAAGTGGATCTACAACTTCACGGGGATCCCAGAGATTTTACTTTAAACAAATCAAAATTGATAATCCGTACAATTATTCGAAATACATGATTGGTGGTATATATTTGAATTATGATAAGCCGACATTTAATGCGTGGTTAAATTGTGTGTGGGAATAAATACATCATTTATCAGGCTAGTGATTCGTTTAACGGAAGTGTGAGACTTTCATGAGTTTGATGATAACAATTCATTGCATTGTATTGCATTGCAACAAGTCGCTTGAACAACTCCATCTTCCCTAAGTTGATAAATTAATGTAAATGCATATATTTAATTCTTGTATTCATATAGTTATTAATCATGCATAATATTATAAGCAATTTTACACAATTTGATTCCATGGGGTTTTGCTATTGTTATTATAAACAGCCTACACATTAATATAGCTCAATGGCGTAGCATTGTGGTAGGATCAAGGAGGTTTTTATTTTCAATTGGGAATATTTTGTTAGGGTTTCGTTACGCCACTGATTTTCAGAGAATTCACTGAATTTTACATTATCGTCAATATTTTGTAGTAAATCTTTTTGAACCAATTCAACTTCTAAATTTCTAATACACTAAATATATTCCTCAATTTATTTCAGTCTACATTTCCTACTACTTAAGTCTATTCTATTATTGTGTTTAAAAAAGTGCGATAAGTACATTCCGTTGATTTTTTTTTTAATAATCATACCACCCTTTGTCTGGATATAGTTTTAAATTGAAATCTATGATATCGTGTAAGATTATGATGATAAATTACGTTTGTTGTAAGTAAATCTATTCTTTAAGTAGTTTTCTACATCGCATGAGTGGATATGTTTTCTTCTTATATTTTTGTTGTATCTCAATATTTTATAATACGTTATAAATTCATTAAACCATATTTTAGAAAACTTGAACGACAAAATATTCAATGGAAACGTTTTGTCGGCAGCTTAAGTCCCAAACATCAAAATAATGCGTGACAATAAAATTTACAAAAAAAATAAACCGATTCATGAGACAAATAAAATTTGAAAAGCTTTTGAAAAAAAAATCATTTAATAACTATAATATTTTTATTTGTCTCAACAAAAACTTCTAAAATATAGTACTTGTACAGGGTGTTCTATAACAGTTGAATAGTTGACTGGATTATCTAAAAACTAAAAATAAAATTAAAAACATTTTTGGAACGAATAATAACTGCGTTTGAAAACCAAAACCCGAGCGGTTCAAGATTTACTTCATCATATCAAAAAATAAACGAAATAACGAATCTATGTGGATGTACTTTTGGGACACACTGTATATCCCTACGTTATCCGTTGGGCGTACATGATTTTTGAAACCGGACCCCATTTATGTGTATACAGATGTTTGTTGTAATTTAATATTTAATTATTGCAATAGTTCTAGTAGTGCAAAAAATAGTATACAGTGTGGTCACTTGTACGACGCCCACCATTAGGACCTATTAAACGGAAATATATACAGAGTTGGTCAAATGGGAAAAAAGTTTTTAATTTTTGTGTCTTTTAATATACTGAAACAAAATCCGGGATATCTTGCACAATTCCTGAAATATCACTGAAAAACTGAAAGTGCACTTTCCCTTTCCTTTTATAATTTGCTTACTTTTAAAGGAAATTTTACGAAACTTGGCACATTTTTCGACGTCAGTTTTCTGATCACAGTGCTAAACATTTTCTGCGCCAACTAGATGCCTAAATTTTCACAGTCAACTTTTCATTTTCTTATGACCGTAATATTAGATTTTAATGGCATTCAAAAGAACGAAAAATTTGATTTCAACCATGTATAACACTTGAATAACCTGACATTATTTACTACCAAAAATCGATAATTTAATAATTTGCTTGGACTGCTCTAAAAATCAAGTTGCCATGGAATAACAAATTTCACATTTCTTCATACAAAGAAAATAACTTTTGAGTAATTTTAATGTGTATAAAGTGCAAAAAAGGAGATAATATTTTTTATTAGTAAAAATGGCAATAATTAAATATCCAAAATATTAATTCAAGAACGGTATTTGATCAGATTAATTAATGAAAACAATATGATTTATGATTTGCAATTTCGGCCAGAGAAATATAATGTAAGATATTAAATAATAGGGATTGTACATGTCATTTTTTTCATGTTGAGGATAATATCTTGCAATTATTACTAATCAAAGATATTATCTCCTGTTTGCACTTTATACACAATAAAATCGCTTATTTTCTTTGTATGAAGAAATATCAAAATGATAATTTGTTATTCCGTGGCAACTTGATTTTTAGAGCAGTCCCCAGCAGTTTTATTTTTGCAACAAATTTTTAAATTATTGACTTTTGGTGGTAAATAATATCAGATTAGCCATGTGTAATACATGGCTGAAATTGGATTTTTTCGCTCTTTTGAATGCTATTAAAATCCAATATTGCGGCCATAAGAAAACCAAAAGTTGGGTATGTAAATTTGGGCATCTAATTGGCGCAAAACATGTTTGGTACTGTCATCAGAAAGATCACGTCGAAAAATGTAAGCGTTTTGTAAAATTTCCTTCAACAGTAAAAATGTTATAAGAGGAAAATGAAAGTTCACTTTTTCAGTTTTCAGCGATATTTCGGGAACTGTGCAAGATATCTTGGATTTCGTTTCAGTATATTGAAAGACAGAAAAATAAGAAACTTTTATCCAATTTGACTAACTGTGTATGTACTTCCGTTTAATAGATCCTAATGGTGGGCGTCGTAAAAGTGACCACCCTGTATACACCACAGTTGTGAATACTATTATGGCGTTGGGTCATAAATCACTACGCGCCTCGCGATTCAACAGACCGCGGCACAACCTTGGTGTATAATATATTGTTATATATATATATATATATATATATATATATATATATATATATATAGGAGTGGATCTAGGAATCGACTGAACAACACAACTGCCATGTGTATACTGTCTTTATTAAACTTCTATGCCTGGCCGTTGCGGTAGGTTAGACAACCTTCTTTACCTCTAAGGCACTGCATGCATTGTCATACATTACATACATTACATCATTACATCTATATTACATACATCTATTACATCTCCCTTATTACGTTACATAGTCATACAGTCTTTTTGGTTTTCTGGTTACTCTTTTACAGTTCACTCTTTTTACAATGTTATCATCTACAAAATTATCATTTACAATACAATCATCTGTAATGTTGTCATTTACAATATTATCATCTGTAATGTTGTCATTTACAATATTATCATGTGCAATATTATCATTTACAATATTATTATTATATACAAAATTTGAACGTTGTATCACTTCGTTTGAACCTTTGAAGTTTTTAATGTAAACACTATTTCTTATTATACATCTTCCATCCTCTTTTTCTATTTCGTAAGTTCTTTCTCTTATTTTATTCTTAATTTTTCCTAGTTTCCAAGTGCTTTTAGGCTTTTCTTGGAACCAAACTTGCATTTTATTTCTAAGTTCAACGTTTGAACGTACACCTGATTTGTCATAATAAATTTTTGATTTGATTTGTCTTGTGTCAATTTTTGTTCTTTAGTTTTGTCTTATTTATAATTTGAGAATTTAGTTTGTTTTCATTAATGGGTAAGTTGTCTCTTAAGTATCGTGACATTAATATCTGAGATGGTGTGTAGGTATCATAGACAGGGGTGTTACGGTAACTTAATAAAGCTAAGTATATGTCTTCTTTATTTTCTAATGTCTTTTTAATTAATTTCTTAATGGTTTGAATTGATCTTTCTGTAAAACCGTTGGATTGTTGATGATTTAGTTATTTGAAAATTCCATTCTTTGGAAAATGTTCTTCATATTATTCACTGATGAATTGTCTTCCACTATCTGATACAACAATTTTGGGTATTCCATGTCTAGCAAATATGGATTTTAATTTGTTGATTACATTTTTGGAAGTTAGATTTTTGTTCAACGTCATGATTTCGGGATATTTTGAGTAGTAATCCACTGCAATAAGGAATGTTTCACCTTGTATTTCAAATAAGTCAATTCCTATTTTTTGCCATGGTTTTTAAATTATTTGATGATTTATCATAGGCTCTCTTCTATTCGAGTTTGAATATTTATTACATACGTAACATAGGCCAATATACTGCAAATTTTGTTCTCGATATGCATTTATTTATACCTAAATGACCTGTGTGTATGTCTTCAAGGACTTTGTTTCTCCATGATTTTAGTATAATGACTCTTTGATTCGTATATATTAAGTTATTGCTTCCCATTGTTATTTCTGACTTTAATTTGTAAAATGGTTTCAAATTTACTGTCATTTTATTTATGCTCTTTGGCCATCCATCCTTAATAAAGGTTTTTATCATTTTTAATTCTTCATCATCTTCAGTTGCTTTTATCAATTGTTTTAACCTGTCCTCTTTAATTGTTAAATTTTTTTCGATTAGGCATACTTGAGGGTTTAATTCTAAATTATCTTCGAATACTTTATTTACTGTTGCTCGTGATAATGTATCAGCTATTATTAGACATTTGCCTGGTTTGTAAACTAAATTAATTTTATATTTTTGTAATGTCAAAAGCATCCTTTGTAATCTAGCTGGGCATGAGTTTAATGATGTTTTGAATATGGAAATTAATGGTTTGTGATCGGTTTCAACTGTTAACTCTCTTCCATAAACATATTGATAGAACTTATGTACGCCAAAACATATTGCTAATAGTTCCTTTTCTATTTGAGCATATCTTTGCTGAGTTTCTGTCATAGCTCTAGAAGCATATGCACATGGTTTTTCATTTTGCAAAAGTGCTGCTCCTAAGCCTGAGCTAGATGCATCAACTGATATTGTTATTTGCTCTCTTGGATTAAAATACATTAAAATTGGTTCTTGTGAAATTATCTCTTTTAATTAGTTAAATGCTTTTTCTTGAGGGTGTTCCCATGAAAATATATTGTTATCTTTAATTAAATCCCTTAATGGTTGAGTAATTTCTGATAAGTTTGGAATAAATTTTCCTACATAAGTTATGAAACCTAGGAATCTTTGGACATCTTTTTTATTAATTGGTTTGGGCATTCAATACGATGGCTTCAAGTTTATCTTCATCCATTGATATACCTTTATTTGAAAACTTATGTCCTAAATACTTAACTTCATCTAGACCAAATTTACATTTGTTTCTATTAAATTTTACATTTTTTTCTCTAGCTATCTTAAATACTTCTTCCAATATTTTGTCATGTTCTTCTTTAGTCTCGGCATGAATTAAAATATCATCGACATAGATTACTACACCTTTTATATGAAAAATTTCTTGAAAAGTTTCTTGGAATACTTCACAAGCAGTTTTAATACCAAATGGTAGTCTATAGAATTTGTATCTACCATGAGGGGTTGCAAAAGTGCATAACTTACTAGATTTTTCATCTAATGGAATGTTCCAAAATCCACTAGCTGCATCTAATATTGTGAATATTTTTGAACCATTTAAATTTCTTGTTATTTCGTCCATGTTTGGTATTTTGTATTTTCTATCTATTATAACTTCATTTAAATCTCTTGAATCTAAGCAGATTCGTAGAGAACCATCTTCTTTTCTAACTAGTACATATGAATTTATCCATTCTGAGCTGCCTTGAAATGTTTCTATTATTTTTAAGTTTTCTAAATTTTCTAAACATTTTTTAAATTGATCTTGTATAGCAAAAGGTACATTTCTTATTGGATTTACTACTGGTTTTGCATGTTTTTGTATTTCAATGTGATATGGCTTACTTGTTTTACCTATATCTTCAAATACATCTTTATATCTATTGGTTAATTCTTCATAATTTTTAATTTGGTTTTTATTTACTGTATTAATGAATTTAATATCCTCATCATTTTTTATGTTTACTATTCCTAAATGAATACATGTTTTTAAACCTAAGATTGACCCATTATTACTTTTGTCTACAAAGAATTCAGTTTTCTTGAAACAATTTCTATTATAGTATAAATCTAGATAACATTTTCCCAATATAGGAATTTTATCTCCAGTAAATGTGACTAAGTTTTCCTTAATGTTCTCAATATTTTTTAAATTAAATTTACACGCTTTTAATTCAAAGTAGGAAATTATATTGACACTTGCTTTACATCTGCATCTTCACCTATACTCAACTCTATAATGCAATGATTAAAATTATTGAGGTTTTTGTTTCCATTATTAATTGTGTTATACTCAAGTGATCATTACAATTATCCGATTGATTCACTTGGTTTACAGATTTATTCCTACATTTATTTGCAAAGTGATTGTCCTTTTTACATTTTAAACATTTTTTACCGTATGCTGGACATTTATTTATCGGATGTGATTTACCACATCTTGAACAGTCTTTAATTTCTCTTTGTACCTGATTGTAATTTCTATTTTCGTTCGATCTTGAAGAATCTTCTCGGAATTTTTGTGTTGTTTTCTTCTCATTTCTTACTTGATCCCCTTCTTTGTAATTTCTTGTCTTGTATCCACTCGTTGATTGTTTCATATCCTGAAGCTGCTGTCTGGATGTTTCGGTTAACACACATGTCTCGATTGCTTTTTCCAGGGTGTACTCTTGATGTTGTAGAAGTTGCTCTCGAACCTTCTCATCTTTTATCCCAATGATTAAAAATTTTCAGGGAATTCTGTGCTTTCCTCATTTTGGCGGGACGTGAAGAATTTATATCTCTCGTAGGTTAGGCTCTTTTTTGGAATGAAATAGTCATTAAATTTCTTCTTTAGTACAGTAATTTTGTCCTTATCATCGTCACTAAATGTGAAGCTATTGTAGATTGCAATGGCTTCTTCGCCCATTAAATGCAGTAAATGTGCACATTGCGTTTTTTCTGGTTTTGAGTCTAATTCTGCAGCGGCAGAGTATATTTCATACCTCTGCTTCCATTGTCTCCAATTCTCACTGAGATTGCCGTTTAATTTAATTGGTTGGATTCCTCTGCTTTCCATTTTCACGTCTTCTTTTTATTTCTCCTTTTAATGTCCGTTAAGCTGCGCCATGTTATATATCTAGGAGTGGATCTAGGAAACGACTGAACAACACAACTGCCATGTGTATACTGTCTTTATTAAACTTCTCTACGTGGTCGTTGCGGTAGGTTAGACAACCTTCTTTACCTCTAAGGCACATACATTACATACATTACATCATTACATCTATATTACATACATCTATTACATATATTATTAGTGTATTTTTCAGAACAGTCGAAGACATTGAAGCCATCCACAGTTTGATGTTCCTTATATTTTGAAAACTTGTTGAATTTATAAACTGTGGATTGGAAGAAATTTGATATTATAATCAATGTGACATTAGTACGGCAATTTTAATTGTCACGATTTTCTGCACGATTTTCAAAACAAAATTACCTTCGAAAGTGCAACTTTCAACACCATTGTATAAAAAAAAAATTATGTCGATGCTTTGCTTAGAATTATAGATATGATTAATACTTATATTCTGAATATACAGATATGTAGATTGTCGAAAATGTTTAAATATATAATTAAAACTTTTAATTTTTAAATTTCATTACTGTTTGAATTTTAATTTCATTTAGAATTGCTAGAATACTCAATATGTATTGTATGATATCTGATATTATTATGAATAGTAGTTTTATTTATTTAATGAGAATACATTATCGGGTTTTTTTTTCTACGATCTGCTTCATTCATTCATTCGTCTACTTTTATCTAATAATTCATCAAAATATTTTGAAATCGTGTAAACAAATTATCTTGTAATAAAAATATGGACTGTATTTTGAACACTACCTTCGTAGACAACTGGGGACCGGTTAAGACCTAGAGGGTCTCATGATTGGTAATGATAGTAATTGGATTTCACCACGAGATGGCATTTACACGCCTCTTCTCAATTCAATTATGTCGTGTTTTAAATTAGCTAAATAAATGTTTAATTTATTTATGTTTTAGGGCAGTCAGGCGATGACAATCAAGCTATATGTGAAAATTGATTGAAATCGGAGTCACATGAAATTGGAAATCATTCCAGATTAGAGTTGAGATATATGAATTTGATGCAAAGTTACGAATCAACTGAATTCGGTAAATATTACAAAATGGATTGCCCCATAGATACTTATTATACACTACTTCTACTACTACTATTACAACTAGAAATATATCTGTTTTATCTGTCAGAATTGAAGCCTAGGAAACATTTGAGGAACGTTTCTATACATATTTGATTTGCATCTTGAATGGTGTCATCTATTAGTATCCAGCGCAAAAGTAGACACCTCTTTCTTGGGCGCTCTGTACATATATTTATTATATTGAACTATGGTTTTTAATTTGTTTTTTTATGGTTCTAAACTTTATCTCCGTCTCTTTTACAGGTGCTGCACTCAATGATGAATTCGGAGGAATGTACTAGATGTATATTAATGTTAATGTTGTTGCACTTTCCATTTACATATTCGAAAGATGCTGATTACTGTCAAAATATAAGTGGTCGTAATATTTGCACGTATGAGAAAATTAATTTACTTAATAAGTTTAGTGCAGGAGGAAGCTTGAGGTTTGCTAATGGAAATATACCAACATTAGAAGTTAACACATTTGCTGGACAGATAATTTACTATCTGGAAATTTATAATTGTAAATTACATCAAATTTATGCAAATACATTTAATCAATATCCAAAATTATATGAATTACACTTTCCCTATAATAATCTAACACAATTGCCAGAACACTTGTTCAACAAACAAATTCATCTACAAGTATTAAATATAACACACAATGAAATAGAATCTGTAACTATTGATTATTTCCAGTATTCAAGTAAATTAGTAACATTGGATATTTCATTCAATAAAATAAGCCTGTTGAATCCAAATTATTTTAAAAGTTTGAGAAATTTACAGACACTAGATTTGAATGGAAACAAAATTAGCAGATTGCAGCAAGACGTATTTATAAATTTGCGAAACATAAAACAAATTTACTTGTCAACAAATAATTTGATGAAGATTGAAAACTACTGTTTTACCGGTTTAACAAATTTGGAGGTTCTTCACTTGATGCATAATAAGATATTTGCATTAGAAATTCATGCGTTTACAAATCTAACCCAGCTAAGAGTTCTTGATTTATCGTTTAATAATTTAACACTTCTCGAATCCAATCGATTTTGCGATTTAGGAAAACTTGAAATATTCATCTTAAGTAATAATAACATTGATTGCCTGCAAAATGATACATTTAACTACACATTGAATGTTTCAGAATTGAATTTACATCACAACAAAATTAGAGAAATACCGTCCTATGTTTTTGGCCATCAAAATGTTATACAATCTGTTATACCACCCAATTTATTAAAATGGTAAATCATAATATTTTGGTTCGGGCGTATGCGATCCGGCGGATGACGCAGTTTTGTTTATAAATTCAAGGCCAAATTACCACTCGAAGACCCTTTCGAAGGGAACAGACGCGTTTGGAGCGCATTGAGTGAGTGTAAACGACGCTGGCAACGTCAAGTATTATCAAACTTTTAATAAGATTATATTGTTAGTGTCCGTATGGATAAATTTAAGGTGAGTCATTGTATGGTTATGGAGAGTTGAGGTTGACCCATCGTTGTCCCATTGTCCCAGATGATAACAAGGCTGTTGGGTTGACCAATTATTACTCGGGTCAACAAATATAGTGAGTCATTGTATGGTTGTGGAGAGTTGAACTCGGGTCAACAAGTATAGCGAGTCATTGTATGGTTGTGGAGAGTTGAGGTTGACCCATCGGTGTCCCATTGTCCCAGATGATAAGCAATTGACCAAGGATAATTGTTTCACCATAATTAACCAAGGATGTTGGGTTGACCAATTATTACTCGGGTCAACAGAAATACAATTGTCTCACTGAGTTGTAAACTCACGATCATTTTCTAATTGTTACAGAATGACGGTCGTTGGAAGGAGTAAAAGAAGAGAGCGATTGCCATATTTTATTATACGATTATATAACCTTTTATATTTTTGTATCATTAGTTTGTATTAAATAAATAAGTTTCATTGATGCAAATCCCATTGTTTATTAATCGACGTCTTGACAATATAAATAATTACCTATCATAAGAATAAGACAGCAGAATTAGTATTGAAACTGGTTATTATAGATTAAAAATAGTCAGTATTAAGCTAAAGGTAATTCGCCGGCCTAAAAATATCTGAATTGGGTTAACAATATCAGAAGTGGCAAAAGTTGAGCTAACACTAACGTCATTTGCTTCCTGTTATCGCCATTCATGGGGAAATATATGTTGCACTTCACTTTCTTGTTGAGCTGGAAGAGAAATTTTGATAAATCATGTTGATAATTAATCAGTTGCATATGTTATTACCAAATATTTTAACGAGGCGACTCGCTTATTCTTCCTTTTCTTGCTCTGAAAATCATAAAAGTTTACAATTCAAGCAAACTGGCAGCAATATGTATTGAACAATCTTTTTTTTTTAAACATTACTTCGTGAAAAAACTGGAAGCTGCACTTTGCACCGGCTTCTATCTAAATAAAATTTTAGGATATATAATATATAAGTTACAGTTAAGTTGTTACAGCAGAGCATCGATAATCCGAACTAATTGGGACTAAAGGTGGTTCGTATTATCAAATATTACTGCTAAGTAGTTGAAAATACGAGTATTGGATACAAGCAACATCTACATTAATGAAACACCTGCATATCAGAACTCAAAAGAAAATACTTCTGTGAACAAAAAACTAAAATTCAAATTCATTAGTAGAAAAAATACATTTCATCAAAACAACTGCCGAATTTCATCAGTTTATATACCATCCAGCTAGATTATAAACTAACCAGCAATCACAATTAAAGTATAAACGACAAATTTAGTAAATTCTAGTAAATTTAAATAATAACCAGTTTTCTAGATCTCTATCATTTTGTAATGCTAGAGATAATAACAAGTTTCTTGGTTAGTAAATAAACTAGCTAATCTTGAATGTGGTTAGGTTAACTTAGGTTCAAATTTGTTTTGGGGAATCTAATTGTTTAAGTAGACCTTAAACCGTTCCGGTACGATAAAAGTCATCATCTACATTCAATATCACACCAATCTTTAACATTACAAAATAACAAGTTGTTTTCATTAGAATATATTTTTTTTTTTTTTTTTTTTTTTTAATTTTCTCCAAAGAAATTTGCAATCTGCCCGAAGGCAATAAGCAAATGTTAGTTACATTGTGCCTAGCGAGTTTGCTAGGCAAGCGGGTGTTAGTAGACTTACATTAAAGTACTAACATAGGAAGAACCTACAGGGTTCGTTACAAATAAGGGTTAGTTTTAACATATATTATAGTATACATTATGCGAATGGATATTATGGTTCACACAATTCAATGCGTATGTGATTTAGTACGGCTCAGGTTATGATCGGTTGCACAAGTCCAGAGGGTCTAGTCGTTTTAGCCGGTATGTGTTTTGGCTGTTGTCCAGTAGTTCAACAGCTAGCCGGTTCGGGTGTAGATTTAGTCTCGATATATACCTTTCACTCGCACACTTCACTTCTTCGAGCACTTTGGGAACCTCTAGGTCTCGATGTATGGTGTCGTTTGTAACAAACCAAGGCGCATCGGTTATTACGCGTAGCGTTTTGGATTGAAACCGCTGGATGATCGCAATGTTGGTTGCACTCGCAGTACCCCATAGTTGGATTCCATATAGCCACACTGGTTTAAGTATAGCTGTATACACTGCAAGTTTGCTGGATAGCGATAGGGTGGATGTCCTGCCAATGAGCCAGAGGAGTTTGGAGAACTTCAGGCCCAGTTGTTTGCGCTTTGTCATTAGGTGGTGTTGCCAGTTTAGTCTTCTATCTAGGTGAATACCTAGGTATTTCGCGTTTACCGCCATTGGGAGATGGTGTCCGTTCAGGGATACACTTGGGCATGTTTCTCTTCTGAGGGTGAAAGTTATGTGCTGGGACTTTGCTTCGTTGACCTTTATGCGCCATTTCCTCAGCCACACTTGGATCTTATCCAGGGCTGCCTGGAGTTTTTCTGAGGCGTGTGTTGGTACCTCACTTGTTGCCATGACTGTGGTATCGTCTGCAAAGGTAGCAGTTAATGTGTTTTCTGTTGTGGGTATGTCTGCAGTAAAGAGTAGGTAGAGCACTGGTCCCAGAACGCTACCCTGAGGAACTCCCGAGTGGACCGAGCGCAGACTTGTTGTTTCTTCTTGGTACTTTACTGAGAAGTATCTGTTGGTCAAGTATGAGGATAGTACTGTGTAGTAAGGTGCTGGCAGACAAGATTTCAGTTTGTAGAGCAAGCCATGGTGCCAGACTTTGTCGAATGCTTGTGTGACGTCCAAGAATGCGGCTGAACAGTATTTTTTTCTTTCGAATGTTTCGTTTATAGTTTTAACTACCCTGTGGACCTGCTCAATGGTGGCGTGCCCTTCACGGAAGCCAAACTGGTGCTCCGGCATTAGTTTAAGTCGGTCCACCACGAGCTTTAGCCGTTTCACAAAGAGTTTTTCGAATAATTTCGACAGCATGGGAAGTAGACTGATGGGCCTATAGGACGTGGCTTCCGTCGCAGGTTTACCAGGCTTTAGAATGAGTATCACTTGTGCGACTTTCCATTGGATTGGGAAGTATCCGCATCTTAGAATTGAGTTAAAGATCTGGGTAAGTGCGTTTAGCGCTTTATTGGGTAGTTGTTTGATGGTGTGTCCAGTTATCAGATCGAAACCTGGAGATTTTTTAGGGTTTAGGTTGTTTTGGATGGTGTCTTTGACTTCAGACATTTTGATGAGCTTTATAGGTAGAGCCATCTGGTGTGGAGTTTTGAGGAAGGAGGTAATGGTTTCATCTTCTTCATCTGGTAGCTCGGAAGGGAATGGCTGGAAGACTTTTGCCAAGTGCTCGGCAAATAAGTCTGCCTTTTCCATGTCCGTTCTTGCCCACGAGTTGTCCTCCTTTTTGATTGGGGGGATGTAAGCTTGTGTTCTATTTAATTTAGATGTGGCTTTCCATAGCGAGTAGTCGGTTGCGTATGTTGGTGTTAGTCCTGATAAGTAAGCTTGGAATGTTTTGTTTTGCTCTTTTTTGATTAGTTCTTTGATGTTCCTTGCTGCACGGTTTAGGTGCTCTTTATCATTAGGGGCCCTAGTGGACATCCATGTTTTCCTCAGGTGCCGTTTTTTGCGTATAGCCTCTTTGATAATGTTCGAGCAGTTTTGTTGACTGGTCTTAGGTGATGTGTTAGGTGTGGAGTCCCAAGCTGCTTGCTGGATCACAGAAGTCAGGTTGTCCACTGCTTGATCTACGTCGCCTGGTGTTTTCAGTGGTATGTTTATATTAAGCCTTTCTGTAATCAGGTCATTGTAACGTTCCCAGTCGGTTCGCTTGTTTGTGAGAGTGACTGGTTGTGGTTTATTTATTGCTGTGCAGCTGAGAGTAACCAGTATGGGAGAGTGGTCTGAGGAGAGATCAAGGCTTTGTTCCGCAATTAGGCGATTTGATGGTATGCCTTTGCTTACACAGAAATCGATTACATCTGGTATTTTGTTTCTATCACTAGGCCAGTAAGTTGGCTTTCCAGTTGATAGGGTATTTAGCTTTAGTTTGTCTATGCATTTAGCTAGGTTGCGGCCTTTAGTTGTTGTGAGCCTCGATCCCCATTTGGGGTGTTTTGCGTTGTAATCACCGCCAGCTAGGAATCTGTCGCCAAGTGTGTTAAAAAAGTCAGCATACTGTTCATACTTTAGGTTGTGTCGGGGAGGGCAGTATACTGCAGATATGGTTATTTGTCCACGAGTGTCTTCGATTACAACGTTTGTTGCTTGTAGGAAGTCCTTTTGAAAATTAGATGTTTCGTAATGTTTTAGTTTAGTTTTAATGATTACGGCGCTGCCTCCATGGGCCGCACCGCTTGGGTGTTTTGTGTCGTATATTGTGTAGTTTTTAAATCTTATGAAGCTGCGGCTAGAGAAATGGGTTTCTGAGATTAACATGATGTCAATATCGTTTTGTCATTAGAATATAAACTAGCTAATCTTGAATGTGGTTAGATTGAGTTAGGTTCAAATTGGTTTCGGGGAATATAATTGTTTAAGTAGACCATAAACAGTTCCGATACGACAAAAGTCATCTTCTAAATTCAATATCACACCAAGATGTTTTGATGGTCAACTCGACTTCTTTCTACATCCGGAATTGGCACACTCACAGACATACCGACTGTTCCCGGTTTGAATTTCTTTCTCGAGGTTCTTCTTTCTCAAACAAACTAGATATTTTGAAATACTAGAAATCTAGAAACACATTATCCAAATAAATTGGGCTAGTTTATAAACTAACTAAGAAGGCTGGTTATTTTATTTACTAAACTTGTGGTTTATACTTTAACTGTGATTGCTGGTTAGTTTATAAACTAGCTGGATGATATATACTAATCAAATTCGATAGTTATTTTGATGGAATGCATATTTTCTACTAATATAGCAGTCATTTGGTTAGTTTATAAACTATCTAGCTAGTTTATAAACTAACTAACTACTTTAACCGTAACATATACATACATTGTTTACAGTTAAAACGTAGTGTTTCTGTTCGTTGAAATAAAAATGTATTCCTACCTTTATCATTTTGTAAGTATTTTATGTATGGAGACTATTATGATACATGCCACTTTTTTAATTTATATAAATAAACAGGGGGAAATGGGGGAAACATGCTGATTCGTTGGAACCATGTTTACAAGAGTCCATTTTATCTATTTCGACATAATCGAAGAAATGCTTTTGATTGTGCCCATTATGTTCTTATAAGTACATAGATATTCGGTAATGAAATTAGAGACTATTATTTAAGTCAAATCTCATGATTATGCGCCAGCATAGACAAGAAGTAGGTTGGTAGGAGTGGAGAGAGACTGGGGAAATAGGTTGGAGTAGTGGAGAGTAGGAAGTAATGAAAGGTGTTCTAGAAGTGATGTGAAAAGAGTTGTAAAGAAAGGCTGTCTTGACAAACATTGGTTTACTTCTGATAAGTGACCGCTAACACTAAGTTAAATATAGGGGTGTTGAAAATACCATACGCCATTATGTTGGTATGTTGGATTTTATTTATCTTCAGTTGGTATTGTTCAGTGGCGTAACCAACAAATATAGAGAATAATCAAATAAGAACAGTATTGAAGAGTACGTGATCCGTTTGTTTTCAGTTGCACTCCCAATATAGGCCATTAGGATGTATGCATCTTGTTCTGTTGTAAGCGTTTTGGGATAGTGTAGAAGACGGTTTTTAATAATGCTATCGACACGCCGCTGCAAACAGTCACATTGACATCCAAACTGCCAAAAAGTCAGTATTGACAACAGCAATTAAAAACTTTGGAGAGCTACCAACATAATTTGCTTACGGGTTTTTCCAGACACCCGATATATTTTGCAAAGTTGCAAGTAATCTGCGTGCAACCGATCATAAACCCAATTTACATAAGTAACTAAGTCGTCTTTCTCCAATTAAAGCGATTTCAAGGTAATTTCAATCAGCACTTCTTTATCTAACTTTTTTGACATGAGTCATTTGAGTCAAGCATGGCGCAGTGTTGCCAGATCCGCGATGTATCTCAAATTGTGCTACTCATATTTTTTTAATTTGCGATGTGTTTTTCGACTTTGTGATGGGCGACAACTTTGAGCTATCTCAGTTTTTGCGATTATTGCGTTGCAGACCTTTTCAAAGCGGTGAACGATTATTAAAACGGAATTTTAAATTTCACTATAGTCTTTGGTAATTTTCTCAGCGATTGATTGGGAGCACTGGACTTTCGGCGCGAAGGATTGCCAACCCAATTCAATGGGCGCGATTAACGCACTTTTGGAAAAAAAATTGCTTAAACCCATCATATCGCGCCAAATTGGGTAGATTCAAAAATTCGCTGACCTTAAAGATGACTCCCAGTCACAGTAGAGCTGTACTAATACCACCTACACAACTAGTCTTGCTGGTGGTATTGGCAGTACTGTGTGGTACACTTCATTGTTATCGTGACTAGTTTTGTTAACATTTTATCCGAGACCGTTTTTTGATGCGCAATACACCTGATTGCATGAGTGTAAAGAATTATTAAAGGAAGTAAAGCAGAGTTCAATAATCACAAGAATATTTGATGAACGGATTATAGTCAGTAATATTATATTAATTTCTTTAAACAATTCCGTACTTGGAATACATTCTATACATACTACATACCGTACCGTACTACATTTTGTCTATGATTTTTTATATAACTCGTTACATAAAATAATTCATATTGACAACAAATTGTTGTTAATATGAAACCAAAGACAAGACAACAAAATCCGGCTATATGTACTGTAAAGATATTTTCCATAAATTAGGATTATGTTTTCAAGTTCATTTTGTTCAATAGGTTCTGTAATACAGTGTGAGCAACAATGCTTGAGGTTTCATAGGTAGGCAACCAAATACGCATGTTGGTATAACTGAAAATACATAAAGAATATCCCCTAGATTTCCAGTGGCGTAGCAAACAAACAAAACAACAACACAATGAATTCAATATTTAATCATAATTACATATTTTTAAACGTTACTCTACACGTTTACAACAAATGTTGAAAATGGCGGCCTTCGTTTTCAAGCAGATGTTAATTCTACGTTTTTTATTTTCAAAAACATATTGGAACTGCTCTGGAGTTATGTTTCTTATCTCTTCTTCAATTGCTTCTTGGATTGGTTTTGGTTGTGCATCCTATTTTTAAAAACATTATTTTTCAAATGTCCGAAAAGATAAAAATCACACGGCGTGAGGTCTGGTGAACGTGGTGGCCATAATCCTGAGCTTATCAATCGATCATCGTAAAATTCCCTTAAATAATTAATTGTAGCAAACGCAGTATGAGCAGTGGCTCCGTCTTGCTGAAAATAACCCATTATTTGTTCAACATCATGCACCTGATTAAGAAATGCATCCAGGATGATTGTTCGGTAACGCTCCGCATTGATTGTTTCATTGAAAAATATTGGGCCAATTATCCGACGTCTCGAAATTGCTACCCAAACACCAATTTTAAGTGGATGTAAATCTGTTTCGATGAACGTATGAGGATTTTCTGTAGCCCATGTACGATAATTTTGGCTGTTCACATATCCTGATAAGTGAAACCACGCCTCATCAGTGAAAAAGGTCCTGTCCAGCATATCGTTATCATTTAAATACTGATTAAACCAATTGCAATAATCAATTCTTTTTTGAAAATCAAGCGGGTGAAGTTGTTGAACTACCGATAACCTTATACGGGTGCAAATGGAGAATTTTCTTCGCGACTTTTCGGCAACTCCCATACGATACTCCTGTAAGCGGATTTAAACATTAACATTTGTATGCCATAAAGACCACACGAATGATAAAAAATAACTTTTTTGCACCCTAAAATTAAGAACCCACCTTTTTGTGCTGAAAGTTTTCTTATAGATTTTGTTGGACTTTGTTCAAGCCGTTGTTGGACATCGGCAACAATCTCTTCTGTTAAGGTAGACGGTCTTCCAGTTGACTTGCCCTTACAGATACAATTCTTTCCTTCAATGCGGTGAATAATAACAGGTTCTATGCTGGATAAATATTTTGTAAGTAATGTTGACATCGGGGAAGGCTTCGTTAAATTGATTCATACACGATTGTAATGAATATGTCCACGTCCCGTCTTCATTAAGTGTTCCACTTCGATAATAAGCCTTCAGGATGAAGGCATCATGTTGTGGTGTAAAAACCATTTCAATAGAAAAGTGATTTCACTTAAATTCTGTAAATTTAGAACAAAACTTAACTTTTATAATTTTATAACCTTAAAAACTGCAAATCACTTACCAGAAATCAAAGATTTACTCAGAGTAGTCCCGATAAGAACTGATGGTTATGAAGCAGAAGACAAAATAAACAATCTGCGAAGAATTGGCACAATGGAAATAAATAATAAAACGACGCGCGGCACTGGGGCTGTCAAATCTTTTGACTTTACAGTAAATTTAATTACTAATAAACTTGGAGCGAAGAAATTCCCCAGTGTTTTCGGCGGGAAATTTAACTTGACTTCAATGTTTCTCACTCTGTATTAGTTAGCTAGCTAATTAAGTAATAGATACAATTAGGTGCACAAAATCACAACGCCAGAGGTAAATTATATACCGGGTGTCCGTACGCCAAATATGTTCGTATCTAGGATTATCTTATTTTTCTTCAGTTGGCACAGTTCAGTGGCGTACGCGATAATTTCAATTTGTTTGAATAACTAACCAACAAATATTGGGATTCAAATAGTTTTATTCTATAGCAAATATGGAAAGAGGGAAGACTTACAAAAGGGAAGTAAAGCACACCTGGGCTTGATTCCCTGGTGTGAATTCAACCAACAGCTAGAATTTGTCAACACGTACGAATTTTGAGGGGTTACGCTGCAAACATCCCTAACATTGACCAAATACATTAAAATGGTCCAAGTTATTGGTTACTTAAGGGCCAATTACATTGAGCTAGTTACTTGAAACATGCCGAACACTTCGTAGCAACATCACCGTAAGCCGTGCTTAGCCTAGCAAAAGTTTCAGTCGCTGATTTTCCAAGTTTTACACAAAATTTCGCAGCAACTCATTCATTCTGAAATCTGCCCAACGAAAAAATTGTACTTCACTAAAAACCCGGTAGCTATTCAACAAATGAAGATATCTGTAATCGGGACACGGCGTTATATTCAGCTGACGTGTACGAACAAGTGAACTCCAAGCGCATCCCCCGGAACCAACTGAGCCCGAGCAATTCAAACAGTTCGCGTATTAAATCAACAGACCTCGAATACTAACGATGAATCAATCCTACAACAATTCGAACCAGAGTATGGTAGGGCTTAATTTGTTACGTGCGAAAAAAACTCAAATTGCACATTTATAAGACTTTTCTCCAGTGTGGCTCATCATTCTAATAAGTTAAGTTCTAATGGATGAAGTGCACATATCATATTTATAAAGGTTCCCCGTTCAGAGGGACATCACATGCGTCTTCAACTGGTATTTTTGGATGTACCATTTAATTTTTGTAAGACTACTAGTTAGAATGGGTCATCTTGTCTCATGTGTGGATCCTCTTGTGACTTTTCAATTTATCACTTGCTATTAAACTTGATGTGCATATATCACAATTGTAAGGTTTTTCTCCTGTGTGGATACTCTTGTGTTTTTTCAAATTACCATTGTCATTGAAACTTAATGTGCATTCATCACATTTGTAAGGTTTTTCTCCGGTGTGGGTCCTCTTGTGCCTTTCCAAATGATCATTTGTTGTGAAACTTGATGTGCATTCATCACAATTGTAAGGTTTATCTCCTGTGTGTATCCTCTTGTGCTTTATCAAACTACCTTGCTGAGTAAAACTTACTGTGCATTCATCACATTTGTAAGGTTTTTCTCCTGTGTGGATCCTCTTGTACCATTTCAAACGATAACTTTCTATGAAACTTGATGTGCATTCATCACATTTGTAAGGTTTTTCTCCTGTGTGGATCCTCTTGTGCTTTTTCAGACTACAACTTAGAGCAAAACTTGATGATATGCATTCATCACAATTGTAAGGCTTTTCTCCTGTGTGGATCCTCTTGTGCCTTTTCAAAAGATAACTTTCTATGAAACTTGATGTGCATTCATCACATTTGTAAGGTTTTTCTCCTGAGTGTATCCTCTTGTGCCTTTTCAAATTACCTTTTTCAGTGAAACTTGATGTGCATTCATCACATTTGTAAGGTTTTGCTCCTGTAAGGATCCTCTTACGTTTTTTTAAACTTGCTGTGAAAGTTGATGTGCATCCATCGCTCTTGTTGATATTTACTTCTGTGTGGATGATGTTATGCCTAAAGAAAAAAATATTATAGTCATCCCCCGAGTTATACAACAATAATGAGTGCTACTTTGTAAGAAACTACAATATTTATAAAAGAATATTAAAAACAAAAACCAAAAATATTAACTTGTCACATAAAAATATGTCTTTTGGCTCTGTAGTGGGAGAATTGGCGGTAGAGGTGGATGGCTTTGAAGAGAATCGCAGTTTTCAGGCAACTTCTGCCTCTCTATTACGTAACTGCAAATTTACGCAAGTTGTGTATTACGTAAGTGGGAGATACCCCTATAGCATTTCAATTATGTGAAAATATTTCCATGTGAAATCATTCAATAGCAATTGCCCTCATGTCACAAAATTTTGAGATTTGTTTTGCTAGCAACTACATAATAAACAATGGTTATACTATTTTACGTTATAAGATCGGTAAGCTACTTGTAACAGTACAACATTATGGACGAGGCCACGTTAGAAGCAGAGTCAAGAATGCCTAAACAAGTAACTGTTTCAGGTACTCCCGGACGTATTTCGTAATGCATTTTACTTCATACTGTAAGTCTGTTCAGCATCATTATTTTACATCCAAAATAAAAAAATCACATTATATTGTGAAAATCGCATCATCTTTAATTCTGTGGCCCTGTCATTGCTATTGTTTGTTTTTCTTCGAACGACATATAATCGACAAATAATTTAATCATGTCACCTGTATTGAAGTATGTTATTTTGCTAAAGTAGAGCAATATTATGTAAAAACTTCTAGTACATAATATATGAAAGAGTACTGATTTATCGTTCTAAAAATATAAAAGAGTAATATGGATGATATCGAAAATATGCCACCAGAGCTGCAAGAGTTGGCAGACAAGGCAATCAATCCATGATTCCAGAAAAATAAAAAATATATACAGATTGATCAGTATAAATGGGTAATGAAGGGACAACGTTTTTAGTATGCATTTTAGAAGAAAAAGTTGTTTAGCAAAAAATGTCCTGCTTTATCTCAAATTAATAATAGCATTTTTTGAAATCTGAAAAAATCAAATATTAAAAATTGATTTTTTTTAATGTGTTGAAAAATTGAATATTTTATAATAGATCTAATTTCTAACACAAACTCAATAACAAACGAACAATTATACTTCTACAAATCCCCCAGTTTCCTGGATACACATTTCAAGGCGTTTGTGTATTCATTTTGAAGCATTTTCTACCATTCCGGGTATTATATTCTGACATTATATACGTATTCATTCTATCAGCTCATTTCTTAGTTGTGGACGAGTAGCATACACTTTTTTTTTTAAATAATCCCACAAAAAGTAGTCATGTGGTCATGTAGTCATGAAGTCATGTGGTCATGTAGTCATGTTTGGTGATGTTTCTTCACATTTCGCCCATTGAGAGTTATTTTAAACAAAGTCAACATTTATACTAATCTGATTTGAATTTTTAAACTTTTGAACTTAAATTGTGTTGCGAACCCTCAAGATATTTTTTCATTTAAAAAAGTTATTCATATGTGTCTTCAGGGACTCAAAATACAACTTTTTCACACTATTACAAACCCAATATATAAAATTAAAATATTATTTTTTTTGCCATTTTCACTACAAAAACAATAGGACACACGTATTATACATTCACAATATTTTTGCAACCGAGTTGGCTGGGTTTTCTTTTTGTCCTGTTGGACAAACTGATTCAGTGATGCAACGGAAGTTAATTATTTTTTTGTGTCGATGTTTATTAGAAATTTGCTTCCTACCACATTGTCAGATTTATAATTCTCTGCCATTTCCATTTTTATCTATAATAATTTAAACTTTACATCTGGCAACAATGTCATTTAAAAAATATAACCTCAAATTGAAAACAGCTTAACCTAAAAAAAAATGACAAATTCTATTGGGGAATTCAGTTATTTCCGAAACACTACCAACAAAATGACTACATATTCATAGACTCCCCGGACACAAAAACATCGTGAATGGAGAGTAAGTGCAGCATCACATGCATTTATGTCGTAATTGCATTAGATATTTCAATGTGATGCTGAAATTACATGTGTGCTACTTTTTTTTGGTGCCAACTGTACATATAAAATTGAGTTCTATTTGATGAGATACACCCTCAGCCAAATAAACCCCATCCTCAATAACTCCATTTTTCTTACATTTCATGTTTATCCTTCAAGTGCACCTCATAACTTGCCAAGCTATCATACGTAGCACTACATATTTCACATGTGTATGGAGTGATTTCATTGATCTGCACTGTCTCTTCTTCTGTCTTTACTACGAGTAGGGGATATTAGCCGATTCCGGAGCCACCGCCACACCGCCAGCCAGAAGGGGCGTGGCTTGGGGTGTGGGCGTGGCTTGGAGGTGGATGTGGGTGTGGGGTTGTTATGGCAACGGCCAATGGGAGTGAAGGAGGGGTGATACAGCCAATGGGAGTGAAGGAGGGGTGATGCAGCCAATGGGAGTGCAGTAATAACGGCCAATGAGGTGATAGGACCAATGGGAGTGCAGTAATAACGGCCAATGGGGTGATAGGACCAATGGGAGTGCAGTAATAACGGCCAATGGGGTGATAGGACCAATGGGAGTGCAGTAATAACGGCCAATGGGGTGATAGGACCAATGGGAGTGCAGTTATAACGACTAATGGACCAATGGGAGTGGAGGTATGGTGGACAATGAAGGGCCAATGAAGGTAGGCAACCAATTGGAGTTATTGGGGGTTGTTACAACGGTTAATTGAATATTAACCTGTTGTCGACTACCTGTTGTGTGTGTGTGTGTGTGTGTTCACTTGTTGTTGGTCGGTTGATTTTTTTACCTGTTGTTGGTAACCTGTTGATGTGTGTGTGTGGAAGTATTGATTTGTAGCTGGGTGGGGAGGTATTAATTTCACGATTTTGCGGATGTGGGGGAGGAAATAAATGAGCTTCCACATATATAGGATTAGATGGTGTGTGGGGGCTAAATTATAAAACAGTATTTTTGCATTGTTTATTATTATCTGTGCGAGAGTATTGGTTAGTAATTTTTTAGCATACTCTTTATTATTATTATTCATGGGTTACAAATGTGTGTATGTATGTACACAAGTAGTATATATAATGCATAAGAAAAAAATGATCTGAGATGAATAAAAGTAATATCATCTACATACATAAATTATTCATTTTAAAAAATCGTATACATACATATAAAACAATACAAATTTTACATACATATAAAATATAACAATTAAGATAATTACTAGACTATATCATTATGCCCCCAGGCTAAAGTGTGAATACCATCACTACATATAAATCTCTTATCATCAAATGGTGATAGAGCCAATTTATTTTGCGTCTGTGTGAATATTGTGTGCTTAATTGATTTAAATAAGTTTTGTGTTCTATAAAATAATTCCTTAGAAGAAACACAAGAAATAAAATTGTCCCCTGATACGTTATTTTTAGTAACATCTTTCCGCAAACCTTTAATTTTTTTTATCCACACATTATCAACACAGAGCCCATACATTTTTGAACGTAAACCAATAAACTCATTCATAAATTTGCCCTCATTTTCATCTTTAAATAAACCCAGCACGCCTTTATTTTGTGGAACTATGCCATAAGGGTTAGCAAGGATATAATTTGATGTGTCAAATTTTTTGTAATTTTGTTTCATGTCTTCATATATGTTTTCCGTATGCAAATTCAAAATAAAACTATCTGTATCCATATAACAAAGATTGGCATTATGACCATACCGTTCCTTGATGAAATCATAATAAAAATCATACATTAATATTTTTGAAACTTCCAAAACAGTGAAACCTATATAGATGGGCTTATCGTACAATACTTTCAACCTGTCTAACTGTACGGCGGCTAATGACTCAGTGAAAATGGAAATACAATTAAAATTTGGTTTCGCAATTAGACTTCGGACGCCCCGACGTTTTCCTATGTCATCCCAATGATTCAACAATTTTACGTCAACTCGCTTATCCACATTTTCAATAGTTTTACCGAAAATAGCATTATTCATCAGCTTAAAAAAATCTTTCTCAAATGCATTGCTTGCTGCCTGTCTCAGTGTGGTATTTAAATCAATATACTTTTTCAACCAGGCAGATTGCGTAAACTCTAAAACTCGATGAATTTTACTGACAATTAAACCGTTGCGGATGGCCTGCTTTAAATTTCGATAGTGAATTACATAATTTGATTTGTTCATAAAATTTGGAATTAATTTTGCATCTTTAAATTTCGAACCCGGTGGAGTAATGTGTTCGACGAGAAAAGGTAAATCGTTGTGTTTGTGCTGGAGACTCTGCGGATACTCCACATCAACTTCAAAGATATACCCGGTAGTTGAATCATCAGGGATTGACATAACATCGAAATTGGTATCAGTCGACCATCTAAACTCTCCAGTTGGTAAATATTGCGACATTGCCCATCCATACAGATTGTTTGCATCCCAATACATCAAATAAGAAGTGGGTTTCTTAGCATCATACATATAATTTGGATCTTTAGACATAAATTTATTATTGGCCACTACCCGCCTGAGTGAACATTGGCTAATGCCCCCTCGTATGCCGTGTCTAATGAACTGGTGCATATCAAGATCGGTCAATAGTTCAAGCTCAATTTTTGTATATTTTAACATTGCATCCCAAGTTATTGAGGGGCAGGTGTAATACTGACAGGGATCTAATTCGTATATCTTCATACATACATTGCGGAAATTTTCGAATATATCGCTCAAAAGTAGCACATCGGTTTTCAGATATAAATTAGAATAATCACCGAGAGTTTTACATTCGAAAATTTCCCATACTTTTTGTGCATGTTCATAGTCCTTTGAAGTAATATCCGTATTGGTTAAATTATTAAAAAACAATTTTTGGGGGGGTAATTTTGTTTCATCTAAACGTGCAAACGAGTCCATGTATTGATAGGGGAAAATTCCCTTCTTTGTTACCAATTTAAACTGGTCGTCTGAGGGGAAATAATTTCTAACATACACTAGCTGATTGGGGGTGAGATTTGCAGCTAATTTTTCTAGAGATGATGCCATGAACCGGAATGAATCTAAAAACCGAATCTTTAAGTACACGTTCTGACTGAGGTTTGTTTTCTTATGAATAAAACTATCAACTTTAATGTGTTTGGTAAATGAAATATACTTTTCTTTATTAGCAGCGATAAGATCAATTTTATCTTCAGTGTTACCAAACTCTTTTATAAATAGGTGACAATCGTAATCTAAATTATGAAAAAAAACTGGTACATGCTTAGGAAGCTTATAATTTAAATTGCAATTGGAGTGAGCTGCTCCAGTAAAAATACCAGTCAGATGGTTGTGGTCAGCAACTTTGTCACCCGCATCTAAATGACCCGAACAAATATGACATTCCGACGCCGTATCAAATAAATATTGCTCACCCGGTGATAATTTTGACATGGGTACGATCGGTTTAAGGTGATCAGTGTAAATCAGCTGCAAATCTGCGGTGAGTTTTTCTATAAATACTTTTGGGCAATCCAATCCGGTGTAAGTAACATATTTATTTAATGCATCGTTATACGAGCAAACAATAAAATAGGAAAAACTGTAAGGACAATGAACATGAGTTTTATGTGTGTATGAAGAACTTGGGTCCGGTGAACATGTATGAATTGGCATCAGAATTGATTCAAAATCAGCATATACAACAAAAGGTACTCTCATTTTCCGATCGAAGTTAATGAATTTTAATGAATTTCCAGGCATCATTTCACCGTTTCTATTTTTCTTCAAATCTGTCGTGGGCATTATTGTATATACGTGATTGCAATCTTTTTCCGCGTGACGATCGAGAGATTGCTGCGATGGAAAATATGTCAAACATCCATCGCACAGATTAATTTTTACATTGTGCTTGCTAACCTGATGTGAAATGAGGCGTGATAAATTTTTTATTAAGACATAGTGCCCCCTAATCCCTTCCTCCAAAAATAATAAATTAATGTGAATATCGCGTTTGAGAGTGGTTAAATAAATTGGCCCTACCACATCATAATTTTTGCTAACTACATTATAATCTAAACCATAAACATTTACACTTAAATTATTCAACTTTTCAATTTTGTTAATGTGATCTATTTTCATGGGGAAATCAATACCGTCTAAATTAAGTGCAGTGGTGTAGTGGGGGTATGATGAGGTCCTTTGAAGAGCTTTTTTTGAAGCTGGATGGAGCGCCGCTACAATCGACCAGGCCAAACAAGCATTGTCAGCATTCTGAATGTTAATGCAGGCCTTCTTGCGTTTAATGCTGTCTGGCAAATCTATGAACGATGATCCGGTGACTGGTGTATATTTATTGATGTTGAGGTGTAGGTGCGAAATTGCTGTAAGGGCCCAACCGCTATCCCTCTCCTAAAAATTGAATGAAACAACAACAAATTACACATGAGCCAGATAAACGTGAACTGTACTTACTTGAAATTCCTCGCTCTTCACCTTGACGGTGTTGCTCATCCTCTCAAACACCTCCCTCAGATCGATGTTTGGTGTAACTATTTGATATCGCGTGTTAAAAGATTTTAGCTCAGGAATAACTTCGTCACTGCTCCCCGACGGTTTCACATACAACGCAAATAGTTCAACATTCATCTTTACACTTCCATGCCGATTATCAATAACGTCCTTCACTAATCGGCATGTTTTCTCTGTCACTCCATCTAAAAACACTGCGATATCGGTAACATTGTCGGCTGGGGGAGTGAGGCGATAGGTGACCACCCTATGCCGAAAGGATGAATCTACTTCAGCAACACCATCTTCGAGCGGCACACATGTTTTCAACAAGTGCTGCTGAGATTTCTTGTGACCTGCATACTTTGCAGGCGTATCGAAATCTTCGCAGCATGCTTGGCATCTGTACTGTTTTTTTTTTCCACAATTGTTTTTGCTCGTTTCTGCGGTGGTTGGGCGTCATGTGTGTGGGCGCTGAAGGATTCCCCGTTAGCGAAAACATTGCCACACACTTCACACTGACAAGGACTGGCATGTTTACGTTTGAGATGCAACTTCACAATATCCTTGCGAGTGAACGACCCCCCGCAAATTCTACAATTGTGAAAAACCCCGGAACCGGAACAGTGAACTGAATGCCTCTTCATTGCGTCCGCTCTCGTGAATGATCTCACACAGATTGAACAGTTAAACATGGTGTTAATATATAGATGTAGATAGGATTGAATACACTAAGCTGCCTGTGCTGAACGTAAGAGACACATTGAGAAATGTTTCTACTTGCATGATGAAATCGGCGCGTAATTTACCCCACCACACTTTCAATTAAAAAATCAATTCGATCCGACTGCATGCACAGGTATAGCGCATTCGCATTGTAATTCACCATTGTTGTAATTTAATACGGATTACGTCTGAGAATGTATATGTAGGTGTTCTGTATTAAATGATTCTTTGGCGTGTATAATATGTAACTCGGCAATATATGCGGAAAATGTAAATGCTTTGTCTTTGGTGTAACTGGACACATTCAAGAATACATAGAAATTCTAAGCCGCTTATGAATAAATGCAAAACCGCTTATTGTGATAACTTAATTACGTGATAACTTAATTACGTGAAAATCTGCACATTTTTTCTTAGGTATAAAAAGCATCAGCACTGCTCTAGTTGCCAAAGTATTAAAATGTCTCGAAAATATCAACCAAAATCACTGCAAGAATTAAGTGGTAAAGTAATAGTGAAACATGTGCAATCTAAATGTTTTATTGAAGATTTGTGTCTTCCAATTATTTTAATAAAATATTTGGAACAAAATTTTAAACAATGGATTTGGAATTTCTACTGCAAAAATTATATGAGTCTTCGAAGAGAACCGATGGAAAATTTACACCGATTGAATATGGAGATGTTTAGAGAGTATACTCATAAACAAATGAGGTTATTCATGGATCCAGAGATAGAGTGTTATTTTTATTCTTTTTTATGTGTAGAACCAAATGATATATGTATATTGTCAAGTGCGCATATATTTACACCAACAGCGGAACGATTATGTTTTAAATGCATAGGTTATAAAACAATGCCATATATTTGTAAACGTATCAATTACGAACTCGCACATGTTCCTGATTGGTACGGTAAATTGAAAATTCATGTAATTGATCATGAAGGAATGTGTGATTTCCCAACAGTATTACGTACATTATCGAACATAAATAATTGGTGTGATAATTGCGTTAAAGTTCCATTGTTTGTGTTATGTGATGGGGATGATTGTAGACAAAATATGCATTGGGATAGTAATACAACATTAAAAGAATTTATTATAGGATTACAATCTGATTAATAAAAACATAGTTTTTCTACCTGCCCGATTTAACAACAACCTATCCCAGGAAGACCTAGATGAAATAAACCAAAAGCCAACAAAATATTTAACATTGACCGACCCGAGATTTAGAGTTAATTTAAGCTATAATTAATTCGAAGGCGTCCAGACAATTTCACCGCAAAAAAATCAACAAACTACAAAAAATGTGGATGATGTATGCAGAACAATCCTGGCCCAAAGCTGTCGACTTGAAGAGCGCGATCGAAAGATTAATATGTGAGTTGGATGCACTTCGCTTCGATGCAGAACATGAAGCTGTGTATGGAAATGGATTGTACGACGAAGACTATTGCAGAAGTTTAAGTGAAAAATATTCGAGTGCCTCTCAATTGTGCGCCGATTACCTAGAAAACAAAATAACACTGAATTCTTTGCTCCAACAATTTTGTGACTTTGAGATGAAAGTGTGGTTATACAATTTGACCCAGTTTTTACCCAACAATTTAGTGAATAACTATGAGTTACCCATACTTAACGAGTCATCCAACAGTGACAGCGGTGATGAGGAAACAAGTTAGATTTTCAGATAATATTCAAAACTATCCCATGATTGCTTGGTCCTATGCATACCGCCGCTCCAGAAAGGGACCTTGGGAGCAAATAGCACTCGACAGCTTTAGATTTAAAAATATAATTGATGTGAAATATAAACCTGTTCTTTCAAAAATATTATGTGTCGAGCACCGATGTCGTATATATAATGAACGTTTCCATGTCAAATAAATGTTAGTTGATTTTTTACAGAATAAATATTTAACAAATAATGTATTGTAATAAATAAAGGTTTTAACTGTTGTGAACAATGTAAATGTGAAAAAAAATGTCAATCAAATGTATTGTAATAAATAAAAGATGTTAACTGCTGTGTACAATTTCAATGTAAAAAATAATGACAATCAAATGTATCGTAATAAATAAAAGATGTTAACTGCTGTGTACAATTCCAATGTAAAAAAATATCAATCAAATGTAAGTGTAAATGAAAACATTGATAATCGGCATGGAAGTGTAAAGATGAATGTTGAACTATTTGCGTTGTATGTGAAACCGTCGGGGAGCAGTGACGAAGTTATTCCTGAGCTAAAATCTTTTAACACGCGATATCAAATAGTTACACCAAACATCGATCTGAGGGAGGTGTTTGAGAGGATGAGCAACACCGTCAAGGTGAAGAGCGAGGAATTTCAAGTAAGTACAGTTCACGTTTATCTGGCTCATGTGTAATTTGTTGTTGTTTCATTCAATTTTTAGGAGAGGGATAGCGGTTGGGCCCTTACAGCAATTTCGCACCTACACCTCAACATCAATAAATATACACCAGTCACCGGATCATCGTTCATAGATCTGCCAGACAGCATTAAACGCAAGAACGCCTGCATTAACATTCAGAATGCTGACAATGCTTGTTTGGCCTGGTCGATTGTAGCGGCGCTCCATCCAGCTTCAAAAAGCTCTTCAAGGACCTCATCATACCCCCACTACACCACTGCACTTAATTTAGACGGTATTGATTTCCCCATGAAAATAGATCACATTAACAAAATTGAAAAGTTGAATAATTTAAGTGTAAATGTTTATGGTTTAGATTATAATGTAGTTAGCAAAAATTATGATGTGGTAGGGCCAATTTATTTAACCACTCTCAAACGCGATATTCACATTAATTTATTATTTTTGGAGGAAGGGATTAGGGGGCACTATGTCTTAATAAAAAATTTATCACGCCTCATTTCACATCAGGTTAGCAAGCACAATGTAAAAATTAATCTGTGCGATGGATGTTTGACATATTTTCCATCGCAGCAATCTCTCGATCGTCACGCGGAAAAAGATTGCAATCACGTATATACAATAATGCCCACGACAGATTTGAAGAAAAATAGAAACGGTGAAATGATGCCTGGAAATTCATTAAAATTCATTAACTTCGATCGGAAAATGAGAGTACCTTTTGTTGTATATGCTGATTTTGAATCAATTCTGATGCCAATTCATACATGTTCACCGGACCCAAGTTCTTCATACACACATAAAACTCATGTTCATTGTCCTTACAGTTTTTCCTATTTTATTGTTTGCTCGTATAACGATGCATTAAATAAATATGTTACTTACACCGGATTGGATTGCCCAAAAGTATTTATAGAAAAACTCACCGCAGATTTGCAGCTGATTTACACTGATCACCTTAAACCGATCGTACCCATGTCAAAATTATCACCGGGTGAGCAATATTTATTTGATACGGCGTCGGAATGTCATATTTGTTCGGGTCATTTAGATGCGGGTGACAAAGTTGCTGACCACAACCATCTGACTGGTATTTTTACTGGAGCAGCTCACTCCAATTGCAATTTAAATTATAAGCTTCCTAAGCATGTACCAGTTTTTTTTCATAATTTAGATTACGATTGTCACCTATTTATAAAAGAGTTTGGTAACACTGAAGATAAAATTGATCTTATCGCTGCTAATAAAGAAAAGTATATTTCATTTACCAAACACATTAAAGTTGATAGTTTTATTCATAAGAAAACAAACCTCAGTCAGAACGTGTACTTAAAGATTCGGTTTTTAGATTCATTCCGGTTCATGGCATCATCTCTAGAAAAATTAGCTGCAAATCTCACCCCCAATCAGCTAGTGTATGTTAGAAATTATTTCCCCTCAGACGACCAGTTTAAATTGGTAACAAAGAAGGGAATTTTCACCTATCAATACATGGACTCGTTTGCACGTTTAGATGAAACAAAATTACCCCCCCAAAAATTGTTTTTTAATAATTTAACCAATACGGATATTACTTCAAAGGACTATGAACATGCACAAAAAGTATGGGAAATTTTCGAATGTAAAACTCTCGGTGATTATTCTAATTTATATCTGAAAACCGATGTGCTACTTTTGAGCGATATATTCGAAAATTTCCGCAATGTATGTATGAAGATATACGAATTAGATCCCTGTCAGTATTACACCTGCCCCTCAATAACTTGGGATGCAATGTTAAAATATACAAAAATTGAGCTTGAACTATTGACCGATCTTGATATGCACCAGTTCATTAGACACGGCATACGAGGGGGCATTAGCCAATGTTCACTCAGGCGGGTAGTGGCCAATAATAAATTTATGTCTAAAGATCCAAATTATATGTATGATGCTAAGAAACCCACTTCTTATTTGATGTATTGGGATGCAAACAATCTGTATGGATGGGCAATGTCGCAATATTTACCAACTGGAGAGTTTAGATGGTCGACTGATACCAATTTCGATGTTATGTCAATCCCTGATGATTCAACTACCGGGTATATCTTTGAAGTTGATGTGGAGTATCCGCAGAGTCTCCAGCACAAACACAACGATTTACCTTTTCTCGTCGAACACATTACTCCACCGGGTTCAAAATTTAAAGATGCAAAATTAATTCCAAATTTTATGAACAAATCAAATTATGTAATTCACTATCGAAATTTAAAGCAGGCCATCCGCAACGGTTTAATTGTCAGTAAAATTCATCGAGTTTTAGAGTTTGCGCAATCTGCCTGGTTGAAAAAGTATATTGATTTAAATACCACACTGAGACAGGCAGCAAGCAATGCATTTGAGAAAGATTTTTTTAAGCTGATGAATAATGCTATTTTCGGTAAAACTATTGAAAATGTGGATAAGCGAGTTGACGTAAAATTGTTGAATCATTGGGATGACATAGGAAAACGTCGGGGCGTCCGAAGTCTAATTGCGAAACCAAATTTTAATTGTATTTCCATTTTCACTGAGTCATTAGCCGCCGTACAGTTAGACAGGTTGAAAGTATTGTACGATAAGCCCATCTATATAGGTTTCACTGTTTTGGAAGTTTCAAAAATATTAATGTATGATTTTTATTATGATTTCATCAAGGAACGGTATGGTCATAATGCCAATCTTTGTTATATGGATACAGATAGTTTTATTTTGAATTTGCATACGGAAAACATATATGAAGACATGAAACAAAATTACAAAAAATTTGACACATCAAATTATATCCTTGCTAACCCTTATGGCATAGTTCCACAAAATAAAGGCGTGCTGGGTTTATTTAAAGATGAAAATGAGGGCAAATTTATGAATGAGTTTATTGGTTTACGTTCAAAAATGTATGGGCTCTGTGTTGATAATGTGTGGATAAAAAAAATTAAAGGTTTGCGGAAAGATGTTACTAAAAATAACGTATCAGGGGACAATTTTATTTCTTGTGTTTCTTCTAAGGAATTATTTTATAGAACACAAAACTTATTTAAATCAATTAAGCACACAATATTCACACAGACGCAAAATAAATTGGCTCTATCACCATTTGATGATAAGAGATTTATATGTAGTGATGGTATTCACACTTTAGCCTGGGGGCATAATGATATAGTCTAGTAATTATCTTAATTGTTATATTTTATATGTATGTAAAATTTGTATTGTTTTATATGTATGTATACGATTTTTTAAAATGAATAATTTATGTATGTAGATGATATTACTTTTATTCATCTCAGATCATTTTTTTCTTATGCATTATATATACTACTTGTGTACATACATACACACATTTGTAACCCATGAATAATAATAATAAAGAGTATGCTAAAAAATTACTAACCAATACTCTCGCACAGATAATAATAAACAATGCAAAAATACTGTTTTATAATTTAGCCCCCACACACCATCTAATCCTATATATGTGGAAGCTCATTTATTTCCTCCCCCACATCCGCAAAATCGTGAAATTAATACCTCCCCACCCAGCTACAAATCAATACTTCCACACACACACATCAACAGGTTACCAACAACAGGTAAAAAAATCAACCGACCAACAACAAGTGAACACACACACACACACACAACAGGTAGTCGACAACAGGTTAATATTCAATTAACCGTTGTAACAACCCCCAATAACTCCAATTGGTTGCCTACCTTCATTGGCCCTTCATTGTCCACCATACCTCCACTCCCATTGGTCCATTAGTCGTTATAACTGCACTCCCATTGGTCCTATCACCCCATTGGCCGTTATTACTGCACTCCCATTGGTCCTATCACCCCATTGGCCGTTATTACTGCACTCCCATTGGTCCTATCACCCCATTGGCCGTTATTACTGCACTCCCATTGGTCCTATCACCTCATTGGCCGTTATTACTGCACTCCCATTGGCTGCATCACCCCTCCTTCACTCCCATTGGCTGTATCACCCCTCCTTCACTCCCATTGGCCGTTGCCATAACAACCCCACACCCACATCCACCTCCAAGCCACGCCCACACCCCAAGCCACGCCCCTTCTGGCTGGCGGTGTGGCGGTGGCTCCGGAATCGGCTAATATCCCCTACTACTACGCAATAATTGTCCTGAAAATACATGGTGCTTATAGAAACTGTATAATTCTCAATAATACTTTCACCTACCTCTGAATCACTGTCTTTACCTGAGTTCCAATTAGATGTGCAATTCAGAGAACTTATTGGTGGTTCTATACCTGAAAAAAGTAAATTTATGGTATCGTCGGATCATAAAATAATAATATATTAATATGTACTGTGTGGCTATTTGGGTTTTAAGAAATTTATGATGAAACACGTATAATGCTTATTAAATACTTATTTATAATAACATACCGTGTGCTGCATCATATGCATTTAGTGGATCCTCGTTTTCCTCCTCGCACATGCAGTTTTCGATTTTAATATTTACTCCTTCCATCTCAGAGATGATCACTTCATCTTTAGAATGAGTAGAGCTCATTCTCTCTCCTTGCCGTTTCCTGTAGGCTGAATTTTATTCTCGTCAGTGTCGCAACTAGTGTGTGGAAGCGAATGATTATGTTCGTTTCAAGTAACAATCCAAGTAACTACAAGTTACATGTGAACAAGTTGTATGTACGAATTGAGAACCTGTAAGAAGAATGGTGAGAAGTTAGCGACATCGGCAGGGATTTTTTCAAGTTTCAGTTTTATTACCAGATTTCGCAGTGGCCCCAACAAGCAAAAATATAATGATCATGTAGTTTTCTAATGTTCTGCACTTCTGCTTTGTTGTACACTTGTTATTTAGCCTATTTTATTATGTTTCTCTGCCTCTGTTCTGTCTTAAAGCTAGTTTATCCCTTTCACATTTTTTTGCTACGTTATTTGTTCCCATTTGTATTTCCATATACCAAACTTTTACGTTGATTACTAATTGCGTTATTGAGTGGCTCTGAATGTCATTTAAGATGCTATAAATAAATGATTCAATAAATTTAATAATAAATGATAGTACCTTTTATTACGTTTTCAACATGACATTTTCAATTTGAAAAAAAAAATGAGAAAAAGTGCGTTAAAGTAAAACTATTAAATTATTATTTCAATGTGCAGAATGCATCTAGTTACCATTCAAAATAACGTCAGTTAAAACAAAATTAGGAAAACGGGCTTGGATTTTAAATATTGGAATAAAACAAAATTGATTGATATATGATCTATTATTATGATATAATTAATCGAACAGGAACAATTGAACTAAGGTCTAAAATAATCTAAATACACAATGATAGATATCACTAAATTCAGAAGTCACATGAGTGGAAGACTCAAGTTTTGGACCTTTGAGTTTATTTGTTCCCGAGAACACTATCCAGGGTCCTGCAACAGTGCGTCGGGCTTTCCTAGCGCCTTTCCCGTGAGAGATTCTATACCATAAAATTATTTTAAAACATACAGGGTGCCACAATTTTGCGGAATAACAAAAACAAACATTTTTTTTAAATGGAACAGTCTGTACTTATTCAAGTTTTCTGATGGCATTTTTCAATCTCTACATTGTTGTCTATTTAGTTTTGGATTGTGTTACAGGGTTACCAATCTACAATTTTTTTCTCCAAATATCATGCCAACAAGCCCAACTTAAAAAAAATACGTCATGTTACAAATACATTTAATGTCACGTAAAGCATTCAAAGAAATTCCCAAAACTTATGTGACAGATGTTACTGCAATATAATAAATTGAATTATCAAAATATAACTCATTTCATGTAATATAACTATGAAAAAATGAAGCGGTTCATAGAATATGAGTTACCTGATTTAAAACTTAAATTCATGTTTTAGCCGAGGATTATATTGTGCATATTCAAATCAGATTTTTGAACAAGTTTTGTTAAAAAAACGGAAAATTAAACTTTTTGTAACGCACATTTGCCTTTAAGTGTTTGAGTCGTATAAAATCAAAACTCACAATATCCAAATATTTGGGAACATTTTGGGAATCTATTTCCCCGAATTTTGCAAATGATTTTTTTACATCCTGTTAGCTCTACAAAACGAATTGTAAAATAAAAAAAATCTTTTTTATATAGCATTTTAATTAAAAAGCAGTTAAAAATTGGATAATGTTAGTTTTTAAACCAATATGTGGATAATGTTTCTTATCTGATTTTGATAATTAGTTCTGATTCCATAATAGTTAAAAAATAAATAAAACATCTAATTATATATGCAATAAAATATATTTTATTTTTAGCGATTATATACATATTTATTTTTAGCGAAACATACAAAACCATTAAAACTAAGAACAAAAAAAATAGGTTATAAACAGTAACCTTCGGGTGAGGTTGACAGCTATAATATGGCTTGTGATTGGTTGAAAATCAGTTTGTGTCAAAAGCAATGGATAATGTCAGTTTTGACTCCAAACCTCTACATCTGATAGCATTTTACTCGGGATATAGTGAGTTTAGACTTGAACCGACGCCATATTTGATTTCAGAGCAAAATTTCAAACAAAACACCACTAACTAACTCGATTACGATGATTTTGGACATTGTGAGTTTTGATTCTACACGACTCATTTGTCTGCCTGACATTAACCATTAAAAAATGTTCTACGAATTTACAGCAACTTTTACTATGCCTCATTTAATTGAAATAGATAAAGGTGGAATAGTCTCCCACCTAGAAAAGGGTAGGACAATTATGAATGTAGCGTTGCAATTATGGAATTATGTACTATCAAATAATTAACGTGGGGTAAATCATAATTATTGTGTTAAAATAATGAAACCCTAACAATAACATAGCAATATATATATATATATATATATATATATATATATATATTATTTATAAATCCTGTCTTTTTTAACGACATAGCGCCATCTCATGGATTGTATCATCTCGTGTGTTCTTTTGAGATCATCTTGTTAAGAAAGCTGTGGACCCAAAAATGATAGAGGGTGTGCAATCGCGACAAATGTTTTTTACAGGGAGTGGCCTATATGTATACCGGGTGATTCAAGTTTTATTACCAGGCCAAAAATGGCGACTTCTACTTGAAATAAAAAATCCACAATAAGTACACGTTTAGATATTGATGAAGCCCAATCTGATGATAAAAAAAAAATATTTTAACCATCCAGTAGTTTATATACCGTTTATATATTATCCGGCGACTGGCGGAATCATAAAAAGTCATAAAACGTTCCGACCGCACCGGAGCGGTCAATGCTTTGTAGGGCTCTTGACATACAAAATCATAAATCATACTGAGGAAAGTTGGTCAGTAATGTAAAAAATGCTTTAATTTGAAATCTAATCATTTTCGTTAATTTTGGATTTCATAAATGGGTTCTATGAATAAAATAAAACAGTTTAGGGCAAAAATAACGATAGAGAATTTTGCCCCAAAAAAAAAAAGGTTTTTAATTTTATAACTGTCTATATAATTATATCGAAAAAGTCAAACTACCTTTCCGTAGATTAGTATTAGACCTATATAAGTCCAAATTTTCATATTTTTTGGGCAACTCCAAATGCCTAGAAAACCCATGGTAATAAAACTTGAATCACCCGGTATATATATATAATCTGTGATATTGCACACAAGTCAAATTAGGCACACATTTAATTATTTTTCCTATAACAAATCTTAAAGTTTGCTTTGTACAACTCTGAACAATAAATCAAGTGGCAATGTAACCTGAAAGGTTAAAGTAATGGTTTAGCAGCAAGGGTAGATAAATCTTTTTTATATTTTAAATTTTCCGATATCCGGATGCGGGCCGAACTGTGCAGATGCATGTCAGTGGTCGAAAGAACAAACCGATTGATAGGCCTTAAAGCACGCTCTCGTAAAAATTAATTCACTCTTAAAATACAATTAGTTACACAATGCCACTTGAATAATTAAGAAAAAAAAAAACCAAAACTTATGTAATACTGCAATAAAATAAATTGAATTATCAAAATATACTCATTTCAGGTCATTTAGCTATGAGAAAATCAAACAGTTCCTAGAATATAAGTCACTTGATTACTTGGATTCATGTTTTATCAAGGGATCGTATTGTGCATATTCAATAGACAATTCCTGTGTGAGGCGTTGTGAACACGGGAAGTCATGCAAGCAGCGTCACATTTGCGTCAGTGTCAAAACATATGAAAGCAAGGTTTTTTGATGTTAGTATAATTAAAATTAGATTTTTGGACAAATTTTGAGTGTCACCTTTTTCAATCATACCTCCTGTAATACTAATCTTGTAAGTGTTCAATTAAGTTATGTGGAAAAAGCTCAAATTGAAAATGAACATTTATGAGGTTTTTGTCCCATTGTGGGACAATGTGCTCATGTGCTTTTTCAAACTATCGTTTGTTATGAAACATGATGTGCATTCATCACATTTGTAAGGTTTTTCTCCTGTGTGGATCCTCTTGTGCAATTTTAAACTACCCCTCTGAGTAAAACTTGATGTGCATTCATCACAACTGTAAGGTTTTTCTCCTGTGTGGATCCTCTTGTGCTTTTTCAAATTACTATTGTCATTGAAACTTAATGCGCATTCATCACATTTGTATGGTTTTTCTCCTGTGTGGGTATTCTTGTGCATTTTCAAACTACAACTTACAGTGAAACTTGATGTGCATTTATCACATTTGTAAGGTTTTTCTCCTGTGTGGATCCTCTTGTGCACTTTTAAACTACCCCTCTGAGTAAAACTTGATGTGCATTCATCACAACTGTAAGGTTTTTCTCCTGTGTGGATCCTCTTGTGCTTTTTCAAGCTATCATTTGTTGTAAAACTTGATGTGCATTCATCACATTTGTAAGGTTTTTCTCCTGTGTGGATCCTCTTGTGCTTTTTCAATTTATCACTTGTTGTAAAACTTGATGTGCATTCATCACATTTGTAAGGTTTTTCTCCTGTGTGGATCCTCTTGTGCTTTATCAAACCAGAACTTATAGTGAAACTTGATGTGCATACATCACATTTATAAGGTTTTTCTCCTGTGTGGATCCTCTTGTGCAATTTTAAACTACTCCTCTGAGTAAAACTTGATGTGCATTCATCACAACTGTAAGGTTTTTCTCCTGTGTGGATCCTCTTGTGCTTTTTCAAATTACGATTGTCATTGAAGCTTAATGCGCATTCATCACATTTGTATGGTTTTTCTCCTGTGTGGATCCTCTTGTGCATTTTCAATTTATCATTTGTTGTAAAACTTGATGTGCATTCATCACATTTGTAAGGTTTTTCTCCTGTGTGGACCCTCTTGTGCTTTATCAAACCAGAACTTATAGTGAAACTTGATGTGCATACATCACATTTATAAGGTTTTTCTCCTGTGTGGATCCTCTTGTGCCTTATCAAACTAGAACTTATAGTGAAACTTGATGTGCATACATCACATTTATAAGGTTTTTCTCCTGTGTGGATCCTCTTGTGCCTTATCAAACCAGAACTTAAAGTGAAACTTGATGTGCATACATCACATTTATAAGGGTTTTGTCCTGTGTGGATCCTCTTGTGCATTTTCAATTTATCACTTGTTGTAAAACTTGATGTGCATTCATCACATTTGTAAGGTTTTTCTCCTGTGTGGATCCTCTTGTGCTTTATCAAACCAGAACTTATAGTGAAACTTGATGTGCATACATCACATTTATAAGGTTTTTCTCCTGTGTGGATCCTCTTGTGCCTTATCAAACCAGAACTTAAAGTGAAACTTGATGTGCATACATCACATTTATAAGGGTTTTCTCCTGTGTGGATCCTCTTGTGCATTTTCAATTTATCACTTGTTGTAAAACTTGATGTGCATTCATCACATTTATAAGGGTTTTCTCCTGTGTGAATCCTTTTGTGGATTTTCAAATAATAATTTGTAGTGAAACTTAACGAGCATTCAGTACATTTGTAAGGGTTTTCTTTTGTATGGATCCTCATGTGCTTTTTCAAAGTATCACTTGTTGTGAAACTTGATACGCATTCATCACTCTTGTAGGTATTTTCTTCTGTGTGGATGATGTTGTGCCTGTAGAAATAATATTATAGTCATCCCCCGAGTTATGTAACAATAATAAGTGCTACTTTGTAAGAAACTGCAATATTTATAAAAGAATATAAAACAAACCTAACTAAATCACTTTTTAAATAAAAATATGTCTTTTATATGCCTAAATGTCTTTTATGTAAAAATATATCTACAGACTCTGTAGTGGAAGAATCGGAGTAATAGGTGGATGGTTTTCCAAATTCAATGTGGCATCAGAAATGATTGAAACACATCTTTTACATATATTTAAATATCGGGTGTCTGCAAATGACAGTACGCAAATTATGTTGGCAGCATTCCAAAGTTTTCATGTACAGTTGGCAACACTGACGTTTTGGGCAGTTTGGCTGTCAATGTGAAAGCTTGCAGCAGCATGCCGATATCATTAATAAAAACTAGTCTAGTGCAACCATCCCAAAATGTTTACACCTGAATAATATGCGTCTTGTATGTCTTATACAAAAGACGCAGAACAAAAATTTGGCACCCCGGAAGAGGCACCACTTCACATTGAACATGTGAAATCAAAAAAGTTTATTTCCAAATTAAGTCCATGTTGAATCGTCAGGACATGTCATCCGATAGTGTATTTACAAAGTATTTGGATAATTTGAAG
This sequence comes from Othius punctulatus, assembly GCA_951805005.1. Classification (NCBI taxonomy): domain Eukaryota; kingdom Metazoa; phylum Arthropoda; class Insecta; order Coleoptera; family Staphylinidae; genus Othius; species Othius punctulatus. The sequence continues at coordinate 37,594,509 of OX638146.1, forward strand.
CATTCAATCGAAGTGCGATTTAATTTCCGGTTATACAATAATTATATATATATATATTAATCATCTGGATGGCTTCGACCTTTACTAGGTGGTAGTCCATATTAAAAAACAGAGAAACAACTTGCTATGTTTTTACCACAAAATGTTTATTGATATATTGACATATACAATAAAATAACAACTCCAGTTTCAACTTCTTACGGTCATTTTCAAGTTTCACTTGAAGTTGTCATTTTATTGTATACGTGGATATATCAATAAACATTTTGTGGTGAAAACATAGCAAGTTGTTTCTCTATTTTTATATATGTATAGATACACTCAGATGCAAAAAAACGGGTCATTGGGTCGTTGTTTGCAAAAAACCCATTTTTTTCAATTTTAATGTTGGTATAGTCCTTAGAATGAAAGTTTTAGTGTTTTACAATCAAAGAGACCATCAGGATGTAGAAAAAAACAACATATGATACTTATCAGTTTATTTTATAAGCGATAATAACATTTAAAGGTATGCGTTCTTCACTACCTATTGCTCATTCGGCATTATGTGTAGAGGATCAAGGTGGCTACTGGGTTTTGACTTGTTTGTTTTCGATTAACTGTCATTTTCATTATTAATCTCTGTTAAGTTTATTTTGCAGAAATGCATTTTCTTTCGTGTATACGTACATTATCGTTTTCGCTTATTAATGTTCATTAAATAAATAATAAGTACCATATGTTGCTTTTCTCTACATCCTGACGGTCTCTTTGATTGTAAAACACTAAAAATTTTATTCTAAGGACTATACGAACATCAATTTTTTTTTTTTAAATTGGCTCTTTTGCAAACAATGACCCAATGACCCGTTTTTTTTTGCATCTGAATATATATATATATGTATATAATAATATCTAGACGTAACGACTTTACTTGAATTGGATAGAGGTTAACGGGTTAAAGTCAAAAATAGGAAGCTGAAGATAGTAGGTAGCTAATTGCACAGTTTAAAGTTTGTTTAGCAACGTTTCGCCTTTATTTTAAGGCTTCTTCAGGCCTACAAGTAGAAGAAAAAATATTTATTCATTATACAATTATGTAAGAGAGCATGGGATGCGAACTGTCATGATAATGAATACATCAACTTACTAATAACTCTACAAGTGCATCCTATGAATTCTCGCAATGGCGAGGCGCAACAATGGGCTGGTTGAACAAACAAGTGTAACGAGAACAGACATATTAAAATAGTACACTAGCTAGGTGTACGTAAACAAACAAAACGAGCACACTAATTACAGCCACACCATGGCGGTGTTTACTAAAGTTTTTCGTTTTTCATAACAAAGTCAGGGCGGCCAACCGTACAGTAACAGTAATGCGACTATCGACGGTTGGTGGAAGATACGTCCACCAACCGGGCATGCGAGTACGGAGGATAAGTACAAGTCGAACTGCCATCAACACACATTGCCCGCGAGAAGATAGAATTATTTTTTTATTTTTTTCCCTTTTTAAATTTGATTACCTCGGAAGGGGTGTCAGGACAGATATATATATACCCGGTACAGTAAGTCAGGACAACCAGGTAAGTATGGGGTGGCAGTTATGAACCAGCGGAATTCTGGAACGAAAGCAAGAGACTGTATATGTTACTCAGGCCAATGACGTCTTTCTTAAAATTCATAGTTTTGTCTGTAGATTGAATATGACACATTTCCAGAAAGTTGCGCTTGAAGTGGTTAGATTCCCTGTCTATGATGGTGGTATTATCATAGTCAGGCAAATGACCTGTGAGGCTATAATGTGAGCTAAGCCCGGTGGTGTTTGGTTTAAGTTTCTTGTCACTTTTATGTTGGGTAAGTCGCTTTACAAGTTTCTGTGACGTCTGACCTATGTACGTAGAGTTACAGTTGTAACAAGGAATTCTGTAAATTAGGTTAAACTGTGCCAGAGGAGGAGTCGCATCCTTGAGAACCGAAAACAGAGACCCAATCGATCTACCCACCGTGTTAGCCACAAAGAGATTATCGATTTTGGTTTTGAATAATCTGGTGAGGCCTTGTGACAAACCGTCTATGAATTGCAATTTCTTGTAAATGATCTGGTCTCTGGGGGGAGGTTCAGGTGGGTCAACGAGCCCTGCTTTGTGTGACGGCCCACACCACACACTCCATTGGTGTTCGATCGTTATTTTACAATATACAGGGTGTCCGGAAAATACGTGTACAACGTTTGACGACAGACTCCTGACGTCAAAATAGGTCGATCTAAGCCGACTTAGTTATATCCAAAATTGTCTCGTTTAGCCGGTAGAGGGCGTCAAAAAAAACAAAAGTATAACAAAGTTGAAAGTATCTATTGTAAGAAACTAAGTAAAACAAAAACATTACTTAAGCAAATGTGTAAAATGACCGCCATCTTGCTGAATACACTTATTAACACTCTTTAAAAAATGATATTGGACCCTATCTAATGTCTCGGGATTATTAAAATGGTTGCCTGCATTTAAAATCCGCTGCAATAAATCATCGCGTGTGTTTACCGGAGTCTTGTAAACTTCTGTTTTAATAGCGCCCCACAAAAAGAAGTCACACATATTTAACTCAGGAGAACGTGGTGGCCATTTTACTGGTGCATCATTGCCTCTTCCAATCCATCGGTTGGGATACTGATGATGTAAGTATTGCCGAACGGCAACGGAAAAATGGGGCGGGGCACCATCATGCATATACCACATTTCCCTCCGAAGTAAAATGGGCAAATTCTCCAGAAGAATTGGTAATGTGTCTTGCAAAAAATTTAAATAAATATTTCCATCTAACCTGTCTGGAATAACAATGGGACCAATAAGGTAGTGATCAATAATACCTGCCCAAATATTAATTTTAAATTGATGCTGATGATGTGCAACTTTAATGGCATGTGGATTTTCATCGGAATAAATATGTTCGTTGTGCAGATTGGTTACCCCAGATCTTGTAAAGCATGCCTCGTCAGTAAACATAATTTTTCTACAAAAATCATACGGATTTTCTCCTGTATTACTAATCTTGTAAGTGTTCAATTAAGTTACGTGGAAAAAGCTCAAATTGGAAATGCACATTTATGAGGTTTTTGTCCCATTGTGAATCCTCTTGTGCCTTTTCAAACTATCGTTTGTTATGAAACATGATGTGCATTCATCACATTTGTAAGGTTTTTCTCCTGTGTGGATCCTCTTGTGCCTTTTCAAATTACGATTGTCATTGAAGCTTATTGCGCATTCATCACATTTGTATGGTTTTTCTCCTGTGTGGATCCTCTTGTGCTTTTTCAAATTACGATTGTCATTGAAGCTTAATGCGCATTCATCACATTTGTATGGTTTTTCTCCTGTGTGGGTCCTCTTGTGCATTTTCAAACTACAACTTACAGTGAAACTTGATGTGCATTTGTCACATTGGTAAGGTTTTTCTCCTGTGTGTATCCTCTTGTGCCTTATCAAATTACGATTGTAATTGAAGCTTAATGTGCATTCATCACATTTGTATGGTTTTTCTCCTGTGTGGATCCTCTTGTGCATTTTCAAACTACAACTTACAGTGAAACTTGATGTGCATTTGTCACATTGGTAAGGTTTTTCTCCTGTGTGTATCCTCTTGTGCCTTATCAAATTACGATTGTAATTGAAGCTTAATGTGCATTCATCACATTTGTATGGTTTTTCTCCTGTGTGGATCCTCTTGTGCCTTATCAAGCCAGAACTTACAGTGAAACTTGATGTGCATACATCACATTTATAAGGTTTTTCTCTTGTGTGGATCCTCTTGTGCCTTATCAAACCAGAACTTACAGTGAAACTTGATGTGCATACATCACATTTATAAGGTTTTTCTCCTGTGTGGATCCTCTTGTGCCTTTTCAATTTACGATTGTCATTGAAGCTTAATGCGCATTCATCACATTTGTATGGTTTTTCTCCTGTATGGATCCTCTTGTGCTTTTTCAAATTACGATTGTCATTGAAGCTTAATGCGCATTCATCACATTTGTATGGTTTTTCTCCTGTGTGGGTCCTCTTGTGCATTTTCAAACTACAACTTACAGTGAAACTTGATGTGCATTTGTCACATTGGTAAGGTTTTTCTCCTGTGTGTATCCTCTTGTGCCTTTTCAAATTACGATTGTAATTGAAGCTTAATGTGCATTCATCACATTTGTATGGTTTTTCTCCTGTGTGGATCCTCTTGTGCATTTTCAAACTACAACTTACAGTGAAACTTGATGTGCATTTGTCACATTGGTAAGGTTTTTCTCCTGTGTGTATCCTCTTGTGCCTTATCAAATTACGATTGTAATTGAAGCTTAATGTGCATTCATCACATTTGTATGGTTTTTCTCCTGTGTGGATCCTCTTGTGCCTTATCAAGCCAGAACTTACAGTGAAACTTGATGTGCATACATCACATTTATAAGGTTTTTCTCTTGTGTGGATCCTCTTGTGCCTTATCAAACCAGAACTTACAGTGAAACTTGATGTGCATACATCACATTTATAAGGTTTTTCTCTTGTGTGGATCCTCTTGTGTATTTTCAATTTATCACTTGCTATGAAACTTGATGTGCATTCGTCACAATTGTAAGGTTTTTCTAATGTGTGGATCCTCTTGTGCTTCATCAAACTACCTCTCTGAGTAAAACTTAATGTGCATTCATCACATTTGTAATGTTTTTTATTTGTGTGGATCCACTTGTGCTTTTTCAAACTACCACTTGCTGTGCATTCATCACTCTTGTAGGTATCTTCTTCTGTGCGGATGATGTGCCTGTACAAACAATATTGTAATCATCCCCCGAGTTATGTAACAATGGGTGTGTTTAGCGAACGCAACTGTTGAGTAGATGACTAACAGTGGTTCGCTAAATGAGTATGCCGACCATACGTTAACTGTCGGCTCCTGTTAAATTTACTAAGCGAAATTTTTGTACGCTGACAGTGAACAAGAGTATTATCTAACCTCAAATGACAAATTTGAAACACAGCTATAAGTTAAAAAAAATTAGAAAAATTAGCAGAAATTATTAAAATTTTGCCAGAAGTCATTGAACTTTGGACAGGAATCATTGCACTTATGACAGATACAGTTGACATTAACACATAAATTTGGCAGAAAGTTCATTGAAGTTCTGACAGGAATACTTGAATATTGCAGACTTTAACTTTCATTAACATTTTAAGTATTGACAGATACAGTTGACAATAACACATAAATTTGGCAGAAATTATTGAAGATTTGACAAGAATACTTGAATATTGCAGACTGTTCTTGAAATTTGGCAGAAATCATTGACATTTTTACAGAAATCATTAAAATTTTGTCAAAAGTCATTGAAATTTTGACAGGAACCACTGCAGTTTTGCCAATACAGTTGACATTAGCACATAATCTTTTAAAATTTGACAGTAATTAATATTATTATAACAACAATCGATCCTTTAGTAATTATTGAACTACAGAAACTTTTGCAGAAATAATTGAATATTGCAGACGATTCTTGAAAATTCGATCGAAATCATTGAAGTTTTGACAGGAATATTCTTAAAAATCTGGTTGAAATCATTGAAATTTTTATAGAAATCATTAAAACTTTCCCAGAAATCATTGAAATTTTGACCGGAATCATGGAAGTTTTAACAAATACACAAATACAATATTTTGACAATAACACATTATGTTTGAAAATTTGACAGTAATTGATATTATTATAACAATAATTGATCTTTTTAAAATAATGGAAATACAGAAACGTTAACAATAATTGAGTATTGCAGACGATTCTTGAAAATTTGGCAGAAGTAATTGAAGTTTTGACAGGAATACTTGAATATTGCAGACTATTCTTGAAAATTTGGCAGAAATTATTGAAATTTTGGCAGAAATCATTGATTTTTTCACAGATACAGTTTACATTAACACATAGTATTTGAAAATTTGACAGATTGATATTATTATAACAATAATCGATCCTTTTTATAATAATCGAACTACAGAAACTTTGACAGTAATAATTGAATATCCCAGACGATTTATGAAAATTTTGCAGAAATCATTGAAGGTTTGACAGGAATACTTGCATATTGCAGACTATTCTTAAAAATTTTGAAGTAATCATTAAAATTTTGCCATAAGTCATTGAAATTTTGACAGGAATCATTGCAGTTTTGATAGATAAAGTTGACAATAACACATAAATTTGGCAGAAACCATTGAAGTTTTGACAGGAATACTTGAATATTGCAGACTGTTCTTGAAAAGTCTGTTCTTGAAATTTGGCAGAAATCATTGAAATTTTTACAGAAATCAATAAAATGTTGTCTGAATTCATTGAAATTTTTACAGGAATCATTGCAGTTTTAACATATACAGTTGACATTAGCACAATTTTTTTTTTTTTAACTCATGTTCAATTATTATTTTTTATATAAAATAGCCGAAAAATATCCTTTTAATTCCATGACCCAATTATGAAATCGGCGTTTAAAACAAATTATTGGATTGTTAGTAAATCGCACATTTAATTTATTTTTCTATGATTTATGGACTTCCATAAAGTAGAAAAGTGAAGTAGTTCAGATATTTATGGCAAAAATGGTGCTTACAAATGCAGAAAGGTAGAATTTATTATGTAAACCCTCGCAGCTCAGCAAACCAATGCTTCCCAGGGCCGAAATAAAGATTTTAGTATAGGCTTGTAAAAATGGGGCGCTCCGAGGATTAGTGGCAATAATTTGTAAAAAATAATTTACACAACTTCAATAAATCATTTTATAGATTCCTTGCGAAATATTAAAATGCATTTATTCGAGAAACTGAAGCATATTAGTTAATTTTAATTGCGCTATAAAATGTACCAATATGCAACAATATTATTAGACAAAAAATCGATACACAAAACTTCACAATCACTGAGAAAATGTGCAAAACCCGCTACAAGGTTATAAAAATTAGAAAAGTTAATCTGAGTGGAAAATATCAAAGTTCAATAATATACAATTTTAGATACAAAGTATGACAAATACATCTCTTTGGGAAGTAGTCATTTTTGCCCTGGACAATAACTTAAGGCCCGTATCTATAGTCCGTACTTGAACTTGAGTATGACTCAAGTCGTATATGTGGTTGCGTTTGGTGCATAAACGTATATAGAGAATACGCAACCAAATATACGACTTGAGTGAAACTCGTGCTCGAGTACGGACTATAGATACGGGCCTAAATCACCCGATGTAATGCGCAAGTGTGAGTACAGTTAACTCACATGGTATGCAAAACGGTTTATTAAAAATAACTTCTTTGTTCAAAAAATCAAAAATTAGGAAGTTTACAAGCTTGTGGTATCTCATCGGGGGCACACTCTATATGAAGATTTACAATAAACATGTTTTCTAGGACACCATCCACCATTTTTTCTCCACATCTACGTACCCATTACATTCATTTCATGAGATACACGTCTTGATTAATATGTTTCTTACATTTCATGTTTATCCTTTAGGTGGACCTCATAACTTGCCAGGCCATCATACGTAGCACTACATATTTCACATGTGTACGGTGTGACTTCATTGATCTGCACTGTCTCTTCTTCTGTCTTCACTACGCAATAATTGTCCTGAAAATAAATGGTGCTAGAAACTGTATAATTCTCAATTACCCTTTCATCTACCTCTGAATCACGGTCTTCACCTGAGTTCCAATTAGATGTGCAATTCACATAACTTATTGGTTCTGAACCTGAAAAAATTAGATTTATGGATAATCGTAATATATTAATTTGTGTGGCTATTTGCGTTTTAAGAAATTTACGATGTAACACGTATTAAGCTACAAGGTGTACCTAAATGATTTTTCTTCTGTAATCACTTCAATTCAATTGTGCCGCCTTTCAAATTTGTATACCGTACTATTTGAGAACTGTCACTGTCAACCATACCTGTTAACTGTCAAACAACATAATAACAGTAGTTTGTTAAAATGTACACTGATCAGAAGAACACTTTTATAGTTGAGGCTTACTTTCGTAATGGACGATTTGAAAATGAAGAATGGATTTATTCAATTCCAGAGTGCGTTCGGGAATTTCAACAAAAGTTGCCTGACCACCAAGTTGAATGATCGGTTTTGTCAATACATATTTCACGTTTTAGGGAAACTGGTAGTATTCAGAAAGGGAAATCCTCAGGCAGACCCTCAGTATCAGGAGAGGTTAACGACTCGTAGTAAGCCCTCAAAAATCAATTCGTAAATTGGCTATGCAAGCTGGAATTTCCTCGAGCACCTGCCATAGAATTGTGAGAAACAGGTTGAATTTACACCCTTACAGGGTCTCAGTGGTGCAAGAATTCTTGACGGTGAATCCTCAACGCCTATTGAGTTATTGTCGATGGTTTATAAGAAATTTAAATAATGATCGATTGTTCGATTTAACATTTTTCAGTGATGAGGCTAGGTTCCACCTATATGTTAATTCACAAAACTATAGGTGCTGGTATGCTGAAAACTCTCATCTTTTTGTGGAAGCGCCACTACATCCTCAGAAGGTTGGAATTTGGTTGGCAGCGCCTCGCCGTAGAATAATTGGGCCTATATTCTTTCATGACACAACAAACGGTGAGATATCGGCAACAAATTGTCCAGTCTTTCATAGACCAATTACATGATGAAGAATTGCAGAACGGATATTTCCAACAAGATAGTGCAACTGCTCATATAGCCAGAGAAACGTTAGACTAACAGCAAGTTTTTTTTTATAATAGACTAATTAGTCAAGGACTATGGCCGCCACGCTCTCCAGATCTAACTCCACTGGACTACTCAATTTATAGATTTTTAAAAGATAGAGTTTTCCAAAGAAGACTGCATACGTTGGAAGAGTTAATGGCAGAAATCGTAAATGTTTGCCGATCCATAACTCATCAAATGCTAATCAACATTTTCAACCATAAAAGAAGACGAGTGCAAATGTGTTTACAAGCAAATGGTACACATATTCAACATCTGCTTTGGTTATATATTTTATTTATTAATTATGTTTTCTAAATCTTTACTTCTTTTTATGTTTCTGTTTACTAAATAATTTGCTTTGATTACTTTCATTAATTTATGTTTTATTGTCTACTAGTCCTCAATTTGCGATAGTTAAACATTTTGTAACATTGTCAGATTTAAAGCGGAGCAATTATTAGTTTTGCCGCAGCTCGTTTATTACATTAAGTCCTGCATGATTTTCAGTTTACAGGTTGTTTGTGCGGTGGAGTAATCTGCCCCACTTGGGGATGTTGCCTGTGAGGACTTCATTTTCATGCATATCTGGTTATTTTTATGTACACACAATTTAAGAATGCCGTTGATTTTAAAAGTAAGGTTATGTAAATAATGTACATTTAAACTCGTGGGCCCTGAAGTAATTCTTCATTGTAGTCTTTCATGTGCTTGGAAGCCACAAATATTGCTGAAACTAATAATAATTTGGTATTTGAGTAGTCAAATATCAACTGACACAATAGAAATTTGAATTGCATGAAGATAGCATTTAATGCCATCTTCGTGAGTAATGAGTGAAATGTCTCGTGCGTCTTTAAATTATTCTTCATTGTTGTCTTTTCATGTGCTTGGAAGCCACAAATATTGCTGAAACTGATAATAATTTCGTATTTGAGCAGTCAAATATGAAATTCCACAATAGAAATTAGAATAGCATGAAGATAACTTTTATTGCCATATTCATTTCTAATGAGTGTAAACGAAGTTGCCTATGTCAAAAATAGAACTATTTTCACTAGAGCGGCACAAAATTATTTTACATGGTTATGTAATTACAAGCATTTAGGTACACAGGTGATGTGTAAATTACAAGCATTTAGATACACCTTGTAGGTAAACACAGGCACAGGCTAGGACATGAGGAACAAATAAAAAAGGTGAGCCTAACACACAAGGCGGTCGTCAATGAGGCTTGAAGTTAATTCACAACTGTACTTTTGAAGTTATTCACAACTGACCGTACATTGTACGGTCCAAGGCAAAACATGCTATTTATCACTCTTAGCATTGTAAGGGATCGGGGAATCTTCATTTTGTATGAAGTAATTGAATATAAAACCACGAAAAATTACGTCTCTGGCATAATTTTAACACAGTCACCGATTCATGTAAAAAGATTTCACACAAGTGCAGCTCAGGTGCCATATTATGGGAACGCAACAATATAAAGAATCACAGATGCAGGATGGTCGGTTAGAATGTTTAGTAACCTAACAGTTATATACCCGATATGGACAATTTATTATTTTTAGATTCTTAATGTTGATATTTGGGCGAGGCGTGCTTTGAGGCCCATAGGGGAAATAATATCCAGGGGAATCCCAGTTGGGGGTTACATAAGCAAAAAGGAGGAAGAGTATAAATAAGAATTGTACGTTCGAAAATGACAAGCTAAGTGTCGAAACTATAGTCACGATTTAATAAACTCAAGTGATATAAACAAAGTAATCTGCGTTTAATTTTACCTAAATAAGAATGATTTGAGTGCGGAAGAGTTAGTTGATCTCAAATTTCAAATCCCTGTTTGTGTATTCGACCGCACAATTATAGGTATAAAGAGTATTAAATACTGTATACAGGCAGCCGTTACTTTGTGGAACATCGTAAATGACATCAATAAAACAACATTACTGTGTTATTTCCACTTGCACATTTATTTTAGAAAAAATAGTGACGATAGCTACAACTAAGATCTAGTCATTATCAAGGTACGACCAAGTCCAAGACTAAGCTCCACAGGTTCTCAAAGACTTTAGATTTCATCGGTACGTGGCATGTATTCAAACGTTGGGAACAAATGCAATAAATTTACTCTAACCGTGTAATATTTCGGCACTATACTCACTATTGTAAGACAAATACCACATTCACAACACAAATCGATAAACAGATGTGGGACTCATGTTAAACGGGGATGTCTGGGACGTATTTAGAATATTCTGTTCCGCTTAAGCCACACCACCTTTAGCCCACACCGAAAGGTAAAGGGCCTATTGATAATATATATATATATATATATACAGGGTGAGTCGAGAGGAACGGACCAAACTTCAGGAGTGTATTGTACACGTGAAAATAATTTTTAAAAAATCATATGTTGTTATCCGATCTTCATTTGTTTTCAAGTTATAGTTTCAAATCTTGAATATGCAAATGTGGTGTTTGTTTACAGTTCTTGTAATGGGAGTGCTACAGCTCATGTTAAACGGGGATGTCTGGGATGTATTTAGAATATTCTGTTCCGCTTTAGCCACACCACCTTTAGCCCACACCGAAAGGTAAAGGGCCTATTGATAATATATACAGTATGTCCCCGGATTGAGTTTACAAGAGGAAAAACTTTTTTATCATTTATTTTACGCCAAAACTTCAAAGGAATAAGATATTTTACTTGTCCTGAAACCAGCAAATCTCTAATTAAAACTTAATTATTGTGACTCAGTGGAAAGAAAAGTTCATTTTTCTTTTGATTTAGGACTTGCTCTGCTTTTTAAATCCCATCACATGGGCCGACTTATTTTTTTGACGATTATATACGTATATAATACGTATACGTATATACAGGGTGAGTCGAGAGGAACGGACCAAACTTCAGGAGTGTATTGTACACATGAAAATAACTTTAAAAAAATCATATGTTGTTATCCGATCTTCATTTGTTTTCAAGTTATAGTTTCAAATCTTGAATATGCAAATGTGGTGTTTGTTTACGGTTCTTGTAATGGGAGTGCTACAGCTGCTGTTGAAAGATATCGTCAACGGTTTCCACATTAGAAAACTTTGGATAAAAATGTATTTATCCGACTTTTCAACAAACTGTTCGAAACTATCACTTGAAAACAAATGAAAATCGGATAACAATATTTTAGTTTCTTTAAATCATTTTTACGTGTACAATCCACTCCTGGAGTTTGGTCCGTTCCTCCCGACTCACCCTGCATATATCTGTTCCGCTCTGTGACACTTTTACCGTGTGTTACGGTAACGGTTATGTGAGAATATTCATACAAACTCTAGGGTATGTTATTTGTTGTGCCCAACAGCAGATGAAACTTATACCGTAGATATGTATCTTGGGACGCACACAAGAGTACCTGTAGAGTATTATTAAGTGAGGACGCCGAAATATTTGTACTCGCATAAAAAGCAACTAGTTATCTTTACGGTCTCTTTACACAACAATCATAATTGCTTAGTTATAATGCAATTTAATTTCATTACAATAACATACCGTGTGCTCCTGCAAATGCATTTAATGGATCATCGGTTTCCTGCTCGGATATGCAGTTTTCGATTTTAATCTTTACTCCTTCCTTCTCAGAGCTGATCACTTCATTTTTACAATGAGTAGAGCACATTTTCTTTTCTTGCAGTTTCCAGAATGCTGAATTTTATTCTGGACAATAGGGAATTCGCGGAAGCCGTGAGAAGTTAGCGACGGGTTTATTACCAGATTTCTCTGTGATACCAACATGAAACTAATCAAGGTCCTGTTAATGAATTAAAACACGACATACGTTGAAAAGCATTTACACATACAGCGTTTTGTTGAAAATGCCTATAGCTATAGTTTTATCATAGCGTAGCGTCGCGTAAGAAATCTATGAATCAGTCTTTATATGTGTAAATGCCTTTCAACGTATGGCGGGTTTTAAATTATTCACAGGAACCTTGGTTTGTTTCATGTTGGTGCCGCGGAGAAATTTGGTAATAAAACCATGGAGGAAGAGGGGAGAGAATGTATGTGCAAGTTTGTAAGTGCGAAGAGCATAACCGAGTGCGGCGGGGGAAATTTACCGGCAGCCATATTTGATGTGGTCATAACAAACTTACTTTCATAACAATTTCAAATAAATATTAAAAATAAAAGGTCTACATTTAAATTTTTTATAAATCCCGTTTTAGACGACGCTATTTTCTTGTACAAGAATATATTATGAAACGTATTGTTGTGTGAAATGAACTACCAAGTCATACAACATTCAAACAAGTAGCCTCAAATAAATAAATATTTTTGTTACTTGCCTAGACATCATTGATGAAAACTATATAAAAAATATATAAAATTAACATTCACTTTTATAAAAATATTTTAGTTTATTATTTTCAATAACCTTTAAAAAGAGTTAATTTATTATATGCTGCTCTACATTCTTATATTTATGTAGCTTTCAGCAACTTTGTAGGAACGGAGTGATTCCGCAATAAAGTATTATTTAAACCTGTTGTAGTTTCAAAACAATCTTCTGTAAAATGCTTTGAACATACTACACTTGTAGCAGATGGTTCCCAATTTTTACGATAAATAGCTTCGATCCATTTTTTGCTCTTCTATTTGGTTCATAAGGAAACCTAAAAATACTATTTTAGAGAATAATGTAAAGAAACTGTAAAGATATTGTTACATTGTATGTAAATTACGTTTTGGGTTAACTCGAGGGAGTTTTTAAAAAGACTTATTATTTATTAAGTTGATGATTACATGTTCATGGTCGGCGATAGGGTGCCTTTGTTAGTATTCTTATTATACTAAATGCACAGAAGTGCTGAGTTAGTAGATATTTTAAACCGCTGATGAAGAGCGTCGCAAGTCGCATGCTCGCGGCTTGCCGGCGAAGTCAGCATTAATCCGGAGCGGGGTCGTTGGTAACATAATACCTCCCATCCCAGAGGGAAACTCCGGTGACCAATATTTTAGAATTTTATCGGTCCTGCGGATGGTTGTAGTGGAATCGAAACTGTCTGTAGTGCGGGGGCAGGCATTCTTTTTCTTTTGATGATTTTGAAAACTAGGAAACTTCCTGTAACAAGTAATAGAACGTATAAAATTAGCGTGCTCCAGCGGTGGGCGTGTTCCAATTTCCAATTTTCTGTTATCGGTGGTATCGGTTGGATGTTAGAGCTGAGCTTGGAAAGTTGAATGTGTTGGATCCTCAATTCGGGCAGATTGTTGGTCCGATGAGTTTCTGGAGGGATGTTTAGTCGCTCTAGATGTATCGGTTGTCATCTGGTGACGTCATTGAAAATTAGTGATTGATTTCTTATGACGCACGTGCATGAGGTACCTTTGAATAGAAATATTCCTTTCTTCTTAAATGTAGACCATTCTGAGTCGCACCTTCTTTTGATGGTTTCTTCTTCGATGAAGATTCCTAGGTATTGATTGATTTCTGGAATATATTCTACAAAATTTCCATCGATGTTTAGTTTCGTAATCGAGCATTCGTCGATCGAGTTTTCCAATAATATATTTTTGTGGCAGGAATTATTTCTTAGCAGTATTTTTTTACTATTACATTGGTACGTATCGGTAATCAATACACAAATGTCGGTCAACGGTAATACCTCAGATTCGTGTTGAATGGCATATTTTGTTGTTGGCAAAACAGTATTCATGTCTTTATTGGGTACTGATAAGAAATAAAATAGATCGTAGATCTTTTTGTCAACTAGTGGTATTGGCAAAAAATATATAATTTTATCATTCTGTACAGAGCATTTTGGTTTTATTAAGGCTTCGAAATGATGTACGTTTTCCGGTGATATTGAAAATGGAAATTCGCCTTTGTAATATGTTGAAATTCTGTTTAATTCTTTTAATAATTCTGAACTGCTTATTATGCTAGGATGAAGGTGTGTAATTTGCAGAAGGTAATCGAATTTTCAATATCTTGCAATATTTCCGGGACTACTTGAAATAAGTTTATCATCTGGTTTATGAGGTCTTTAGCGTAGAGAAAATCTTCGTAATTTTCAGATAGGCGGACTATTGCTGCAATTTGATTGATTCTATCAGTCAACATTATTTCATTTTGTCCAATGGTTTTAATCGTGTCGTTAAATTTTTTCATTATTTCGTTATTAATTGAATACTGCTTATTAATTTGAGCTGAGATTTTATTTTCGTTTCGCTTTAAGTGATTTAATAATGTTTCGAAATGTTTACTGTCTTCATAATCAGGGTTGCCGGTGATTTGCTTAATAATCGAGCCTAAGCCATTGATTAGTCCGCGTTTAGAGCGTGTATGTATATCGAAAATTGTTAGTTTTTCGTGAATTAAGGTCAGCGTATAATTCGCAACCTTTTGAAGATTACAGAGTTCCTGTTGGTATTTTGGATTTTTGGAGGTCGTATTAATTAGCATAGTATATTGTGCTTTTAGTTGTTCGTATTCCGTGATTAGGTCTCTCAGATCGTAATGGTATATGATAGTATGGGTTTTGCGCTGTAGCGTTGCTGTACCTAGTTTGATAGGTGGTATTCCCGGGTTTTCGTTTAATTCTTTTATGGATTGCCCTTCCGTGATGAGGAAGGTCCTGCAACAATTTGGTCCGTTAAAGTCGGTCTTTTAATGTTTCCCAAATGTAATTTAGTATACTTTCGTCCCGTCTTATGCTTATCAA
The DNA here is from genome assembly GCA_951805005.1 of Othius punctulatus. NCBI lineage: Eukaryota > Metazoa > Arthropoda > Insecta > Coleoptera > Staphylinidae > Othius > Othius punctulatus. Next base: position 37,609,980 of record OX638146.1, read on the forward strand.
TTTTAGGTTTAAGGTTTTCTTAACAGGATCGGGTTTTATTACCCTGTTTAGGCCTGTTTTCCTATATTTATTTTTTTGTTTTTGAACGCAATGGGTCTTTAACATACACAACGTCTGGGATTTGTGGACAATTTTCTCTTTCCGTATTTAATTTATTAATTAAAGTCTCTTTTTTATTTAGTAATGACTGATTAATTATTTGGAATAATTTTGATGTTTTCTCTTTATGGTTTTGGCAGTAATTTGATAACATATTTTGCTCCAAATTCAAATATATTAATGAGCTTGAATTTATATGACCGTGAATTATTTCAAATGGGGTTAATTTTGTCACAGAGTGGGCTGAGTTATTATATGCGATGATAGAATAACGCATTTGTGACTCAATCGAGTTCTTCTTAAATTCGAGTTGATTATTTAGTAGATTCATGTGTTCTAGGATCGTAGAATGGTATCTCTCAATTGGTCCATTACTCTCAGGGTGACCTGGGCTACAGAAGTGAACCTTAATTTTATGAAGTTCGAGAAATTCTTTAAATAATTTGTTATTAAATTCTGCGCCGTTATCAGATATTATTGTTTCAGGGGAGACGTGATGAGAAAGAAAGATAATAAATTTATCAACAATTTCAATGCTTTGCAATGATTTTAGTAGATATACTTGCGCGTATTTTGAAAATGTATCTATTACCGTGAGAAACTTACAATTGTCGTAGCTAAGTACGTCCACGTGTATTATCTCGAATGGTTTGGAAGGTGTCTTTACGATTTTACAAATTTCGCATTTGTTTATATCATTTCTGATGGTTTCAAGCATGTGGGGCCAATAAAATCTGGTACTTAGTTTGTGTTCGGTTTCGACTATACCTCTGTGGTTCGTCTTACCTTCATGATAACTTTGGATAAGTGTGTGACTTTCGTCGGGGTCTTCGATATCTTTGAGAAGCTTGGTACATTTGCGAAAGTTAAAGTTTACGCTATCGAAATGTTGTTGTAATACTTTTGAAAATTGTATGTATAACTCGTCGTCGTCAAAATATACGTAGTAATTTACTTTTGGAACTATATACTCCTCTAAGAATGTTATGAAGTCAGCTTGATAATTATTTTGGGTAATTTGTGTAATAATCCTTTGCTTTGTATTGTCAAAGAGTCTTATTACTTTAGATTGGACTGGACTTGTTTTTACTCTGGTGAAAATTAATTGATTTTTTCCTGTGTTTAGTGAGGATTCACAGATTGGAATTTCCGCGATGGGGTTTTCTGATATAGAATGTACTGTAACATCGTCATCGAAATCGGGAATATTGTGATCAGGATTTAGATCAGGTTCTGCAATTATTGATTGTGTGTCCATGTTTTCATTAAGACTTTTCATGTATTCAATAATTGGGTTTTGGTCTGTTTCGTTATAATTAAGATTAGGAAATTTAATTTTGCCTCTTTTGTATAATAGTTTTGTAACTGAGGATTTTTCCTCGGGGTTCGTGTGATCTGAATCGACTTTACTTAGTTCGCATTTAAATTTGCTTGTAGCAGCATTGTTTAAATTGTTATGTGATGATTTTTACATTAATTGAAAATCGTGTTTGGGAATTGCCATTAATGAATCTGAAACGTTGATAGAAATGTGGTTCTCTGTTGGGTTTAACATAGAACAATATGCAAAATAATCTTTTACAGTGATCAGGCATTCGGGAATTTCTGCTGATTCAATTTTCGTGTAAGGAATCACAGCTTCGCCGTTTTTTATGTTTTTTATTCGTACTTTCACGAATTTTCGACGCGAGGTTCAATACTAATGCAATTATTGTAATCGATAGTTTTTTTATACTCTGTGGCCATGTGGGTTTTTTGTAAGATTAATTTATTATTTCTTAAGTCTATTAACGCGTTCAGAATTTGTAAGTTGTCTAATCCTAAAAGACATTCAAAATAATTATGAAAGGAAAATAAGTAAAATTTAATTTTTCTGTTCGTTAAATTAAATAATTTTGGACATGGCACTGAAATGCTGAATCTTTCAGAGCTAGTACCATGCGCCGTTGTGACAACAAATGGGTCAACTTTTATTAAGTTTTTAAAGTATTTATTTGCGATTTCTGGGGAAATAAATGATTTTGTTGACCCCGTATCAAGTAAACATTTTAGAGTTATGTGTTCAAAAGGAATTATAATATAAGGCAGTTGCGATCGCGAGTAATCTAAATTCAATAGCTCTATGTTATTTGGTAGTTTTCGGTGATTGGGTCTGAAATGATTATCAATTGATTGATTATCGGCTTGACTATTAGTTTCTTGCGGATCACAGTCTGACTGGCCCGCCGCTGTTTTGTTAGCGTCGAAGCATTCTGGTGTGCCTTCGTTAAAATTGTTCAATTCTTCGGAAATGTAATTTTCTTTCGGATAAAATGATTTTTGTGGATTCGTATTCGGACCACTAGTGTTTCTTGTAGAAACGCTCATTGGGGTGGGCCTATTTTGTGAAACAAACCCTGGCCCTGGTTTGAAAACATTAAACATTTTCGGATTATTTTCAGCAGCTGGTGAAACGCTGTATTTGCTGTATACTGATTTCTATTAAAATCGGATTGATTAACATTTTTTAATTTATCAATAATTTGGAAATCGTTTACAAGAATATTGAGTGCTTCTTGCAACGTATTTGGATTACGAGTAGTTACATAATCGGCTAATGGTTTATTTAGATTCTTAAGAAATATTCTTAAGCCCAGAGATAAACTATTTTCAATGGAATATCTCGCCTTTTCGGCATTGAATTTATTGTTACAATAAGCGATTTGTAAATTCAAATTCGCTTGTCTTTTATTGAAAAATTCGATTGGCGACCATTTATTTTGATGAAGTTCGCAAAGCTCGATGGTCAAGGTCTGAAAATCACGTTTATCAGAATAAGTGGCTAAGAGAGCCGTTCTTAGGTCTTGCCATGTATTTATTACGTAAGTCGAAATATCGTTTTTCGCCTTACCTACAATTTTGTTTTTTAGACAATTAATTATAAATTTATTTTGAAAATCATCTGGATCGGCCAGATAAAAATTATTAATAATTTCTTCGCAGTTTTTTAAATAGTCATTCATATTATTTTGATTCCCACTGAATTCAGGAATCATTTGCAAATATTCCAATTTAAATTGAGCTCGTGCCATGTTTTTGCCTTCGACGTATTCAACGTGATTTAAAACCGGTAATTGCTCTGAAATATCGCTTATGGCCAAGTTATCAAGAGACGAATTTATTTCGTCGAGTAAATTGCCAAAATCTGAGTTACTACCGCTTGGAAATGACATCTATGCACTTACCATATCAGTAACCAAATTTTCAACTGCATCAGAGGGTCTCCGGGTTATCCGGGGAAGTCGATCGTCTGCGAGGTGGGTCTGGTCCCGTTGTCTTCGGGTCGGCTGGTTGGTCGTCGCCCCTGTTCTCTCGAGCACCGCCGGGGATCTCCGCAACGATGGAAGTCCGCTTCTTGAAGGGTCCACCGGATTTTTGGAAAATCACCGTATTCGTGATTGCACCACAAAATGTTAAAACACACCAATCGTTTTTTGATTGTTGGGCAATCCTACCGCACTGCGTCAATTACGTTTTGGGTTAACTCAAGGGAGTTTTTAAAAAGACTTATTATTTATTAAGTTGATGATTACATGTTCATGGTCGGCGATAGAGTGGCTTTGTTAGTATTCTTATTATTCTAAATGCACAATGCACATGAAATGTGATGCGTTTTGTAGATGTTTCTTCCGCTATTTGTTTTTTTAACTTTTATTACTAGCACGACCAACAAATGCACAGCAATTCACCATTGTGTTAATTCCACTTCTAGCCACTTCCAAAAATAAATTGAGGGAATATAATAAAATTCAAATATGTCTAGGCAGTAGTGACAATTGTTAACTTAAGAAAATTACACCTTCGTTTTCTGTCATAAAATAGAAGCTAGGCATTCAAGTAATAACTTTCAAATCACAATATGACTACAAAACCAGCACGATTCATATCCGTTTTTAAAATAATGCATATTCTTGTCTTATACGTAAATATATTATATTTTAATAACACATTATCAAATGCAATTTCCAATGTTTGGATCAGAACAAACATGGCGTCCCATTCGCATACGTCACGAAAAGTGGTGACAAAGTTATGCAATATTATTCTATATTATTCAATTTTATTTTCCCTTTTTTCAGTTAACTCAATTCAACCAATTTTTGTGAGAAAATGAACAAATATAGGTGTAAAACTATTATACTTGCAACACAAAACAACATATTCGCAAAATATTTGCAACATTAACAATTATTATCTATATCTTGTGCAATTTCAAAGTATACTGTGAAACTTTATGTGCATTCATCACATTTGAAAGGTTTTTCTGCTGTGTGGATCATCTTGTGCTTTTTCAAACTACTACTTTCAGTGAAACTTGATGTGCATTCATCACATTTGTAAGGTTTTTCTCCTGTGTGGATCCTCTTGTGGTTTTTCAAACTACCACTTCTAGCGAAACTTGATGTGCATTCATCACATTTGTAAGGTTTTTCTCCTGTGTGGATCCTCTTGTGATTTTTCAAACTACCACTTTCAGTGAAATTTGATGTGCATTCATCACAATTGTAAGGTTTTTCCCCCGTGTGAATCCTCTTGTGCGATTTCAAATTATAGCTTGCTGTGAAACTTGATGTGCATTCATCACATCTGTAAGGTTTTTCTCCTGTGTGGATCCTTTTGTGATTTTTCAAACTAGTACTGTCAGTAAAACTTGATATGCATGCATTACATTTGTAAGGTTTTTCTCCTGTGTGGATCCTCTTGTGATTTTTCAAACTACTACTGACAGTAAAACTTGATATGCATTCATCACATTTGTAAGGTCTTTCTCCTGTGTGGATCCTTTTGTGCCTTTTCAGACTACTACTTTCAGTGAAACGTGATGTGCATTCACCACATTTGTAACGTTTTTCTCCTGTGTGGATCTTGTTGTGCATTTTCAAACTATCGCTTGCTGTGGAACTTGATGTGCATTCATCGCTCTTGTAGAGATTTTCTTCCGTGTGGATGATGTTGTGCCTGTAAATATAATATTGTAGTCATCCCCCAACATATTTAACAATAATAAGTGCTACTTTGTTAGAAACGACAATATTTATAAAAGAATATAAAAAAGCAAAACTAGAAAAAATTCACTATTCAAATTTAAATATGTCTTTGGCTTTGTAGTGGGAGAATCGGTGTTGGAGGAGGATGATTTTGAAGAGAAACACAGATTTCTTCCAACTTCAGCCCCTTGCCCTTTATTACGTAACTGCAAATTTATGCTCCATTTCATGTCTTAACCTCAATCAAGATTTGCTGACATACACCACGATGTTTGTCAGCCCCTCATTCGTCAAATATGTAAATACAGTGCATCCGTGGATGAAGTACTGCCATCTTGTAAACTTTCTTATTTTTAATATTTCTGGAAGAAGTTATTCTCTTCTAGAGCGTTTAAATTTAAGGAATTTAAGGAAGACTAAAGTTTGGAGTGGAAAAATTAAGATTAGTCATTATGAATTTATAGCTTGGCCTGTTGTCCTTTGGGGCTATTTAAAGCACAAATTCTAAGACAATAATTTTAATAACAACAATGATATTCAAAACAGAAAATTGCAGAAGGAATTGCCACTATGAATGCTAAAATTAAAGCATTTGAGTATGATGAAATTTAAAAAAATTAAATAGAAACGTGTGTACTGAAGAGGAACCTTCTTGTGGAGTAAATTTGGATGTCTTTTGTTACTCTTACAGTTTATGAAACAACCTTTCTCAAACAAAAATTAAAACATAATATTCAATCAAGATCCCTTTTTTTGAATGCCTTGTATATTGTATCGCAAGTGTGAGTGCCGTTAACTTCCATGGTATGTAAAACTGTTTTGTTAAGAATAACCTTCTTTGTTCAAATAATCAAAAATAAGAAAGGTAACGAAGCATGCAGAATCTCATCGGGGCCACCCTGTACAAACAGATATACAATAAGCATGTTTTCTAGGAGGACACCATCTAACGTTTTTTCTCCAGATTTAAGTAACCATTAAATTGAGTTACATTTTATGAGATACGCAGGTTGATTAATATATTTTTTTTACATTTCATATTTTTCCTCCATGTGCACCTCATAACTTGCCAGACCATCATAGGTAGCACTACATATTCACATGTGTATGGTGTGACTTCATTGATCTGCACTGTCTCTTCTTCTCTCTTTACAACGCAATAATTCTCCTGAAAATAAGTACATGGTGTTTATAGAAACTGTATGATTCTCATTTGCACTTTTACCTACCTCTAAATCATTGCCTTCACCTGAGTTCGAGTTAGATTTGCAATTGACATAACATATTTGTGGTTCTAAACCTGAAAAATGTAAATTTATGGTATCAGATAATAAAATGGGAATATATCAATATGTAGTACATGGTCACTTGGGTTTTAACGATTTTATGGTGAAAAGCGAATAAAACTGGACAAATACTGGCACACGCCTCAAGCTGAGACATGGGGAACAAATTAATAAGTGAGTCTAACATACAAGGCAGCCATTAATGTTGACACGTCATGTTAATTCACAAATGTCTTTTCCTTCCAAGGCATGCGCTGCTTAGAATTGGTTACACAATTTTATACATGCCTCGGGCGAAACATACTATTTGTCACTGTTAGCATTGTAAGGGATCGGGGTATCCACATTTTCAACGAATTAATTATATATAAAAGCACAAAAATTATCAATATCAATTGAGATGTTTGGTGTAATTTGAAAACATTTATCGATTCATGTAAAAAGATTTCACACAAGCGTGCAGGTCAAGTGTCACATTTTGGAAACACAAAAAGAATAAAGAATCACAGATGCCTGATGCAGGATGGCACAGAGAACTTATTATTTTTAGATGATAAATGTGTATTATCAAACTAAGACCAGGTCTAAGACTAAGATCAACAGGTCCTCAAAAACTTTAAATTTCATCAGTGGGTTGCATGTATTGCACCAGACATTTAGGCACTAAATTTACTGCTGAAAGAGAAATCCAAACTGTGGGACCAATGTTGTAAAAAGCTTTTCATTGTTAGTACTGGTTATGTGAGAATATTCATAGAAATTCTAGGGTATGTTATTTGTTGTTCCCAACAGCAGATGAAACTTATACCGTAGATTTTTATCTTGGGAAAGACACCCAGAGGATCTGTAGAGTTTTGAATGATGAGAATGCGAAAAAAATGGTACTAGTATGAAAATAAATTGATTAGGTTTTGTGTACAACCACAATCTTTACGGTCTCCTTACACTACAATCATAATTAGCGCTTATGCAATTTAATTTCATTACAATAACATACCGTGTGCTCCTTCAAATGCATTTAATGGATCCTCGCTTTCCTCCTCGGATATGCAGTTTTCGATTTTAATCTTTACTCCTTCCTTCTCAGAGCTGATCACTTCATTTTTACAATGAGTAGAGCACATTCTCTTTTCTTGGAGTTTCCAGAATGCTGAATTTTATTCTGGTCAATATGGAATTCGCGGAAGTCGTGAGAAGTTAGCGACGGTTTCGAATGACGGTTTTATTACCAGATTTCTCTGTGATACCAACATGAAACTAATCAAGGTTCCTGTTTATGAATTAAAACACGACATACGTTGAAAGGCATTTACACATACAAAGACTGATTCAGATTTCTTAGGCGACGCAATGATAATACTACGGCTATAGGCATTTGTAACAAAACGCTATATGTATTTTCTTGAATTCTTGAATATCTTGAATTTACACTCGCACACGATTTAATATTTTACGGCCTCGTATATTGACACGAAATTCATTTCTCAATCGGTACCCGTATATTATGAAATCACAGAAATCACAGAGATTATGAAAGATTTAAGTTGGTATTACAGTTGGTATTCTCGGTTATCACCTTTATTTTTATAGTACATGATTTTTAAATTAATTAACAAAAAACGCAAAACGCAAAGTATACAGGGTGTCTCCTAAAAAAAACGCCGCTGGCCAATAACTCTATAACTCCCTAACTATTTATTTATTTATTGCCCGATTTCAATAAAACAAAAACAAAATTAAATATCTCTACAAGTTCTACAAAGGGGCCCTAATTTTCTTTTTTTTTTTGCAAAATCAACTTTCATTTCACCGATATTCTGCAAAATATTGCAAGAAAAAATTAGGGCCCCTTTGTAGACATGTGGAGGAGCCATTTAGTTTTGTTTTCGTTTTATTGAAATCGGCCTATAAATAAAGGAGTTATGGCTAGCGGTATTTTTTAGCAGACACCCTGTATAATATTATAGTACATTTTTCTAACAACATGGAATATAATGTCATATTTAGATATATAATAAATACGAGGCATGTTTTTAAAGTACCGTTTTGTATTTTGGCCGCTGCAGCGCTGCTACCAAATACGATATTGGCGAAATATATAAGTTGATAACTTCAAAATAGCGAAAAAAAGCCGAAAAACCCGAAAAAACCCTATCTTTCAAAAGTCGGGACATTTTTGAAACCTCGCGGGACGCGGGACAGATTTCTAAAAATCGGGACTGTCCCGCCAAAATCAGGACGTCTGGTCACCTTATGAAATATGTCACTGTTTGTGCCTTCCAATGTCATTTTTCATCTATTACTTCAGGATTCACTAACTAGGTTTTGATAGATACAATTTTGTTAAATACGTCCTGTAAATTGTTCGTATGACTGATATTAATGAATTTGCAATAAGATTAAATAATGTTTTTACTCATTACCAAAAACAACCAATAATTTGCCACAGTATTGCCCAGTTATTATGTAAATTATACCTTCATATTTCATAATTATTCCCTAGAGAACATTATCGTTTTTAGATTTCATCTTGAAATTTAGAATGAAATTCGTTAAATAAGCAATTCTGATAATTATATGGATTTCATTTACTTAACTCTTTTTTTTTGTTAAAATTTTGTAATAGTTCCGATTTAAACTAAATCTTAATTTGATTCAAATCCATATGATTAATGATTCATAATTAAATAATGTTTTGCCGCTTTATCGAAGAGATATTATTTAGGTTATATTTTAACAATTTATACTTATCCCCTGAAGAGTATTATCCTTTCTATTTTCCATTTTATTTGATATGTTTAGAAGAATCGTTAACTTGTGAGGAGAATTCTTTATCATGTCTACTAAGGTAAACACAATTAGAGATGGTAGCATTCTCCTTCCGGAACGCGAATGATACCGGAAATATTATCTCATTAACATCCACGACACCGCTCATAGCGTATGCCAGAAATTAACAAAGCTTTCGAACATCCCACGTTTGTGTAACCGGAACGATTACCTCATTAACATCCACGACACCGCTCATAGCGTATGCCAGAAATTAACAAAGCTTTCGAACATCCCACGTATGTGTAACCGGAACGATTACCTCATTAACATCCACGACACCGCTCATAGCGTATGCCAGAAATTAACAAAGCTTTCGAACATTCCACGTCTGTGTAACCGGAACGATTACCTCATTAACCTCCACGACACCGCTCATAGCGTCTGCCAGAAATTAACAAAGCTTTCGAACACCCCACGTATGTGTAACCGGAACGATTACCTCATTAACATCCACGACACCGCTCATAGCGTATGCCAGAAATTAATAAAGCTTTCGAACATCCCACGTATGTGTAACCGGAACGATTACCTCATTAACATCCACGACACCGCTCATAGCGTATGCCAGAAATTAACAAAGCTTTCGAACATCCCACGTATGTGTAACAGGAACGATTGCCTCATTAACATCCACGACACCGCTCATAGCGTATGCCAGAAATTAACAAAGCTTTCGAACACCCCACGTATGTGTAACCGGAACGATTACCCCATTAACATCCACGACACCGCTCATAGCGTATGCCAGAAAATAATAAAGCTTTCGAACATCCCACGTATGTGTAACCGGAACGATTACCTCATTAACATCCACGACACCGCTCATAGCGTATGCCAGAAATTAATAAAGCTTTCGAACATCCCACGTATGTGTAACCGGAACGATTACCTCATTAACATCCACGACACCGCTCATAGCGTATGCCAGAAATTAATAAAGCTTTCGAACATCCCACGTATGTGTAACAGGAACGATTGCCTCATTAACATCCACGACACCGCTCATAGCGTATGCCAGAAATTAACAAAGCTTTCGAACACCCCACGTATGTGTAACCGGAACGATTACCCCATTAACATCCACGACACCGCTCATAGCGTATGCCAGAAAATAATAAAGCTTTCGAACATCCCACGTATGTGTAACCGGAACGATTACCTCATTAACATCCACGACACCGCTCATAGCGTATGCCAGAAATTAATAAAGCTTTCGAACATCCCACGTATGTGTAACCGGAACGATTACCTCATTAACATCAACGACACCGCTCATAGCGTATGCCAGAAATTAATAAAGCTTTCGAACATCCCACGTATGTGTAACCGGAACGATTACCTCATTAACATCCACAACACCGCTCATAGCGTATGCCAGAAATTAACAAAGGTTTCGAACATCCCACGTCTGTGTAACCGGAACGATTACCTCATTAACCTCCACGACACCGCTCATAGCGTATGCCAGAAATTAATAAAGCTTTCGAACTTCCCACGTATGCGTAACCGGAACGATTACCTCATTAACCTCCACGACACCGCTCATAGCGTATGCCAGAAATTAATAAAGCTTTCGAACATCCCACGTATGTGTAACCGGAACGATTACCTCATTAACATCCACGACACCGCTCATAGCGTATGCCAGAAATTAATAAAGCTTTCGAACATCCCGCGTATGTGTAACCGGAACGATTACCTCATTAACATCCACGACACCGCTCATAGCGTATGCCAGAAATTAACAAAGCTTTCGAACATTCCACGTCTGTGTAACCGGAACGATTACCTCATTAACCTCCACGACACCGCTCATAGCGTATGCCAGAAATTAACAAAGCTTTCGAACATCCCACGTATGTGTAACCGGAACGATTACCTCATTAACATCCACGACACCGCTCATAGCGTATGCCAGAAATTAATAAAGCTTTCGAACATCCCACGTATGTGTAACCGGAACGATTACCTCATTAACATCCACGACACCGCTCATAGCGTATGCCAGAAATGAACAAAGCTTTCGAACATCCCACGTCTGTGTAACCGGAACGATTACCTCATTAACCTCCACGACACCGCTCATAGCGTATGCCAGAAATTAATAAAGCTTTCGAACTTCCACGTATGTGTAACCGGAACGATTACCGCACTAACCTCCACGAGACCGCTCATAGCGTATGCCAGAAATTAACAAAGCTTTCGAACATCCCACGTTTGTGTAACCGGAACGATTACCTCATTAACATCCACGACACCGCTCATAGCGTATGCCAGAAATTAACAAAGCTTTCGAACATCCCACGTATGTGTAACCGGAACGATTACCTCATTAACATCCACGACACCGCTCATAGCGTATGCCAGAAATTAATAAAGCTTTCGAACATCCCACGTATGTGTAACCGGAACGATTACCTCATTAACATCCACGACACCGCTCAAAGCGTATGCCAGAAATTAATAAAGCTTTCGAACATCCCACGTATGTGTAACCGGAACGATTACCTCATTAACATCCACGACACCGCTCATAGCGTATGCCAGAAATTAATAAAGCTTTCGAACATCCCACGTATGTGTAACCGGAACGATTACCTCATTAAAATCCACGACACCGCTCATAGCGTATGCCAGAAATTAACAAAGCTTTCGAACATCCCACGTCTGTGTAACCGGAACGATTACCTCATTAACCTCCACGACACCGCTCATAGCGTATGCCAGAAATTAATAAAGCTTTCGAACTTCCCACGTATGCGTAACCGGAACGATTACCTCATTAACCTCCACGACACCGCTCATAGCGTATGCCAGAAATTAATAAAGCTTTCGAACTTCCCACGTATGTGTAACCGGAACGATTACCTCACTAACCTCCACGAGACCGCTCATAGCGTATGCCAGAAATTAACAAAGCTTTCGAACATCCCACGTTTGTGTAACTGGAACGATTACCTCATTAACATCCACGACACCGCTCATAGCGTATGCCAGAAATTGACAAAGCTTTCGAACATCCCACGTATGTGTAACCGGAACGATTACCTCATTAACATCCACGACACCGCTCATAGCGTATGCCAGAAATTAATAAAGCTTTCGAACATCCCACGTATGTGTAACCGGAACGATTACCTCATTAACATCCACGGCACAGCTCATAGCGTATGCCAGAAATTAATAAAGCTTTCGAACATCCCACGTATGTGTAACCGGTACGATTTTATATATATTTCACGGGGTCTTCGTTTTTGGTACTTTAGTAGGAATGTAGTGATTATTGCTACTTAATTTCGAAATAATCAATACCATCCTGTACACAGTCACTTTCAAAATAAATCGGATAATACTCTTTGTAATGATATTCGCGTATACTATTAACGAAGATAATAATGGACTGACACCACGCTAATCTGGAACCAACTAAACTTTTCGTATGCAAAGCGATGCTATTTATATTAAAATTTTGCCCACTCAGCGATGTTGTGTGATTCCCCGTAACATTATTTCTAATTTCGGTGATCTCACATGGGCCCTATAGCAAGGTTATTGACCTAAAAATACTAAATTGTTATGATTTGTCATCGGCCGGCTCGGGCACCTGTGTTTTGTTTATAAAATTGCGTCACCACGCATCGAACGCGTCTTAATAAGTGATTATAAAAGTTCTCGTAATTTCGTTTGCAATCTATTCAAATTGAATTCATATTTAATCAAATTACTTATAAAATCCCCCAAATGATCACCCCCTTCCTATTCTAACACAATACTTGGCTTTTACGTGTGTTTTTCAATTTTTATACCTGAGTATGAAATTGTTATAATTTTATTTCGAACCGTTTCAATTAATATCAGTCATTTTTCGTAATAATAACGGGTGTTTGTAAATGATTGTAGAAAAGGCGGCAAAATTTAAATGAAATTTAGGATTTTAATTGCCGTTAAGTTTTTCCATGTCGGTGCTTGGTGTATTTCACCGCAATTTGTCAAAGTTTAATGTCATTTTCGCCAGTAGCGTGCAATCATTGTAAAGTTAATCTAGGCAAGTTATTTCAAGTTACTTATTTACGAAGGGGAACGGGTCAACAGGGTTGTTTCGTCCAGTGTGGGTCAGTTAAGTTGTTATGTACTGATAATTTTCTCTTTTGTATCTATTTAATTGTCGTTGTTTCGTGGATATTTCATCAGGTATATCATAACAACTTAACTGACCCACACTGGACGAAAAAAACCCCGTTGACCCGTTTCCCTTCTTGGATACAAAGTAACGTCCGTTGCTTCTTGATTCAATTAGTTACTTATGTTAAAATAAGAAATGTTAATTTTCAGCAACAAACAACATTATGTTACACCAATGAATCCTTAGTGATATTTTTGTTGTGTTACCAACGTGTATGTTTGGTTGCCTAAAATACAATCTACACTCATTTACAAACACACTGTATATATATATATAAATTAATTCATACAAAATATGTGCATTTCGATCCCTTACAACACTCTAAAATTGAATGGTTATTTCGGTTACAATAATAACATTGACTGGTTTCTGATTGAGAGACTTGCTTAACTTCTCCTTTGTCACAAGTTTCTGACGCTACTTTAATTGTTTGTTTGATTAAATCTTTTAACTCGTTCGTATTGTAGCTGTGTGCAATGCACTGTAATTTATCACTCGACAACCCGTTTTTGAATGCTGACATAGCCAAATGCTCGCCATCGTTTGAATTGGACAATAATTTGTAATTTTCGTGCAACTCCAGCAACCTGTCACTGAAATGTTTGACATTTTCATTATATCCATGTCTTATATTCATTATTGCTTGGATGCACCTAGGTAAAGATTGAATTTTCTTTTATGCGTAGTGATTTTTTAGTTTTGTTTTTATCTCGTTCCAAGTTATGTCGTCATTGGCTTCTTGTAAAAGTCTGAGAGCTTTTTGATCAGTAATTTTTAGAGCACAAATAGCCTCAACATATTCATCTAATGCCGCGTCTGCTACATTTTTTAAAACAAAATCACAGGCACAAAGGAATGATTCAAGCTGTTTGGGATCAGAACCGTCTAAAGTTGTGATTATATTTAATCTTGTGGATAGCTCGTTTAAATCTGCCATCTTTGAATTCGAATTTAAATCACGAAATATCTTTAAAAGTTGTACTAATTTGTTTTAAAATGAAATAATGCTAAATATAAGAAAAGCACTGGCCCAACACTAGGAATCTCAAACAGAATGCAAAGGAATATGATCGGACTTACATTAATTTCCACATTGTTAGCTGCGGCTTTCTTCTCTCTGTAGATGATGCGTGATGTGTAGTGATGTCTTGAATAATCGTAGACTCCCCTGGAAACCCAAATGCTCTGCCTTCCTCGCCGAAAATCGCTGCCACCAAAATATATGTTGTGTCTCCGTGCGCCGTAGTACACCACACAACGTCGGGTTTCCTCCGTAGAAGAATTGCTGCACAGAACACCTCCTTGGATCGGGTAACCGGAGACTTCTCGCTGATTAATACACAAATCTTTAGCTCAAACTTTATTATTAAGTTTCTACCAGTATGGCAGAACGTAATACAAGTTAGGAAAGAGGACTTCTGGCGCTCTTACCACAGCCCCTGGCAGACTCTCATCCCGCCTGCCCTCGCTGTCTTGTCCCAGAGTGCCGTCGCTGTCCTATCCTATCCTCTATTTGTTTGCAAATATAATTATCTGTGATGGACGTTGGGACACAACATTTCTGGGAACTGTTTACGGCACAACTCGAAAATATTTAACATGTACATTCTTTGAAATTATTTTAAGTAATAACATGGCATAACATTTAACTATTTAACTTAGATGCTAGGGTTGCAAAGACCGGAAATTATGTTTATTCTCTTTCAAGATAATGCGTTCGTGGGTCCGCTAGATATAGTTAATGTGTACTGCAATACTTATTACTTGTACTATAATTGAGTTATGATCAAACGTGTATTTATATATACATTCATATATGTAAGTAGGTATGTCAGTGAGGTGAGGTCAGATTCCGCCATAGTTTTGAGGGCCCCACGGGGCCCAGGGCCTGGGTGCCCTACGCCAGGTGAATTCCCCAGTGGCCGGGCATCGGGCCCTGTTCTCGAGTCTCGAGCTACTCGACGCAGTCGCATGCAAAAGTGTCATAATTTTCGAGCGGTTTCTGATCCATTAACCAATCAAAATAGCCGAAACCGTTCGACATGATGTCAATTTCGCATGCGATAATGTCGAGTGATCTCGAGACTAGGGCCCCTGGGTCCTACCCGGCTCCCTGCTCGGCTCCCTGTTCCGCCACTGGTGTACGCATATTATTGTTAATTTCTCTCTTCTTGTGAATCGATGCATAGGGAGAAAACTACGCTTGCACGTTCTAATGCAACAATATCGTCTTCCCATTGTACTTTATTGTTGTTGATCTGTATTGTTTACAATTCAAATGGCAAACGGATTCAAAAGGTACAGTCATGCTCACATAAATCTAGTACAAACAATTTGACATTGCTATATAAAATTGCTATTGTAACCTAATTTCTTATACTAGATTTATGTGAGCATGACTGTACATACAATCTGTATGCTACCGGCCGTTATTCACAAACAATAGAAATTATGATGATTGGGAATCACACAGGGGAATCACTGGCACAGATCCACACATCACTGGATTATTCAGTAATATATATAATGCACATATAATGTGTCAATAATGGCAAACAGAGTTCTTTAAAAAATTACAGCGACCCTGTAAACGACTACAGATTTTGGCGCCATCTATTTTGTATAGGTCCGTACCCACACGAAACCAGGCATTGATTAACTAAATTTCTATACTCACTGAACCAGGTCAATTTAAATCGTATAGAGTGCGCAGGGTATGGTGAGAAGTTAGCGACGGTTTAGGAAGTCGTTTATTTTACCAGATTCTTCCGTGACACCAACGTGAAACAAACCAAGGTTCCTGTGAATAAATTAATACCCTCCATACGTTGAAAGGCATTTACACATATAAAGACTGATTCAGATTTCTTACGCGACGCAATGATAATACTACGGCTATAGGCATTTTCAGCAAAACGCTTTATGTGTCAATGCCTTTCAACGTATGTCGGGTTTTAATTCATTAACAGGAACCTTGATTAGTTTCATGTTGGTATAACAGAGAAATCTGGTAATAAAACAGTCATTCGAAACCGTCGCTAACTTCTCACGACTTCCGCGAATTCCATATTGACCAGAATAAAATTCAGCATTCTGGAAACTCCAAGATAAGAGGATGTGCTCTACTCAATGTAAAA
The DNA here is from genome assembly GCA_951805005.1 of Othius punctulatus. NCBI lineage: Eukaryota > Metazoa > Arthropoda > Insecta > Coleoptera > Staphylinidae > Othius > Othius punctulatus. The sequence continues at coordinate 37,626,544 of OX638146.1, forward strand.
ATGAAGTGATCAGCTCTGAGAAGGAAGGAGTAAAGATTAAAATCGAAAACTGCATATCCGAGGAGAAAAGCGAGGATCCATTAAATGCATTTGAGGGAGCACACGGTATGTTATTGTAATGAAATTAAATTGTATAAGCGCTAATTATGATTGTAGTGTAAGGAGACCGTAAATATTGCGGTTGTACATAGAACCTAATCAATTTATTTTCATACGAGTACAATTTTTTTCGCATTCTCATCATTCAAAACTCTACAGATACTCTAATGTGTTTCCCAAGATAAAAATCTACGGTATAAGTTTCACCTGCTCTTGGGAACAACACATAACATACCCTAGAATTTCTATGAATAACCATTCACATAACAAGGAAAAGCTTTCTGAAACATTGGTCCCACACTTGGGATTTCTCTTTCAGCAGTAAATTTAGTGCCTAAATGTCTTTTGGTTAGAGTAAAATTATTGCATTGGTTCCCACCTTTGAATACATGCAACCCACTGATGCAATTTAAAGTTTTTGAGGACCTGTTGAGCTTAGTCTTAGACTTGGTCTTAGATTGATAATATTTAGACCTCAGTGGAAACTGCAGTCACTTTATTTTCTAAAATAAATGTGAAAATGGAAATAACAAAGCAATGTTGTTTTATTTAATTCATTTACAATGTTCCACAAAGTAGTAGCTACTACCAGTATACAGTATTTAATACCCTTCATAACTATAATGGTATAGACTCGTAACGAATACACTAACAGGACAGTAGTCTATCTGTAATCTGGAATCAACTAACTCATCCACAGTGAAATAATGCCTATTTATAAGAAACTCATCCCCCTTTTTGCCCATGTAACCTTCAACTAGGATTCATCTAAATACTAGTTCCCATTGCCTCGAAGCACTCCTCGCCCAAATATCAATATTTATCATCTAAAAATAATAAGTTCTCCGTGCCACCCTGCATCTGCCATCTGTGATTCTTTATATTGTTGTGTTTCCAAAATGTCACACTGACCTGCACGCTTGTGTGAAATCTTTTTACATGAATCGATAAATGTTTTAAAATTACACCAAACATCCAATTAATACTGATACTTTTTGTACTTTTATATTTAATTAATTCATTCAAAATGTGGATACCCCTATCCCTTACAATGATAACAGTGACAAATAGTATGTTTCGCCTGAGGCATCAATAAAATTGTGTAGCCAATTCTAAGCAGCACATGCCTTGGAAAGAAAAGACTTTTGTGAATTAACTTCAAGTGTTCTACATGGATGGCTGCCTTGTATGTTAGACTCGCTTATTAATTTGTTCCCCATGTCTCAGCTTGAGGCGTGTGCCAGTTTTTATTCAGTTTATTCGCTTTTCACCATAAATTAGTTAAAACTAGCATTGTGCCGAGTCGAATAATCCTATGACTCGAGAAATTACGACTCGTAAATATTCCAACTCGAATGATTATTCGAGTTGGCCAACCCGAGTCAGCACCTGTGTTTGTTTTCTTGATTTGCAAGTCGCCAGCCGCACCTGGCCGCAGTTATTCATTCGTTCAGGGAATTTGTGCCGTTGCAGTCGTGACGTGTCTAGGACAACAATTGTTACTTACAATGCCGCTAATATTAAAAAGCAGTAGCTGAATATTTACCCCAACAAAATCACTATTGCGTAGCGCATAGTTTGAATTTGGCAGTGCAAAAAATGCAATACGAAATAAACTATTAGTAACACAAACAAGGTATAGTCTACAATCAAAATTGTTAGATGTACTTGACAGGCGGTTAGGACATTTGGAAACGAATAGAATTGTAGCAAAATCTTGTTTCCTTGATCCGCGATTCAAAAAAATGGGATTTAGCATTGAAGGTAACGCAGAAAGTGCTATGCAGTCGATTATAGATGAGTTAATTCAAACGAGTGAAAATGAACCAATTTCTGAGATCAAAAATCTGGCTCCTTCTCCCCCGAATTCTGAAAATGTTGAATCCGATTATGAGTTATGGGGAAACTTCAATATTGCAATGGGCGAGAATGTTTCTTCAACTGCTCCAGTTTCGGAATCTGTGGTAGCCGTGAAACAATACTTAGACCTTCCGCTACTGGACAGAAAACATAATCCGTTAGATTTTTGGAAACTGCATAAAAATTTCTTTCTAGATTTATATAAAATGGCCATCAAATACTTATGCATTTCTGCTACTTCAGTTCCGTCTGAGAGTTTTCTCAAAAGCTGGACAATGACCAAATCAAAACAGAAATAGACTTCACCCGAAGAAACTTGACCAAATATTGTTCCTTAATAGTCGATTGCTTGATCCTAATTCAGTTATTTCCTAAATAGTAGTAACGAGAAGTAAGAATTATTATTTATTGTTATATTTATTTTGAATTGCTTTAATTAACTTTTTATTATTATTTTTATGTTATAAGAATTTATATTTTGGTTTCCTTATATAGATATGTTTGGATAGCCGACCGCTCGCGATTGAACACGAGCCAACTCAAGTTGTCGCTATTAATATCTCGAGTTATTCGAATACATGTATAACTCGAGATGAGCGAATACATTTATTAGAGTCGGCGCCACGCTAGTTAAAACCCAAGCGGCCACGTGCTACATATTAAAATATTCCCATTATATTATCTGAAACTATAAATTTACGTTTTTCAGGTTTAGAACCACAAATGGGTTATGTCAATTGCAAATCTAACTTCAACTCGGGCGAAGGCAGTGATTCAGAGGTAGGTAAAAGTGTAAATGAGAATCATACAGTTTCTATAAACATTATGTACTTATTTTCAGGAGAATTATTGCGTTGTAAAGACAGAAGAAGAGATAGTGCAGATCAATGAAGTCACGCCATACACATGTGAAATATGTCGTGCTACCTATGATGGTCTGGCAAGTTATGAGGTGCACATGGAGGAACAACATGAAATGTAAAGAAATATATTAATCAACCTGTGTAAAATGCAACTCAATTGAATGGTTACATAAATCTGGAGAAAAAACGTTAGATGGTGTCCTAGAAAACATACTTATTGTATATCTGTATCTACAGGGTGGCCCCTATGAGATTCTACATGCCTTGTAACCTTTCTTATTTTTGATTATTTGAACAAAGAAAGTAATTCTTAACAAAACAGTTTTCATACCATGGAAGTTAACGGCACTCACACTTGCGATACAATATACAAGGCATTCAAGAAATGTGATCTTGATTAAATATTTTGTTTTAATTTTTGTCTGAGAAAGGTTGTTTAATAAACTGAAAGAGTAACAAAAGACATCCAAATGTACTCCACAAGAAGTTCTCCCTTTAGTACACACGTTTCTATTATTATTTTTTTTAAATTTCATCACATACAGATGCATTAATATTAGCATTCATGGTGGCAATTCCTTCAACAATTTTCTGTTTTAAATGTCATTGTTATTAAAATTATTGTCTTAGACCTTGTGCTTTAAATAGCCCCAAAGGATAACAGGCCAAGCTATAAATTCATAACGACAAATCTTAATTTTTCCACTCCAAACTTTAGTTTTCTAATTTGGCTCGAAACAGAATTATTTAAAATATTCAGCTAAGAGTTTGATCCAAATTTTCCTCCAAAGAAATAAAAACGGATTACTCTGTAATACATTGCGTCGCACCAAACATTTGTTTTAAAATTTATTATTATTAAACTATTATTATTCTGAAATTTGGATTTTCTTGATTTATGAGACCACTAGCTTAATAATGATTCCTCGGAAAATAAAATTAATTTTTATTAACTGTGTCTTGAACTATCTGTGCACGAGTGTCCCTTAAATTTAAACGCTCTATAAATTTTACTGCAAGTTTGACTACCTTTCATTGCGTCCTGTGTTAACTAAAACCTTTTATCGAGAATAACTTCTTCCAGAAATATTAAAAATAAGAAAGTTTACAAGATGGCAGTACCTCATCCACGGATGCACTGTATTTACATATTTGACGAATGAGGGGCTGACAAACATTGTGGTGTATGTCAGCAAATCTTGATTGAGGTTAAAAGATGAAATGGAGCATAAATTTGCAGTTACGTAATAGATAGATAGAATTTATTTCTAAAAAGTTTGAACATACAAATTTGTTACAAATTGGGTTCGAACGAGAAAGAAACATGTCACAAAACAAATGTACAAGTACATACAAATTGCACTACACTAAATATTCACTAATGCTATATAGTTCCTTGGCACATAGGAAACTATGTAGCTGCTTCTTAAATAAAATGATGTTTCTTATACCTTTTATATCACCTGGCAATCGATTATAGAATAATATGCTGCTGTAATGCAGCCCTTTTTCAGTTAGGGTTAGACGGTGTTTTGGAATATTGTAATTCGATTTGTTTCTTGTATCATATTTATGATCTATTTCATTACCAGTGAATAAATGTTTGTTTTTAAATAAGAATAAAATACACTCATACACATATATTCCGTACAATGTGAGTAAATTATTTTGTTTGAATGTACCTCTACAGGATGATCCAAATTTTAGATTATACATTCTTCGTATGGCTCTTTTCTGTATTATAAATAATCGTCTGCATTCTGTACTGTGTCCCCAGCAACGTATCCCAAACCGAACATTTGATATGAATATGTTGAAATACATAATTTTGAGTGATGAAAAGTCCAACAAATCCTTAATTGTATTCATAGCATAGCATATTTCGCTTAATTTGGTAGATAACATTTCAATATGTTCGTCGAAACTGAGAAGTTCATCAAGCTTGATTCCTAAAAGTCTAACGGCTTTATCAGTGAAATACCTATCACTATTGACTTCTATATATTCAGGCGTCGGAATAGCAGTGTTACTTTTAAAAATGATACATTTAGTTTTGTTTTTATATAACATAAGTTTGTTGCATGTGAACCAATTATTTATTTTGCTGAGATATATATTACAGTCAGTTGTAATATCTTGATAATTTGAGCCACTGATAATGACAGACGTATCATCAGCATATGTGATTATCTGATGATCTGAAAGGGATTCGAGTTTTGTTAGAAGGGTGTTATGGTCCACACTATCGAATGCTTTTGACAAATCAAGGAAGACTCCACACACTAGTTAGTTAGTTCAATAGGGGGGCAAGGGGCTGAAGTTGGAAAAAATCTGTATTTCTCTTCAACACCATCCTCCTCCAACACCAATTCTCCCACTACAAAGCCAAAGACATATTTATATTTGAATTATAAATCATTTCTAGTTTAGCGTTTTTATATTCTTTTATAAATATTGTAGTTTCTAACAAAGTAGCACTTATTATTGTTATATTTCTTGGGGGATGACTACAATATTATTTCTACAGGCACAACATCATCCACACAGAAGAAAATCCCTACAGGAGCAATGAATGCATATCAAGTTTCACAGCAACCGATAGTTTGAAAATGCACAAGAAGATCCACACAGGAGAAAAACCTTACAAATGTGATGAATGCACATCAAGTTTTACTAAAAGTGGTTGTTTGAAAAAGCACAAGAGGATCCACACAGGAGAAAAACCTTACAGATGTGATGAATGCACATCAAGTTTCACTAGAAATGATCAGTTGAAAATGCACATGTGGATCCATACAGGGGAAAAACCTTACAAATGTGATGAATGCACATCAAGTTTCGCTGCACGTAGTAGTTTGAAATCGCACAAGAGGATCCACACAGGAGAAAAACCTTACAAATGTGATGAGTGCACATCACGTTTCACTGAAAGTGGTGGTTTGACAAAGCACAAGAGGACCCACTCAGGAGAAAAACCTTTCAAATGTGATGAATGCACATCAAGTTTCGCTGCACGTAGTAGTTTGAAATCGCACAAGAGGACCCACACAGGAGAAAAACCTTACAAATGTGATGAGTGCACATCACGTTTCACTGAAAGTGGTGGTTTGACAAAGCACAAGAGGATCCACTCAGGAGAAAAACCTTACAAATGTGATGAATGCACATCAAGTTTCACTGAAAGTGGTACTTTGACAACGCACAAGAGGATCCACTCAGAAGAAAAACCTTTCAAATGTGATGAATGCACATCAAGTTTCGCTGCAAGTAGTAGTTTGAAATCGCACAAGAGGATCCACACAGGAGAAAAACCTTACAAATGTGATGAGTGCACATCACTTTTCACTGAAAGTGGTGGTTTGACAAAGCACAAGAGGATCCACTCAGGAGAAAAACCTTACAAATGTGATGAATGCACATCAAGTTTTGCTAGAAATGATCAGTTGAAAATGCACATGTGGATCCATACAGGGGAAAAACCTTACAAATGTGATGAATGCACATCAAGTTTCGCTGCACGTAGTAGTTTGAAATCGCACAAGAGGATCCACACAGGAGAAAAACCTTACAAATGTGATGAGTGCACATCACGTTTCACTGAAAGTGGTGGTTTGACAAAGCACAAGAGGATCCACTCAGGAGAAAAGCCTTTCAAATGTGATGAATGCACATCAAGTTTTGCTGCACGTAGTAATTTGAAATCGCACAAGAGGATCCACACGGGAGAAAAACCTTACAAATGTGATGAGTGCACATCACGTTTCACTGAAAGTGGTGGTTTGACAAAGCACAAGAGGATCCACTCAGGAGAAAAACCTTACAAATGTGATGAATGCACCTCACGTTTCACTGAAAGTGGTGGTTTGACAGAGCACAAGAGGATCCACTCAGGAGAAATACCTTTTAAATCTGATGAATGCACATCAAGTTTCACTGAAAGTGGTAGTTTGAAAAAGTACAAGAGGATCCACACAGGAGAAAAACCTTAGAAATGGGATGAATGCACATCAAGTTTTGCTGGAAGTCGTAGTTTGAAATCGCACAAGAGGATCCACACAGGAGAAAAACCTTACAGATGTGATGAATGCACATCAAGTTTCACTAGAAATGATCAGTTGAAAATGCACATGTGGATCCATACAGGGGGAAAACCCTACAAATGTGATGAGTGCACATCAAGTTTCACTGAAAGTGCTAGTTTTAAAAAGCACAAAAGGATCCACACAGGAGAAAAACCTTACAAATGTGATGAATGCACATCAAGTTTCGCTCGATGTAGTAGTTTGAAATCGCACAAGAAGATCCACACAGGAGAAAAACCTTTCAAATGTGATGAATGCACATAAAGTTTCACAGCAAGCTATAGTTTGAAATCGCACAAGAGGATCCACAAAGGAGAAAAACCTGGCAAATTTGCATTGTAAAAAGGATATCATCACTGAGATTATTTTGAAATGTCAAAGTTAGAGATAATAATTGTTAATGTTGCAAATATACTGTAAATATGTTTTGTGTTGCCAGTCTAATAGTTTTACACCTATATTTGTTAATTTTCTCACAAAAACTGGTTGAATTGAGTTAACTGAAAAAGAGGGAGAATAAAATTGAAATTTCGCTTGTCAATAAATGTAATTTAAATCTGAATTGCCCATTCCCCGGAAAGGTTAAAGCAAAATAAACTAGTCAGTACCAATCGCACTTATAAAATATTCCTAATGGTTACTTGCATTACAAAAAATCCGGCATGTATTGATGCGTAACGTATGTCGGGTTTTAATTTGTTAACAGGAACCTAGGTTTGTTTCATGTTGGTATCACAGGGAAATCTGGTAATTAAACCAACATTCTATACCGTCGCTGACTTCCGCGAGTACCATATTGACATGTATGTGAACTGTGGAGTGGGATTCCAATCACTCGATACGGATCGAGTCCGCCATCTTTCCGTCAAAATGCGATTCTAAACACTATCGAGTCGACTCGATATCGAGTAGATGCCGTCATTTTCACCCGGTACCTATGGTGGGATTCCAATTCATTGTCGAAAGGGTCTGGCGATTCGACACGAACAAGGAGAGTGGTGCGTTCACGGCATTCAAATTCACTGTAGAACGTGTGTAGAACGGAAGTTAACAACACATAAAGTCGTGAAGGTAGCTACTGATTTTATAAGGTTTGTTTACTTGTAATTCAACACAATTCTTGAGATAATCGCAAGTATATTACAAAGCTCACCTGGGGCCCAATTTTTGAAACGAGGGAAAATTTTCCCATGGGAAAGACGCCATGTTTTCCCATGAAATCAGGGTTATGCTATTTTTGAAATCCCCATGGGAATATTTTCCCACGAAAGTCGGGGGATTTGCGGCACCTACTCCAGACCAGGGGAATTCGGAAATCCCATGGGAAAGTAACCCACCATGCATTGTAATATACCCAAAATGCAGTGAAATGTTCAAATAATAGTGCATATATGTATAATTGTAATTTTTTATATGTTTAAAATACCACGCCACACTTTGTACAGATTATAAAATGTTACTTACACGTCTCCACTCTTTCCAGTTTTTTTTTTTGCTCCTGGTATAGAGTTCAAAATAACTGCTAACTCCTCCCATTTATTTTGCGCATCACGCGCCGTAAAGTGTGGGGAGAATTTTCCTCTTTTTAGATCGTCGTTCTCCTCAAGAAAACTTATACATTTTTTTTTCTGCGAAGCGGACAAATGGCTCTTCTTTTCCATGTTTGCTGCGCCAATGGTGATTTGCGAATGGAACATCAAATGAAATTTTGTGCATTTTGATCTATTGTACTCTTATTTCCTCCTGAAACAATAAAGATCTGGTTCACCTAAAATTCCCCGTCATAAAACTGCATCCCGTTTATGACGGGGATTATCGGATTACGTTTTAAAATGTAACTTTCAGTACATCTGTGCCAAAAGAATGGTTATTTTTCAGCCATGATTGTGATTAAAGTAATATACATTCCTCGGCACCACAGTGCTACGCGCCTTCGTTTGCTATCTTTGCCCTCGCCAGTAAGTCACTTCCCACCTCAGTATGCAATATACTATAAACACACGGGTGGCCGATGATATCAATTCGAAAATAGCGCTGCAATAACAGGCACTACAGCTAACACATATTCTCTATGCGTGATTGGTCTATTCTGTATAACGGCCCGATCAGTTCTAGACGTACGTCAATTTGTATTTCCCATGGGAAACAGATTCTCCGGCGTTCAAAAATTGGGAGACCGCTTCCCATGGGACTGTGAGGCGAGGGAATATATTCCCATGGGAAAATTTTCATACGTTTCAAAAATTCGGCCCCTGCAGTAAGCATCGAAAATTATTGGAAGACAGATAATGACAATTTTATGGAAGTGTATTATTGTAAATGATAAACTTAAGTTGTATTTTCATTTAATTAATGCCATATATGACTGAATAAGAACTTTAAAAGGTTATTATAGCTTTCGTTTAATTGTATAACTATAGTTAATAATTTTGAAATGTTATCGATTATGCAGTGTCTGTAGAAATCGTTGAGTTGGCCAAACAACTGCAAGAGGAGTTATTGGAATTATTAAGCCGGGGCGGTTTTGAACTCCGGAAATGGGGCACTAATCGTAAGGAATTATTGGAGGGTATTCCCGAAGACCAGCGAGCGCTTGGAATGGATCCCTTTACATTTGAGGACGAGACCAACAACGCTGCTAAAGTGCAAGGTCTCATTTGGAATCCAAATCGGGATACTCTATCCTTTTATGTTAAACCGTTACATTCGTCAGTGGTGACTAACCGTTCGATTTTATCAGAACTCTCAAGTCTCTTCGACCCCATGGGGTACCTCAGCCCAGTGATATTTTTTCTAAAATGTCTGATGCAGTATCTATGGCAGCTAGGCTTAGAGTGGGACGAGAAACCGTCGGAGGAAGTGTGTAATCGTTGGAACCAATTTCGCCATGAATTACCACTTCTGGCCCAGTTGGAGCTGCCGCGAAGCTTACAAATCAACAAAGGTGATCGGGTTCAACTTCATGGGTTTTCAGACAGCTCTGAGAAAGGTTACGCCGGTGTTGTATATGTAAGAGTGGTAAAACCTGATCAAATAATAATTTCGTCTTTGATATTGGCGAAATCCAAGATGGCTCCGCTTAAGAGAGTTACATTGCCTAGACTAGAACTGTGTGGAGCTGTGCTGACAGCCAAGTTACTGTACCATGCAAGGCAAAAACTTAAGTTGATGTGTCAAATAGAACTCATGCTAGCACGGACTGATTCCAGAGTAACACTAAATTGGATAAGGACATCACCCCATCGCTGGAAAACCTTTGTGGCTAACCGGGTAGCTCAAGCTCAGTCTTACCTTGCGCCAGATAGATTCCGATATGTACCCACATCGTCAAACCCTGCGGATTGTGCATCTCGAGGATTACTCCCAGGTCAACTTCTAGTCCACCCCAACTGGTTATCGGAACCTGTAGAGAAGTGGCCCAGCCAGCCGGCAGACGTATCGCAGCACCTTAAGGAGCGGACCTCTGAGGAAGCGCGCACAATTGTACTCAGTGCAGCTGCGAGCCTTGCAGATTGGACGACAGTTTTAGCCAGATTTTCGTCATTATCGACACTAAAGCGTGTCACTGCTTATATTCTTCGTTTTTCATATAATTGTAGGCAACGTGAGAAGCGGTTGGGAACCCTAACCGCCCCCGAATTATCGGCAGCACTCGTCAAGTGGGTAAAATTGGTCCAGTAGGCCCTATTCAAGGATGACGTAATGGCCCTGAAGAAAGGTCGGCAAGTGTCGCCTCGACTGCGAAAGTTGAATCCGTTTATCGATGAACATGGAATCATTCGAGTGGGAGGGAGGATTAGGGAGTCATTGCTGCCATTTGAACAAAAACATCCTATACTGCTCCCAAAACAGTGCCACCTAACGGACCTAAAAAATGATTTTTACCACGAAAGCTACCTACATCCAGGCGCTTTGAATTTGCATTGTATCATTCAAACGCAATTTTGGATTCTAAACGGGAGGGAATTGATTCGTCGGCGAGTTGCAAAATGTTTTCGTTGTTTTAGAGTCCGCCCTGTGGGACATTCGCCACAGATGGGCGATCTACCGACTGCCCGACTCCAAGGAGTAAAGGCATTCAGTACTTGTGGAGTGGAATCTGGGAAGCGGGGTTTAAGTCGTCAAAGCACTTTCTGCGCTAAATCATTGGTGAACAAATTCTCACCTATGAGGAATTCACCACTGTGCTGATCCAGGTGGAAGCAACGTTAAATTCCAGACCATAGACTCCCCTGAGTTCAGACCCCAATGATTTCCTCGCACTAACCCCTGGTCATTTCTTACTTCAGGAACCCCCTGTTGCCATGATTGAACCTGATCCGACAATCTGTCCAATCAGTTTTCGAAACAAATGGGCGTTGGTGCAGCGTATATCTCGATCATTCTGGAATCGCTGGAGAAATGAGTATTTATGCAGTCTCCAACAGCGAAACAAGTGGACAAAGAATGTACCAAACCTCGAGCCAGGAACCTTGGTCCTCATCAAAGAGGACAACCTGCCGCCGCTTAAGTGGCGTTTGGGCAGAGTTCAAATTGTTCATCCTGGTAGGGATGGGATTGTAAGGGTGGCAGAGGTAAACACGGGACGTGGAGTTGTTACTCGTCCTGTAGTAAAACTTTGTCCCCTCCCTACACAGTAAATGTCCAATCGATTGTCATGGTACTCACACTCCTATCCGTGGGCTTCGTAAAATACGCGTATTCTCCGCAATCGCCCCTGCAGGAGTGAAGAATCTGATTGCGAAAGGATTTCCCCTCTGTTTTACCTTTCCGATCCCCATCTACATGAGATACCAGGACCATGACACATTTTCCGTTAATTTATTGGTGATGGAACTGGTTGGGGAAAGTTTTGTTTCCTCTATTTAAGTTTGGGATCCGTTTTTATTTTGTTTAAAAATTTGGAATTGGAAACTGCCAAATGTTTTTTTTATTTTCTCTTTTTGCTTCTTTTGTATAAATTTGGGATTCGTTTTGATTTTTGTTTTGGAATTAGAAATTTCCAAGGTGGGCAGTATGTTCAGTCGTCAAATTAGACGCTTGACGCTTTACGGATTGTCTACCGTTGTGGTCCACCGAGTGAGCCGGTTTTGAATTCGCTACCATCGGCCAATACGCGGCGCGCCCGGCGGACTTTTTGTTCGTTAGTTTTTAAGTATTTTCTCGAAAAAGAGAGAGTTGAATTTAAGTTGTACGTTCGAGAGCACGTGGTGTTCGCCATCCCAGGGTTCCCTACGATTTCCCAACTTGCTGCGGGACGTCGCCCGGAAGTTCGAGGAGCACCGCGCCAGAGCACCGTACAGAAGGTAGGTGGTAGTGCTAAGTACAAATCGGCTCACTCGCTAGTACAGTCCACAACCCCCATCGCCGTGCGAAATCGTGACAACCTAGCAAAATGTGCGCTCGTGGGCCTAATACAGCTGAAAGGGCTGATAGGTTGTCACGATTTCGCACGGCGATGGGGGTTGTGGACTGTACTAGCGAGTGAGCCGATTTGTACTTAGCACTACCACCTACCTTCTGTACGGTGCTCTGGCGCGGCGCTCCTCGAACTTCCGGGCGACGTCCCGCAGCAAGTTGGGAAATCGTAGGGAACCCTGGGATGGCGAACACCACCTGCTCTCGAACGTACAACTTAAATGCAACCTAATAGAATTTGTCTATTCACACCAACTCGTTTCATAATACCATGCTGCGTTGAACGTCTTATTTTAACTGTGCGAATATCTGCAAAAGATGAAACAATAAAAGTATATACACACTCAAATACATTATGCTACAAAATAACTATATATGTTAAACAAGACATTGTTCTTTCCTAGAAGAGGGCATTGGGATTGATAACATTGTTACTATTAAAGTTAAATTTTGCTGAATTCAATACCTGGTGTTCGGCGATGAGGCTCAGGTGAGACAATTCCAAATGGTGGTGTTGTATCGTGTATCAGGCTGTGGAGCTATGCTAGAAGAATTTTCCGCTTGCATATGGACATTGTGCAGTGGAAGATTAATTTTAGGTACCATATTACGATTCAGAGATTTCCTCTCAGCCGTTGCGTATTGACAGGTCTCAAGGTGAGCATCGCAAACACGATAATGTATGAGAGTAGTACGCATAGATAACCCCCTTGTAGATAGGTCACTCACATTGCAAAAAATTTCAGACTTAGTTGCGCTCCGCGAACGGCGCTGATCACAGAACGATTTTTGGCGGGAGCTTTAAACGGAATAGAAATTCAAAATTTGAAAATAAAAATCTTTTCAAAAACAATTTCAAAATTTATTGTGTTCACAGTACAAAGTTTAGAGAATCACTTAACTTGGTTACACATAAATAATATGCAATCATAAATATGTACTGCAAATACAATAAATATTAAAACTGTTCTTGAATCAACACATAGAAAATAAAATGCAATACGTATATGAGTAAGATCAATTTTATTAAGGACTGTTTTCAATTCTGAACATTAGTAAAGTTAATGTTTACAAGGATTAGTTCATACATTTGTAAAAATGTCGATATTTATTATAGTAAAATAACTGAGATTAATAATTATAACAAAATCTGACAATCACAAACAAATTTCAGTTATAATTTGTATTTTACAAAAATTGACCGACTATCGCGAACTAAACCTTAAAAGCAATATTTAATACATACCATCTTCTAATGTATGATTTAGTTATTAACATTGGTGCAACGTTAGAGCATCTATTTATTAGACAAACGCATTATTTGCCTCTAAAATGTATTTATAGTTTACATCCCTATTAATTATTGGTAATACCTTTGATACTGATATTACAGATATACATATATACATTCATATATGTAGGTATGTCAGTGAGGTAGATACAACACTGTTAAACAAATTAATTATATTACGCTTGGGTTTTTAGCGGATACCAGATTCCGCCATAATTTTGGGGGCCTCATGGGGTTTGAGGGCCTGGGTGCCCTACGCCAGGTGAATTCCCCAGTGGCCGAGCATTGGGCCCTGTTCTCGAGTCTCGAGCTACTCGACGCAGTCGCATGGAAAAGTGTTATAATTTTCGAGCGGTTTCTGATCCATTCCCCAATTCCCCAATCAAAATAGCCGAAACCGTTCGACATGATGATATTTTCGCATGCGATAATGTCGAGTGATCTCGAGACTAGGGCCCCTGGGTCCTACCCGGCTCCCTGCTCGAATTCAAACGAAAAGGATTTGGGCCCCCTATAATTGTGCCCCCCTAGTTACGTGGCATCTCCTAGTTATGTTATGATGACTACCGGAGATGCACCCTGTACTATTAAATTTGGCGATTATATTAGAAATTGTTCCGATTGATGGTATTGGTCTCTCAGGATAATGCACAGAAAATAAATCACGCACAGTCCGTATACTACTGCCACATTGGTACCAGTGCACTAATTGTATCTTTTCTTGCGTTGAATACATTTTCTGTCTACAGTTTTGACGTTTTATTAAATACGTTATGAATTTGTCATTATTTTCAAATAGTTGAGTTACGCACGCTAGTAAATTTGGTTGCCTATATATTGAATTGATTCCGTCGTTTTAAAACTGAACATACGGCATTTACATACCCTATGTTCAGTGATAAAAAAAACGCGCGGTATAATGTGTCAATAATGGCAAACAGAGTTCTTTAAAAAATTACAGCGACCCTGTAAACGACTACAGATTTTGGCGCCATCTATTTTGTACCCACCCGAAACCAGGTCAATTTAAATCGTATAGAGTGCGCAGGGTATGGTGAGAAGTTAGCGACGGTTTAGAACGTATGTCGGGTTTTAATTCATTAACAGGAACCTTGATTAGTTTCCTGTTGGTATAACAGAGAAATCTGGTAATAAAACAGTCATTCGAAACCGTCGCTAACTTCTCACGACTTCCGCGAATTCCATATTGACCAGAATAAAATTCAGCATTCTGGAAACTCCAAGAAAAGAGAATGTGCTCTACTCATTGTAAAAATGAAGTGATCAGCTCTGAGAAGGAAGGAGTAAAGATTAAAATCGAAAACTGCATATCCGGGGAGGAAAGCGAGGATCCATTAAATGCATTTGAGGGAGCACACGGTATGTTATTGTAATGAAATTAAATTGCATTATAACTATGCGCTAATTATAATTGTAGTGTAAGGAGACCGTAAAGATTGTGGTTGTACATAAAACCTAATCAATTTATTTTCATACGAGTACAATTTGTTTCGCATTCTCATCATTCAAAACTCTACAGATACTCTGGGGTGTTTCCCAAGATAAAAATCTACGGAATAAGTTTCATCTGCTGTTGGGAACAACAAGTAACATACCCTCGAATTTCTATGAATATTCTCACATAACCAGAACTAACAAGGAAAGGCTTTCTAAAACATTGGTCCCACACTTGGGATTTCTCTTTCAGCAGTAAATTTAGTGCCTTAATCATGTGGTTAGAGTGAACTTATTGCATTGGTTTCGACCTTTGAAAACATGCAACCCATTGATGAAATTTAAAGTTTATGAGGACCTGTTGAGCTTAGTCTTAGACTTAGATAATATTTAGATCACAGTGGAAATTGCAGTCACTTTATTTTCTAAAATAAATGTGAAAATGGAAATAACAAATGTAAGAGATCGGAATATCCACATTTTGTATGAATTAATTTATATATATTACCATGAAAAATGACTGATATTAATTGAGACGGTTAGTAATAAATTTGAAACAATTTCATACTCAAGTATAAACATTGAAAAATAGGTAAAAGCCAAGTATTGTGTTAAAATAGGAAAAGGTTATCATTTGGGGGATTTAATAAGTAATCTGATTAAATACGAATTCAATTTGCTTCGATTGCAAAGGAAATTACGAGAACTTTTATAATCACTTATTAAGTTGTGTTCGTGGTAATATATATGCGTTCGATGCGTAGTGACGCAATTATATAAACAAATACAGACGCGGCATGAACAGGCTGGTGACTAATCATAACACTTTTTATTAATTTTATATCGGTAACCTTAATATAGGGCACATGTGAGATCACCGAAATGAGAAATAATGTTACAGGGTATTACACATGATCTCGGAGTGGGCCAAATTTTAATATAGATAGCATTGTTTTGATTCGAAAAGTTTAGTAGGTTCCAGATTCGCGGGGCGTCAGGCCGTTATTATCTTCGTTAACAGTATACGCGAATATCATTATAAAGAGTATAAAAAGTCACATTGATTATTTCGAAATTGAGTAGCAATAATCGGTACATTCCTACTAAAGTACCAAAAACAAATACCCCGTGAAGTATATATAAAATCGTTCCGGTTACACATACGTGGGTTATTCGAAAGCTTTATTAATTTCTGGCATACGCTTTGAGCGATGTCGTGGATGATAATGAGGTAATCGTTCCAGTTACACATACGTGGGTTATTCGAAAACTTTATTAATTTCTGGCATACGCTTCGAGCGATGTCGTGGATGTTAATGAGGTAATTGTTCCGGTTACACATACGTGGGTTCTTCGAAAGCTTTATTAATTACTGGCATACGCTTTGAGTGATGTAGTGGATTTTAATGAGGTAATCTTTCCGGTGTCATTCGCTTTCAGAGAGGAGAATGCTACCATCTCCAATTGTGTTTACCTTAGTAGACATGATTAAAAATTTTCCTCACAAGTTCACAGAAGTCATAAAAATATCAATCAAAATGAAATAAGTAATATCATTTGAATTTCCTATTTAATAACATACCGTCATTACAAATTTAAAATGAAGAATAGAGAGGATAATACTCTTCAGGGGATAAGTATAAATTGTTAAAATATAACCTAAATAATACCTCTTCACTAAAGTGGCAAAACATTATTTAATTATGAATGATTAATCATATGGATTTGAATCAAATTAAGGTTTAAACAGGTATCGGAAACATTACAAAAATTTAACTAAAAAAAAGTTAAGTAAATGAAATCCATAAAATTATCAGAATTGCTTGTTTAATAAATTTCATTCTAAATTTCAAGCTGAAATCTAAAAACGAAAATATTCTCCAGGGAATAAATATAAAATATTAAGGTATAATTTTTATGATAACTAGGCAATACTGTGGCAAATTATTGGTTGTTTTGTGTAATGAGTATAAACGAGTTATAAATAATCATATTGCAAATTCATTAATATCAGTCATAGGAACAATTTGCAGGATATCTTTAACAAAATTGTATCCTTCAAAACCTAGTTAGTGAATCCTGAAGTAATAGATGAAATGTGACATTGGAAGGCACAAACAGTGACATATTTCATGAAGTGGTGACATGCGTTGGGCAGTTTTGCCGGCACGTAGAATTGAGCAATGTGTGAAAGTCATTGACGTTGAGTACATCTTTTATCCAAAATTAACTAACATTTTTTGATTCAATAAAGACAGTCATTAAATTCAAGTTGATTTTTATTTATTGGTGCAAAATCATTTAAAGTGAATAAATTACACTTAATCCATAATTCTTTGTTTTTATTTTATTAATATTATTGTTACTAACACATGAATTACCTCTAAAAGAAGTTGGAGTTGTCACGATAATGATTTAATATCTAACATAACGTAAAGAAGTAATGCCATTATACGATCACACAAAATAAAAGTAAAATAAATAAATCACGAGCCAAAACAAATATCATAAATTATAAGAATTAATGATTACAAGTAAAATATACCTAATTATTAAATATTGGGGAACCCGAAGTCTTACACAAAGCAAAGTTGTTTTATTTAATTCATTTACAATGTTCCACAAAGTAGTAGCTACTACCAGTATACAGTATTTAATACCTTTTATAACTACAATGGTATCGACTCTAACGAATACACTAACAGGGCAGTAGTCTATCTGTCTCTGGAAACTCATCCCCATTTTTCCCATGTAATCTTCAACTGGGATTCACCTAAATACTAGTTCCCATTGCCTTGAAGCACTCCTCGCCCAAATATCAACATTTACAATCTAAAAATAATAAGTTCTAGGTGCCATCCTGCATCTGGCATCTGTGATTCTTTATATTGTTATGTTTCCAAAATGTGACACTGACCTGTACGTTTGTGTGAAATCTTTTTACATGAATCGATAAATGTTTTAAAATTACACCAAACATCCAATTAATACTGATACTTTTTGTGCTTTTATATTTAATTAATCCATTCAAAATGTGGATATTCCGATCCCTTACAATGCTAACAGTGACAAATAGTATGATTCGCCCGAGGCATGTATAAAGTTGTGTAACCAATTCTAAGCAGCACATGCCTTGGAAAGAAAATACATTTATGAATTAACTTGAAGTGTCCAACATGGATGGCTGCCTTGTATGTTAGACTCACTTATTAATTTGTTCCCCATGTCTCAGCTTGAGGCGTGTGCCAGTATTTATTTAGTTTTATTCGCTTTTCACCATAAAATAGTTAAAACCCAAGCGGCCATGTACTACTTATTAATATATTCCCATTTTATTATCTGATACCATAAATTTACGTTTTTCAGGTTTAGAACCACAAATAGGTTATGTCAATTGCCAATCTAACTTGAACTCCGGTGAAGGCAGTGATTCAGAGGTAGGTAAAAGTGTAAATGAGAATCATATTGTTTCTATAAACATCATGTACTTAGTTTCAGGAGAATTATTGCGTTGTAAAGACAGAAGAAGAGACAGTTCACTTTCAACAAGACGGCGCTACGTGCCACACAAGCAACGAAACCATTGATCTTTTAAGGGAAAAGTTTCCGGACCGTGTTATCTCTCGAAGAGGTGATCACAATTGGCCACCGAGATCTTGTGATTTAACACCTTGCGACTTCTTTCTTTGGGGCCACGTGAAGGAGAAGGTCTACGCCAACAGCCCAGTATCGATTCAAGACCTCAAAGATGGAATTCGTGAGGCTATCGAGGACATACAGCAGCCACTTTGCGATTTAGTTATGGAAAATTTCATGAAAAGGATTTTGTCCTGTAAGCGTGGCCGTGGTGGTCATTTGCTTGATGTTATTTTCCACTATTAACGGCATACCTTCCTCTTTGTAATGAAATAAACATCTGATGATTTATAATAAAAAATGGCATTTTTCTTTGAATATCAAAATAACACCTCTTATTGGAAAACCCGTTATGTAGTGCTACCTATGATGGTCTGGCAAGTTATGAGGTGCACATGGAGGGAAAACATAAAATGTAAAGAAATATATTAATGAAACTGTGTAAAATGTAACTCAATTTAATGGTTACGTAAAAAAAACATTAGATGGTGTCCTAGAAAACATGCTTATTGTATATCTGTATCTACAGGGTGGCCCCTATGAGATTCTACATGCCTTGTAACCCTTCTTATTTTTGATTATTTGAACACAGAAAGTAATTCTTAACAAAACAGTTTTGCATACCATGGAAGTTAACGGAAGTCACACTTGCGATACGATATACAAGGCATTCAAGAAAAGTGATCTTGATTGAATATTTTGTTTTAATTTTTGTCTGATCTGGTTGTTTCATAAACTGAAAGAGTAACAAAATACATCCAAATGTACTCCACAAGGTCTCCCTTCAGTACACACGTTTCTATTTTTTTTTTTTAAATTTCGTCACACAGATGCATTAATTTTAGCATTCATGGTGGCAATTCCTTCAACAATTTTCTGTTTTAAATGTCATTGTTATTAAAATTATTGTCTTAGACCTTGTGCTTTAAATAGCCCCAAAGGATAACAGGCCAAGCTATAAATTCATAACGACAAATCTTAATTTTTCCACTCCAAACTTTAGTTTTCTGATTTGGCTCGAAACAGAATTATTTAAAATATTCAGCTAAGAGTTTGATCCAAATTTTCCTCCAAAGAAATAAAAACGGATTACTCTGTAATACATTGCGTCGCACCAAACATTTGTTTTAAAATTTATTGTTATTAAATTATTATTATTATTATTATACTATTATTATTCAGAAATTTGGATTTTCTTGATCTATGAATAATTTAATCTATCTATTAATTATGATTAACTGTGTCTTGAACTATCTGTGAACGAGTGTCCCTTAAATTTAAACGTTCTATAAATTTTATTGCAAGTTTGACTACCATTCATAGCGTCCTGTGATAACTAAAACCTTTTATCGAGAATAACTTCTTCCATAAATATTAAAAATAAGAAAGTTTACAAGATGGCAGTACCTCATCCACGGATGCACTGTATTTACATATTTGACGAATGAGGGGCTGACAAACATCGTGGTGTATGTCAGCAAATCTTGATTGAGGTTAAGAGATGAAATGGAGCATAAATTTGCAGTTACGTAATAGATAGATAGATAGAATTTATTTCTAAAAAGTTTGAACATACAAATTTGTTACAAATTGGGTTCGAACGAGAAAGAAACACGTCACAAAACAAATGTACAAGTACATACAAATTGCACTACACTAAATATTCACTAATGCTATATACACTGCGTTTCAAAAAAAATGTACCACCTAGAAGGAGTTGACGTAGAACTCTGAAATTATGTGAAAATAGTTAGTATGTGTTGAGAAACAATTGATTAAATTTTCATCGAAAAATAATAATATTTATTAAGAAAATAATTAATAATGTGTTGCATCTCCGCGCACTCTTATGCATTCAGCAACCCTTCTGGGCATGCTGGAAATCAAATGGTCCAATGCATCTTGAGGCAGCTCATCCCAGGCAATCTGAAGATGGTGTCTTAATTCATTTAAATTGTTGGGAGGATGCGCCTCAAGATGCATTGGACCATTTGATTTCCAGCATGCCCAGAAGGGTTGCTGAATGCATAAGAGTGCGCGGAGATGCAACACATTATTAATTATTTTCTTAATAAATATTATTATTTTTCGATGAAAATTTAATCAATTGTTTCTCAACACATACTAACTATTTTCACATAATTTCAGAGTTCTACGTCAACTCCTTCTAGGTGGTACATTTTTTTTGAAACGCAGTATATTTATTGTTTATATCACCAGCGCTTTTATCACGTTTGCATGGTCATCACATATCAATAAAAAAAATGACAATTTTGCAAATGATGGCGAGAGGGGGGATTCACTTGGGACATCATGTTAATATATATATATATATGTACATTGTACATGTAGTAGAAATAAATTATGTTTTTAAAGAAAATAAATGAATTTATTTTATTTGCTCATCACTTTTAATACATTTTTATGCATTTAACACAATTTCATCGGAAAGTGTACTTACAACATTTGTGTACTACCCCTTCGAAATGATTCCTCTACTTTGTATTCATTATAAAATAGATCCAATAATAGAGATTGCATTGTAGGTGTCACAAAATATATTTCAATACATAGTTTAGACACCTTAACGTAATAATACATACATACATTGTATTAGTAACGGTTTGAGGATTGTTTTGAAGCATTTTACAATACACCATTTCCACATATCGATGGCTTATCACACATATATGGGAAATACTTCATATACCTACATATACATATGTTGGTACACATTTCTATTTAACAGCTAAACTATTTTAACCACACGTAACCTAATTTAACAGATTTTATTTGTGTGAAATTATTTTGATGGTCTGTTGGAACATCTACCATCTTCTACTAGCGATCCTTTAATTGAATATGAAATCCGTTTCCTGACTGCATTGTCACCTTGGCTAGGAGACGCACGTTGTGTTCCGGATAAGCTGGAAGGATTTCGTAACGCATTAGAATTTTTGAAATAGTCGTCTTCATCTCCAGCATTGCGAATTTCTGGCCTATGCAGTTCCTGGGTCCTGCACTGAATGGAATGTATGCATAAGGATGGCGCTTTGTTTGGTTTTCAGTCGAGAATCTCTCAGGACAATAGTTGTCAGGGTCTGGATACAACTCTGGAATTCGATGAGTTAGGAAAGGCGAGACTGCTACTTCTAGGCCTTTAGGCAGCATGCCTCCATCTGAAATGATTTAAAGTTAGTAATTTATTATTTGTAATAATAGCATAGATAATAGAAGTGTAATCAAGATAATCTATAAGTTTTTGTATTTGGACCATTAGATAGGTCCAGGCTAATAACAAAAGAACGCACCATAATATGTATCTTCCATGAGGGTTCTTGCAAAAATAGGGACCGATGGATGAAGTCTAAGCGATTCAAGTGCCTCAAGATGCATTGGACCATTTGATTTCCAGCATGCCCAGAAGGGTTGCTGAATGCATAAGAGTGCGCGGAGATGCAACACATTATTAATTATTTTCTTAATAAATATTATTATTTTTCGATGAAAATTTAATCAATTGTTTCTCAACACATACTAACTATTTTCACATAATTTCAGAGTTCTACGTCAACTCCTTCTAGGTGGTACATTTTTTTTGAAACGCAGTATAGTTCCTTGGCACATAGGAAACTATGTAGCTGCTTCTTAAATAAAATGTTGTTTCTTATACCTTCTATATCACCTGGCAATCGATTATAGAATAATATGCTGCTGTAATGCAGCCCTTTTTCAGTTAGGGTTAGACAGTGTTTTGGAATATTGTAATTCGATTTGTTTCTTGTATCATATTTATGATCTATTTCATTACCAGTGAATAAATGTTTGTTTTTAAATAAGAATAAAATACACTCATACACATATATTCCGTACAATGTGAGTAAATTATTTTGTTTGAATGTACCTCTACAGGATGATCCAAATTTTAGATTATACTTTCTTCGTATGGCTCTTTTCTGTATTATAAATAATCGTCTGCATTCTGTACTGTGTCCCCAGCAACGTATCCCAAACCGAACATTTGATATGAATATGTTGAAATACATAATTTTGAGTGATGAAAAGTCCAACAAATCCTTAATTGTATTCATAGCATAGCATATTCTGCTTAATTTGGTAGATAACATTTCAATATGTTCGTCGAAACTGAGAAGTTCATCAAGCTTGATTCCTAAAAGTCTAACGGCTTTATCAGTGAAATACCTATCACTATTGACTTCTATATATTCAGGCGTCGGAATAGCAGTGTTACTTTTAAAAATGATACATTTAGTTTTGTTTTTATTTAACATAAGTTTGTTGGATGTGAACCAATTATTTATTTTGCTGAGATATATATTACAGTCAGTTGTAATATCTTGATAATTTGAGCCACTGATAATGACAGACGTATCATCAGCATATGTGATTACCTGATGATCTGAACCGGCAATGCTGTAAATGATGTCATTTGTGTAAATTATAAACAGTAAAGGGCCCAAAATGCTCCCCTGTGGAACACCTTTCTCCAAACAGATGTTCGACGCCATTTATATTTATTTTGACAACCTGAGAGCGGTTTGCTAAGTACGATTGAAACCATGCCTTGGATATCCCTCGCACCCCATATCGTTCGAGTTTTGTTAGAAGGGTGTTATGGTCCACACTATCGAATTCTTTTGACAAATCAACAAAAACACCACACACTAGTTAGTTAGTTGAATAGGGGGGCAAGGGGCTGAAGTTGGAAAAAATCTGTGTTTCTCTTCAACACCATCCTCCTCCAACACCAATTCTCCCACTACAAAGCCAAAGACATATTTATATTTGAATTATAAATCATTTCTAGTTTAGCGTTTTTATATTCTTTTATAAATATTGTAGTTTCTAACAAAGTAGCACTTATTATTGTTATATATCTTGGGGGATGACTACAATATTATTTCTACAGGCACAACATCATCCACACAGAAGAAAATCCCTACAAGAGCAATGAATGCACATCAAGTTTCACAGCAACCGATAGTTTGAAAATGCACAAGAAGATCCACACAGGAGAAAAACCTTACAAATGTGATGAATGCACATCAAGTTTTACTAAAAGTGGTTGTTTGAAAAAGCACAAGAGGATCCACACAGGAGAAAAACCTTACAGATGTCATGAATGCACATCAAGTTTCACTAGAAATGATCAGTTGAAAATGCACATGTGGATCCATACAGGGGAGAAACCTTACAATTGTGATGAATGCACATCAAGTTTCACTGGAAGTAGTAGTTTGAAATCGCACAAGAGGATCCACACAGGAGAAAAACCTTACAAATGTGATGAATGCACATCGAGTTTCGCTGGAAGTAGTAGTTTGAAATCGCACAAGAGGATCCACACAGGAGAAAAACCTTACAAATGTGATGAATGCACAGCAAGTTTCACTAGAAATGATCAGTTGAAAATGCACATGTGGATCCATACAGGGGAAAAACCTTACAAATGTGATGAATGCACATCAAGTTTCGCTGGAAGTCGTAGTTTGAAATCGCACAAGAGGATCCACACAGGAGAAAAACCTTACAGATGTGATGAATGCACATCAAGTTTCACTAGAAAAGATCAGTTGAAAGTGCACATGTGGATCCATACAGGGGAAAAACCTTTCAAATGTGATGAATGCACATCAAGTTTCGCTGCACGTAGTCGTTTGAAATCGCACAAGAGGATCCACACAGGAGAAAAACCTTACAGATGTGATGAATGCACATCAAGTTTCACTAGAAAAGATCGGTTGAAAGTGCACATGTGGATCCATACAGGGGAAAAACCTTTCAAATGTGATGAATGCACATCAAGTTTCGCTGCACGTAGTAATTTGAAATCGCACAAGAGGATCCACACAGGAGAAAAAGCTTACAAATGTGATGAGTGCACATCACGTTTCACTGAATGTGGTGGTTTGACAAAGCACAAGAGGATCCACACAGGAGAAAAACCTTACAAATGTGATGAGTGCACATCACGTTTCACTGAAAGTGGTGGTTTGACAAAGCACAAGAGGATCCACTCAGGAGAAAAACCTTTCAAATGTGATGAATGCACATCAAGTTTCGCTGCAAGTAGTAGTTTGAAATCGCACAAGAGGATCCACACAGGAGAAAAACCTTACAATTGTGATGAGTGCACATCACGTTTCACTGAAAGTGGTGGTTTGACAAAGCACAAGAGGATCCACTCAGGAGAAATACCTTTTAAATGTGATGAATGCACATCAAGTTTCACTGAAAGTGGTAGTTTGAAAATGTACAAGAGGATCCACACAGGAGAAAAACCTTAGAAATGTGATGAGTGCACATCAAGTTTTGCTGGAAGTCGTAGTGTGAAATCGCACAAGAGGATCCACACAGGAGAAAAACCTTACAAATGCGATGAATGCACATCAAGTTTCGCTCGATGTAGTAGTTTGAAATCGCACAAGAGGATCCACACAGGAGAAAAACCTTACAATTGTGATGAGTGCACATCACGTTTCACTGAAAGTGGTGGTTTGACAAAGCACAAGAGGATCCACTCAGGAGAAAAACCTATCAAATGTGATGAATGCACATCAAGTTTCGCTGCAAGTAGTAGTTTGAAATCGCACAAGAGGATCCACACAGGAGAAAAACCTTTCAAATGTGATGAATGCACATCAAGTTTCGCTGCACGTAGTAATTTGAAATCGCACAAGAGGATCCACACAGGAGAAAAAGCTTACAAATGTGATGAGTGCACATCACGTTTCACTGAATGTGGTGGTTTGACAAAGCACAAGAGGATCCACACAGGAGAAAAACCTTACAAATGTGATGAGTGCACAATCACGTTTCACTGAAAGTGGTGGTTTGACAAAGCACAAGAGGATCCACTCAGGAGAAAAACCTTTCAAATGTGATGAATGCACATCAAGTTTCGCTGCAAGTAGTAGTTTGAAATCGCACAAGAGGATCCACACAGGAGAAAAACCTTACAATTGTGATGAGTGCACATCACGTTTCACTGAAAGTGGTGGTTTGACAAAGCACAAGAGGATCCACTCAGGAGAAATACCTTTTAAATGTGATGAATGCACATCAAGTTTCACTGAAAGTGGTAGTTTGAAAATGTACAAGAGGATCCACACAGGAGAAAAACCTTAGAAATGTGATGAGTGCACATCAAGTTTTGCTGGAAGTCGTAGTGTGAAATCGCACAAGAGGATCCACACAGGAGAAAAACCTTACAAATGCGATGAATGCACATCAAGTTTCGCTCGATGTAGTAGTTTGAAATCGCACAAGAGGATCCACACAGGAGAAAAACCTTACAATTGTGATGAGTGCACATCACGTTTCACTGAAAGTGGTGGTTTGACAAAGCACAAGAGGATCCACTCAGGAGAAATACCTTTTAAATGTGATGAATGCACATCAAGTTTCACTGAAAGTGGTAGTTTGAAAATGTACAAGAGGATCCACACAGGAGAAAAACCTTAGAAATGTGATGAGTGCACATCAAGTTTTGCTGGAAGTCGTAGTGTGAAATCGCACAAGAGGATCCACACAGGAGAAAAACCTTACAAATGCGATGAATGCACATCAAGTTTCGCTCGATGTAGTAGTTTGAAATCGCACAAGAGGATCCACACAGGAGAAAAACCTTACAATTGTGATGAGTGCACATCACGTTTCACTGAAAGTGGTGGTTTGACAAAGCACAAGAGGATCCACTCAGGAGAAAAACCTGTCAAATGTGATGAATGCACATCAAGTTTCGCTGCAAGTAGTAGTTTGAAATCGCACAAGAGGATCCACACAGGAGAAAAACCTTTCAAATGTGATGAATGCACATCAAGTTTCGCTGCACGTAGTAATTTGAAATCGCACAAGAGGATCCACACAGGAGAAAAAGCTTACAAATGTGATGAGTGCACATCACGTTTCACTGAATGTGGTGGTTTGACAAAGCACAAGAGGATCCACACAGGAGAAAAACCTTACAAATGTGATGAGTGCACATCACGTTTCACTGAAAGTGGTGGTTTGACAAAGCACAAGAGGATCCACTCAGGAGAAAAACCTTTCAAATGTGATGAATGCACATCAAGTTTCGCTGCAAGTAGTAGTTTGAAATCGCACAAGAGGATCCACACAGGAGAAAAACCTTACAATTGTGATGAGTGCACATCACGTTTCACTGAAAGTGGTGGTTTGACAAAGCACAAGAGGATCCACTCAGGAGAAATACCTTTTAAATGTGATGAATGCACATCAAGTTTCACTGAAAGTGGTAGTTTGAAAATGTACAAGAGGATCCACACAGGAGAAAAACCTTAGAAATGTGATGAGTGCACATCAAGTTTTGCTGGAAGTCGTAGTGTGAAATCGCACAAGAGGATCCACACAGGAGAAAAACCTTACAAATGCGATGAATGCACATCAAGTTTCGCTCGATGTAGTAGTTTGAAATCGCACAAGAGGATCCACACAGGAGAAAAACCTTTCAAATGTGATGAATGCACATAAAGTTTCACAGCAAGCTATAGTTTGAAATCGCACAAGAGGATCCACAAAGGAGAAAAACCTTTCAAATTTGCATTGTAAAAACGACAACATCACTGAGATTATTTTGAAATGTCAAAGTGAGAGATAATGATTGTTAATGTTGCAAATATATTGTAAATATGTTGTTTTGTGTTGCCAGTCTAATAGTTTTACAACTAAATTTATTCATTTTCTCACAAAAACTGGTTGAATTGAGTTAACTGAAAAAGAGGGAGAATAAAATTGAAATTTCGCTTTTCAATAAATGTAATTTAAATCTGCATTGCCAATTCCCCGGAAAGGTTAAAGCACAATAAACTAGTCAGTACCAATCGCACTTATTCCTAATGGTTATTTGCATTAAAAAAAAAACCGGCATGTATTAATGCGTAACGTATGTCGGGTTTTAATGTGTTAACAGGAACCTAGGTTTGTTTCATGTTGGTATCACAGAGAAATCTGGTAATTAAACCTACATTCTAAACCGTCGCTCACTTCCGCGAGTACCATATCGACGGGTGTGTGAACTTGGAGACAAGTTAGCAATGAGCTTGAGTCGTGCTTGGTTAAGTGCTAATACCAGCTGTATTCAAAATCCCTTGTCCATTGGAATTCGACGTACGTTTTGTCGCCTGAAATCACATTCATAACGGGTTTGTTTACAATTTAATTCGGGTGTCTCATGAAAGTTCACGCTAATTTAGAAGATAATAATTTACAGGTCTAACAAACCCCATAATAATGACAACGATTACCTCCAACAACTTATAGTATTATTACATACATATTAGTATAAGGTAGTAAATGGTTAAATAAGATTGTGTTGTGTCTCAGGGGTAAAAAATCAACATAGCTTATGGAAAAAAAACATTAAGACACCCCTGATAAATAATTTGTAGCCCTTTGAAATTATCGACAATTCTGGGGTTGATTTGGGGTGTCTAATAAAATTTGATGATTGGATCTAAAAGGGGCGGCAATAGTTAATATATATGTGAAAACACAACAATAAGACCCCAAATAAATAATTTACAGCCCTTTGAAATTGTCGACAATTTTGCTTACTAAAAATACGCCAGCATGTAAATATAAGGTGACCAGACGTCCCGATTTTGGCGGGACAGTCCCGATTTTTATAAATTTGTCCCGCGTCCCACGACGTTTGAAAAAAGTCCCGACTTTTGAAAGATTGTGTTTTTTTTTCTTCTTATTTATACTTCTTTATATACTTCTTTATATATATATATATATATATATATATATATATATATATATATATATATATATATATATATATATATATATATATATATATATATATATTATATATTTATACTTCTTTATTTATAGGCCGATTTCAATAAAATGAAAACAAAACTAAATGGTTCAACATGTCTACAAAGGGGCCCTATTATTTGTTTTTCAAAATCTACAGACTATCGCTGAAATGAAAGTTGATTCTGCAAAAAAAAAGAAAATTAGGGCCACTTTGTAGAACATGTGGAGACATTTAATTTTGTTTATGTTTTATTGAAATCGGGCAATAAATAGTTAGGGAGTTATGGAGTTATTGGCCAGCGGCGTTTTTTAGGACACACCCTGTATATTTTGCGTTCTTTGTTAATTAATTTAAAAATCAACCCCCCGACCCGTTGTCCCGCTTTTCTATCGTTAGGATCTGGTCACCTTAGATAAGTAACATAATATACAAATATTAAAGTAATACGCATTTTAAATAAATTAAAGTGTCATAAGACTTGATAACACATTATAAGATAATACGTGTAAGCTCTGATTGAATAATTACATAATCAAAGTTATACATGCTGGGTGTTTCAACGCTCTGGAAGTGCTCATTCACAGGGGTTATTAATCAAAATATTTAAAAAAAAAAGTTTTACACAAACGTTATGTGCAATACTGAATTGCATTTCACAAAAATATTAAAATTTATACAGGGTAGTTCATATCAAAATTACAGACTACATTTTTTATATAGAATACCTTATACATATATCATTGAATTTTCGGATCCTGTATTACTACAGAATTAAAATGATGTATAGGGGTTGATAGTTAAGCGTTCCCATGTTATTCAGAGGTTAAAAATAAAGGTATGCAATTTTAATCAGTTTAGCTGGTCTTATTAATGGAGTTCATAAACTGTAATTTTATTGAGTAGGTTTCCAATAATAAATTTTCATCTGACACATAAGTCACTAAATCATATAGGGAGATCGATATTCGCAAACTGCACCATTGCTTCATTTTTTTTTTAACTCTACAACAAATCTAATATCAACAGCACACATCCCCAATGAAGATATTAACAGTGATATTGAAGAAGGCACCTGCAGCTGTGAGTATGATGATCATGACAATGATGGTGCCATTGAGGATGAAAATGAAAATGATGACTGTAATGACAATGATTAAAAAATATTACATAAATATTGTATCTACATTTTTATTTTAAGTTTGTTTTTTTTTTTTTATTAATGGTTACTAATAAAGGTAAAGATAAAAGGTATTTTTAATAGTTTTACTTTATCATTTGAAAACAAAGTTATCTTTTATATAATGGTAACTTATGTTTGGAAATTTTATGTATCGTATTTACAATTGCGATTGATTACATTACCCGTGATTACAGAATTTTTCGAATTTGTCGAATGAATGTGGATGTTGACGATGATAGTGATGATGATGAAGAATTATTGCACTCTGATAACACTAAATTAATTATTTAAACATTATAATTTAAGAATAACATGTTTTATGCAAATTTATATACAGTGTGTCCCCGGATCGAGTTTACAAGAGGAAAATTTTCTTGATTTTAACTTTTATGTAAAAATGTTATAGGAATTATAATTCCTGCTCGATCTAAAACCTCCATTTCTGTGTTACTGAATCTTTGATTTCTTTATACAGGGTCTTAACAAAAAAAAAAATCTTATTTTGACACTTATTTATTTACTATTTGCAAAAAGAATTTGAAATTGCATCTAACAACATTATAAAAAAATATAATCATTCAAACAATCCCCCAAATGCAGAAAATAATACTGAAAATTTAACAAATCGCCTTCGAGAGGCATTTGCATCGATACCTATTGAAGAAATACAAAACAGTTTTCAGATGAAGAAGACACCAAAGATTGAACTATGTGAAGAAAATGGTGGGGAATTGTTTAAATGATGTTATTTTTCTAAAGTGTCAAAATTAGATTACATTTATTTAACACCCTGTATAAATAAATCAGTTTAGAACCACAAATAGGTTTTGCCAATTGTAAGCCTAACTGGAACTCGAGTGAAGGCAATGATTCAGAGGTAGGTCAAAGTGTAAATTAGAATCATACAGTTTCTATAAACACCATGTACTTATTTTCAGGAGAATTATTGCGTTGTAAAGACGGAAGAAGATACAGTGCAGATAAATGAAGTCACACCATACACATGTGAAATATGTAGTGCTACCTATAATGGCCTGGCAAGTTATGAGGTCCACTTGGAAGAAAAACATGAAATGTACGAAATATATTAATTAACCTGTGTATCTCATAAAATGTAACTCAATTTAATGGTTACGGAAATCTGGAGAAAAAACGTTAGATGGTGTCCTCCTAGAAAACATGCTTATTGTATATATTTATGTACAGGGTGGCCCCGATGACATACTGCATGTTTTGTAACCTTTCTTAGTTTTGATTATTTGAACAAAGATAGTCATTTTTAACAAAACAGTTTTGCATACCATGGAAGTTAACGGTACTCACACTTACGATATAATATACAAGGCATTAGAAAAATGTGATCTTAAGTGAGTAAATATTTTTGTCTGAGAAAGGTTGTTTCAAAAAATGAAAGAGTAACAAAATACATCCAAATGTACTCCACAAGAAGGTCTCCCTTCAGTAAACACGTTTTTATTTTATTTTTTAATTTCATCACACACAGATGCATTAATTTTAGCATTCCTAGTGGCAATTCTTTCAACCATTTTCTGTTTTAAAATGTCAATGTTATTAAAATTGTTGTCTTTACACCTTGTGCTTTAAATAGCCCCTAAGGACAACAGGCCAAGCTATAAATTCATAACGACAAATCTTAATTTTTCCACTCCAAGTTTTAGTTTTCTAATTTGGCTCAAAATATTCAGCTAAGAGTTTGATCCAAATTTTCCTCCAAGGAAATAAAAACGGATTACTCTGTGATACATTGCTTCGCACCAAAGATTTATTTAAAAAATGATTAACTATTATTGTACAGTCCTGTGGAATGTCTTAGTTAGGTCTCTATTGTAAATATTTCTTGTGTAATGTTACGTGCTCTTCCGAGGGATGGACAGTTTAGTTACGCCACCCGATATGCCTGACCAGGGGACGTACAGCTCCGGAATGTGCCATTGTAAATAGATTCTCGGAGCCGGAGAAAGCTGGTCTATCCCTTGCCAGTCCGAAGGGCTGGCATTGTTTGTGAATCTGTTAAAACTCATTGTGATGGCTCTCTAAGAGCGAGTTCTTTTTCGGTTGCGATCGACGAAGGTCCCGGGAGGAGCCCCGTCATTTGCTCGCTTGTTATTGTGCTTAACTTGTAATTTCGCAATAATTAATTCATACATTTCCGGGTAGCCGTTTTTCGTTTTATTACGGCGAGTCCCCAACATTTGAAATTCATACATTTCCGGGTAGCAGTTTTTTGTTTCATTACGGCGAGTCCCCAACAATTATTATTCTGAAATTTGGATTTTCTTGATCTATGAGGAGACCACTGGCTTAAAAATGATTCCTCGGAAAATAAAATCAATTTTGATTAACTGTGTTTTGAAATATCTGTGCACGAGTGTCCCTTAAAAATAAACGCTTTATAAATTTTATTTTATTTATTTTATTTTAATTAAGTTTGACTACTGTTCATAGCGTCCTGTGATAACTAAAACCTTTTATCTAGATTAACTTCTTCCCGAAATATTATAAATAAGAAGGTTTACAAGATGGCAGTAATTCATCCACGGATGCACTGTATTTACATATTTGACGAATGAGGGGTTGAGAAACATCGTGGTGTATGTATGTCAGCAAATCTTGATTGAGGTTAAGATACGAAATGGAGCGTAAATTTGCAGTAACATAATAGGGGGGCAAGAGGCTGAAGTTGGAAGAAATCTGTGTTTCTCTTCAAAACCATCCTCCTCCTACACCGATTCTCCCACTATAAATCCAAAGCCATATTTATATTTGAATAGTGAATCTTTTCTAGTTTTGCATTTTATATTCTTTTACAAATATTGCAGTTTCTAACAAAGTAGCACTTATTATTGTTATATATCTTGGGGGATGACTACAATATTATTTCTACAGGCACAGCATCATCCACACAGAAGAAAATCCCTACAAGAGCAATGAATGCACATCAAGTTTCACAGCAAGCGATAGTTTGAAAATGCACAAGAAGATCCACACAGGAGAAAAACCTTACAAATGTGATGAATGCACTTCCAGTTTCACTATAAGTAGTAGTTTGAAAAGGCACAAGAGGATCATCCACACAGGAGAAAAACGTTACAAATGTGACGAATGCACATCAAGTTTCACTGAAAGTGGTAGTTTGAAAAATCACAAGAGAATCCACACAGGAGAAAAACCTTACAAATGTGATGAATGCACATCCAGTTTCACTGTAAGTAGTAGTTTGAAAAAGCACAAGAGGATCCACACAGGAGAAAAACCTTACAGATGTGATGAATGCACATTATGTTTCACAGGAAGTAGTAATTTGATAAACCACAAGAGGATACACACAGGAGAAAAACCTTACAAATGTGATGAATGCACATCCAGTTTTAGTGTAAGTAGTAGTTTGAAAGCGCACAAGATTATCCACACAGGAGAAAAGCCACACAAATGTGATGAATGCACATTAAGTTTCAATAGAAATTGTAGTTTGAAAATGCACAAGAGGATCCACACAGGAGAAAAACATTACAAATGTGATGAATGCACATCAAGTTTTATTCAAAGTGGTCATTTGAAAAGGCACAAGAGGAGGATCCACACATATATGGGTGTTTGGCCAAGCACAGATGGTCTGGCTGCAAATTGTGATGGCCCAGAATGGTCAGGCCCGAACAACGCATTTTATAAACTCGATTAAACCCAAACCATTGTCTAGGACAGACTGAATGGAAATTATACATTAAGGGGAATCGGGCCGCCTCGGACTGTGGACAGTTGATCTCTGAAGATAATTAATATTTTTTAATATTTTTTTCTGTACTGTATTTCAATATATATAGAATGTGTCTAGACAACATTTTGAAAAAAAAAATCATTTGAACTTAAAGTTTTAATTTTGATAAGTATATGATGTATTTAATAAAAAATCAACTATAATCTATCCAGACACCCTTTACATAAGGTATTTTACGAACACGTCAAATATGTTTTCATAAACTTTTTGGTTTTTGATCAAAAAGAAAGAACAAAAGAACATTATTTTTACATTTTTATATTTAAAATTTTTGAATTGGAGCTCAAGTTCATAGTTATTGGCGTTTTTTTATTTTTCGAAAAATCGTCATTACTCCCTTATTTTAAGAAATATTTAAAAAATACAAGAACGCTCAGCATGCGCTATCGGTTCTCTAAAACATTTGTATTTACAATTATTTTCTATTTTATCAAATAACAAAATGGCGACCGAAGAAAAATTTCGAAACAAAATATTTTGAAACTCACTCGAATGATTTTTGAAAATAAAACATTTATGAAATCCTTAAACTATATTATAACATTTGTCTGAAACATTTTTTTCGATCTATCCAAAAAAGTTATTAATGAAATTGAATTAGAAGATACATTTTAACAAACTGCAACAATCATTTAAAACAAAGTAGGCTAACCTTAAGTTAGGCCATTAAACAAGTTGAGGCACGTCTTTTCTAGTTTGTACGTTCAAATTTAAATACTTTTTGATCTTGTTCTTCAGAAATTTCTGCTTCATCTTGAAAAGTTTCTGTCACGTTTATCATTTGTGTGCGTATTTTGCATAATTTGTATATAAAAATGCATAATTATCAAAACGGACAAATGTTATAAGATAGTTCAAGGATTTTATAAATATTTTATTTTCAAAAAACGATCGATTGGTTTTCAAAATATCTTGCATAGAAATTTTTGATCGGTCGCCATTTTGTTATTTGATACAATAGAAAATAATTGTAAATACAAATGTTTTAGAGAACCGAAAGCGCATGCTGAACGTTTTTGTATTTTTTAAATATTTATCAAAATAAGGGAGTAATGACGATTTTTCGAAAAACAAAAGAACGCCATTAACTATGAACTGGGGCTCCAATTCAAAAATTTTAACTAAGAAAAGTTCTTTGTTTCAATGAGTTCTCACTGCCATTTTCGGGTGTTACTTAGTACTAACTTAGTTACTAGTATTAACACCCTGTATAATATAGGTTGTCATGTTAAAAGCTAATAATATCAATTATGTCGTAACTAACAAATTACGTGAAAATGGTGTAGTGTAATGGCATTTAATTAAAATAGCTATAGCCCGTAGATATTTTATGCTTTACTCTCTTTCGACACTGTTTTATTTACAATTTAATTTTTAGGGAAGAGTACCTTCAGAAATCAAAGCACCTCCAGAACCAACTGTGCGAGCTACGAACAGAAATAGCAGTACTCAAAGTGGGTGATAAACAAAACGATCAATTAGACAAGCTGCATGAGCAGCAAGTTCAAATGGGAGAGAACAAATATTCTACGCTGCGTAAGAGTAAATCTGGTTCAACAAAGTCACGAGTGGCCTTCTTCGAAGACTTATAATATGTTATGTCGATTGTAAATATGTATAATCCATAAGTAAAATGTTTTGTTATAAGAATAAACATAAAATGAGTGTTAGTAGAATTTTTGTCAACTCTACAAGATGGCAGCTAATTAGTGCTTTTATCAGTGCCTTCAAGATATTTGATATATATCCAGCCTTCATATGCATATTTTTTTATTATTTTTGATAATATATTAAGGTTAACATTTTTATTTTTGTTATCTGAGAAACAAAACATATTCCTGTGATCAGTTTTTGTATGTTAATGAAAACTCGGTAAGATATTGAAAACAGTCTTGTGATTGAACTCGCAAAGAACTATTACTTGTAAATACAAAAACTAATACGATGGTCGATTTTTTTCCTTTCTTTTATTACCCGTCGTATACCATATGTTCATAAAAAAGTTCATCAAGGGCGGCTGTGGAAATTCAAACATATGGCGTTACTTGATTCAGATCTTCAATTTTCTGACTCGGGCCAAGTTATAAACTAACCTCTAAATATTATATATCTTAAAATAAATAAGTACTTGGTACATATTTTATACCGATAACTACAATAGTTGAAAAATAGCAAGTAAATAAATGATATATTGAAATATATACCAATTTATTCTTTTGGTATAATGCAGAAATCATATTAGACATAATTCTATTTATAATGTATGAAATATTGTGATATATACAATGTTCTTTACACTTGGAAATGACATGAATTACAATTGTTCAACATCAATTATTAATACGGTCCCCTTGGCGATAGATATAACGAAGAATAAAAATTTTCGCCGTTTTACAGCCACCTAAAAATAATATCACAAATCAGTACTAAGAGAAACAAATATTTATGAGAATATCCTATAACTTACCATAGATCTGATAAAAGACTTAAATTGCATGGTGGTTAAATTGTAAATCATTTTGAGATACAATTTTACTACATTTAAACGTTCATCGTTTAACGTTAACGTAAAAACGTGTTAAATCTTTTTTTGAATATCTGATCAGTCTGCTTATCCATCCTAAAATAAAATAAGAACGGTTATTTCAGTATTTATTTTTGTTGTAAACTCATGTACCTCACAATGATTTACGAATAGTGACTTTAAGAGCTGGGCTGAATTTCTGTTGGGCTGTTAGAAAGCATAACAAATCCAATTTTCTTGTAAATCTAGCTTTATGCCCAACCAAATACTTCACTGTGTCAATGCACCTGCTACTTACAGCTTCATCTAAGGCAGTTTTGCCGTGTACATTTACAATATCGATGATGCTATTTTCTTGATTTAGTAGTAGTTTCACCAAATTAACATTGTTTCTAGAAGCAGCGTAGTGTAGAGCAGTTCGGTGTTCTACATCGGTGCTACAAGGTAATATACCCCGATCCATTAAAAATTGTGCAAACATGGTATTGTTTGAGTCAGCGGCTTGATGCAGAGCAGTCCGATTATTCTTATCTTTCAAAAAAATGTTGATTTTGCTATCAATTAGGAGTTTACCAAGCTGAGGTGTTCCATTTTCAGCAGCAAAATGTAAAGCATTTCGCCCATGTTTATCGGTAGATTCGATATTAATGCCACTTGCAATTAATAATTGTACAACTTTATAATAGCATCTGTGAGCAGCAATATGTAGAGCATTATTTTTATCTTTGTCTTGGGCGTTGAGATTAATTCCACTGTTAATGAATAATTTCGCAGCATCGACATTTCGTTTACTCACAGCATGATGTAGTGCATTCTGTTTGTCATGATCAAGCAAGTTTATATCAACTCCTCGACTAATTAAAACTTTGGCGAAATTAGTATCAGTACACCAAGAAATATAATGCAGAACACTTAATCCATTGTCATCGGAAGCATTAATGGCAATACCATTGTCGATTAACAATATAAGTGTTTCAGTATTGTTGCAAATAGCTGCATGATGTAGAGCAGATCTTTGTTTTGTATCAATGGCATTAATATCAATTTTGTTGCAAATTAAGAATTGAACAAATTTAGGATTGTGCCACATTACTGCGTGATGAAGAATAGTTTTTCCCTCTTGATCCGCTGCATTCACAGAAAACCCTTTTGCAATCAATAATTTTGCAAACTCTGTATTGTTATGAAAAACGGAGCGATGTAAAGCAGTCCATCCCTTTTTATCGATCATATCAATCTCTATATCATTAGAAATCAACATTTTCCCATATTCAATGTTACCATTACGTGCAAGAAGATGGAGAGCAGACCATCCTTTATTATCAGTGGAATTTATTTCAATGCCGTTGATAATTAATGCCTTACCAAATTCGACATTTTCATAATATGCGGCATAATGGAGAGAAGTTCTTCCATTTTTATCTTTAATATTAATATCAATACCTCTACAGATTAACAATTTTCCAAAATCAGTATTTCCGCAAATAGCCGAACAGTGAAGCGCAGTTTTACCGTCCAAATCAATCCTGTTCATATCAATATTGCAAGCTATCAATAATTTCCCAAACTCAATATTTCCGTCGCAAGCAAACTTATGTAAAATCGTCCTCCCTTTTATATCTGTAGTACTAATATTAAATCCACTGTCAATCAGTAACTTTCCAACATTAACATAGCTATGGAAAGCAGCGTGATCGAGGGCAGTCCATCCATCGTTGTCCCTATCATTGATTTTAATTCCATTGGAAATCAGGCATTTTGCAAGTTCTAATTGGCCAGTAGAAGCAGCAAGGTGTAAAACATTCTGTTGACTTCCTTCGGTTTTTGCATTAACGTCAGCACCATTATCAATTAAATATTTGACCATCTCGAGTGTTTTTGTATGCTTGGTTTCTACGGCTATATGTATTACAGTTTTAAAAGAGGAAAATCCTGTCTTGTGAATAGCCTGTAGTAAATATATGTAACCATTTTTCACAAATAGATCAAGTAGATTAT
The DNA here is from genome assembly GCA_951805005.1 of Othius punctulatus. NCBI lineage: Eukaryota > Metazoa > Arthropoda > Insecta > Coleoptera > Staphylinidae > Othius > Othius punctulatus. Next base: position 37,664,557 of record OX638146.1, read on the forward strand.
TTTTATTCGTTTTATTCACAAAGGCTCTCATTTCATTTGGATTTGCTCCATATTCTAATAGAACATCACATATGCTCCAATATTCATAGAGCAAGGCGTAGGAAAAACTTCTCATTTCAAATATAGTATCTTTCATGTCAATTATTTCGTTATTATTACAGCAAATTACATTTAATAATTTTAGTACAACAGTGCAGTCTCCGATGGATGCAGCTAGGATTAAGGCCGTCTTACCACTTTTATCTTTTTGTGTGATGAAATCAATATTCTTCCTATTCTTCATTAAAGCATCTATTCCTTCTGAGTTGTTGGATAATATAAAATTATGTAAAGCGAATCTATTTATATTGTCGATATGATGGATTTCGCTTAATTCACTTTCACCGTCTTCTGTTATAAATATGTAGTTCATAAAACGCCAAATAATTTTAAATTCTGGTTTAAAAACATAGCACCGGAGGTATTGGTTAACATTTATTGTTCTGAAATTGTTACAAAACCATTGTGCTGCGAAATATTCTGCAAAAGTGCGATGAATGAACCGAGGCTTTCCATCAATTACTTTCTCAATAATTCCAATACTCTCCTCTTCTTCGTTATATTTAAAAATTGCGTCTTCGTACTTTATAGTGCTATTCATGAATAGCTTAATTAAACTCACTCGTCCACAAATCTCATTTAAAGCTAACGCTTGGTATGTTTGTAACATATCTTTTTCTTCGTTGCGTTGTTTCCTCTTCTCAAATGGTATATCGGAGTTTAAACTGCGGATCTTACTAAATTTCACATCGACAAAGTATTGATACAGGGTTACTAAATTAAGATTTTGCTTAATTTCCGCCTTGATTGCTTCCGATAGTATCGGTTGGCTTGATTCATTGAATTTCTCAAATAAACTTGTGAACACCTCAGCAATCATATTCGTTTGCAATGGAACTTCCAGAAACTTTCTTTGCTGATCATCTGTAGAGCGAGAAAATTGGGATAAAATTTCTTCGAAAAATATTTCAAATCTGTCTTCTTTTAATGTGCTCATATTCTGTTTCCAATGATTGTGGATGAACCGTTTTATATCGCTTTGAGAAAATGATCGCAGTACTAATGATACTGCGTTTAGCTCATCCTCTAGTATAGCACAGAAGTTATATGGTCGAGTTGTTATCCACAACTTTTTCAAATTACGGCTTAATATTTTTACCAAATCCAGCACTTGTTCCTTGTAATCTGGGCTTATCTCATCAAAACCATCTAGTAATATAACTATTTTTCTCGACTCGTAATAAAAATTCAACACATCTTTTGCAAATAAGCCCTCATTCGGATGTAAGGAAGCTTGCAAGAAGTGCTTCGCCTCTTTGTCAGTTATTTTTTTGTTGTTCCAAGAATTAAAAAGAGAAGAATGATCCAACAGGCATATGTTTCCAAGCCATAAAAAATCTTCCTTACTTGAGTTAATCACATTATTGCTTAAATGCCATAATAATGTTGTTTTTCCTACTCCGGCCTTACCAGAAATTATAACGACGTTATCTTCCAAATCTTCAAGTGTATTCATAGAATATATTTTGAAATGGGTTTTAATTATATGCTTTTTTATATTTCTTAACGTGCCATGAGATTGCTGCCATATCAAACCGTTATATTCGGACTTAAGCCAGTGAATATTATGGTTGGTGTACATTTTACACACTTCATTAAAGTCTTGTTCATTATTAGATATCATGATTATATCGTTCTTATATTGTATAGGTTTATGTGGTAAGTTATACATCATGGTAAAGTTTGCGGTGTCTGCCCTTATGTTATTACTAATACCATCAAAGCGTAAGCAACTCTGCGATATGTAGCTGTGGTTTAAACGAATACATCGGTTCCCATATACCAGTTTTTCTCTTCTCAAACATTTGGTCAATATATCAGGAGTTATTTTATTGAATAAGTGTTTATTAACCAGTTTTTCGAAAGTATAACTTTTGCCGCAAAATTCAATTACAGAATTTTGTATTATTATTTGTTGCGAGGCAGGCGTCAGATCCAAAAAACTATTGGTATTATCGTTAATTATTGTAACATAAGGATTATTTACAATATGCCTGAATTCGATAGAAGTTTCAACTTGATTCCAAACTAAAAATATTTTTGTTTCAAAATTTAACATATTTTGTAACCATTTAAATATTTGCTCGTTCTGATTAACATTTTTAAGATCTATTATCAACAGATCCACTTTTTTCTTCATTATAATTATTTGGATGAATTTCTCAAGTGTTATACATTGATGTAGTTCTAAAATATAAACAACATTTCTGCAACTCTCATTGCAGACTTGTAATATTTTAATCCAACTTAGAATCGGATCGTGCGAATTACAGATAATACAAATTTTCTTAATTGTATTCATACGAAATTTTTGTAGGGCATTACAATTAAATGTTACGTTATATTTTCCCAGAGTAGTCTTATATTTTAATGTTATTTCACGTAGCTTTAGTTCTACAAGTTTTTCTTCGACGTCATCTTTACTCAAAAATTCGTCATTTTTTGTGGTCAGCCATTCCCACATTTCAATGGTTAATTCGTTAAACAGCTGAGAATTACTGATTTCATTTAGCAGCTCTAAATTGTTAACTTCTTTTATAATTAAGTCTTTCAATTCACATTCGTCTGGTTGCGAGACAGCGAAAATGAAATGCTCATAAAAATCATTCAAATCGTCAGTGTTTAACCTTGTTTTTAAATCATGAATTCCATATATACTTGTTTCTTGAAAATTTGCAGTTATAATTAGTTTATTTGGTTCATGGCTATTTAAATAGTCTTTAAAATGAATACTGCAGTATGTTGATGTGAATTGGGAGTTTTGGACATCAGCATATCCACACAGTTTTTGTATATTTTTTTTGCTATTTGAATATTTACTATTATTAGGGTAAAGTAAAAAGTTCAAAACTGAATCTCTAAATTCACTGTTCTCTGGTGAATCAAAAAAAGTATTCCGTAATTTACCACTTTCTTTGCTAATTATATTCTTCAATAAAAAACCATCATATTTTTTTAGTATTGGTATTTGGTAGTCAATGCGTTTGTTTTTGTTCAAAATCACTTCAGACACTATTTTTGCCAATATTGTAAGGTCACTCTTTGATTCAAATTCTTTAAGAAGTTCTTTTCTACCAAATTCTGTCAAATTTAATAAATCGCCTGTAGTTTTCAGAGATTCCAGTAGTTTTTGATCTGTGGACTGCAACTTTTGAAACCATTGCTCTCTAATATTTTGATCCACGCTTCTATTAGTCCAAATAATATAATATTTTTTATCATCCTCCCCAATCTTATATTTTTTTGTAATATCCAGATAGGAAATAAAATATTTATATACATCGAAGCTCCCGTTATCATCTTTAAGTAGTTTCTGTTTTGTAATTGTATCATCCGATTTTGAGCTTTGCTTCTGTTTAGCCTGAATAAAGTACCAGACCCATTGCCCATTATGTTCGAATTTAAATATTACATCATCAAACTTTCCGGCTGGTTCCCATTCTGAGTTTATGTAAAATGGACAATTTGTATTAACACCCCTATATAGAAGCATCATCAATACTTTGGATTGATACATGAACCCCTTAATAGAACATTGCATTCCAATAAGAGTCTTCGAAGTATTTGCTTGATCATTTTCTGTTGTCCTCTCTTCGGTTTGTAGGGAAAATTGAGTCTTGCTCATTTTCTTCATCTTCTTTTCTAAAATAATAAATGTGTTGATCTTTATTGCACGTTATCAATTAAATATTTAACAACTTACCAATTAATCTGGTGCAATTTGAATATTAGTCCACTCTAATATAGTGTGCAATGGGTGCAGGACCATTACACAATGTGATAAATGTCGGTTAGATACTGCAAAATATAAATTATATATTAATATAAAAATATGTGGACACAATAAGACTCAATGGAATATGGTCCATATTTTCGAAATTTTAGAAACAAATCAAAAACCGTATTTACTCTTATTACATTTTTGTGCTTTTATCGATAATTTCAAGCATACATATTAGATATTAGTATTTAAAAATTATTTTGATATAATCTAATAACAATGTTGAACAGCATACATTTTGTTGCCCACTACAGCCCCATTCTCAAAACTTTAATTTTTTTAACTGATTTGGTAATTTCACAAAAGATCTGCATATTTATACGCCAACAACTTTTCAATTGTGGTTGATCTCTCATTTGGGACAATAATTATCCATAGCAGCGGAAACAGACTTCCGATAAAATTTAACAAAATAGCAGCTATTAATTCCAATGTGTACCACTTTTGAAAATTTTGAAGCTTTTTGTATCACAAAATTGTAAGAGATGCCAAATTTTCCAAGTATTATTTGTATACTACAAGTAACTGGAGACATATTTTCCACGAAAATTTCAGAAGGTTTGCTTGAAAAATAAACAGAAATTTTTAACCTATTGGAAACTTTACTTAAGATTATTGAATATCATTCTGAAAAATTATATTTTTTAAACTGATTTGGTGGAATTTTCAAAAAAGATCCGTATTTTCTTTATTTACGATAATTGGTCACAGCAGAGGAAATAGAGACCAAATAAACTATACAAATAGTATTCATTCGAATGTGTACCACTTTTGAAAATTATACAGTTTTTTGTATCACAGAATTCTAAGATATGTCAAATTTCCCAAGTATTATTTATATACTACAAAATTCTAAGTGGAGACGTATTTTCTACGAAAATTTCAGAAGGTTTGCTTAAAAAGTAAACAGAAATTTTAAACCTATTGGAAACTTTACTTAAGATTATTGAATATCATTCTGAAAAATTATATTTTTTAAACCTATTTGGTGGTATTTTCAAAATAGATCTGTATTTTCTTTCTATGCAATAATTGGTCATAGCAGAGGAAATAGAGCCCAAATAAACTGTACAAACAGTATTCATTCCAATGTGTACCACTTTTGAAAATTATACAGTTTTTTGTATCACAGAATTCTAAGATATGTCCAATTTTCCAATTATTATTTGTATGCTACACAATCCTAAGTGGAGACATATTTTCTACGAAAATTTCAGAAGGTTTGCTTGAAAAATGAACAGAAATTTTAAACCTATTGGAAACTTTACTTAAGATAATTGAATATCATTCAGAAAAATTATATTTTTTAAACTGATTTGGTGGCATTTTCAAAAAAGATCTGTATTTTCTTTCTATACAATAATTGGTCATAGCAGAGGAAATAGAGCCCAAATAAACTGTACAAATAGTATTCATTCCAATGTGTACCACTTTTGAAAATTATACAGTTTTTTGTATCACATAATTCTAAGATATGTCAAATTTTCCAAGTATTATTTATATGCTACAAAATTCTAAGTGGAGACATATTTTCTACGAAAATTTCAGAAGGTTTGCTTAAAAAATAAACAGAAATTTTAAACCTATTGGAAACTTTACGTAAGATTATTGAATATCATTCTGAAAAATTATATTTTTTAAACTGATTTGGTGGTATTTTCATAATAGATCTGTATTTTCTTTCTATGCAATAATTGGTCATAGCAGAGGAAATAGAGCCCAAATAAACTGTACAAATAGTATTCATTCCAATGTGTACCACTTTTGAAAATTATACAGTTTCTTGTATCACAGAATTCTAAGATATGTCCAATTTTCCAATTTTTATTTGTATGCTACACAATCCTAAGTGGAGACATATTTTCTACGAAAATTTCAGAAGGTTTGCTTGAAAAATGAACAGAAATTTTAAACCTATTGGAAACTTTACGTAAGATTATTGAATATCATTCTGAAAAATTATATTTTTTAAACTGATTTGGTGGTATTTTCATAATAGATCTGTATTTTCTTTCTATGCAATAATTGGTCATAGCAGAGGAAATAGAGCCCAAATAAACTGTACAAATAGTATTCATTCCAATGTGTACCACTTTTGAAAATTATACAGTTTTTTGTATCACAGAATTCTAAGATATGTCAAATTTTCCAAGTATTATTTATATGCTACAAAATTCAAAGTGGTGACATATTTTCCACGAAAATTTCAGAAGGTTTGCTTGAAAAATAAACAGAAATTTTAAACCTATTGGAAACTTTACTTAAGATTATTGAATATCATTATGAAAAATTATATTTTTTAAACTGATTTGGTGGTATTTTCAAAAAAGATCTGTATTTTCTTTCTTTGCGAGAATTGGTCATAGCAGAGGAAATAGAGCGTAAATAAACTGTACGAATAGTATTAAATCCAATGTGTACCACTTTTGTAAATTTTACAGCTTTTTAGTTCACAGAATTCTAAGAGTTGCCAAATTTTATAAGTATTATGTGTATGTTACAAAATTCTAAGTGGAGACATATTTTCTACGAAAATTTCAGAAGGGTTGCTTAAACAATAAACAGAAATTTTAAATCTATTGGAAACTTTACTTAAGATTATTGAATATCATTCTGAAAAATTATTTTTTCTAAACTGTGTTAGTGATATTTTCAAAAAAGATCTGTATTTTCTTTCTTTGCGATAATTGGTCATAGCAGAGGAAATAGAGCCCGAATAAACAATACAAATAGTATTCATTCCAATGTGTACCACTTTTGAAAATTTTACAGTTTTCGGTTTCACAAAATTCTAAGAGATGCCAAATTTTCCACGTGTTATTTGTATGCTACACAATTCTAAGTGGAGACATATTTTCTACGAAACTTTCAGAAGGTTTGCTTAAAAAATATACAGAACTTTTAAACCTATTGGAAACTTTACTTAAGATTATTGAATATCATTCTGAAAAATTATATTTTTTAAACTGATTTGGTGGAATTTTCAAAAAAGATCTGTATTTTCTTTATTTACGATAATTGGTCACAGCAGAGGAAATAGAGACCAAATAAACCATACAAATAGTATTCATTCCAATGTGTACCACTTTTGAAAATTATACAGTTTTTTGTATCACAGAATTCTAAGATATGTCAAATTTTCCAATTATTATTTGTATGCTACAAAATTCTAAGTGGAGACATATTTTCCACGATAATTTCAGAAGGTTTGCTTAAAAAATAAACAGAAATTTTTAACCTATTGGAAACTTTACTTAAGATTATTGAATATCATTCTGAAAATTTATATTTTTTAAACTGATTTGGTGGCATTTTCAAAAAAGATCTGTATTTTCTTTCTATGCAATAATTGGTCATAGCACAGGAAATAGGGCCCAAATTAACTGTACAAATAGAATTCATTCCAATGTGTACCACTTTTGAAAATTATACAGTTTTTTGTATCACAGAATTCTAAGATATGTCAAATTTTCCAAGTATTATTTATATACTACAAAATTCTAAGTGGCGACATATTTTCCACGAAAATTTCAGAAGGTTTGCTTAAAAAATAAACAGAAATTTTTAACCTATTGGAAACTTTACTTAAGATTATTGAATATCATTCTGAAAATTTATATTTTTTAAACTGATTTGGTGGCATTTTCAAAAAAGATCTGTATTTTCTTTCTATGCAATAATTGGTCATAGCACAGGAAATAGGGCCCAAATTAACTGTACAAATAGTATTCATTCCAATGTGTACCACTTTTGAAAATTATACAGTTTTTTGTATCACAGAATTCTAAGATATGTAAAATTTTCCAATTATTATTTGTATGCTACAAAATTCTAAGTGGAGACATATTTTCGACGATAATTTCAGAAGGTTTGCTTAAAAAATAAACCGAAATTTAAACCTACTGGAAACTTTACTTAAGATTATTGGATATCATTCTGAAAAATTATATTTTTTACACATATTATTTTGGTATTTTCAAAATAGTTCTGTATTTTCTTTCTTCGCGATAATTGGTCAAAGCAGTAGATATAGAGCCCAAATAAACTGTACAAATAGTATTAATTCCAATGTGTACCACTTTTGAAAATGATACAGTTTTTTTATCACGGAATTCTAAGAGTTGCCAAATTTTCCAATTATTATTTGTATGCTACAAAATTCTAAGTGGAGACATATTTTCGACGATAATTTCAGAAGGTTTGCTTAAAAAATAAACACAAATTTTATACCTATTGCAAACTTTACTTAAGATTATTGAATTTCATTCTGAAAAATTATGTTTTTAAACTGTGTTAGTGATATTTTCAAAAAAGATCTGTATTTTCTTTCTTTGCGATAATTGGTCATAGCAGAGGAAATAGAGCCCAAATAAACTGTACAAATAGTATTCATTCCAATGTGTACCTCTTTTGAAAATTTTACAGTTTTTGGTATCACGAAATTCTAAGAGATGCCACATTTTCCACGTGTTATTGGTATGCTACAAAATTCTAAGTGGAGACATATTTTCCACGAAAATTTCAGAAGGTTTGCTTAAAAAATAAACAGAAATTTTAAATCTATTGGAAACTTTACTTAAGATTATTGAATATCATTCTGAAAAATTATATTTTTTAAACTAATTTGGTGGTATTTTCAAAAAAGATCTGTATTTTCTTTCTTTGCGATAATTGGTCATAGCAGAGGAAATAGAGCCCAAATAAACTGTACCAATAGTATTCATTCCAATGTGTACCACTTTCGAAAATTATACAGTTTTTTGTATCACAGAATTCTAAGATATGTCAAATTTTCCAAGAATTATTTATATGCTACAAAATTCTAAGTGGAGACGCATTTTCTACGATAATTTCAGAAGGTTTGCTTGAAAAATAAACAGAAATTTTAAACCTATTGGAAACTTTACCTAAGATTATTGAATATCATTCTGAAAAATTATATTTTTTAAACTGATTTGGTGGGATTTTCAAAAAAGATCCGTATTTTCTTTATTTACGATAATTGGTCACAGCAGAGGAAATAGAGACCAAATAAACTATACAAATAGTATTCATTCCAATGTGTACCACTTTTGAAAATTATACAGTTTTTTGTATCACAAAATTCTAAGATATGTAAAATTTTCCAAGTATTATTTATATGCTACAAAATTCTAAGTGGAGACGTATTTTCTACGAAAATTTCAGAAGGTTTGCTTGAAAAATAAACAGAAATTTTAAACCTATTGGAAACTTTACTTAAGATTATTGAATATAATTCTGAAAAATTATATTTTTTAAACAGATTTGGTGGTATTTTCAAAAAAGATCTGTATTTTCTTTCTTTGCGATAATTGGTCATAGCAGAGGAAATAGAGCCCAAATAAACTGTACCAATAGTATTCATTCCAATGTGTACCACTTTCGAAAATCATACAGTTTTTTGTATCACAGAATTCTAAGATATGTCAAATTTTCCAAGTATTATTTATATGCTACAAAATTCTAAGTGGAGACATATTTTCTACGAAAATTTCAGAAGGTTTGCTTAAAAAATAAACAGAAATTTTAAACCTATTGGAAACTTTACTTAAGATTATTGGATATCATTCTGAAAAATTATATTTTTTAAACTGATTTGGTGGTATTTTCAAAATAGATCTGTATTTTCTTTCTATGCAATAATTGGTCATAGCAGAGGAAATAGAGCCCAAATAAACTGTACAAACAGTATTCATTCCAATGTGTACCACTTTTGAAAATTATACAGTTTTTTGTATCACAGAATTCTAAGATATGTCCAATTTTCCAATTATTATTTGTATGCTACACAATCCTAAGTGGAGACATATTTTCTACGAAAATTTCAGAAGGTTTGCTTGAAAAATGAACAGAAATTTTAAACCTATTGGAAACTTTACTTAAGATTATTGAATATCATTCTGAAAAATTATATTTTTTAAACTTATTTTTATGGTATTTTCAAAATAGATCTGTATTTTCTTTCTTTGCGATAATTAGTCATAGCAGAGGAAATAGAGCCCAAATAAACTGTACAAATAGTATTCATTCCAATGTGTACCACTTTTGAAAATTATTCAGTTTTTTGTATCACAGAATTCTAAGATATGTCCAATTTTCCAATTATTATTTGTATGCTACACAATCCTAAGTGGAGACATATATTCCACGAAAATTTCAGCGGGGTTTGCTTAAAAAATAAACACAAATTTTAAATATATTGCAAACTTTACTTAAGATTATTGAATTTCATTCTGAAAAATTATTTTTTTTAAACTGTGTTAGTGATATTTTCAAAAAAGATCTGTATTTTCTTTCTTTGCGATAATTGGTCATAGCAGAGGAAATAGAGCCCAACTAAACTGTACAAATAGTATTAATTCCAATGTGTACCACTTTTGAAAATTTTAGATTTCGGTATCACAAAATTCTAAGAAATGCCAAATTTTCCACGTGTTATTTGTATGCTACAAAATTCTAAGTGGAGACATATTTTCCACGAAAATTTCAGAAGGTTTGCTTAAAAAATAAACAGAAAGTTTAAACCTATTGGAAACTTTACTTAAGATTATTGGATATCATTCTGAAAAATTATATTTTTTAAACTGATTTGGTGGTATTTTCAAAAAAGATCTGTATTTTCTTTCTTTGCGATAATTGGTCATAGCAGTGGAAATAGAGCCCAAATAAACTGTACAAATAGTATTAATTCCAATGTGTACCACTTTTGAAAATTTTACAGTTTTCGGTTTCACAAAATTCTAAGAGATGCCAAATTTTCCACGTGTTATTTGTATGCTACAAAATTCTAAGTGGAGACATATTTTCCACGAAAATTTCAGAAGGTTTGCTTAAAAAATAAACAGAAAGTTAAAACCTATTGGAAACTTTACTTAAGATTATTGAATAACATTCTGAAAAATTATATCTTTTACACATATTATTTGGTATTTTCAAAATAGATCTGACCAATTCTAATGATCGTGAAGAAAGAAACTTCACGATAATTGGTCACAGCAGAAGAAATATAGCCCAAATAAACTGTACAACTTGTAATGGCATTGTTTTGGTACTACTTTAGTTATGTTCTAAAATGCTTGTATTGTTTCTCAATTTATCGTCTGTCATTCCCAGTTTAGTAGTTTTGTACTTATGTAGTTTTGTTTTATCAGAAATTATTTCTATATAAAATTTACGAAATAAACATTTTACACCAAAATAATAATGTTTATAATTTCGAAATGAAAAGAAAAATTCTATCAACGGATCTATCAATTGTTTGCATAGCCTACTTCTTAAATAGTTCGAAAATGAAAAGTAAAAAAAACAAATAATTTAATTATTTATAAAAATAACTATATCAAGTGGTATATCATTAGAATAGTTGAAATAGGGCCTTTTTTATAAAGGCATGGCCAACTATGGTTTCCATTAGAAAAAACTCAACTTTGTGTCATAACTCAAAAATTATAGCTTAAATAAAATAATCGGTTAGACTGTATTATTAAGCACATAATTACGTAATACTTTTTCCTTTACACTTTTTTTTCTAAAGTCAATAATAACAGATCCATAGGCACCGAACCAAATAACAAAAAATATATCTAGTCGAGAAATCTAGTTAGCCATGGAATTTTTCCAAAAAATATAAAGCTCATGAAATTGAGCTCGTAAAACAGCAATTCTTTTCCCATTTAATCGTCCCTCTATCTCCGCTAGTTTCCGAGATCCCCATACTAAATATCCGGAAAAACTCACCCTGTATATATATATATATATATATATATATATATAAATTCATTTACTTTTCACTTAGCCACAATATACAAAATATATTTATTCTACTAGAGTTTGGACATTTGAATATTAATTTGAGTTAGGAAAAGTGGAATATTTCCGAAGAAGTGCGGAAATAATATTTCAACTTTATTTAAAGCACTAATTTAAACATAAACATCGGTAATGCATATTCAACATCAATGTTATTAATTATGATTCATTCAGTTTCGATAGTTTTCTTTTCTACTAGAGTTTGAAAAACTTAACATTTGAATACCAATTTGAGTTAGGAAAAGTGGAATATTTCCTAACAAGTGCGGAAATAATATTTCAACATTAAAATACTAATTTGAGTGAGGAAAAGGAAAAGTGGAATATTTTCTAACAAGTGCGGAAATAATATTTCAACATTATTTAAAATACTAATTTAAACATAAACATCGATAATGCATATTCAACATCAATGTTATGAATTATGATTCATTCTGTTTCGAAAGTTTTCTTTTCTACTAGAGTTTGGAAAACTTTAACATTTGAATACCAATTTGATTTAGGAAAAGTGGAAAATTTCCTAACAAGTGCGGAAATAATTATTCAACATTAAAATACTAATTTGAGTGAGGAAAAGGAAAAGTGGAATATTTCCTAACAAGTGCGGAAATAATATTTCAACATTAAAAGTTGTAAGTCAATTTATTGAAATTGTACATGTTATTTTTTATCATTATTATAAATCTTAACAGAAACATGTTCACAGTTCGTGAATGAAATTCCAGAACAGGTCTTTGTGAAAGTAGAAATAGGGTTATTATTTACGTTTAAATTCTTCATTATTAATAGCAGAACAAACTTGACTTCGCTAATTAATTTAGAAATAATTTTAAAATATTAAAATTATCTAAATTTAATTTATTTTTCAATCTCTAGTAGAAAAAATCATGTATGCAACACGTAGGAAATCACTTTTTTTCCGTACGCGGCATGTGTGTAATCTCGGCTGTCGCCTCAATCAAAAATCCCATGCCTAGTACAGAAAAAAAAATACATTTCTAACATATTGCACAAATAGCTAATACTATGGAATGCAGTTTTACTATTTATTCAACAGAATCTGCATGTGTAAAATTAAAGAAGTGTCATTTAAATTACACATGCTATAAATTAAAAATCAACTTTCCAATTATCTAAAATGTAATATTTCTTGAAACGTCACGAACGTGACACTTTGTGTCCTTGGACACGCAAATTTATTATTATTATTATAATAATAATTCTTCTACCCTTTCGGGTGTAGAATATTGTAGTTTTACAATTTCTTGTATTTTCTTTCACTAGTAGGTTCCAGATCTTCTTGTTTCCTGTGATTTTCTTCATTTGGGCGTTAGATATTCCTCTTATTTCCATAATAGTCTTTATTTTCTTTTGTTTTATTTTCATCTGGTCGCAAATTTAAAGAGTGTTCTCCGGCGGAGAAAAAGTAAAAAATACTCATAACTATAGTTTTATTTGTGATTTTCTTTATTACAAAATATAACACTAAATGTACAGGGTGGCCCAATTTGGATGTTTCTATAGGGGATCTCGGTAACTAGAAGAGATAGAGAAAATCGGATGGCGGGTCCTTTTCCAAGAATCTCTTTTTTCAAGATCAACTCAATGGTGAAAACAAAAATTGACTATCGTCTTTCGTTTTGAAGTTATGGCCAAAAACTCATTATTTTCCATTTTCGATTTTTATCAATATTTCATTTATTTATTATTTTCATTCAATATTATATCAATATTCACCAAACCTTCCTATTAAAATTATATTAGTGTATAAAAATAATGATATCGAATTTTAATGTGTTGCAAAAATAATAGATGTTGCATTTAAATGCATTGAATTTGAATGCGTGTGTGTTGTGAATCAATGTTCAATTTTAATTAATGTATAATTTTAAAGCATCTTTCATTTTAATGAACCTATCGTCGAAATTTAACGCTAATAAATTCAGTTTTAAAAAGAAAATATAATTTCATTTCAAGTATGGTAAAAACGAAGTGCAATTTTAATAAAGTTTCATTTAAATAAAGTGCCATTTATTGCAAGAGTATTAAAAATGAAACGTAATATTAATTCAGACGTCTTAAAAACAATCGTTATTAAAATCGTGTCGGCTATAAATAATGCGGTATTTTAATATATATATATATATATATATATATATATATATATATATATATATATATATATATATATATAATATATATATATATATATATATATATATATATTTATCATTACACCTTCTACCAATTAGTGTAGGTGTTTTTCTTTGCATTTCTCATTTTCTTCTTTCCATTAGTTTTCTATAAATTTGTTCTATTTCTTTCGGTCGTTTGTCATGTTCTTTGCCTGTATCGTTGTTAGTCCTCGTTTTGTTAATATCTCTTTAATCGTGTCGTCCCAGGTTTTCTTTCGTCTGCCTCGTCCGGTCTTCTTGCATTTTGCTTCCCACACAAGTTTTGGTTATCTGTCTTCTTTCATCTTGTGCATGTGACCCCACCATCATAACTGTCTCTCTTCAATAAATTCCAGGGTCGATTCTATTTCTAGTTCATTTCTTATTACTGAGCTTCTGATCTTGTCGAATTTTGTTACCCCTTTCGTTCTTCTCAGGTATTTCATTTCCACAGCTTGTATTCTTTCCTTCTCCCTCTTTTTCAGATTCCACGTCTCACATCCAAATGTTAATACTGGTCTTAGTAGTGTCTTGTATAACTTAGTTTTTGTTTTGGTCGATATTTCTTTTCTGCGTAGGATGGTTTTGTTCAGTTCATGGTAACTACTTGTAGCCTTCTTAATCCTCGTGTCAATCTCACTCACTTGTTTCCCGTTACTGTTGAATACTACCCCCAAGTATTTAATTTCCTCCACTTGTTCAATTTTGGTGTCTTTTAATTTGATGTTCATCGCTTCCATACCTCCCACTACCATTACTTTAGTTTTATCCGTATTTATTTCCATTTTGGTACTTTTTAAGTATCTCTTCCCATATCTCCATGTTCTTCTGTAATTTTGTTTCTTCATTCGCCAGTAATACAACGTCGTCTGCGAACGCCCCTTGTTTCACACTGATGTTCCTCATTCTTCTGTATATTATTTTCATTTCTCTTGTTCCTGTTTGGCATTTTCTTATTATCTCGTCCATGTAGATGATAAATAGAATCGGACTTAGGCTTCCTCCTTGTCTCAGCCCGTCTTTGGTCTTGAAGTACTTTGATTCGTTGTTGTACACTATTATATTGTTGTTGTTTTCGTATATCATTTTGATAATGTTTATGATTTTCGCGCTCAAACCTCTTTCTGCCAATATTTTCCAGAGTTTCTTTCTGTTGACCGTATCAAATGCTTTTTTTATGTCTATGAAGCCCATGTATACTTTTTTATTTTGTTTTTATTTCTTCTGTATGATCTGTTTGATTGTGAAAATGTGGTGTTGTATACTCCTCCCTTTCTGAAAACCACTTTGTGCCTCGTGTAATGTCGTTTCTACTATTGTCCTTTTTTTGTTTTCTATAATCTTCTCTAATATTTTCATTCCAGCACTTATTAGATTGATGCTTCTATAGTTACCACATTCTTTTCTGTCGCCTTTTTTGTATATTGGTACCACAAGTGCGGTCCTCCAGTCGTCCGGTATCCGCTCCTCTTCCCATACTCCATTATATACTTTTAATAGTAGTTTATTCCCTTCTTCGCCGATGGTTTTCATCATTTCTGCTGTTATTTGGTCCTTTCCTGCCGCTTTTCCGTTTTTCAGGCTCTTAATTACTATGCCTAATTATTTTTCAGTTATCTCTTCGTTCTCGGTTTTGTGTAATTTCTTCTATCTCTCTATCATTGTTTTCCTCAGCATTTAATAATTCCATGAAATATTGACTCCATCTGTTCATAATTTGTTCATCTTCCCTTAATATATATCCTTGTTTGTTCTTGATTTCACAGTCTATTTGTTTTTTTTTTGTTTTCTGGAGCTCTTAGCAAATAGAACAATTTCTGGTTTTCTCTGCTGTTTCTTTCCATTCTTTCTCCAAATTCTTCCCATGACTTTTGTTTCGCTTTTAGTATTACGTCTTTGACTTTCTTTCGGCTTTCTTTATACTGGTCATATTTTGCGTCTGATTTATCATTTAGGTATTGCTTCGAGGCCAGCTTTTTATTTTTTATTTCCTCTTTCATTTCTTCTGTCCACCATCTCGTTTGTTTCTTCTTGTTTTTTTTTCCTCATTGTTCCACATGTTATTTTTGCTGCCTCCTTCATAATGTTTCTTATTGTTTCCCATAACTTTATAATGCCCATCTCTTGTATTCTCTTTTTTTGCGATATTAACTCTGTCACCATTTTTGTGTACTCTTTAGCTACTTCTTCCTCTCTCAATTTGTATAGTTTTGTCGTCTCTTTTTCTTTCTTTATTTCTTTATCATGTCTGTCGTTTACTTCTACTGTGTTTTCTTTTATTTTTGATATCAATAGGTAGTGGTCGCTATCAATTTCGAATCCTCTTCTAACCTTTGTATCGATTATGTTACTTCGATGTTCTCTATCTATTAAAATATAGTCGATAACTGATTTTTTGTTCCTTGCCCTTTCTTCTCTCGTATATGTATGTATTTCTTTGTGGTTGTAGAATGTATTTGTTATAATAAGGTCCTCTATTTAACAGAAGTATAGCATTCTCTTCCCGTTATCATTCCTTACGTTTTCGCCATGTTCACCTATTATTCCGTTAAATATGTTATCACCTCTACAATTAAAATCTCCGGCAACATAAATTTCTCCTTTTAGGCTTTCTATTGTTTCTCCTAATTTATCCCAAAAATTATTTTTGTTTTCCACTAAGTCATCGTCATTAGGTCCATATGTCACAACAATATTTATTTTCTTATTTTGTCCGCAATTCAGTGTTATTGACATTATTCTTTCCGACCATGCTTTCCAGTAGTCAATATTTTGGTTCCATTTCTTATGTATTATCACTCCTACTCCTGCAGCTGCCCTTTTGCATTCTTCTACTCCACTAAAGCATAAGGTATGACCGTTATCAGTTTTAATTTTCCCTACTCCTCTTTCTTTGTCTCTGTTATTGCTAATATGTTTAGGTCTGCCTTCTCAAACTCGTCTTCTAGCTCGTTTTCTTTACCTTTTATACCTCTTATGCTCCCAATTTCCATTTTTGTTTTTGTTTCCTATTAATATATTTGTTTTGTTGTTGTATATATCCCCTTTCTTTTTCGTCTCGGTTTTGTTTTTATTACTCATTTCCGTTTTATTTGCTGATTTATTCTTCATTTTTTCCCTTCCCCATTTTACTCTTTTCTGTATTAGTTTTTTTGTATCTGCTCCTTTTCTTCATTCCATGACCTTTGTTCTCCATTAACTAGAACCTTCTTATATTTGGTTATAACAAGCTTACCTGCTTCTCTTTGTTCCTTTGCAAGTTTCCTTATTTGTGCTTGTATTTGTCTTTCTTCCTTTGTGTAGTCATTTTCTATGTGTATTTGTGTATGCCTTAACTTATTTTTGTTTTTCATTACTTCCATTTTTTCTCTAAAGTAGTCGAGCTTGACAAGTATAATCGGTTGGTAATTGGTATCGGTATGTTAATAAAAATTAAATATAAGTTAAA
Organism: Othius punctulatus; assembly: GCA_951805005.1. Classification (NCBI taxonomy): domain Eukaryota; kingdom Metazoa; phylum Arthropoda; class Insecta; order Coleoptera; family Staphylinidae; genus Othius; species Othius punctulatus. Next base: position 37,681,889 of record OX638146.1, read on the forward strand.
TTCGAGTGTGGAAAACAATGTTTCATTTTAATTCAACTGAATAACAATCGAATGTTCGAAATTTATTTATCTCGCATTTAAAGTAAGTACAATTTTACGATTTTTTATAAGTTCCACAGAAATATCTTGTATTTTAATTGAGTTTCATATAAAACAAACCTTTTAACATGTGTATAGAAAACTGCGTGTTCCAATGAAACAAATAAAAAAATAATATGAACATTCTTTATAACATGGCCGGTTTACAACATAAGAAGCCAATTTATAATTAAAAACAATGCAATTTAAACTGAAAGTTATATAAATTACATCTTAGATACAAATTGGAAAGTTTGTTTTTAAATTATCGCGTGTGTTTAAATGGCACTTCTTTAATTTTACACGTGAAGATTTTGTTGAATACACAGTAAAACGGCGTTCCATAGCTCTGTTACCGGTGTAGGTATTATGAAAAGATTTATACCGGATATTATTATAATTTACATGTTTTCCTCGTAAATCACGGTCCAGTCTCCAATGTGCGTATTGTGGCATTGAGTTAATCTATTCAAAATGTTTCAAAGGGAAATTTATGTGAACCTGAGATTACGTGCCATAAAGCAGGCACGTTGAAGAAAGGTATTTAAGAACCCAATTTCGACATAAAACGTGCAACCTATTTTTCTAACGCGATTTTAAAAGTGACAAGCTGAAATGGGAGGGGATTGGAATTTGTAAAAGAACCCACCCCTAAAAAGCTGGGGATTCTGTAATTCGGGACAATATATTCTTTGGTATTCATTGTCTGTGGTATTCATTATTCACGCAGACTTGAATGCGTTAAGATGTGTATATCGACAAGACAAGAGCCAAGCGAGAGGTTGATTGGTTTAATTAGTGGTGAAAAATGTGCCTCCAAGCTTCAATCAGATAATGATTGTGCATCATCCAGTTATATTACAGTATTTATTTTTATTATGAATATCTATTTCTCGAGAATTCAAACGTTTTTCAAGTAAGTTACTACTATTATTATTAATATTATTATTTAAGATTGTTATTGAAATAACATATTCAATAACATTAATATTTTTTAATATTTGATACTTACTGGTAAAAAAATATTTTTATTTTATTTTATTATTTATTTATTTTATTTCGCCTGACTACATTCAGTTTAAAAAAAAACATCATCAGAGCCTTGATATCTACGAAGAATACAATAATTAGGTTAAATATAAATTAGAGTTAAGTTTGTTATAAAAATGTTTTTTTAATAATAATAGTTTATTTTGAATTTTATACCACTACAATAAATAGCTCATATAAATAATATAACATAATTATATATAATATAATTAATAATGCTGTTTAAAATATTGCGTGTTTTCTTCCTTCTGTCTTCATCTCAGGAGTTGTGGAATTTCTCTCCCCTCCTGGGTTAATGGTATTGAAGGATGTTGTCGGTCTTCTTCATTCCTCTTGTTTAGATCTTGTTATTTAAAATTAGGTTTTTTATCTTTAGTTTAAAAGGTATGTATTTTAGTTTTTTTATGTGTTCGTTCAGGTTGTTATATTTATTTATTGTTTTCGTTGTTAAGTTTTGTGCATGTTTTGTGGTTGTAATTTTTTTTGTTCCAGATCTGACTTTCTTCTTGTATTGTGTTGATGGAATTGTTTATTATTTGTTAGTGTCATGTTCGATTTTGTTAGGTTGTTTTTAATTTTATATATTCAGAAGTAGATTACTTAGTTATATCATGTTTCTTACACGAGCTCCTTAGTTTTCTTATATAATTCTGCTGTATTTGTACTTCGGTCCAGTTTGCAGAGTATTTTTAATATTTTGTTTTGTTGTGTCTGTAGTTTATTCAGGTTTTTTTCAGTTGTGTTTCTCCATATGTTGCAGAGATAGTTGATTTTTGATGTAAACAGTGCATGATATATTTGTTTCTTTTTCTCTTTCGGTACGTACTTTCTGATTTTCATTATGGCGGCGATAGTTTTAGAATTCCCTTTTTTAAGCGTTTCTATGTGTTGATCCCATTTCCCACTTCACCCACTTATTTTATTTGTTTTATTTTTGTATTCTTGATCGTGGTTGTCGTCTTTTGTTGTTTTATCGTTTGAGAATATCATATATTCTATTTTTGCTTCGTTTATTGCTAGCAAGTTATTGAAAAACCAGTTTTCCAGCAGTTTTATATCTTCGTTCATATTGGCTTCTATTTCTCTATAGTTTTTTTCCCATGTAAACTATACAGGTGTCATCTGCATATATATATATATATATATATATATATATATATATATGTGGTTTTCCTTTCAAGTTCATTTCCAGCAGATCATTTGTGTATATAATATACAGGGTAATACTAAGTTCTAACACCCGAAAGTGGCAGTTAGAACTCATTGAAACAAATAACTTTTCTTAGTTAAAATTTTTGAATTGGAGCCCAAGTTCATAGTTATTGGCGTTCTTTTGTTTTTCGAAAAATCGTAAAATCGTCATTACTCCCTTATTTTAAGGAATATTTAAAAAATACAAAAACGTTCAACATGCGCTTTCGGTTCACTAAAACATTTGTATTTACAATTATTTTCTATTTTATCAAATAACAAAATGGCGACCGATCAAAAAATTTTAAGCAAGATATTTTGAATACCAATCGTTCGATTTTTGAAAATAAAACATTATAAAATCCTTGAACTATCTTATAACATTTGTCTGTTTTGATAATTATGCATTTTTATACACAAATTATGCAAAATTCGCACACAAATGATAAACGTGACAGAAACTTTTCAAGATGAAGCAGAAATTTCTGAAGAACAAGATCAAAATGTATTTAAATTTGAACTTACAAACTAGAAAACACCTGCCTCAACTTGTTTAATAGCCTAACTTAAGGTTAGCCTACTTTGTTTTAAATGATTGTTGCAGTTTGTTAAAATTTATCTTGTAATTCAATTTGAATAATAACTTTTTTGGACAGATCGAAAAAAATGTTTCAGACAAATGTTATAATATAGTTTAAGGATTTCATAAATGTTTTATTTTCAAAAATCAATCGAGTGATTATCAAAATATCTTGTTTCGATAATTTTCTTCGGTCGCCATTTTGTTATTTGATAAAATAGAAAATAATTGTAAATACAAATGTTTTAGAGAACCGATAGCGCATGCTGAACGTTTTTGTATTTTTTAAATATTTCTTAAAATAAGGGAGTAATGACCATGTTTCGAAAAACAAAATAACGCAAATAACTATGAACTTGGGCTCCAATTCAAAAATTTTAACTAAGAAAAGTTGCTTGATTCAACGAGTCCTAACTGCCATTTTCGGGTGTTACAACTTAGTATGAACACCCTGTATTTTCGATTAATTTTGGTTTTGATACAGTGTCGAAGGCTTGTTCATGTCATGTATATAGCTAATACTAGTTATTTCTTGTCCATCTTCGATGATATGTGGTGTATCAGATCTTGTGTGGCCGATGTCGTTCCTGAATGTTGTTGGTAGGCATATTGTTCTTGTTTGATAAAGTTGTTTTTAAGCAAGTGATTGGTGATTTGAATTTGGATGGTTTTCTCTAATACTTTATTTAGTGTTGATAATAATGAAATAGGTCTGTAATTTTCCGGGTTGGTTTTGTCTCCTTTTTTTTTTTTTGATGTAATTGTGCTAGTTTTCATATATTTAGGATATCTTCCTTTTTCGAGTACTGTATTTATGATTTCTACAAGAATAGGTGTTAGTATTGTTCTGTTTCGTTTTAAGATTTCGTTTGTTATCTTATGAAAGCCTGGTGTTTTATGGTTGAATATGTTGAAAACATAATAAAAATTACTATCAAAATTAATAATAAAAAATATAGGTTGTCATTTAACAAAAATTTCTTTGACCAGTGATTATAGAAATTTAGTTGATCAATGCTCTGACGTCATAACTTCAAAACGGAGAGAGATGGAAAATTATAAATGGTCTCAAAATATTTGTTTGAAAAAAAAACATTTTGACCTGTCGAAGCGTTTTTCGAAAATTTATACAGAGGAAAAAATAAAGCCAGGTCTTAATACTTTATGCGCTCTCGGTATATTCAAGCAGGCTAAAACTTATATCAAATTCACCGCAACTGTAAAATGTGCCTCTTAGTTTATAACCATCGTTATTAAGCTTAGAACCGCAATACTTTTAACCGAAAGAGACATAAATTGTAAATAATTACTATGAAAATTATTCTCAAGTCAATATTTTGTGATTAATTCAATGAAATGAAAAGTATTGTATGCAATATGCATTATATGCAATACATTCTGTAACCTCGGTAATAACTGTAAACTGTAAAAACAAGTATACAAAATCATCCAATTGCAATGTAATGCCTGCTTTACACGGTCAAGATAATCATGAATTTTGTTTGAAGTTGTTGTTGCCTGTAATACACAAAATTGCCGTGAATAAATTGACGACAATAAATTCATGAATAATTTGTTACAATAGAACCTGCTCTAAGTTTTCTGCAATTTTTTGGGGAATTCTAGTTCCATTTCGGTTCTTAAATTAATACCAACCTACTGGAAAGTGACATGTGTGCACAGTGTATCTAACATGGTGTAATCATGGTGTAATACATATGCAGCTACTGCTAACGCATACAAGGCAGCACAATGTTTTTTTGTTACTTTTCTTATTTTCATTTTTAACACAGAAATAGAGACAAGACGAGAAGAAAGTAACACTGAAAGTTGGCAACACATTGACAGTACAGAAGTTCCAAGTTAACAGTTGGCAAAAATTTGACCGTGTTATACGCCTTCACATTTTCAATTTATTCACGAATTTATCCATGAATACATTCATGAATTTCATCATCAATTTCTTTGACTGTGTAAAACTGCTATAAGGGTTACAAACTGACAGTTTAAGGTATTATGAGCAGTTGATGTGTACAAAATATTACTTACTATTAACTACATTAGCCTTTATACGAATTTTAAGATAACTAACGAAGTTATAATTACATTTCGAGTGTTCAAAATACCTCGACAATGACTGCAATTGTTGTTAAAGCAATGTTGTGAGTAATTTGGTGTTTGTAGGTTAGTTTCTGTTGAATTTGATACAGGATATTTGCGTGATTCGATCGAGTACAATTGAAACTTTAATATAAATAAATTACTTCTACATTCGCATATTATTCGGCAATACACCTGCATTTCTTCTACAATTACGACATAAAATTAATTTTATTAATATTGAATAACATTTAAAACTAAGATAATAGATACATTCTGGAATCCAAATTCATCGAATTTCCTTGAACATTTGTTTATTCACCTCCGGTATACCTTTAATAAATGGTCAATATTTATCTGCCACTTGGTTTAATATTGATTGGTTCAAAATTTTCATAGTTGTCCTACAAATGTATTACTTTTAAGTTAGAAGTGTCTTTTTCCACATCCAAAAGAACTCTGTGAATTTTCAGCGATAGAAATAATACTTTGGCCCAAGTTCAGAGCCGAACCTTAGTCTCGACTCGACTTGTTGGAAAGTGTAGTACAAGTGGGGATCGTGTGACGTTCAGATGGATGCTCCTCGAGCGCCACGTTTAACGTATTATGAGCAGTTGATGTGTACAAAATGTTACTTATTATTAACTACATTAGCCTTTATACAAATTTTAAGATAACTAACGAAGTTATAATTACATTTCGAGTGTTCAAAATACCTCGACAATGACTGTAATTGTTGTTAAAGCAATGTTGTGAGTAATTTGGTGTTTGTAGGTTAGTTTGTGTTGAATTTGATACAGGATATTTGTGTGATTCGATCGAGTACAATTGAAACTTTAATATAAATAAATTACTTCTACATTCGCATATTATTCGGCAATACACCTGCATTTCTACTACAATTACGACATAAAATTAATTTTATTAATATTGAATAACATTTAAAACTAAGATAATAGAATCTTCTGGAATCCTAATTCATTGAATTTCCTTGAATATTTGTTTATTCACCTCCGGTATACCTTTAATAAATGGTCAATATTTATCTGCCACTTGGTTTAATATTGATTGGTTCAAAATTTTCATAGTTGTCCTACAAATGTATTACTTTTAAGTTAGAAGTGTCTTTTTCCACATCCAAACGAACCCTGTGAATTTTCAGCGATATAAATAATACTTTGGCCCAAGTTCAGAGCCCAACCTTTGTCTCGACTTGACTTGTTGGAAAGCGTAGCACAAGTGAGAATCGTGTGACGTTCAGATGGATGCTCCTCGAGCGCCACGTTTAACGTATTATGAGCAGTTGATGTGTACAAAATGTTACTTATTATTAACTACATTACCCTTAATATTAATTTTAAGATAACTAACGAAGTTATAATTACATTTCGAGTGTTCAAAATACCTCGACAATGACTGTAATTGTTGTTAAAGCAATGTTGTGAGTAATTTGGTGTTTGTAGGTTAGTTTGTGTTGAATTTGATACAGGATATTTGCGTGATTCGATCGAGTACAATTGAAACTTTAATATAAATAAATAACTTCTACATTCGCATATTATTCGGCAATACACCTGCATTTCCTCTACAATTACGACATAAAATTAATATTATTAATATTGAATAACATTTAAAACTAAGATAATAGAGACATTCTGGAATCCAAATTCATCGAATTTCCTTGAACATTTGTTTATTCACCTCCGGTATACCTTTAATATATGGTCTATATTTATCTGCCACTTGGTTTAATATCGATTGGTTCAAAATTTTCATAGTTGTCCTACAAATGTATTACTTTTAAGTTGGAAGTGTCTTTTTCCACATCCAAAAGAACTCTGTGAATTTTCAGCGATATAAATAATACTTTGGCCCAAGTTCAGAGCCCAACCTTTGTCTCGACTCGACTTGTTGGAAAGCGTAGCACAAGTGAGGATCGTGTGACGTTCAGATGGATGCTCCTCGAGCGCCACGTTTAAAGAATTATGAGCAGTTGATGTGTACAAACTGTTACTTATTATTAACTACATTAGCCTTTATACGAATTATAAGATAACTAACGAAGTTATAATTACATTTCGAGTGTTCAAAATACCTCGACAATGACTGTAATTGTTGTTAAAGCAATGTTGTGAGTAATTTGGTGTTTGTAGGTTAGTTTGTGTTGAATTTGATGCAGTATATTTGCATGATTCGATCGAGTACAATTGAAATTTTAATATAAATAAATTACTTCTACATTCGCATATTATTCGGCAATACACCTGCATTTCCTCTACAATTACGACATAAAATTAATTTTATTAATATTGAATAACATTTAAAACTAAGATAATAGAGACATTCTGGAATCCAAATTCATCGAATTTCCTTGAACATTTGTTTATTCACCTCCGGTATACCTTTAATATATGGTCAATATTTATCTGCCACTTGGTTTAATATTGATTGGTTCAAAATTTTCATAGTTGTCCTACAAATGTATTACTTTTAAGTTAGAAGTGTCTTTTTCCACATCCAAACGAACCCTGTGAATTTTCAGCGATATAAATAATACTTTGGCCCAAGTTCAGAGCCCAACCTTTGTCTCGACTCGACTTGTTGGAAAGCGTAGCACAAGTGAGGATCGTGTGACGTTCAGATGGATGCTCCTCGAGCGCCACGTTTAACGTATTATGAGCAGTTGATGTGTACAAAATGTTACTTATTATTAACTACATTAGCCTTTATACGAATTTTAAGATAAATAACGAAGTTATAATAACATTTCGAGTGTTCAAAATACCTCGACAATGACTGTAATTGTTGTTAAAGCAATGTCGTGAGTAATTTGGTGTTTGTAGGTTAGTTTGTGTTGAATTTGATGAAGGATATTTGCGTGATTCGATCGAGTACAATTGAAACTTTAATATAAATAAATAACTTCTACATTCGCATATTATTCGGCAATACACCTGCATTTCCTCTACAATTACGACATAAAATTAATTTTATTAATATTGAATAACATTTAAAACTAAGATAATAGAGACATTCTGGAATCCAAATTCATCGAATTTCCTTGAACATTTGTTTATTCACCTCCGGTATACCTTTAATATATGGTCAATATTTATCTGCCACTTGGTTTAATATTGATTGGTTCAAAATTTTCATAGTTGTCCTACAAATGTATTACTTTTAAGTTAGAAGTGTCTTTTTCCACATCCAAAAGAACTCTGTGAATGTTCAGTGATATAAATAATATACTTAGTTAGTCGGGGATAAAGCCTCCGAATTCAAGCCTTAAAGGTTCTCGTATGTGAACTTTATTAATACCAACATAATTTATTTATTAATTTATCACAAATTTATATGTTATAGAAAGGGATCAATTGTATCATAAATTTTTTTGTATTATTAACTTTAACACAAAGGACACTTACGCTTGAATGTACCTCATTTTGCTTTATAATAGTCTCAACCAGCTGGATATAACTCCAAGCCACTTCACTTTTCATTTATATAATTTTCAGTCTCGGGTTGCATCTCCTTAATGTTATTACTTCACAGACAACGAAATTTTTCTTTGCAATCTTCTATATATATTAAGTAACATTTTTTAGTTACATTGGCTGGAATGTCCTATTTCAGTTCTAGAAATAGCACTTTGTTTTTCACTTTACTACTGCTTCTTAGCTGAATTCCGTCTGTTTACGTTATCTACAATTAATCAGCTTACTCATTTAACCTTGACTTAAGTGGCAAATGAAACTCCCATATGTGCCCATATGCAGATCATGTTTATCATGTTTAAAAATAAATATATACCTACTCGGGATATTTATGTTTCTAAAAGCTATACATGGATAATATTCAATAATTTGAATCAAATATACGAAATTTATATACACTAACGCGCAACACGCTTCGGTGGCGCGTTCAGGCTTATTTACGAATCAGCTGTTCACACTATACAGGGTGTTAATACTAAGTTGTAACACCCGAAAATGGCAGTTAGAACTCATTGAAACAAACAACTTTTCTTAGTTAAAATTTTTGAATTGGAGCCCAAGTTCATAGTTATTGGCGTTCTTTTGTTTTTCGAAAAATCGTCATTACTCCCTTATTTTAAGAAATATTTGAAAAATACAAGAACGCTCAGCATGCGCTATCGGTTCTCTAAAACATTTGTATTTACAATTATTTTCTATTTTATCAAATAACAAAATGGCGACCGAAGAAAAATTTCGAAACAAAATATTTTAAAAATCACTCGAATGATTTTTGAAAATAAAACATTTATGAAATCCTTAAACTATATTATAACATTTGTCTGAAACATTTTTTTCGATCTGTCCAAAAAAGTTATTATTCAAATTGAATTATAAGATAAATTTCAACAAACAGCAACAAGCATTGAAAACAACGTAGGCTAACTTTAAGTTAGGCCATTAAACAAGTTGAGGCAGGTGTTTTCTAGTTTGTACGTTCAAATTTAAATACTTTTTGATCTTGTTCTTCAGAAATTTCTGCTTCATCTTGAAAAGTTTCTGTCACGTTTATCATTTGTGTGCGTATTTTGCATAATTTGTATATAAAAATGCATAATTATCAAAACGGACAAATGATATAAGATAGTTCAAGGATTTTATAAATGTTTTATTTTCAAAAATCGATCGATTGGTTTCCAAAATATCTTGCTTAGAAATTTTTGATCGGTCGCCATTTTGTTATTTGATACAATAGAAAATAATTGAAAATACAAATGTTTTAGAGAACCGAAAGCGCATGTTGAACGTTTTTGAATTTTTTAAATATTCCTTTCAATATGGGAGTAATGACGATTTTTCGAAAAACAAAAGAACGCCAATAACTATGAACTTGGGCTCCAATTCAAAAATTTTAACTAAGAAAAGTTGTTTGTTTCAATGAGTACTAACTGCCATTTTCGGGTGTTACAACTCAGTATTAACACCCTGTATATATACAGGGTCCTGCAACAGTGCGTCGGGCTTTCCTAGCGCCTTTCCCGTGAGAGATAGAAAAAAATGTATCGTACAAAACGTTATTAGTTTAAAAATCTTTATGCTGAAAAATTATTTTCCAACATACAGGGTGTCCCAATTTTGCGTAATAACAACATCAAACATTTTTTTAAACAGAACACCCTAGTAGTTAGGCAACACGGGTTCCAGATCGCCCCCCGCGAAGATTTCGATTAATTTAATCCGCGGTTTTTATTGGCGGATTAATCAATTACCGCGGGCAGTAACAATGGGTTGATTGCGGAAATCGCGAGTAATTTAATCACAAATACAGGATAACAATGGAATAATTGCAGATGCATTACTTTAATTACAGGTGCATTACTGCAATTACAGGTTCTTTAATTGCAGGTTAATTGACGATCCGCGCATTTAATTGGCAGTCTAATCACCGCGAGCAGTAACAATAGATTGATTGCGAGTAATTTAATCACAATTGCAGGATAACAATGGAATAATTACATCAATTGTAGGTACTTTAACTACAGGTTAATTGACGATCTGCGAATTTAATTGGCAGTCTAATCACCGCGGATCAAATTGATATCATAGATCGCTAGACTGAGGGCCGCCACACAGCCGCCGCCCCTCGACCCCGCCGCCCCCCGCGCCGCCCCCGGTCCCCCCACGAGGCCAGACGCAGCCGCCCCCGCGCCGCCCCCACCCGCCCCCCGGGCACCGTGGTCCACTGTCACACCACCCCCGATGCGGTCGTACGGCGCGCGACTTGAACCAGCGATAAGGCCGGGGTCAGCCGAAGGGTCGCCCCACCCGCGGTATGTAATGCGATACGGCAGGAAGTAATCACTCAAACCTCCATAAGTATGATAAACTTAAGTTAATGAGCGTCAAAGGTCGCATTCCCCCGTTATCGTACGAGCCAGTTACCAGCCAGGACATCTTCGCGCGAGACTGGCCATAAAAACATTTCCCCCGATTTTAAGGGCCGATAGAAAAAAGTCGTATTTAATATAGGCGAGATTAGATATTTAACTGCGGAGATCAACGGATGTCAATTATATCAATAGCGTAATTAGACAGGATGTATTTACCTTAAATTAATTAACTACAAAAAGCTACAGGTACACAAACAGCCTTTCTGTGCTGGGAGGTAAAAAACAACATATTTATCCGCCAATAATTAGGTTTTATACGTATGCAATATAGATAAGGAATATGCAAGACAGGGGACAGACACATTGTAGGATTTATGTGTATACACTAGTAGTTGACCTGAGCCCTGAGGCTTGCAGAACGTAACTCCACGGTTTCAAAGTAACAATTGCAAGAAATTACCCAGAGTCTAAGTAAATGCATATACACTTTAAATAAACGCCGATACAATCAAATCAACTTCGAACTACTTAGCAATTCGTTGTTTTATTAATCAGCCGAGCATAAACTAAATTGATTACACCTGTTCATAGACAATAAATTATACTATCGCAACATAAATTTATTTACAATTAATTAAAACGAATTAAAAGGACAGCGATGGCAACATACTAATAGACAAAAACGCAATAAAGAACACATGGAAGCCGTATATCGAACAACTATTCCAAGACGAAAGACCAGAAATTCAGCATATACAGCCAGAAACAGGCCCAAGCATTCTGAAAGACGAAGTACGAAATGCCATAAAACAAGTTAAGACGGTAAAAGTCCAGGACCAGACGGATTCCACGCGGAATTTCTAAAACTACTAGACGACGAAGGAATTAAATGGCTAACCGACATCCTTAATAATATCTATAACACAGGTGTAATACCACAACAGTGGTTGGAATCAGAATTCGTAACACTCCCAAAAAGGCAGCGGCAAAAAGATGCGATGAATATAGAACAATAAGCCTAATGAGCCACCTATTGAAAGTGTTTCTAAAAATAATACATAAAAGAATATACAATAAAGTGGAAGGACAACTGGGACCCACACAATTTGGATTTAGAGCCGCATTCGGGACAAGGGAAGCTCTCTTTAGTGTTCAAGTATTGGTACAGAGATGCAGAGACATGAATTGTGATGTATACGCGTGTTTCGTTGATTACAAAAGGTCTTTGACAGAGTCCAACACCAAAAACTGATACAAATTCTGGAAAATACAGGAATAGACGACAAAGACCTCAGAATAATTACAAATCTATACTGGAACCAAACGGCAAGCGTAAGAATCGGAGACGATAGCACAGAAAGAATAAAAAAATTACGCGGTGGGAGGCAGGGATGTGTACTGTCTCCTCGGCTATTTAACATCTATTCTGAAGTCATATTTCGGGAAGCCCTAGTAAATACACAAGAAGGAATTTGTTTAAACGGGAAACGTATAAACAACATCAGATACGCAGATGATCATGGCCGACAACATAGAAGACTTACAACTAATAATGAATAGCTTAATAAGCACTAGCCACTGACATGGGCCAGATATCAACATAGACAAGACCAAATTCATGATTATAAGTAAGAACAACCCACAACACCACCAACAGCAACTGGAGCTGGAGCAGGGGAACATCGAACGAGTTAAAAAATATGTATATCTAGGCACCGTTATTAATGAGCAATGGGACCAGACACAGGAAATAAAAAAGCAGGATTGAAAACAGCGAAAATATATTCATTAAAATGACCACAGCCTTTAAAAGTCGTGATGTAACTATTGATACCAAAATGAGACTCTTACGCTGCTCCGTATTCTCTGTGTTATTTTATGGAATGGAAGCTTGGACGCTCACGGTTGCTAACACAAAATGCTAACGACACCCCTCAGCCAACAGAGCAAAAGAATAGAAATAAACTCAATAAAATTCAAATAAAAAATATTAAATTCAATATAAACACAATAAACAATCCTACTTTTTCACCAAAAATAAAATTAAATCACAATTACCTAGCGCTAAAGATAAACTGCAGCGTCTATGCAAAACGGACTAACTGCAAATATTGTGAAGCAAAATATTGTGGGGTAGAAATATATATATATATATATATATATAGAAGAAACCTGCCGAGCCATAAAAATTAGAATAAAAGAACACCTATGCTTCTAAAACAGCTCAAATTTTGGTCGCCACTTACCACAACCACATTTTCGACCACAACGCAGATATAAAACTCTTACATAACATACACTATTAGAAGCGTGCACAAAATTGATAAAATGCTAAATATAGATCTTAATGGCTAAACGAACAAACATAATTAAATTCCAGCTGATAACACGGGAGTAATATGATACGCATTGTGAGCGCAAACTATAAACATGACAATTTTCATCATTATGAATATAAGAAACTGCCTGGAAATTAAGCCAGACATGATAAATATGGCGATTTTATCATTGCGAGGGTCATAAATTCAATACTAATAGGCAGATGCAGCCGAAAATTGAGGATTAGGTATCGGGAAAATATGTCAGGCGGTAAACGGAGCAGAGCGATTTATGGATGGCAGATGCTAACCAGACATGGCCGCGGTAATTTAATTGGAGTGGAAACCATCCATCACCTGACACATATGGGCAATAAAAACTGTACCCTTCACTGATAATTTAATCAGCCCAGGAAGATATAAATACGACAAAAAGCCATTAACATGTCATTTGCCCATAGTGTAATTCGAGCAGCCATAACGACGCATAAAAACTATACCCTTAGCCGGTAAAATAATCGGCCCAGGAAGCTATAACTTAGATAAGACATCGTAAAAATATGAATTCCACCTCGTTCACTGACATATTTATGTCCGTTATATATGGGCACCTGACATGCTCCCAGACAGGCTCAGCAAGTCGAGACGTGTTTACCCCCACCACCACCACCACCGAAGCTTACTTAAACGCGAGGATTCTAGACACCGCTCCATTTCCAACGACACAGTTTCGGCGAGTAGAGTTATCTCACAGTCTGCGAGTGTGCTACAACAAAGTGTTCCTTAATTTAAGCTTACCGTCCAACATACAGTGCCCGACCAGTTTCGAATAGGTAAGTGCTTATTTATATTAAATTAAATATCCGCGGGCCCCAATTTAAATAAAAATTATTAGTGCAGCGGTATAAACTTAATCGATTTAAATGCATTTTCCTGGATATATAGCAGATGCCTCACATCGTAATTTAATGTAGCGTTTGAATCAGCATGAATTAATAGTTTGTATTTTATTGCTCGCAGATATGGACTTCATAAGCAAGCTGAATAAGATTGGGATGGTAAAAGCTATCATCAAAATCGGCGAACTGGAGCAGGACGTTCAACACCGCATCATCGAAGGCAGGAAAATCACCACCAAATTTGGCGAGAAGCAAACGCTCGAGCTGGAGCAGGGGATCCTATTCCTACCGAAGCGTTTCAACAGCATCAGTAGCGATGAGTTTGGGGAGGCAGTCGCACGCGGTCTGTACATCAGCAGGAGATCGGACAATGGACTGTCGTTTGAGAGTGATGGAGAGAGATCTGCGAACTAGGACGCTGTTGCTAAAGCATAAAATCGAGGAGGTTAAAAGGATGGTCGAGATGCGCGAACTCACGAAACAAATGGCAACGCTAAAATTTTGTGATTAAAATAAAATATTTCTGTATATATCTAACTAACCAACACAATAAATAAAGAAATAATAAGAATAATATATACTTATTTCAACACTAAATTATCTATCCTATATTGCAAGAGAGAGAGAGAGAGAGAGAGAGAGCGCGAGAGAGCTAGGAGGTTAAGAGGAAAACACATGACAACACAGTAAAAGTATTAAAAAATAAGTCCTGCATTTATCGAATGCGTTAGCCTATTAGCGGCAGTGTAAAGACAGGGGCTATTATAATGATGTGAAAAATGAGCACGCCCGATGTGATGGATAATAGGTTCGCATAAACAAGCACTTCGAGTACAAATAATGTTAGAGGGCATTTACATGTATAGTGATGCTGTATTGTCAACATTTGAATGTTTCAAACAAATGACTCTAATGAAGTGTTTTATCAACCTACAATAAATAGAGAAATAATACGATTTATTACTCATGCATATCCTCGAGTAGCTAGGAAACTGGATCTGTAATTCGAGCCTGCTTAATTACAGTATTAACTCTAATCGCCCGCTAGGTCATAGGTGCATTGATTTGTACACCTGTCAGAACTTGTAGCTGGCAGGGCGCTCCTCCCCACCACATGAGTTTCGGGGGGCTATCTTTAAGCTTGATTTCTGCATACATTAGGGTAGTTCTCAGACAGCAACGACGAAGCATGCATCCACCCAAGAGCACTAACACTCGCAGTCCTCCGCATATTAAGAGAAGTAAGTACACCGCTTCTAGCCAAATAATTATGAATAATTCATATATTTTATTGCTCCCAGATATGGACTGCGTAAGTAGCCTGAATAAGATTGGGATGGTAAAAGCTTTAATCAAAATCAGCGAGCTGCAGCAGGATTTATTATTAAAAATAGTATTGTATATGTTTGCATGATTTTTCTTTATTTAATATGTTCTGTTCTCTCTATACACTATGGAGGGGTGAATAAAAATAAAGTTTTACATTGTATTATTATTTTTTATTACCATATAAAATATCAACTACATACTCGTGACGGAGTGGCGTTGGGGCTTCGGGAGGAGCGGAGGGGCGGAAGGGCTGGTTGTGTTGGTGGAGGAGCGGAGGGGCTTCGGGAGAAGCGGAGGGGCGGAAGGGCTGGTTGTGTTGGCGGAGGGGCTTCGGGAGAAGCGGAGGGGCGGAAGGGCTGGTTGTGTTGGTGGAGGAGCGGAGGAGCTTCGGGACGGTACGGAGGATATATATACCACCACCAACAGGTGTACACGGGTATCTCACAGGTGTCTCACAGCTGTCTCACAGGTGTCTCACAGGTGTCTCACAGCTGTCTCAGAGGTGTCTTACAGCTGTCTCACAGCGTCTCACATGTGAATCACAGCGTCTCACATGTGAATCACAGCGTCTCACACGTTACTACATTTTAAGAATATAAAGGGCCGGGGTGCTTCGTGAGGGGCGGAGGGGCTGGTGTAGTGTACGGAGGGGCGGAGGGGCTGGTGATGTTGGTGGTAGCGGAGGGGCTTCAGGAGGGTCCGCATACTAGCGAACTGATTGTATTGGGTAGCAATTTGCTGTGTCTAGTGAAGCTCGGCTCGAATCCAGCACCCCTGTCCATTGATCCATATTGATCACCTCGAGCGATTGTTGCTGCTTGACGACCTTCATCGTACCAAACCTCTCACACCGCGGATGAGACTCTAGCTCACCTCCTCCTTTTAACGTTTGCTGGTCATTACAGGTTCTCCCTGATCCATTCAAAGCATCCTTTTCGGTCGTAGGTTGTCCCATCGTGGCATTTGTTTGATGTTTAGTTTCATACCGTTTGAGATTATCGCTTCTTGTAAATGTTCTCTCACAGTGCAAACACTTCAATAATCTGGCAGAATTAGTAGTCTTGTGTCTTTTCAATCCACGCAGCCACCGGAAAGAAGACTCACATCTATTACACTTATACATGCTGATGGATCGAATGCAACTGATATCTCTGTGACAGCCACTGTGCCAGTCTCTCTTATATATATATATATATATATATCCTCCGTACCGTCCCGAAGCCCCTCCGCTTCTCCTGAAGCCCCTCCGCTACCACCAACATCACCAGCCCCTCCGCCCCTCCGTACACTACACCAGCCCCTCCGCCCCTCACGAAGCACCCCGGCCCTTTATATTCTTAAAATGTAGTAACGTGTGAGACGCTGTGATTCACATGTGAGACGCTGTGATTCACATGTGAGACGCTGTGAGACAGCTGTAAGACACCTCTGAGACAGCTGTGAGACACCTGTGAGACACCTGTGAGACAGCTGTGAGACACCTGTGAGATACCCGTGTACACCTGTTGGTGGTGGTATATATATCCTCCGTACCGTCCCGAAGCTCCTCCGCTCCTCCACCAACACAACCAGCCCTTCCGCCCCTCCGCTTCTCCCGAAGCCCCTCCGCCAACACAACCAGCCCTTCCGCCCCTCCGCTTCTCCCGAAGCCCCTCCGCTCCTCCACCAACACAACCAGCCCTTCCGCCCCTCCGCTCCTCCCGAAGCCCCTCCGCCACTCCGTCACGAGTATGTAGTTGATATTTTATATGGTAATAAAAAATAATAATACAATGTAAAACTTTATTTTTATTCACCCCTCCATAGTGTATAGAGAGAACAGAACATATTAAATAAAGAAAAATCATGCAAACATATACAATACTATTTTTAATAATAAATCCTGCTGCAGCTCGCTGATTTTGATTAAAGCTTTTACCATCCCAATCTTATTCAGGCTACTTACGCAGTCCATATCTGGGAGCAATAAAATATATGAATTATTCATAATTATTTGGCTAGAAGCGGTGTACTTACTTCTCTTAATATGCGGAGGACTGCGAGTGTTAGTGCTCTTGGGTGGATGCATGCTTCGTCGTTGCTGTCTGAGAACTACCCTAATGTATGCAGAAATCAAGCTTAAAGATAGCCCCCCGAAACTCATGTGGTGGGGAGGAGCGCCCTGCCAGCTACAAGTTCTGACAGGTGTACAAATCAATGCACCTATGACCTAGCGGGCGATTAGAGTTAATACTGTAATTAAGCAGGCTCGAATTACAGATCCAGTTTCCTAGCTACTCGAGGATATGCATGAGTAATAAATCGTATTATTTCTCTATTTATTGTAGGTTGATAAAACACTTCATTAGAGTCATTTGTTTGAAACATTCAAATGTTGACAATACAGCATCACTATACATGTAAATGCCCTCTAACATTATTTGTACTCGAAGTGCTTGTTTATGCGAACCTATTATCCATCACATCGGGCGTGCTCATTTTTCACATCATTATAATAGCCCCTGTCTTTACACTGCCGCTAATAGGCTAACGCATTCGATAAATGCAGGACTTATTTTTTAATACTTTTACTGTGTTGTCATGTGTTTTCCTCTTAACCTCCTAGCTCTCTCGCGCTCTCTCTCTCTCTCTCTCTCTCTCTTGCAATATAGGATAGATAATTTAGTGTTGAAATAAGTATATATTATTCTTATTATTTCTTTATTTATTGTGTTGGTTAGTTAGATATATACAGAAATATTTTATTTTAATCACAAAATTTTAGCGTTGCCATTTGTTTCGTGAGTTCGCGCATCTCGACCATCCTTTTAACCTCCTCGATTTTATGCTTTAGCAACAGCGTCCTAGTTCGCAGATCTCTCTCCATCACTCTCAAACGACAGTCCATTGTCCGATCTCCTGCTGATGTACAGACCGCGTGCGACTGCCTCCCCAAACTCATCGCTACTGATGCTGTTGAAACGCTTCGGTAGGAATAGGATCCCCTGCTCCAGCTCGAGCGTTTGCTTCTCGCCAAATTTGGTGGTGATTTTCCTGCCTTCGATGATGCGGTGTTGAACGTCCTGCTCCAGTTCGCCGATTTTGATGATAGCTTTTACCATCCCAATCTTATTCAGCTTGCTTATGAAGTCCATATCTGCGAGCAATAAAATACAAACTATTAATTCATGCTGATTCAAACGCTACATTAAATTACGATGTGAGGCATCTGCTATATATCCAGGAAAATGCATTTAAATCGATTAAGTTTATACCGCTGCACTAATAATTTTTATTTAAATTGGGGCCCGCGGATATTTAATTTAATATAAATAAGCACTTACCTATTCGAAACTGGTCGGGCACTGTATGTTGGACGGTAAGCTTAAATTAAGGAACACTTTGTTGTAGCACACTCGCAGACTGTGAGATAACTCTACTCGCCGAAACTGTGTCGTTGGAAATGGAGCGGTGTCTAGAATCCTCGCGTTTAAGTAAGCTTCGGTGGTGGTGGTGGTGGGGGTAAACACGTCTCGACTTGCTGAGCCTGTCTGGGAGCATGTCAGGTGCCCATATATAACGGACATAAATATGTCAGTGAACGAGGTGGAATTCATATTTTTACGATGTCTTATCTAAGTTATAGCTTCCTGGGCCGATTATTTTACCGGCTAAGGGTATAGTTTTTATGCGTCGTTATGGCTGCTCGAATTACACTATGGGCAAATGACATGTTAATGGCTTTTTGTCGTATTTATATCTTCCTGGGCTGATTAAATTATCAGTGAAGGGTACAGTTTTTATTGCCCATATGTGTCAGGTGATGGATGGTTTCCACTCCAATTAAATTACCGCGGCCATGTCTGGTTAGCATCTGCCATCCATAAATCGCTCTGCTCCGTTTACCGCCTGACATATTTTCCCGATACCTAATCCTCAATTTTCGGCTGCATCTGCCTATTAGTATTGAATTTATGACCCTCGCAATGATAAAATCGCCATATTTATCATGTCTGGCTTAATTTCCAGGCAGTTTCTTATATTCATAATGATGAAAATTGTCATGTTTATAGTTTGCGCTCACAATGCGTATCATATTACTCCCGTGTTATCAGCTGGAATTTAATTATGTTTGTTCGTTTAGCCATTAAGATCTATATTTAGCATTTTATCAATTTTGTGCACGCTTCTAATAGTGTATGTTATGTAAGAGTTTTATATCTGCGTTGTGGTCGAAAATGTGGTTGTGGTAAGTGGCGACCAAAATTTGAGCTGTTTTAGAAGCATAGGTGTTCTTTTATTCTAATTTTTATGGCTCGGCAGGTTTCTTCTATATATATATATATATATATATATTTCTACCCCACAATATTTTGCTTCACAATATTTGCAGTTAGTCCGTTTTGCATAGACGCTGCAGTTTATCTTTAGCGCTAGGTAATTGTGATTTAATTTTATTTTTGGTGAAAAAGTAGGATTGTTTATTGTGTTTATATTGAATTTAATATTTTTTATTTGAATTTTATTGAGTTTATTTCTATTCTTTTGCTCTGTTGGCTGAGGGGTGTCGTTAGCATTTTGTGTTAGCAACCGTGAGCGTCCAAGCTTCCATTCCATAAAATAACACAGAGAATACGGAGCAGCGTAAGAGTCTCATTTTGGTATCAATAGTTACATCACGACTTTTAAAGGCTGTGGTCATTTTAATGAATATATTTTCGCTGTTTTCAATCCTGCTTTTTTATTTCCTGTGTCTGGTCCCATTGCTCATTAATAACGGTGCCTAGATATACATATTTTTTAACTCGTTCGATGTTCCCCTGCTCCAGCTCCAGTTGCTGTTGGTGGTGTTGTGGGTTGTTCTTACTTATAATCATGAATTTGGTCTTGTCTATGTTGATATCTGGCCCATGTCAGTGGCTAGTGCTTATTAAGCTATTCATTATTAGTTGTAAGTCTTCTATGTTGTCGGCCATGATCATCTGCGTATCTGATGTTGTTTATACGTTTCCCGTTTAAACAAATTCCTTCTTGTGTATTTACTAGGGCTTCCCGAAATATGACTTCAGAATAGATGTTAAATAGCCGAGGAGACAGTACACATCCCTGCCTCCCACCGCGTAATTTTTTTATTCTTTCTGTGCTATCGTCTCCGATTCTTACGCTTGCCGTTTGGTTCCAGTATAGATTTGTAATTATTCTGAGGTCTTTGTCGTCTATTCCTGTATTTTCCAGAATTTGTATCAGTTTTTGGTGTTGGACTCTGTCAAAGACCTTTTGTAATCAACGAAACACGCGTATACATCACAATTCATGTCTCTGCATCTCTGTACCAATACTTGAACACTAAAGAGAGCTTCCCTTGTCCCGAATGCGGCTCTAAATCCAAATTGTGTGGGTCCCAGTTGTCCTTCCACTTTATTGTATATTCTTTTATGTATTATTTTTAGAAACACTTTCAATAGGTGGCTCATTAGGCTTATTGTTCTATATTCATCGCATCTTTTTGCCGCTGCCTTTTTGGGAGTGTTACGAATTCTGATTCCAACCACTGTTGTGGTATTACACCTGTGTTATAGATATTATTAAGGATGTCGGTTAGCCATTTAATTCCTTCGTCGTCTAGTAGTTTTAGAAATTCCGCGTGGAATCCGTCTGGTCCTGGACTTTTACCGTCTTAACTTGTTTTATGGCATTTCGTACTTCGTCTTTCAGAATGCTTGGGCCTGTTTCTGGCTGTATATGCTGAATTTCTGGTCTTTCGTCTTGGAATAGTTGTTCGATATACGGCTTCCATGTGTTCTTTATTGCGTTTTTGTCTATTAGTATGTTGCCATCGCTGTCCTTTTAATTCGTTTTAATTAATTGTAAATAAATTTATGTTGCGATAGTATAATTTATTGTCTATGAACAGGTGTAATCAATTTAGTTTATGCTCGGCTGATTAATAAAACAACGAATTGCTAAGTAGTTCGAAGTTGATTTGATTGTATCGGCGTTTATTTAAAGTGTATATGCATTTACTTAGACTCTGGGTAATTTCTTGCAATTGTTACTTTGAAACCGTGGAGTTACGTTCTGCAAGCCTCAGGGCTCAGGTCAACTACTAGTGTATACACATAAATCCTACAATGTGTCTGTCCCCTGTCTTGCATATTCCTTATCTATATTGCATACGTATAAAACCTAATTATTGGCGGATAAATATGTTGTTTTTTACCTCCCAGCACAGAAAGGCTGTTTGTGTACCTGTAGCTTTTTGTAGTTAATTAATTTAAGGTAAATACATCCTGTCTAATTACGCTATTGATATAATTGACATCCGTTGATCTCCGCAGTTAAATATCTAATCTCGCCTATATTAAATACGACTTTTTTCTATCGGCCCTTAAAATCGGGGGAAATGTTTTTATGGCCAGTCTCGCGCGAAGATGTCCTGGCTGGTAACTGGCTCGTACGATAACGGGGGAATGCGACCTTTGACGCTCATTAACTTAAGTTTATCATACTTATGGAGGTTTGAGTGATTACTTCCTGCCGTATCGCATTACATACCGCGGGTGGGGCGACCCTTCGGCTGACCCCGGCCTTATCGCTGGTTCAAGTCGCGCGCCGTACGACCGCATCGGGGGTGGTGTGACAGTGGACCACGGTGCCCGGGGGGCGGGTGGGGGCGGCGCGGGGGCGGCGCGGGGGCGGCTGCGTCTGGCCTCGTGGGGGGACCGGGGGCGGCCCGGGGGGCGGCGGGGTCGAGGGGCGGCGGCTGTGTGGCGGCCCTCAGTCTAGCGATCTATGATATCAATTTGATCCGCGGTGATTAGACTGCCAATTAAATTCGCAGATCGTCAATTAACCTGTAGTTAAAGTACCTACAATTGATGTAATTATTCCATTGTTATCCTGCAATTGTGATTAAATTACTCGCAATCAATCTATTGTTACTGCTCGCGGTGATTAGACTGCCAATTAAATGCGCGGATCGTCAATTAACCTGCAATTAAAGAACCTGTAATTGCAGTAATGCACCTGTAATTAAAGTAATGCATCTGCAATTATTCCATTGTTATCCTGTATTTGTGATTAAATTACTCGCGATTTCCGCAATCAACCCATTGTTACTGCCCGCGGTAATTGATTAATCCGCCAATAAAAACCGCGGATTAAATTAATCGAAATCTTCGCGGGGGGCGATCTGGAACCCGTGTTGCCTAACTACTCACCCTGTATTTATTCAAGTTTTCTGATGAAATATTTCAACCTCTACAATGTTATCTATTTAGTTTTGGATTATGTTAAAGTGTTACCAACTTACTTTTTTTTTAATATCATGCATAAGCAAGCTCAACTTTAAAAAGTCGCAACGACCTAAATTTTTGAAGGTAAGAATAATTTTTACCAATAATCGCAGTGTGGTTAATAATCAACCTTTTTGTAATGAGAAATTTGAATTTAGTAATACAGGGTGTCCAGAAAAAAATGCCAAACTTTGCAAATTTCAAAGTGGCATAACCCATTTTTTTAATGGAATGCCCCATATTTTATGTCATTATTCGGTAGGTCTTTTTCTTCTGTTCAATTTGATGGGGCATATCTTATGTCTGAACCCTATAGTTGTTGAGATATTCAATATTTTTCACAGAAGTAACCATTTAATTACATTTCTATGCATTGAAGTAGGATATGCTGAGACAAAACAACTGCCAAAATGTAAGTAAGAATCAATGTATGTTGCTAGATAACCCCCTTAAATTGTAAGGGGGTTATTAATTGTAATTTTAATCTAAATGGCACTTCTTTAATTTTACACATGAAGATTTTGTTGAATAAATAGTAAAACGGTGTTCCATAGATAAGCCCTATATGCGGTATTTCTTTGTACACGGCTAGCTATTTCATAAAATTCCGTCGACACATCGCTTGCTTCATCTTAAGTTAGTTTGGTTGCCTGCCCAATTTGATCAGTTTGAAATTTCTCCAATGCCAAGTGAAATATGTAAATAATAAATTATGAAGTATGTATAAATTAACTACCAATAAATGCAAACAATTGCTAGGGAGACATATGGCTGCGTATCTCATCAAACTCTGATCATGCGAAAAATAGTTCCTGCCTTACTTAACAGATGGCTAACATTAAGGTAGAATCCAATCCCCAATAACGTAACGAGATAATATTAATAATACTGTTATAACTGCAATTTAAAAATAAGTAGATATATTGTCGATACATAATTATCAAATAAATAAAAGATTCAGGTTTAGCTGTGTCCTTCGATAAATTCCAGTACCACGCATACTTGTTGTCTGGAGGACGCGAACCAATGCCATGGTAGCATCAGCGGACGATTTGGTTTTTGCCAATGCATTACCTCAATTTGCATCCCATGACTGTTAAATGTTCCGATAATGCAATGACGTGATTGTGAATCCAGACTATCAGTATCACGAACTTGCCAGACAACGCGTACAAACTGGAATCGACTATCCACTGAATCCGACCTCCATGGTAGCTGGATTACAGGAGTGCGCCACACTCCCGGTCTGCTTACCATCCCATGCACGATCAATTCAAAGAGCCGAGACTGCGCATTATTACGTTTACTATGGAACGCCGTTTTACTATTTATTCAACAAAATCTTCATGTGTAAAATTAAAGAAGTGTCATTTAAATTACACACGCAATATATAAAATGTGGACAAAATTTAAAAGAATCAGAAAGAATCAGTGCTCAAATGTCAGTTTTAAGAGGTTATAATGAAAAGAAGTAAAAGCGTCTGCAATATATTTCTACAATTAAAAAATCAAAATTACATGTAAATAAAACGCAGAAGTAAATAAGCAAAAAATTAAAAAAATATAATATTTTGACTTTAAAACAATAACTGTTTTGATAGAAGAGAACTGGAATTACCTAACGCGGTTACAATTTCTTTATTATTTAGTTCATTTAAATTCTCTTTCTCATAACTCGTCGATCATAATCTATTTCTACATGTTTAAGCGTTAAGAAATATCTTTTGCAGGAAACTTAAGATATCGGAAGAGTTCTAAATAAGAGTATAAGTATTGGATATAAGGTGGAGTACACTTCTCGAAATAAATTGTATTTAAAAATAATGTAGTTACAACTAGTAGCACAGTTTTGCAACTTCTGTTGCAAAAATGTTCAAATGTTAGTATTTCTTCATTTGTTTTGCCACATGCTCACACATGCTGACTTGATTGTTCTATATGTTCTTTTATAAAGTCTATCTGCAGTTGAAGAATTTGGTCTACTATTAACATATCACAAATATTTTGTTCCAATAAATCACAAATTTCAAATCTTAAAGTTCTTCTACTAAATTTTCTAATGTAACATTACAATTTGTGTTTGTCATTTATTAGTTAAAGTCTTCAATATAGAGAAAAGTCGATATTTTTTGGAATATTTGGTTTAATTTCATCCAAATTGGATCTAATACAGATAGATCTTTACAAACGTATTTTGGAATCGTTTTATCATAGACTTGATTACGGTATCTATTATTACATTAAATGTTTCAAACCTACATTTGTCATGTTCATAATCTAATGTTTCATCTCCACATTTTTCTCCATTCTTTCGGCATATGAATTACTTTTTTCTTCGCAGTTCATTCAATATTCTCTCAAGTGTTATTTCAGAATTATGTACTTCATTATGTACTAATATTTCTTCCGCTCATACTGCGAATTAGTCTGAAAGATATTTTACTGAGTCGCAATTCTTTGTAACTTCAGTAATTGTACTTTCGCACTTTGCGCCATCTGTGTAGATTTGTAGCAATGGTATTTGTAAATGAGGGGCTACGGGAAAAACGATCAGAGTCCAATTTGGTCGTTTTCCAGAAAACTAAATTGAAAGTTTCAAGTCTAATAAACGACAGAAAGGATGCATGAAAACTAACTGATTATAATTGATCTACTTTGACAAAATGTGAATTAGAATATTGAGCAAAAACATGAAATACACATAAGTAAAACTATTAAAACAATATATTTTTATTAACAAGTCTTGGATTCTGATCGTTTTTAACCGTATTTTTAGATTTTTTATGTAGGGTTCAGTAAATGGCGAAGTACATGAAATAGTTTCTCCATAGACATGGAAGCATTTGAATCATTACAATTTTTAAACAAGTTGACGGATTTAAAAGTTGCAATTAATAATTGCAATACATTTTTTAACCTATTTATGTGTAGGTGTAGGTAAAGTGGCGTGAAAACTTTGTGCTTTTAACACACATAGTCAATGGATTTAGTTTAACGAAGACTGAGCCAATAAAAATAATTGGAATCACATTGTCACAGATTTCGACAATTACAGTTGAAAATATTGCATAGTTTTTAAATATAAATAGGCTTCTTATGTTGTAAACCGGACACATGTCAAAAGCAATGTTTTATATGAAACTCAATGAAAATGCAAGATATTTATGTGGAACTTGTAAAAAATCTGCACTGTTTTCCACGCTCAAATTTAAATTATATTTAATTTTTATTACAAATAACGCATTATTTATAGAAGACACTATTTTAATAACGACGGTTTTTAAGACCTCTGAATAATATTAAGTTTCATTTTTAATACTCTTGCAACAAATGGCACTTTATTTAAATGAAACTTTATTAAAATTGTACTTCGTTTTTACCACACTTGAAATGAAATTGTATTTTCTTTTTAAAACTGAATTTATTAGCGTTCATTTTCAACGATAGGTTTATTAAAATGAGAAAAAGTTTGATAAGTTTTGTCAAAGTTGTGCATAAATTCATTAGTTAAATCCATTCAACGTGCAAATGATTGTTACATTTTTCAAAATACTATTTTGTTATGATGGAATTGGAATTGTAATATCATCAATTATATCTAAATGTTTGGACCTCACCTTTTCAATGGCCCTGTGTGTCAAATTTAATTAACAACTCTCAAAATCTGCCAAATTTACAATTACTGTTGTCAAAATCTGTTGTATGTTGTAAAACAACTTTCTAAATTGGTAAAATTTCCGACTGAAACATTCATATCTACAAAATTCAAAGCTTCAGCTGTGAAGATCCGTGTATTTTTCAATAGATACTGCCTGAATCTGTTAATTTTTGTCAATTTTTGATATCCCAATTTTAAAATGTCTCATCTATCAGATTTTTAAATGCAACAGTTCACATACGTCTAATTCTCAAATAGAATCGTCGAAATCTGTCAAGTTTTCAATTGCATCTGTCAAAATAAGTTAAATTCTTAGCTGCAACTGTGAAAACCTGTCATTTTTTTTAAGATACTACAAAAATTAACACTTTTTAGTAGAATTTGTTAGTTTTGCTGATTTTAACAATTTTAACAATATTTCAATAGTTTCTGTCCAAATTTCATTATTTGTATTAAAAGTGTAATTATTCTGATCAAGTGTTTAATTATTGTTACATTGCAAATATTTTCATCATGATTTCAAATATGTTTATTAACATTTTAATGTTTATTGTAAAAATTTTCATATAGGTACAGTACGACCTTGATAATACTGCCTGTATTTTATACTGCTTCTGGGTTATATACGAATCTTCAAAAATTTGCATGTAACTTTTCAAAATATGCAAAAGCTAATGAAACAAATACAATCAAATTAAAATAATAAATAACTAAAAATCCGAACAATTTTTGATTTCGCAATATTACAAATGTTGAAGAAAAGAATAAATTATATTTCTAGTGTTAACAATTCTAATTTTCTTAAAGATTCATTTCTGTTAAAAAACATGGTGCTAAAATAATGAAACAATCATATACTATTATTTTGTTTAATGAAATGAAAAACTATACCTATTTACCTATATCCAAAATATGACTGATTTTCACAGTTATTGTTGTAAATATGACAAATTATGGTAGTTGCAATAGAAAACATGTCCATATTGGACACATAGAGTTGAAAATATGACGATTATTAACAGTCTAAGTTGAAAATATGACATTAACCATTACATTTGAAACTACAACAGAAGTTGAAAAGTACAGTTGAAAATATGACATGTCTTGACAGTTTAGAGTTGAATATATTACAAATTATGACAATTATAGTTGAAAATATGACATGTTTTGGCAGTTACATATGAAAATATGCCTATTTTGTACACATACAGTTTAATATATTGATATAATATCAGTTTCAGTTGGAAATATGATATTAACAATTACATATGAAAATATAACTAAATTTGATAAGTGCAGTTGAAATTGAAAGAGAATTTTACAGTAATAGATAAAAATGACAAATTATTAGTTACAGTTAAAAATATGACAAATATTAATAATTTTAGTTGAAAATTTGACATATTAAACATTATACCAAAAAATATAACATTTTGACAATTACGAGTACATCTGAAAATATGACAGATTTCGACAATTACAGTTGAAAATATAACATATTGATAGTTTTGAGTTGAAAAAATGAGAAATCATGACAGTTACAGTTGAAAATATGAAATTAACAATTACATTTGAAAATATAAGAAATTTTGACAATTGCAGTTTAAATTGAAAATCTGAGAATTTTATAGTTACAGTTGAAAATGTCAATTTATTAGTCACAGTGAAAAATATGACATATAAATCATTTCGGAGGAAAATATGATATATTCAGCATTATATCTAAAAATATAACATATTTTTAGAATTACAGTAGAAAATATGACAAATATGCAAATTGTAGTTGTAAATATGACAAATTATGACAGTTGCAGTTGAAAATATGTCAATATTGGACACATACAGGTGAACATATGACAAATATTAAAAGTTTCACTTGAAAATATGACATTAACATTTGAAAATACAATAAAATCGGACAATTATTACTGTTGGAAAACTTTGCATATTTTAACGGTTCAAATGGAAAATTTGATAATTTTACAGTCATAGTGTGAAAATGACAAATTATTACAGTTACAGTTAAAAATCTCCCTTACCATCCTTACCATCCCATGAAGGATCAATTTAAAGAGCTGTGACTGCGCAAAAACGCTTCTTTAGTTTTACACATGAAAATTTTGTTGAATAAATAGTAAAAACGACGTTCCATAAAGACGTTATGATTTTCTGCATTGTTCATTTCAGTGAACCATCCCATTTTTAGTAGGGTCACTAGGGGGCCTACTGATTAGCAAAGCGCGGATTTATAAGCATAAAAAATTACAAAATAAGCGCTTAAAAATGCATAAAAATCTTAGAAAATAAGCTTATAAAATAGCATAATGATTAGAATAGGCACAAAAACGCAGTAAACGGCATGTTTTATTTTTTATAAAAATACAGAGAAACAAAACAAAACATACTTTTATTAACAAGAACGCACTATAAGTAGATAAAAGTAATATTTTAATAACATAAGTTTTGGTGATTAATATTAATAATAATAATAATTAATAACAAATAATGTGTACTGCTCATTTTTAAATGAACTAATAATTAAATGTTTTTCTAAATTTTCAACGGAAAATCCTATTCTCCTATCACCAAGCACATTTTTTAAGTGTGAAAAGCTTCTCTCCACATCAACACTTGTAATCGGTGCATATTTAAATTTGGAAACAATTGTAATATTTATCAGCAAATCTTCCACGAAATTTCCTTTTAAAACTGTTGATATATTTTGTAACTCGCCATTTCATTTTTTGACAAAACTGCATAACATTTTGTTTTAATAATCCCTCCTGTAAATCCCTGTACGTTTGAGACGTCGTTCCTAAAATCTTCAACTATTTGAACCGCATCTACCAAAATTGTGTCCTTTGCTTGGAGTTTATCAATCGCTTTGCTTACGAAACTGTAGTTGGTTTTTAGGAATGCTAAATTTTGTACAACCCTCCTATCTTTAAGAACTTTGTGGCATTCTTTAATTGCCTCCGACACATTTTCGGGAAACTCTAACACAAGCTCCTTAAATGAATCGAAATGGTCGGCATAATAGCAGGCAGCATCTAGCCACGTACCCCATCTAGCTATAACCGGTGCCGGAGGAAGAGATACATTTGGCATTCTTTCCCTAAACATTTCTACCCTCAGTGGAGCTTTTAGGAAAATTTTCTTCCCGGTTTTTATCAAATCATTGACCAGGGAAAATTGCAGTCTAATCGTTTCAGCACCTCGATTAAAACCATGTGCCAAACAGGTGCAATGCATTAATTGCTCATAAAATACTTTTAAATTAGAATATGCCTTCACAACACATATGCAGCGGTATCAGAAAGCATCAATAATATTTTATCATTTGGTACAGGGTTTGGCATAAAAAATGTGTTAATCCATCGTGAACGAATTTGGCAACGGTATTGCCATTTGTTTTTTCTAACCGCTTGGAACTAATAAAAAATGCATTGGTGGAGTCTTCGTTTAATATTCCAATCATTAAATGGGCGATGTACAGATCACATGAATCAGTAGTTTCATCTACACAGTACCATATGGAATTGTTGCCAATTATCTTTTTTATTTTCTCAATAGTGTGTTTATATACTTGCTCGGCACAGTTTTTGCGAATGGTTGATTCGGCAAGAATATGTCTACCAGTGTATTTGTGTAAAAAAGATTTAAACATACCATTATCTAGTTTTTTAACGGAATGTTAGAAGATACCATCATATTGCATAAATTCAAAGTAAATTTCTTTTCATTCTGTGTAGAAGTACACGCAAAAAACTCGGAAATAGTTTGCTGGGTAGTCAGGGCTGCTTGCAGATTTGTATTTTTTTAAATTTTCCAGGTGAACTGTTGTTTTGATATGTTGTGTTATGTTAAATTTTTTCTCGCAGTTAATCTACAACATAATACATGCTTGTACCTAGGCCAATAGCAACACAAAATAAAGCTTACCGGTTTGATATAAGCCTGCAAATTAATTTGCCGTTCTCATATTTAATTCAGAATGTCCACGTATCCATTCATCGACGGAAGGTTTTACTTTCGGCATTTTATACAAGAAAACTTATAAACACGTAATACACACAAGGCGCAAGCACAACGCACTGAATATTGAGATAAATTGGACTAGAATTGATAGCACACTTGCCCCAGATGTGTTCTGTGCACGTAAAAAATAGGGTAATCCCCGAAATATATCAAGCTTTGTTCACCAAATATCACGTACACACCGCTCGCTTTGTTGATGATTTTGTGATAATTAAGTACTCTAGACGTAACGGAGTAATATTAATGCTGAATTCTCGTTACAATAATGTGCAACAAAATATATTCCTAGCTAATATAAATAATAGGCTATAAAATTGAGAAACAAGCAAATAAGCACAAAAAAATTAGGAAATATGCACAAAAAATGCATTTAAAGCAATTATAAGCTTAAAATCTGAAAATATGCATAAAACCACAAAAAAGAAATGTTACGTTACTTCATTTGCTGAAATTCGTATAGATACGAGGTCATTTTGGTCTGCTATTAAAACTGATGTATAGCATAATACCTGGAAATCCGCGACTTGATAATGTATAGTAATTGAAGTTTATTCACAATACCGCCTCTCTGTAAATATATTAAAAAATAAATAAGTATTTTGACAAAACGTTCTCCGCTGTGGTCTTCAAATGTTTCCAGTTTTATAATTTGTTTATATTATTTATTTTTTGTTGCAGGATATTATTGCGAATTTCGCAACCTGCACACGTGATTGCAGCAATTGCCGTGGCAATATTAACGTTACTTTTATATCCAACTCATCGCCAAACATCGTCCTCAAAAGTACTAATCTTCATCTACTTGGGTTCCTTTGGAGCGCTTCTTGGTACACAGTTCTGGATGACCTTTATTTCCGGGTTGTCTCTGTACTTCTCCCTGCCCAGACATCACTTCGGACAAGTTCAAAGGATCCTGTTTCCGAGATATTTCACCCTCAATGCAGCATTGTGCCTTATAATTCTTTGGATATATGTGAAATGTCATAAATCGTCTGAAACACACGTCTATCTTCAGGTACTTAAGTTAAAAGTATAGATAAATAATATCACGAGGTTATGGAACACCGTTTTACTATTTATTAACAAAATCTTCATGTGTAAAATTAAAGAAGTGTCATTTAAATTACACACGCGATAATTTAAAAACCAACTTTCCAATTATCTAAAATGTAATTTATATAACTTTCAATTTAAATTGCTTTGTTTTTAATTATAAATAGGCTTCTTATGTTGTAAACCGGACATGTTGTAAAGAATGTTCATATTAATTTTTTATTTGTTTCATTGGAACACGCAGTTTTCTATACACATGTTAAAAGGTTTGTTTTATATGAAACTCAATTAAAATGTAAGATATTTTTGTGGAAGCAAATCAGAACCAGAAAATAACACTTTTGAAGTTTTGCCTCATGTTTAGTAAACACCCTGTATATTTTGTGGTAAAATAAATTATAATGCAATGTAAGATAATACAATCGAGCTGATCAATCGTTCTCATATATCTTTTTATTGTAGATATGTGCGTTATCAACATCATTTATGGTAAACTTGGTGATCAGATTATATTTATCTCCTCCGCTTTTGAGGCTCATGGAAATTAAGAATAACATCGAAGAAAAGGCTGGCGTTGGTATGGAAATTGGAACCTCCGATATACGAAAATTAAAGAGCTGTCCTCTTTACATGAAGATACATAAATCATTTAGGAAGGTTCATATGTCAATTGCTATTGGAAATATTACTAGCATGGCTTGCACCATCGTGCACTTAATTGACTTAAGTAATAAATTGTGTTCGTCTAGTTCAACAATCATTTATTAAATTAATATATGTAATTTTTCAATTAACGTCAAGATTTATTTACAATATGCTTAATTGGTATACGCAATTATAACTATGTATAATTTAACAAAATGTATTACTTCTAAAGAAATAAACTTTATAATTTTCTCAATACTAAAATTTATTTTTGTATAAGTTTATTTCTACAATCGCGCAGCAAAAAATAGCTTGTGTGAACTTATAGACTAATAATCAGTGCAGAAAATTGAAGCAGAAACCGCCCCAATCAATGAGTAGGTGCCAGATTGCCAGGAGGCAGGAAAAGTTAATAAACTGGAAAAAAACAACAATGAAGAATCAAGCAATGGAAATGGACTCAGAAAACGGAAAACAATATAAGGGGACAAAAAGGGCACAAACTGACAAAGGTAAAAAGAAGGAAAAAACAAAAACGGTACAGTCGGTAAACGGTAACAAACGGTAAGAGATTAAAGCAGAGACAATATATATTCTTATCAGGTGCTCGAACCATCCTAGTTGTCATTTCTGTATTAATTTTTGCACACCTTGTATTTGTAGGTTTTCCCTGATCTGTTCGTTTCTTGCTCTGTCTAATCTCGTGACTCCTTCAACTTTTCTTAAGTATCTCATTTCGGTTGCTTGTATTTTGTTCATTGTCTTTTCATTTGTTGTCCAGGTTTCGCTTCCATATAAGAGTGTTGGTCTATACATTGTCTTGAAAAGTGTCATTTTCAGGTTTTTGGAGATTCGTCTATTGTTTAGAATGTACTTGTTCATTGCATAGTAGGGTTTATTTGCGGCCATGATTCTGTTATTTATTTCGTTTTCCATGGTTCCTTTATTATGTTTTATTGTACCTAAATATTTGAAGGTTTCAACTTGTTCTATCCTTTTCAAATTCATTAGTATTTTTGCTTTTTGTTTCCTCTTTTGCTACTACCATTACTTTTGTTTTGTTTATATTAATTACCATGTTGTGTTTTTTCAGTTCCTCCTCCCATATGCTTATATTGTGTTGCAGGTCTTCTTCGCTTTTGGCTAGCATGACTAAGTCATCAGCAAAAGCACATTCTTTTCATTTTATAGTATCCTATTTCTACCTTCTTGGTGTTATCATTAATTTTTTTCATTATGTTGTCTAGGAATATAATAACGAGCAGAGGTCTTAAAGCGCCCCCTTGTCGAAGGCCTTGTGCGGTTGTGAAATTCTCAGATGTTGAACTATTTGTCCTTACGTAGTTTTCTGTGGTTTCATACATACTCCTGATTGCTTTTATTACATGCACCTTCCTTTCTTCAAGTATTTCCCACACTTTGGCTCTTGGGATTCTATAAAATCCCTTTTCTAAGTCCACGAATATCATGTATAGTTTTTTGTTTTGTCTTAGTATTTTTTTTCATGTCATCTTTTTAATTGTGAAGATATGGTCTTGTGTTGAATGTCCTTTCATGGATCCACTTTGTGACTTTTCCATTGTTTTTTCAATTTCCTTTCTTAGTTTATTCTCTAGTATTGATTCATTCAGTTTTGCCGCTGTGCACAGAAGGTATATTACCCTAAAGTTGTTGCAATTTCTACTGTCTCCTTTTTTTATGTATTGGGAAGCTCGCTGCTTTTAGCCAGTCTGTTGGTATTTTTCCTGTTTCCCATATTCTATTTGTTAACTGTAGTAGTAGTTGTTTCCCATCCTTTCCTATGTATTTCAGCTGTTCAGATTTGATTTTGTCGTGACCTGGGGATTTTTCGTTCTTTAACTTCTTTAGAGCGTTTTCTAACTCTTCTTCTGTTATGGATCCCTCTCTTCTTCTTCCGTTTTGATACTATTTTCTTGTTCCTCTTCGTTTTCATTTCCTTCATTGGTTGTCTCTTTTCCAGACAGAAGCTCTTGGAAGTGCTCTTTCCATCTGTTCATGATTTCTTTACCCTCTTTCATTAGTACACCATGTTTATTTTTGAGTAGCTTTAAGTTTGTTTCTTTTACCTTTCTGCAGCTTTTCAGTGTTCTGTACAATCGTTTTTTATTTCCTTTTAAAATGTTCCTCTAATTTGGTTCCGAAATCCCATCATTTTCTGTCCTTTTCCTTCCTTATTATTGCTTTTACTCTCTTTCTTTGCTGCTTGTATATTTTGTAGTCTTCTTCGTTTTTTGTGCTTAGGTATTTTTTCCATTTTTGTTTCTTTTTCCTAACTTTTTCCTTCACTTCTTTGTTTCACCAGCTTGTTTGTTTTTTGTTTGGTGTACTTTCAGTTTTTCCACAGGCGTGTTTTGTTGCCTCTCTTACTATATGTTTGAAATTGACCCATAAATCTTTTACTTTTGTTTTTCCGCTTTTTTGAGTGCTTCTTATTAGTTCTTGTATTGATTCCCGATAGTTTTCCCTTACTTGTTTGTCACTTAGCTTGTATATTCTAAATTTCTCTATTCTTACTTCCTTATCGACTGTTTTCTGTGTTTGTTTCGGTTCCCTTCTTGTTGTTTTTATTCGTGCTGCTAGAAGATAGTGGTAACTGTAAATTTCGCTACCTCTTTTGACTATAATATCTATTACTTCCTTCACTTGTGCTTTGTTTGTTAAAAAGTAGTCTATTATGGACTTCTCGTTTCTGTTTCTTTCATCCCTTGTGTATTTGTGTATTTCCTTGTGTGCAAATTTGGTGTTCAATATTGTTAGATCATTCAATATGCAGAAATCAATAAGACTTCTTTCATTGTTGTTGATCTTCGTTTCTCCGTGTGTTCCCATTATGCTCTCCAGTCCCTTGCTTTTATTCCCTACAGTGGCATTTAGGTCTCCTATTACGTATGTTGGCTCTGTAAGCTTTTCGTATTCTTGTTGTACCTCTTGCTAGAACTGGTCTTTGTCGGTTTTGCTTTCATCTTCATTTTTATATTATATTTATATTTTTTGTAATCCAAGTTGTCGACAATTTTAAAGGGCTATAAATTATTTATTTGGGGTGTCTTATTGTTGTGATTTCACATATGAATTAACTATTGCCGCCCCTATTAGATGGAATCATCAAATTTCATTAGACACCCCAAACCAACCCCAGCGACAGTCTTACATGCTGGCGTATTTTTATTGATAAAAATTGTCAATAACTTCGTAGGGCTGGGCTCTAACTTATATATTTGGGGTGTCTTAATGACGCATTATTAACATAAGTGGGTAATACGAACTTCGTATTGCGAATAAACAAAATAAATCAGCACAATGTGTATGTATAAATATCATGTAACGTATGTCGGCGATTAAATCATTTACAGGAACCTTAGTTTATTGCATGTTGGTATCACTGCGAAATCTGGTTAAAAAAGTGACTATTTTATAACCGTCGCTGCCAAGATTGTCGCCAACTTCTCACACTTCGGCAAGATTTGGATGTAGTAATTATTTCGCAATTAAATCGTGTGAACTGCACAAGCAAAGAATGCACAAGTATCAATGGATAAAGAGGGGTAAGTATAGTACAATAGTTACATTTGGCCGAGCAGTAAATTGATAATAAAAGTGTTATACGTTAGGTTCTTCATTGGAAGTTAACTTAAAATACCGAAAGTATTTCGTCGTAAACTGTTTACAAAACAAATACCTTTCTGTTCGCAGCTGTGCAGCACTGTGCAAAATCTGCGTCTTGGAGCACTCGAGTTAAGTGAGTGTCAATCAGACTTGAACCAGACGTTTGAAAACGGTAGTCAGAAGTCGACACTGCGCGAGATCCTGAACGATTGCAGTGCATGTAAACTGCATTAGTTAACTAACATTAACTTTAAGACCACCCTAAATTCCAATTCTACCAAGACGACGGTTACCCCCAGAAAGTATGCATCACATGCCTGTGTGAGCTGAAAGTCTACGATTTCCAACTGAAGTGCCACAAGTCGGTTACAATAGTCCAGCAGATATTCAAAGACGGCAAGCGTAAGTCCAGGAAGGGCCTGGCGGTAGACGACCCCCTGCCATCCTTCAATTGCTAAATCCAAGCACTACAGTTATTTTCAGAACATCATCGTCAAAAACGAGATCATATTCCGGAACTCCTACGGTGAAGGTGACGAAGATGCCGGTGAATACGAAGAAGAAGAGGGCGAAGAAGACGCAGACGAGGGTCAGTGGGTTGAGGAGCTCGTCGAGGATGAGGAAATCGAAGGGGAGCCGAAACTGTCAACTTCCGCCGAGCAGCAGATCACGATAAAAGTAATGGATTATGTTGACTCGTACTAAGTCATTTCTGGGGAGAAATCTGCTTCAAAAATCATATTAATATTGCCCAGATCTGAATACCTAGAGGAGTTTAGGAAGGTGATGACTTAAGGTGCCACCAAATTGGCATATCGTCGGCTTGTTACAAGGTTGTATGTACCATTTTTTAAATTTTTAGTTCTATAGCTTTGCAGGGCTATATGTTTTCAACGCGGGACCTTCTAACTTGTCATATCTATTGACAGTGCAAAATTTATCATTATTTGATATAGCGAACACATTTAAAATCCCTATTTCCAAATTTACAAATTTGCTCACACAACCTTGTAACATTAAGCCGACGATATATCCCACCGGTTAAAGAAAAACCGCTGCATTTCCTAAGAAAAAAGAACATCCTGATCTGGGGTTGCTTAAAATTAATTCATGAGGGGTTACAATGATTTGTCTCATGTTGTCTATG
The DNA here is from genome assembly GCA_951805005.1 of Othius punctulatus. Taxonomy (NCBI): domain Eukaryota; kingdom Metazoa; phylum Arthropoda; class Insecta; order Coleoptera; family Staphylinidae; genus Othius; species Othius punctulatus. The sequence continues at coordinate 37,718,739 of OX638146.1, forward strand.
AAGCCAATGTATTTTTATATGTCCACACAAGAAATACGTCCCATCGGAGGTAAGTAACTGAATAACGCTTAATTAATATTTTGTAACCATTTATATTGTAGATACCTGCGCTGCTCGACGATAAGAAATTGTCCGGGAAAAGCTTGTATTGATGTTAAACCACATGATCAGATGGAGGAGAATTGATTCGTACACATAACCATCGTAAAGCATCCAATTTCCTCCAAAAATTTGAGTTTGGTGATATGTAGTGTATATCGCCAAACTCAAATTTTTAGAGGAAATATGTTGCATTGCGGCTGCTGGAAATATTTCACCCAAACAAGTGTATAAGCTAGCGCCAAAGAAGTGAGTTGTTTTTTAAATTGCACCAACCTTGCAAACTTTCAATTGATTAATTAGATTCTAGGAATTGAGAAGTATTATGCCTTATTCAACATGTTATTGTCATCACCTTGCAATTGGATCAAATAGTCACAACCACGTGATTGGAACATTAGCCAACTATGGGATATATTTAATTCAGCAATAGCTAGTTAAGTATTGTAAGACGCAGAATGGCGAACAGTTCTTTCAAGGAGCACTTAAGGATGTGAAACAAGATCTCTTAGTTCTGCCCTCATACATTTTGCTATGAGAAATAGGTGATTTCGAATTTGGCATTAATACAAATGAATTCGCACTGCGTATACTAAAATTTCTGTCTATTCACACAAGCTGCACTAAATGCACTGAGCGTTTGAAAAGTCCAACTCTGAATGCCGTAATATTGTCTGCAACATTTATTTCTTTGAGGCATTTTATCTATTTTATGACTTTCTAACATATACAAACTTATAACTTATCAGCGATCTTCGCCAAAAGGGCACTTTGCTTCATGCAAACGAATGTGACGATCATATTTGTGAGGACAATTTAAAATCCCAATTTCAGTCATAAGTATTATTTAAATAATTTAAAAATCATAACGGAATCGATCTCAGACTAGATCCAGAAGGAAAAATGTTAAATGTGTCACTTCAGTTATTAGGTTATGTTGTTTGTATTATACAACAGGCATACGGTATAAAAATATACGGTATATGGTGGTAAAAACGAAGTACAATTTTAATAAAGTTTCATTTAAATAAGGTGCCATTTATTGCAAGAGTATTAAAAATTAAACATAATATTAATTCAGACGTCTTAAAAACAATCATTGTTAAAATCGAGTCTTCTATAAATAATTTCGTTATTTGTAATAAAAATTAAATATAATTTAAATTCGAGTGTGGAAACAATATTTCATTGTAATTCAACTGAATAACAATCGAATGTTCGAAATTTATTCATCTCACATTAAAAGTAAGTACAATTTTAATGAAAGTATAAAATACTGAGGGGTAGCATAAATGCATTGCAGATTTTTTACAAGTTCCACAAAAAAACATCTTGCATTCTAATTAAGTTTCATATAAAACAAACCTTCTAACATGTGTATAGAAATCTGCGTATTCCAATGAAACAAATAAAAACTTAATATGAACATTCTTTACAACATGTCCGGTTTACAACATAAGAAGCCTATTTATAATTAAAAATAATGCAATTTAAATTGAAAGTTATATATAATTGGAAAGTTGGTTTTTAAATTATTGCATGTGTAATTTAAATGACACTTCTTTATTTTTACACATGACATTTTTGTTGAATAAACAATATTCCATAGTTTCAAATAAAAAAACAGCGATTTAAACAAATACCGCTATAATAGAAAACCGAAATCAGTATCCATCAAATTACGTCTATTCTACAGCCTTACGTTAGTCCTACTAATGCCGCGAATCCCAAAACTGCGCACAACTCTATCAAAAGTTACAGTATTTTAAAAAAATTCACTGACTACATCCGCAGATTTATTTCTTGTATTTACAGTTTTGTCACATTTTTTAACTTTTCCATTGCTGACAAACCGTTAGTGCCGTAATGCCTAACAAAATACCCATTTCATTAAATAAATGCAAAACACAAATTATACTAAAATTGGAAAACTAGCACCTACATCTATACATTCAATTAAATTAATAATTAATTGATTAATAAACATATACTTTTTAACCAGAAAATTCTGTTCACAGATGATTTGTTTCCAAACGATTGTAGCACAGTCACTCATATTTTATTTTTTTGTGTCGAAACTGTAACAAATATCAAAAACTATAAACATACAAAAAACATAATAATGAATGCCTGCATCCGATTTGATTTTTATTTAATTTATTTGCGTTTGTCATTAAAAAATATGAATGTATTAATGTTGGGCCTCACTTGTTTTATACACAACCGGTCTACTGATAATAACAATATTATGTCATAATATGAGTTATACCCGTATGAAGTGTCATACTAAACAACATCCTAATCAATGTAAACGTTCTCTTTTTATAAGCAATTTTTTTTTTTTTTAAATTAACTTTGAAGCTGAATACTGGCTAAACCAAACGCATTTGTAGATAGATAAGTTTTGTTAAATCGTCTTCTTTTGTCCCAGTAATCTGTGGTTACATTTCCACATAATTTAGAGACCCTGTATACAAAAAACACATAGAATAAATTAATTATTAGTAAAAAGGATTAGTCACAAATTACAAGTATTTAAACAAAAATCGCAGTCGCATGCATTCAAGTCTGTTCGGACACCCAACCTATTTATTTAGGAAATTGTACTACTAGCACTATCTGGGCTGGTTTGAAAACCGTTCTTTTCTGTCAGGTTTTTAAGAGTTACTTATTTAGAAATTGTCTAGCACTACATACAGTATGTTCATAAAAAAAATCCATAAAGAGCGGCTGTGGAAACTTTAACGTACGTCTGTGACTTGCTTCAGATGCATAAAATTAAAATCGAATGTCATTGAGCTGTATGTCAATGTCAGAAATATGGCTTTCACTTCAGAACACCGAAAATGTTTATGATTGAGGCCTATTTTTGTAATGGAATTAATAAAAATGGGAAATGGTATAGCTCTTAAGCTTTAATTGGAAATACGTCAGCCGATCATTAGGATAGCGGCCTGCTCCGGCATGTCCTCTGCTGCCTGTTCGGCTGCATCCTCAGCATGGTGCTCTCGTCGTAGAATATATACCACACCCAGGTTAACTACGGACTTGGGGGGTCTAGCTTCACCTCTCGAAAGTTCGAATATTTTAATGAAATTACATATAAAAATGTTAATAATCGAAAAATAACTATTCAGTGGCACGTAGTATTTATTTTATAAATTTATGTTACAGAAAAGATAAAGTTAAACTGGTTATTAACAAGAATGTAACAGATTTTCAATTTTACGCACGAAAGCTGTGCTCTTAATGAACAGTACCATATGTTCGTAAAAAAAAAGTCCATCAGGGTAGGCTGTGGAAACTCAACCACATGTCCGTGACTTGATTCAAATTACTAAAATTCAAATGGAATGTCATTGAGCCGTCTGTCAATGTTAAAAATATACCAAAACTGTTGACTTGTTACGGAAAACTCGCAGCGTAGAATGACAAAAGGAAAGCTGCCGGCCCACAGTGCGTATGCAGAAAATCATTGCGTCTTAGTTTTCACTTGGCACTTGGAAAGTTGAAAATATGAAACAAGTCACGGACATACGTTTGAATTTCCACAGCCACCCCTGATGGACTTTTTTTATGAACATATGAAATCATTAGATGGGATTTTATTTGTATTTTGATACCATTATTTTTCCTGTAGATTAAAGAATTGAGAAGCAAGTTCAGAAAACGTTAAAAAAATGTTATTTCCTATGGCTACTTAACACAGGTATGTTGATGTACAGTACAGAAAAAGATATTTAAATTTATTAATTATCTTCAGAGATTAACGGGGAATCTCCCGCATTAATCAAATTTCGTTTTCAACTTTGCGTAGCCGCTGTGTTAAAACTATTTTAAGCATACCTGGCATGGTTCGGCTTCTGAAGGGACGCTCCTAAATGTTTTTCTCCTGAATCGCTCATTCTGTGCCCCTTGAAATTAATTCTTTGGGCGCAACTTGAGGTGCATTCATTCATTCATAAGGTATTTCTCTGGTTTCTTCAAATTACGTTTATCTTTGAAACTTGAGGTGCATTCATCACAATTATAAGGTCATTCTCCAGTGTGGCTCATTTTGTGTCTATTCAAATTACTTTTAACGCTGAAACTTGACGTGCATTCATCACATTTGTAAGGTTTTTCTCCTGAGTGGATCTCCTCTTGTGTATTTTCAAATGACTTTTACCAGTGAAACTTGATGTGCATTCATCACATTTATAAGGTTTTCCTCCTGTATGAATCCTCTTGTGCATCATCAAACCAAAACTTACAGCGAAACTTGATGTGCATTGATCACATTTATAAAGTTTTTTTCCCGTGTGGATCGTCTTGTGCTTCTTCAAACTACTCCTTTCACTGAAACATGATGTGCATTCATCACATTTATATGGTTTTTATCCTGTATGGATCCTTTTGTGCTTCTTTAAACTACCACTATGAGCGAAACTTAATGTGCATTTATCACATTTATAAGGTTTTTCTCCTGTATGGATCCTTTTGTGCATCTTTAAACTACCACTTACAGCGAAACTTGATGAGCACTCATCACATTTGTAAGGCTTTTCTCCTGAGTGGATCCTCTTGTGTACGTTCAAATGACTTTTAACAGTGAAACTTGATGTGCATTCATCACATTTATAAGGTTTTTCTCCTGTATGGATCCTTTTGTGCATCTTTAAACTACCACTTACAGCGAAACTTGATGTGCATTTATCACATTTATAAGGTTTTTCTCCTGTGTGGATCCTCTTGTGCTGTTTCAAATGACTATTTGTAGCGAAACATAATGAGCACTCATCACATTTGTAAGGCTTTTCTCCTGAGTGGATCCTCTTGTGCTTTCTCAAATTAGTTTTAGCAGTGAAACTTGATGTGCATTCATCACATTTATAAGGTTTTTCTCCTGTATGAATCCTCTTGTGCAAAATCAAACCAAAACTTACAGCGAAACTTGATGTGCATTGATCACATTTATAAGGTTTTTCTCCCGTGTGGATCCTTTTGTGCTTCTTCAAACTAGCCCTTTCAGTGAAACTTGAGGTGCATTCATCACATTTGTAAGGTCTTTCTCCTGTGTGCTTAATTTTGTGTATCTTCAAATTACCTTTAACAGTGAAACTTGATGTGCATTCATCACATTTGTAAGGTTTTTCTCCCGTGTGGATCCTCTTGTGATTGTTCAAACTACCACTTTCATTGAAACTTGATGTACATTCATCACATTTATAAGGTTTTTCTCCTGTGTGGATCCTCTTGTGATTCTTCAAACTACAACTTTCATTGAAACATGATGTGCATTCATCACATTTATAAGGTTTTTCTCCCGCGTGGATCCTCTTGTGCCGTTTCAAATGATCATTTCTAGCGAAACTTGATGTGCATTTATCACATTTGTAAGGTTTTTCTCCTGTGTGGATCCTCTTGTGCTTCTTCAAACTACGACTTTCAGTGAAACATGATGTGCAATCATCACATTTATAAGGTTTTTCTCCTGTGTGGATCCTCTTGTGGTCTTTCAACGATTCATTTCTAGTGAAACTTGATGTGCATTGATCACATTTGTAGGTATTTTCTTCTGTGTGGATGATGTGCCTGTAGAAATAATATTGTAGTCATCCGCCAAGTTATGCAACAATAATAAGTGCTACTTTGTAAGAAACTGCAATATTTATAAAAGACTATAAAACAAAATCATAAAAATTCACTTTTCAAATAAAAATATGTGTTTGACTCCGTAGTGGGAGAATCAGTGTTAGAGTTGGATGGTTTTTAAGAGAACCACTGTTTTCTGGCAACCTTTGCCCCTGGCTGCCCTATTACGTAACTGCGAATTTACGCAAGTCGCGTATTACGAAAGTAGGGGCATACCTCCTCAGAATTTCAATCATGTGAAAATATTTCCATGTGAAATCAATTGATGGCAGTTGCACTGATCTCACAGAATTATGAGATTTTTTTTTTGCTAGTATGTACAGTGCATTCACAATACTCCCAAGATGGCAAAATGACATTTGGTTGGCTAACATAAAAATCCCTTAACGGTTAACATAAAAATCAACATCAAACTTAACGTTTGATGTTGATAACGATTTAATTGGAAATCAATCTATCACTTTGAATATGTGTAAATTGCTCCCGTGTGTACGAGAGAAGATCGACAATAATCCTTATAAGAGCATTCACACCCATGCCAAAGTGGAAGGCCCTCTTCTGAAACAAACACAGCTCACTGTATCTCGCTGACAGCAGCTTATAATAATCAAAGCAAATCAAGCAAATTGTGTGCGCCTGAAAATATAGAATGAACTATAACATTAAATAAATCAGTTATAAATTAATGCTCACATTAGATATATGAACCAAGTTAACTATCAGACGAAAAGTTCATATAAAAGGGAAATACAGACGAGGCTCTAGGCAGTTGATTATAGATAAAATCAGTATTGTCACGCTGTTGGTGAGCTCCAGAATCGAGACATTAACATTGCGTCCAGTTGTATGTATGTGAGTTAAATAAAATACTATGTGATGAAAATTAAAGTACTAAATGTTTAACAAAATTCAACACTACATATCAAATAAAATATACGAATGAATTAAGTTAAACAACAAGTCAGTGATAAAATTCAAATTTTCCACTAAATCAGAAAATATATTAAAATAAAATAAAAGAAAATGGAAATAAAAATTAATATCTCTCGCATTCAAAATAAATTTGAATGGAACCTTTGGTCGTGACTTCCCGCTGAATTGGGAAAATTCATATTTGAAAAATGGTATTGAAACCTTGTGGTCATGACTTCCGGCTGAATTGGGGAAGATACCATATAATTTTAAAAGATATATCATTAAATATAGTTATTTTAATAAAGAAATGAGAATAAAGATAAAAGACTGTAAACTTAATTAAATGGTTTTACTTTTGTCAAAATTATGAGTAGAATTGGTTTCCTTATGTTAAAGCAGTTGTAAAATAAACCATTGTAAAATAAATACACATATTTTCAATTATACTTTAGTGTCAAAAATTATCATTCATTATTAAAAATTCATTAATATTGAATTATATCGTTGTTTGTTCTGTATTGTTTGGTATTAAAATTTTAACATGTCATATAGATTTGTTTGCATTTAATTTTATGAATAAAAACAAAATCTCTCTTTAACTCTGAATACATATTTTATTTACCTAATATCTCTCGTTTTCAGGTATAAATATTAGCGTTGCGCCGACTCGAATAAATGTATTCGCTCATGTATTCGAATAACTCGAGTTATTAATAGCAGTAACTCGAGTTGGCCGTGTGTGCTCGCGTTAAATTTTTATCGCTTGCGGGGTGGCGGTTCGATGAACTTAAACGCGTGGCTTTTTTTTTTTTTTATAACTATAAAACGCCTGAGTATTTCTCATCGTTGCTTTTAAAAGAAGGCATAATTTATAGAAGTAAAATTTAAAAAACTTCGATAATTCTAACGAATTATTAATTATCTCAGGTTAACACCCGAGTATTCTCGAAAAACATGAACGAGGTGCGACTTGGAAATTGGGTAAACAACACTGCTGACAGCAGTGGCCAGGCTTCTTGTCTCTCGCCTTACTCGAGTTGACCAACTCGAATAATCATTCGAGTTAGAATATTTACGAGTTACGAGTCATAGGATTATTCGAGTGTACGTCAACAGCACCTAACCTTATTTCAAAAGTTTGACACAGGTACAGTCAGATAAAATAGTTGGTAAATAATTGTTACCAAGTACAGTCCAAAATGTTTTTTTTTTGTCTTATGTCACTGGAGTTTTGTGAATGAACTATAAATATTGCTAGTAATAAAAAATGTTTAAATTATTTGAGCTGAGGTGAGAGGGTCATTATGTGGTTCATCCTCGCCCTTTAGTTGCGTTGTTTAGTTGTTTCAGCTATCACACCCTTGGCAGTAATGAAATCCCAACTTGCTTTTAATATACTATAACTTTGTAACAATGCCGCTGGGAATTATCTGATCTTAGCAATAAAAACACCATGTGTGGAACACATGCTCGTGACATCAGTGTGACATCATGTTACAAAGTATAAAATTACTATAAATTTTAATGCAACTTCTAAAATAAAAATATATATTTGAAAACAAATTGAATAAAGTATTCTATAGTTAAAATTTGTTGTTTTCCATCTGTGGGATAGGAATATCATTTTCCGCCCATGAGATTGTTATTACTGTCAGGACTGGCTTATTTTCAGACCGGGTAAGGGTTAAGAATCCATATATTACTATGATAATTGTGAGTAATAGATATTTCGTAATTAAAAATTATTATTTTGTTATAGTATGTCCGTAAAGCAACTAATATTGGCTATAACTTTTAAATGAAATGAAACATTTAAATAGGTATACAAAACTGTTTGTTAAGAAATACTCTTTTTGGAAAAATAAAAAATTAGGAGAATCACAAAGTTTGCGATACTACATTGGGGGCACTCTATACTTATAAAGATTTTCAATAAACAAATTTTCTAGAATTCCATCCACTGTTCTTTCCCAAGATCTACGTACATATTAAATTGAGTTATATTTCATCATACACAGGTTGATTAATATTATTCTTACGTTTCATGTTTATCCTTCAGGTGCACCTCATAACTTGTGAAGCCATCATATGTAGCACTACATACTTCACATGTGTATGGTGTAACTTCATTAATCTGCACTGTCTCTTCTTCTGTCTTTACTACACAATAATTGTCCTGAAATTACATGGTGCTAGAAACTGTATAAATTTTATTTAGTGTTCTACCTACCTCGGAATCACTGTGTTCACCTGAGTTCCAATTAGATGTGCAATTCACAAAACTTATTTGTGGTTCTAAACCTAAAAAAAGTAAATTTATGGTATCATCGGATCATAAAATAGTAATATATTAATATGTAGTGAGTAGCTAAATGGGATATGGGAAAGCAATTATAAAATGATGCAAAACATGCTTTTTTTGATTCTTAGTATTATCAGGAATCAAGATATTAGGATATTTAAGGAAATTAAAGCCATGAAAAATAACCGATATTATTCGAGATGTTTGGCGTAATTTTTAAACATTTACCTATTCATATAAGACAATTTCATACAAGTGTGTAGGTCAAGGGTCACATTATGGGAACACAACAATATAAAGAATCACAGATGCCAGATATGGAAAGGCCCGTCAAAATGTTAAGTAATCATAGCAGTTGATTACTTAAAGGCAGACATTTTATTATTTTTAGATTACTAATATGGATATTTGCGGTGAGCTTCGAGGCCATGGGAAATAGTATCCTGAGGAATCCCAGCTGGAGATTACATAAGCAAAAAGGAGGAAGAGTTTCGTGTATAAATAGGAATTATTTGACTGCAAAGAGTTAGTTGATCTTAGATTTCAGATAGACTAGCGCCCTGCTTGTACATTCATTAAAGGCGACACAATTATAGGTATAAAGAGTATTAAATACTGTATACTGCCAGCTGTTACTTTGTAGTGTCGTAAACGAATTAAATAAACAACATTACTGCGTTATTGCCAGTTACACATTTATTTTAGAAAAAATAGTGACTATAGCTTCGACCATGGTCTAATCATTATAAAGACAAGTTCAAGACTAAGCTCCACAGGTTTTCAGAACCTTTAAATTTCATGGGTGGGTCGCATGTACCCAAAGTTTGGGAACGAATGCAATAAGTTCACTCTAACAACATAACATTTAGACACTACGTTCACTGTTGAAAGATAAACTCCACACCCGCAACACAAATCGGTAGCAGAAGTGGGAGCCATGTTAAACGGAGATGTCCGGGATGTATTTTCAATATTAGTCGTTTCATTTATCGAATGGCTCACCTCCTTAGATAGCTGAGCAGAACTGGGCATATCTGATCTGAGTGAGAAATAAAAGAACGACCAATCAAGGCGCTCTGTTTTGCAGGTTAGGCGTAAACGTTTGTTTATAATGGTAACCATTGTAACACGTTTGACAGCTTCTTCTCTGCTCACTTCCGAACTGATACCCTGGTATAAACGCTCTGCATCGGGAAGGGGGGAGGTGAGTTTGCTAAGCGAAAATAAGCAGAGCAAAATAAAAGAACGCCTACACTTTTCAACTGATCTGAGGTTCGAGCTAATTCGATTAAAGAACACAACTATTGTGTTCCGTTTTATGACACTTTTCTCTTGTTAGTTATGGTTATGTAAGAATATGTATACAAATTCTAGGGTATGTCATTTGTCGTGCCTTATACTGTATCTTGGGATAGACACAAGAGTATTTGCAGAGCATTATAGGTTAGGATGCCGAAACATTTGTATTCGCATAAAAAGCAACTAGTTAAGTCTTATGTGAATCCCTCCACAGTCTCCTTACACCACAATCATAATTAGGGCCCAGTTATAATGCAATATTAATTTCACTTCAATAACATACCGTGTGCTGCACCAAATGCATCTAGTGAATCCTCTTTTTCCTCCTCAGATGTGCAATTTTCGATTTTAATCTTTACTCCTTCGGTCTTGCACCTCATCGTTTCATCTCTAGAATGAGTAGAATTATTCATTCTAGAGGATGCGAATGAGGGCAATGAGCAACAATCAATACAAAGAGTGGTTTATGCGACCACAATTCTTATGTGCAAGTATCAAAAAACTAAACACGAAAAAAAACACTAGATTTGGTAATGAGAAAAAGTTCGACGATCCTAGAGCAAATCAAGAAACCAAGAATCAGGGAGTGTGTGACAATCATAGATAACCCCCTTATAGATAGGCCACTCACATTGCAAAAAATTTCAGACTTAGTTGTTGGCCGCGCTCCGCGAACGGCGCTGATCACAGAACGATTTTTGGCGGGAGCTTTAAACGGAATAGAAATTCAAAATTTGAAAATGAAACTCTTTTTAAAAACAATTTCAAAATTTATTGTGTTCACAGTACAAAGTTTAGAGAATCACTTAACTTGGTTACACATAAATAATATGCAATCATAAATATGTACTGCAAATACAACAAATATTAAAACTGTTCTTGAATCTTCACATAGAAAATAAAATGCAATACGTATATGAGTAAGATCAATTTTATTAAGGACTGTTTTCAATTCTGAACATTAGTAAAGTTAATGTTTACAAAGATTAGTTCATATATTTGTAAAAATGTCGATATTTATTATAGTAAAATAACTGAGACTAATAATTATAACAAAATCTGACAATCACAAACAAATTTCAGTTATAATTTGTATTTTACAAAAATTGACCGACTATCGCGAACTAAACCTTAAAAGCTATATTTAATACATACCATCTTCTAATGTATGATTTAGTTGTTAACATTGGTGCAACGTTAGAGCATCTATTTATTAGACAAACGCATTATTTGCCTCTAAAATGTGTTTATAGTTTACATCCCTATTAATTATTGGTAATACCTTTGATACTGATATTACAGAAATACAAGCCGAATTTTTGTAAATTACCTACATACTACATAAATATGTGCTACAATGTTAGCGTCCAAATAATTACTAAAATATTAGTAATATTACAATTAATAATAGTACATACTTTAATGTTTAAAATCAAATATGCACAATTATATTAGGTCAATTTTAGTAAGTAATAATACTAACAATACACAAAATACACATATTACATGAGGCATTTTCGGAATAGTAACAATGTTACTACACTAAAGTGCATTACCAAGTAAAACACGGTTTAAGTTTAAAAGATTAAAATTATTAGATACATAATGTCACATTATTATAGGCTAGGGTATATGGTCAAGTCAATCAATTTAAACATCTTACTTTGTTTGTAACGGGGTGTTTTCCTTGGTGGACCGTATTCCTTGGAGGACTCTTCGGAAGGTGAAACTGTGGAAAATGAAATTTTAAGTAAATAGGTGAACGCTTTTAATTTCAATTTCGTACCTTTTCTTTTGCAAATTACTGGTGCAAAGCTAGGGGAACTATTACTGGTTGATGCTATAATTTCTTGCTGGATGGAACCGTCAACTAGAATATTTTACTTAGGTATTTATTTGGTCACATACAAGCTGATTCTTGACCTGTATGCATAAACTTTATCTATTGCCGGGTATAATAATATTTATGCTACAGTTAGGGAAGAATTGTAATTATTAACATTATAGTTACCAAATTCATCTACTACAACTGTCTCAAATTCCTCCTGTGGCTCAGTCTCAATCATGTATGTGCCTGTAAATCATTAGATGAGCATAGATTGTTCAACAGTATGAAATTCTCTTACTCAAAATATTCGACAAGAATAATGTAGGTACAGCATTTTTTTTTAAATTTGAACGGTTGCGATTGCAAGGAAATCTTGCGTTTTCATCAAAGTGTCGATCGTATAACCTGTTTGCCCCTCGGGTTTTATTTAACTCCCTTGTCCAGGTATTCAGTTCTATTTGCTGCAATCACCCATTTTTTAAAGAGCTGCAAAAGTGATAGCAATAAGGAAATTATCTGATTGTGACATTTAGTAATTACATCTGAAACTTGAGGAAATACGTGCATTTTCGCAGTTCTGCTACTATTTCCACATCCTTTTACACAGCACTGATGAACCATACTTAAATATTACTGTCCCAAACTAACTATAACTATATATCATAAAACGAAAGACTGTCCGTAACTAACTTTACTATACTAATAATAAACTAACAAAACGAGAAATTGTCTGAAATTAACTTTAGCTATAAATTACAACTAACTAAAGGATAAATTGTCCGATAACTAATGATAACTATATATAACTAACAAAAAACTAAACCACCAAGTCAAAATTCAAAGCACAAACACAAAGTCAACAAGTAAAGTCACAATGCAACGCGCACACACAAAATCAAAATCAATGGAAAACTTAATATCACAGAATGGACCTCAATGGGAAATTCAAAATTCAACTCACAAACAAAACAACAGCTACAAAGCACACTCAGTAAATGAATCTAGATTTCATATATTCATTAACGTTTCCTCGAGCTATTGTAAATATTTACCATTGGGCAGCCTTTTCCCCAAGTCCATCGTCAATTTGTTAACACCAGCAGCAGGGTAAGAGATAATAGGTAGATTATAACTAATGACTCTTACCTTATCGTATCCACTTCATACTTACCGTGGCGTTTACGACTGTCTGCGAAGAGCATGTTCAAGGGTTATAAGCTGTTCCACATTTTTAGTATAACTATAACCGAAATGTGCCGATTTTAAAATAATTCGTTAAACGTCAAATAAATCAAATAAATTCGTCATGGTAACGCCGGTAAAGCCATTAGCGAGCACTGCTGCCGATAAATAATTGTAGAACACTGCCAAATGCTGCCGATGCTAGCGACACACACGGAATGGGGGTATCAACTCATCTCAAAATCGCAATATACAGGGAGTGCGTAAAGCCTGGTGACAATGGCAAGAACGTGTGTGAAGTTGGAGACAAGTTAGACACTGAGTAACAAAAGCTAGGTTATGTGCAAATACCAACTTCACTGAAAACCCCTTGTCTATTGCAATTCGACGTACGTTTTGTAGCACGAAAAAATATTAAATAATATTTAATATTATTTCGTGCTCAATATATCGGGTATGTTTACAATTTTAACTGGAGTCTTATGAAATCCCCCGCTGGATTAAGCGAAATGAATACATTGTGGTTATGCACAGGGGGGTGCACCGGATGCAGGGCACTCCACACTCCCCCAGATATATTCTAAATCTTTAGATGTGCTTTAGATTTAGTGTTTTGTTTTTGTTGTTTGTTATTTTGTAACGTTTATTAGTGGATACAAGAATTGGCAAAAATTGAGTTCATCAGTAATCATGAGTTATCAAAAAGTCACATAAAAACATTTATTTCTTGGCAAGAACTAACAATACGTCTCAATTTAAATTGTACAAGTGATAATAATATTCAGATGAACAGAAGTAAGAAGATTGAATGATTCAGGTTATTACTTTGCTAAATAGTAGATGCAATTTTATTCTTATGTAATCAACAATCATAACTTGGAGTTGCAAATAACGGAAATTTTCCAAATTTAATAGAATTATTAAGCAAGTATGATCCTATTTTAATGGACCATGTAGCTAGAATTAAGGATACAAATAAAATAATTGTTCATCATTTAGCACACCGCTCACAGGCAGCGATTCTTTCTGCTTTGAGTAATGAAGTACTCGATAGAATTAATACAAATATAATTTCATCGACGTATTATAGCATTCAAATGGACTGTACACCTGATATTTCCCATACAGAACAAACTTCAACAATAATAAGATACGTAACTTTTTTGGATAATAGAGTGTAATCAAAGAATCATGCATAGGTATTATTGAAGTTACAGACACAACTTCAGAGGGACTAACAAACACGCTTTTAGAAAAGTTAGCTGAACTTGACTTAGACATCAAATACTGTGGAGGTCAAGCATACGACAATGGAAGCAAAATGACGGGAATATACAAACATGTGCAGCCCAGGATAATTAATATAAATACTCGTGCAGTGTACGTACCGTGTTTGTCACACTCATTTAATTTATTAATATGTAAAGTAACATTCATTGCAAACATTTTTTTGGTACTTTTCTTTGGTATACTCTTTTCACTGCATCTACTAAAAGATGGGATATTATAAAAAGAACAACATCTTAATAGTACCCGTAAACCGCTATGCGAGACACGATGGGAAGCCAAAATAGATTCAGTAAGAGCAGTACATGAGCAATCTGAAGACACATGTAAAGCACTTGAAGAGTTAATAAATACAAGTTCAGATAATGTTGTTACATCTGAAGCTGAGAGCATTTTGAATGCAATACAAACTATGCCATTTCTTTTAAGCTTACAAATTTGGTTTATAATTTTACACAAAATAAATAAAATCAATAAATTATTACAATCAAAAACAATAATTCTTGATTCAGCCTATAAACTTGTAACTACAGTAAAACAAGAAGTAATTGATTTAAGATCTAAATAGACGAATTGCTTAACGTAGCTAAAAATGAAGCACATTAATTAAATATTTCCGAAATTTTTCTGAAAAAAGAATTAGAAGAAGAAAACAGTTGTTTTCTGAATTTTACACCTACAAATCCAATTGTGAATTTAGATTTTTTTTTAATGTTATTGATACGATAATAATTCAAATTGAATGATTTACAAACATTCCAAAGATTATAACCAATTTCAGATTAATAACGGAAATAAAGACATTATAACTCGACGATCTAAAAAAAAAACCAATAGGTTTTATTCAATATTATAATACTGATGTTGACAATGACCTAATTCAAGAAATCCTATTTTTAAAAGAATTAATTGCAATGGAAATAAATGTATATTGCGCAAAGGATATACTAGAGTTTATATTAAATAATCATTTTAATGAACTATTTCCCAATGTATTGATTGTATTGAAAATGTTTCTTACCATACCGGTCACCGTAGCTAGTGCAGAACACTCTTTTAGCAAATTAAAGCTAATTAAAACAAATCTTCGCTCTACAATGTCTTCCCAAAGATCAAATTCACTTTCTATATTAAACATTATAAAGGATCTAGTTAAGAATTGTCTCTTCTAGGTTGATCAACTAAATGGCAATAAAAAAATCTAGGACTGCAATATGATGTAATATTATAAAGTGTTTGTAAATCAGAATAGTATTTAATTTATTTATATCTATAGTATCATAATGTAAGACTGCTCCATTCAAAATGTTTATTGTTTATTAGAATGTTTATTTTATTTATATATTTATTTATTTTGTGTTCAGTAATAGATGATTGTTTCTTAGGTCTTTGTCTTTTCCGTGTCAATTATTCGTAAACTGTTAGAAAACAGAGTAGGGGCCCCTCAATTCTATTTGCACCCGGGCACCGTCTTGGGGAAGGCCGGCCCTGGTTTCTAACACGTACAAACTTATAACTTATCAACGATCTTCACCAAAAGGGCACTTTGCTTTGTGCAACAAATGTGACGATGATATTTGTGAGGACAAGTTAAAATTCCAATTTCAGTCATAATAATTATTTAACTAATTAATAAATCATAACGTAATATGATTAATGTAATGTAGTATGATAGTCGATTCCGCTTAATTGGGGCTGCTGCCTATTTGGGCCAAATCTCAAGGAACGGAAACCAGGCATTTATCAAACCCAAAACTCTTTTTTCCAATTCATCGTTGCTTCTTCTGTTCCGTTTGCCTGTAATGTTTTTGAAATAATATTTGTAGAAATTGAAGTATTAAAATACCTTTTGAATCATCTTCCGCTACACTTGCTGTATTTTCAAACATTTTCACAAACTTGCTAATTGCTGATACACACGGAATTGGTCGATTGTTAAATTTAACTGAATATAAGCCATGAACTCTGCATAAACTGACGCCACTGTAAAATGTTTTGACAATGAATAAATTGTCTTTCTTCCACTAATTACGTGTTATTATTATGATTTATCCCAAACGACAAGCATGAATTTATAATTATTTGTATTTTAAAAAATATATTCCTTTACAATTTTCTCTAAAATTAATAGGGGAGCTAATACTTACACATATTTAATTTTACATGTTAAATTCCTATGTTCGCAATCGCAGACACTCGGTATAATTATTATATTAAAAAGTCATGTGCTGCAGATTTTTTGATTTCTGTAAGCCGTCTTATTTTTCTCTTCCTGACTGTTGATCACACCTAGCAGTATACTGGAGCCTACGATGAACCAGTTCGCACTTCTGTATTTATCATGTCTAAAGAGAAAATGCGTTATAAATATTGAATTATACCTAGATGTACAAATACTACTATTTCTACCCCAAACAAAATATTCGTAAATGTCTATGAAACACGACCCTAAAAAAATTAAAACGAATGATTATTCGAGTTAATAGCGACTGCTGAGAAACGAACATATTTTAAAATATTTTTGTTAGTATATTATCCATGTTACCAGATATTTGGGATTATTATTTATTATTTGTTATTTTAAGTACTTTCTGGTATCTTCTTGTATTTATTTATTTATGTTCCTACTAGTTTCGGTTTAAAATTCAGCCAACATCAGGGGTTTTTAACTGATACGACACAAATAGTCAAATATAATCTTCAAAAATATAATTTAATTTACAAAAACCACTGATGATGGCTGAATGTTAAACCGAAACTTGTAAGAAACATAAATAAATAAATACTAGAAGATAGATACCAGAAAGTAAAATAACAAATAATAATTTAAAATATGCTATGAATATGTTCTTTTAACGAATATATTAGATTTTGTTTCAAATTAACAAATGCTAACAAAAGTTAAGTCCATTAAATCGAATCCACTTTATAGGTGCATGAAAGTAAGTTTTTAATTTGCCGTAGTTTCGAGTCTACTATACGATACATGGTGCGGAATTTAACTAGATAATCGTTAATAATTCAAGAAGTTATTATTTTAGGCGAAAATGTTTAAAATAAAAGTTTATTCTTATTTTGAGGGAGTAAATAAAGTACCTGCTATGTATTTTAATTTTTTATTGTTTTCAAGGTCATTTGAATGCCAACTTTGTTTTTTCAAATAATTATAATTTTTCTAATAAAATTGTATTGTTTATAAAAAATAAGAATTTGTTCTTTAATTTGTATTTTCTTTTAATATTTTTTAACAATGCAATTTTTCATTTAATTTAAATACTATCAAAGTTAGCTTAGTAATGACTTATACAATAATGTTGAACATTTATTGTAACAATTTATACTTCTGAGTGCTTTATTTTTATTTATTTTTTGTTCTTAAGGCGTAATCAGAGTCACATAACATAAGGAGACGTTGTGCACGCGCATTTGACGTTTTCCTCCTCCATATAAGAAATGTGTACGCTCAATGGCTTCTTATGTTATATTATGTGACTCGGAATGGGCCTTTACTTAAAACAATACGTGTGTCAGTTTACACTCGCACAAATATGCGTAAATCATTAATTTCTCCTTTATAAGTGAATCAATAAACACTGTTAATTGAGTTATAAGGAGGATATAAAACATCGGTTCAATAATAGTATGAATGGTCGTATAGTATAGTATGAAACATTTTACAGTTGTTTGTTTATAACAATAAAATTCATTATCCAATTTTACAATAAAACATTGTTTTAGGCGTAACTAATACATTATTGCTTACCTAGATGCTTTCGATCCGCGAATCTCAGAGCTGATGAAATTACTATTCGTAGCAAGAAAACTAGCAAATGTAACTGCGTCAATCTTAGGCAAGTTGTCTGATTGACCGCGAACAAATCCCTTATCCATATTACACACAAAACAATTGACTGTAGCGCACTAACTCGAGCGATCAAATTTGAATTAGCATTGAGCTATCGCAAGGGACGCAACATCCGCGTGCAACGGGCAACGTTGACATCAGCGGCCCAATCCTACTAGACTGACAAGCTCGGATAGAAGCGCCAAAGTCTTATTTCAAAGCCTTATAACTCTATAAATTCTTACCCAATTTAAATAAATAACGACCATTGGGTTTAAAACAATGAAGTTCAATAATTAATTGTATTTTTTTAATATGTTTTTTCATTTTTTCCATGCCCATTGTCTAGCACTACATACAGTATGTTCATAAAAAAAGTCCATAAGGAGCGGCTGTGGAAACTTAAACATATGTCCGTGACTTGCTTCAGATGCATAAAATTAAAATCGAATGTCATTGTGCTGTATGTCGATGTCAGAAATATGGCTTTCACTTCAGAACACCGAAAAGGTTTACGATTGAGTCCTATTTTTGTAATGGAATTCATAAGAATGGGAAATGGTATAGCGTTCAAGCTTTAATTGGAAATACGTCAGCCGATCATTAGAATAGCGGCCTGCTCTCGTCGTAGAATATATACCACACCCAGGTTAACTACGGACTTGGGGGGTCGAGCTTCACCTCTCGAAAGATCGAATATTTTAATGAAATTACATATAAAAACATTAAAAATAGAAAAACTAACTATTCAGTGGCACGTAGTATTTATTTTATAAATTTATGGTACAGAAAAGATAAAGTTAAAGTGGTTATTAACAAGAATGTAACTGATTTTCAATTTTACGCCCGAAAGCTGTGCTCTTAATGAATAGTACCATATGTTCGTAAAAAAAAAGTCCATCAGGGTAGGCTGTGGACCATATGTCTGTGACTTGATTCAAATTAATAAAATTCAAATGGAATGTCATTGAGCCGTCTGTCAATGTTAAAAATATACCAAAACTGTCGACTTGTTACGGAAAACTCACAGCGTAGAATGACAAAAGGAAAGCTGCCGGCCCACAGTGCGTATGCAGAAAGTCATTGGTAATATGCAAGAACGCTTATTAAACGAACCAACAAAATCATTGCGTCTTAGTTAGTTTTCCCTTGGCACTTGGAAAATTGAAAATATGAAACAAGTCACGGACATAAGTTTGAATTTCCCCAGCCACCCCTATTGGAGTTTTTTATGAACATATGAAAACATTAGATGGGCTTTTATTTGTATTTTGATACCATTATTTTTCCTGTAGATTAAAGAATTGAGAAGTAAGTTCAGAAAACGTTAAAAATAAAGTTATTTCCTATGGCTACTTAACACAGGTATGTTGATGTACAGTACAGAAAAAAATATTTAAATTTATAAATTATCTTCAGAGATTACCGGGGAATCTCCCGCACTAATCAAATTTCGTTTTCAACTCTCCGTAACCGCTGTGTTACAATTATTTTAAACATACCTGGCATGGTTCGGCTTCTGAAGGGACGCACCTAAATGCTTTTCTCCTGAATCGCTCATTCTGTGCCTCTTGAAATTAATTCTTTGGGCACAACTTGAGGTGCATTCATTCACATTCATAAGGTATTTCTCTGCTGTGCTTCATTATGTGTTTCTTCAAATTACGCTTATCTTTGAAACTTGAGGTGCATTCATCACAATTATAAGGTCATTCTCCAGTGTGGCTCATTTTGTGTCTATTTAAATTACCTTTAACGCTGAAACTTGACATGCATTCATCACATTTGTAAGGTTTTTCTCCCGTGTGGATCCTCTTGTGCTGTTTCAAATCACCATTTCTAGCAAAACTTAATGAGCATTCATCACATTTGTAAGGCTTTTCTCCTGAGTGAATCCTCTTGTGTATTTTCAAATGACTTTTAACAGTGAAACTTGATGTGCATTCATGACATTTATAAGGTTTTTCTCCTGTATGGATCCTCTTGTGTATCATCAAACTAAAACTTACAGAGAAACTTGATGTGCATTTATCACATTTATAAGGTTTTTCTCCCGTGTGGATCCTCTTGTGCTGTTTCAAATGATCATTTCTGGCAAAACTTAATGAGCATTCATCACATTTGTAAGGCTTTTCTCCTGAGTGGATTCTCTTGTGTATTTTCAAATTACTTTTAACAGTGAAACTTGATGTGCATTCATCACATTTATAAGGTTTTTCTCCTGTATGGATCCTCTTGTGCATCATCAAACCAAAACTTACAGCGAAACTTGATGTGCATTGATCACATTTATAAGGTTTTTCTCCCGTGTGGATCCTCTTGTGCTTCTTCAAATTACGCTTATCTTTGAAACTTGAGATGCATTCATCACATTTATAAGGTCTTTCTCCAGTGTGGATCCTCTTGTCCTTCTTCAAACTATGACTTTCAGTGAAACATGATATGCAATCATCACATTTATAAGGTTGTTCTCCTGTGTGGATCCTCTTGTGGTTTTTCAACGAATCATTTCTAGTGAAACTTGATGTGCATTCATCGCAATTGTAGGTATTTTTTACGGTGTGGATGATGTGTCCTGTTGTTTCTTCTGTGTGCCTGTAGAAATAATATTGTAGTCATCTGCCGAGTTATGCAACAATAATAAGTGCTACTTTGTAAGAAACTGCAGTATTTATGAAAGACTATAAAACAAAATCATAAAAATTCACTTTTCAAATAAAAATGTGTTTGACTTCGTAGTGGGAGAATCAGTGTTAGAGTTGGACGGTTTTAAAGAGAACCACTGTTTTCTGGCATCCTTTGCCCCTGGCCGCCCAATTACGTAACTGCGAATTTACGCAAGTCGCGTATTACGAAAGTAGGGGAATACCTATACAGCATTTGAATCATGTGAAAATATTTCCATGAGAAATCAACTGATGGCATTTGCCTTTTTTTTTGCTAGTATGTACAGTGCATTTACAAAACTCCCAAGATAGCAAAATGACATTTTGTTGGCTAACAATAAAAATCAGCTGATAGTAACTTAACATTTGATGTTGATAACGATTTAATTGAAAATCAATCAGTCACTTTGTTTACTTTTCATGTGTTTACGGCTCTCGTGTGCCCGAAAGATGGATAATAATCCTTACAAGAGCATTCACACGAACCCATACCAAAGTGGAAGGCCCTCTTCTGAAACAAACACAGGCCATTGTATCTCGCTGACAGGAGCTAACAGTGAACGTCTACAGCACCTAACCTTATTTCAAATGTTTGACAAGTACAGTCAGATAAAATAGTTGGTAATTAATAGTTACCAAGTACAGTCCAAAATGTTGTTTTTCTTTGTCTTGTGTCACTGGAGTTGTGTGAATGAACTATAAATATTGGTAGTAATAAAAAATGTTTAAATTATTATTTAGAATATTTAGGCTGATGTGAGAGGGTCATTATGTGGATCATCCTCGCCCTTTAGTTGCGTTGTTTAGTTGTTTCAGCTATCACACCCTCGGCAGTAATGAAACACTTCCCAAATTGCTTTTAATATACCATAACTTTGTAACAATGTCGCTGGGAATCATCTGATCTTAGCTGAAAAAACACAGCCACGTATGATCCCCGGCAATAATGCTACTACTATTACTACTACTACTAATTTTAATAGGCAGGCACACACGTAGGGGATTTTCAAGTGATCTGTCCCGCCGTCCGCAAATGTCATCCTTGTTACGCCGATCTGTCTCAAATCTGCATGACAAGGATGTCAGATGCGGACGGCGGGATAGATCGCTTGAAAATCCCTTTTGTGTGTGCCTGCATAATGTAAATTATAAAAAAAAATATTTTTTTTAAAACAAATTGTATAAAGTATTCTGTTTGTTAAAATTTGTTGTTTTCCACCTGTGGGATCGGAATATCATTTTCCACCTATGAGATTGTTATTACTGTCAGGACTGGCTTATTTTCAAACCTGGTAAAGGTTAAGAGTGCATATAATTTGTGATAATTGTGAATAATATATATTTCGTAATTAAAAATTATTATTCTATTATAGTGGTCCGTAAAGCAATTAATAATAGCTATAACTTTTAAATGAAATGAAACATTGAAATAGGTATACAAAACTGTTTGTTAAGAATGACTTTTTTTGGAAAAATAAAAAATTAGGAGATTCACAAAGTTTGCGATATTCCTACACTTATAAAGATTTTCAATAAACTAATTTTCTTGAATTCCATCCACTGTTCTTGGTCAAGATCTACGTACATATTAAATTGAGTTATATTTCATCATACACAGGTTGATTAATATTTTTCTTACGTTTCATGTTTATCCTTCAAGTGCACCTCATAACTTGCCAAGCCATCATATGTAGCACTACATACTTCACATGTGTATGGTGTAACTTCAATGATCTGCACTGTCTCTTCTTCTGTCTTTACTACACAATAATTGTCCTGAAATTACATGGTGCTAGAAACTATAAATCTCATTTACAGTTCTATCTACCTCTGAATCACTGTCTTGACCTGAGTTCCAATTAGATGTGGAATTCACAGAACTTATTTGTGGTACTAAACCTAAAAAAAAGAAAATTTATGGTATCATCGGATCATAAAATAGTAATATATTAATATATAGTAAGTAGCTAAATGGGATATGGGAAAGCAATATGGGAAAACACATAAAGTAGCCATTCATGTTGGGGGCTTGAAGTTACTTCACAATTAATTCATTTCAAGGAATGCGCTGCTTATAATTGTTTTTTTGATTTTATAAGTCCCTCATGCAAAACATGCTTTTTTTGATTTTTAGTATTATCAGGAATCAGAATATTAAGACATTTTTAGCAATAAAGCCATGAAAAATAACCGATATTATTTGAGATGTTTTTAAACATTTACCTATTCATATAAGATAATTTCATACAAGTGAGTAGGTCAAGGGTCACATTATGGGAACACAACAGTATAAAGAATCACATATGCCAGATATGGAAAGGCCCGTCAGAATGTTAAGTAATCATAGCAGTTGATTACTTTAATGCAGCCATTTTATTATTTTTAGGTTACTAACGTGGACATTTGCGGTGAGATTCAAGGCCATGGGAAATAGTATCCTGAGGAATCCCAGCTGGAGATTACATAAGTAAAAAGGAGGAAGAGTTTCGTATATAAATAGGAATTATTTGACTGCAAAGAGTTAGTTGATTTTAGATTTCAGATAGACTAGCGCCCTGCTTGTGCACTCATTAAAGGCGAAACAATTATAGGTATAAAGAGTATTAAATACTCTATACTGCCAGCTGTTACTTTGTGGAGTGTCGCAAACGAATTAAATAAACAAGATTACTGTGTTAATGCCAGTTACACATTTATTTTAGAAAAAATAGTGACTGTGGCTCGACCAAGGTCTAGTCATTATAAAGACAAGTTCAAGACTAAGCTCCACAGATTTTCAGAACCTTTAAATTTCATGGGTGGGTCGCATGTACCCAAAGTTTGGGAACAAATGCAATAAGTTCACTCTAACGACATAACATCTAGACACTATGTTCACTGTTGAAAGATTAACTCCACACCCGCAACAAAAATCGGTAGCAGGTGTGGGAGCCATGTTAAATGGAGATGGCCGGGATGTATTTTCAATATTAGTCGTTTCATTTATCGAATGGCTCACCTCCTTAGATAGCTGAGCAGAACTGGGCATATATGATCTTCCGAAGTGATACCCTGGTATAAAAGCTCTGCATCAGGAAGGGGGGTAGGTGGGGGGAGGTGCTAAGCAAAAACAAGCAGAGCATAATAAAAGAACGCCTACACTTTTCAACTGATCTGAGGTTCGAACTAATTCGATTAAAGAACACAACTATTGTGTTCCGTTTTATGACACTTTTCTCTTGTTAGTTTTGGTTATTTAAGAATATGTATACAAATTCATTTGCGTGCCCAACAATAGCTGAAACTTATACTGTATCTTGGGATACACAAGAGTATTTGCAGAGCATTATAGGTTAGGATGCAGAATCATTTGTATTCGCATAAAAAGCAACTAGTTAGGTCTTATATGCATCCCTCCACGGTCTCCTTACACCACAATCATAATTAGCGCCCAGTTATAATGCAATATTAATTTCACTTCAATAACATACCGTGTGCTGCACCAAATGCATCTAGTGAATCCTCTTTTTCCTCCTCAGATGTGCAATTTTCGATTTTAATCTTTAGTCCTTCGGTCTCGCACCTCATCGTTTCATCTGTAGAATGAGTAGAATTATTCATTCTTGAGGAAGCGAATGGGGCAATGAGCAACAATCAATACAAAGAGTGGGGAGTTGGAGCTTGTGAAAGTATGTTTAGAAATAAAATGTAGCACCTTTTTCACAAAAAACATTTATTTTTTCTAAATGTACATTTTAGTCGCCAAGCGACCTTCTTCAGTAGTAGATACGTACTGATCGGACAAGTACGTATCTACTACTGAAGGTCGCATGGCGACTGAAATGTAAATTTAGAAAAAATAAATGTTTTTTGTGAAAAAGGTGCTACGTTTTATTTCTAAATACAAAGAGTGGTTTATGCGACCACAATTCTTATTTGCAAGTCTCAAAAAACTAAACACTAAAAAAAAACACTAAATTTGGTACTGAGAAAAAGTTCGACGATCCTATAAAAAAATCCAATCCAATTCAATCCAAGAAACTTCAGGGAGTGTGTGAAGATGGCAAGAACATGTGTGAAGTTGGCGACAAGTTAGACATTGAGTAACAAAAGCTTATAGGTTATGTGCAAATACCAACTTCACTGAAAAGCCCTGGTCCATTGAAATTCGACGTACGTTTTGTAGCACGATAAAATATTAAATAATATTTAATATTATTTCGTGCTCTATATATCGGGTATGTTTACAATTTTAACTCGAGTCTTATGAAATCTCCCGCTGGATTAAGCGAAATGAATACATTGGGGTTTTGCTCAGGGGGTAGGGTGCACCGGATGCAGGGCACCCCAGACCCCCCAGATATATTCGAAATCTTTAGATGTGCTTTAGATTTAGTGTTTTGCACAGGCGTTTTGTTTTTGTTGTTTGTTATTTTGTAAGAAGGTTTACTAGTGGATACAAGAATTGACAAAATTTAGGTTCATTTTAGGTCCTTAGTCACATAAAAACATTTATTTCTTGGCAAGAACTATCAATACGTCTCAATTTAAATTGTAGAAGTGATAATAATATTCAGTTGAACAGAAGTAAGAAGATTGAATGATTCAGGTTATTACTTTGCCAAATAGTAGATGCAATTTTATTCTTATGCAATCAACAATCAAAACTTGGAGTTGCAAATAACGGAAATTTTCTAAGTTTAATAGAATTATTAACCCTTTGCGGTCCTATTTAATTTCCACAAACATATACCCCTGGTTCTATTTATTTTTCAAAAATGAAACAAAGTCATGTCGGGACTGACCCGACATAGGACTGGAACTACCAATTCAATGTCGGGGCTGCCCCGACACAGGACCGCAAAGGGTTAAGCAAGTATGATCCTATTTTAATGGACCATGTAGCTAGAATTAAGGATACAAATAAAAGAATTGTTCATCATTTAGCACACCGCTCACAGGCAGCGATTCTTACTGCTTTGAGTAATGAAGTACTCAATAGAATTAATACAAATATAATTTCACCGACGTATTATAGCATTCAAATGGACTGTACACCTGGAATTTCCCATACAGAACAAACTTCAATAACAATAAGATACGTAACTTTTTTGGATAATAGAGTGTAATCAACGAATCATGCATAGGTTTTATTGAAGTTACAGACACAACTTCAGAGGGGCTAACAAACACGCTTTTAGAAAAGTTAGCTGAACTTGACTTAGACATCAAATACTGTGGAGGTCAAGCATACGACAATGGAAGCAAAATGACGGGAAATACCAACCAGGATAATTAATTTAAATAATCGTGCAATGTACGTACCGTATTTGTCACACTCATTTATTTATTAATATGTGCTGCTGCCTCCTGTAACATTCATTGCAAACATTTTTTTGGTACTTTGCAACGATTGTATACTCTTTTCGCTGCATCTACTAAAAGATGGGATATTATAAAAAGAACAACATCTTAATAGTACCCGTAAACCGCTATGCGAGACACGATGGGAAGCCAAAATAGATTCGGTAAGAGCAGTACATGAGCAATCTGAAGACACATGTAACGCACTTGAAGAGTTAATAAATACAAGTTAAGATAATGTTGTTACATCTGAAGCTGAGAGCATTTTAAATGCAATACAAACTATGCCATTTCTTTTAACCTTACAAATTTGGTTTATAATTTTACACAAAATAAATAAAATCAATAAATCATTACAATCAAAAACAATAATTCTTGATTCAGCCTATAAACTTGTAACTACAGTAAAACAAGAAGTAATTGATTTAAGATCTGAATTAGACGAATTGCTTAACGTAGCTAAAAATGAAGCACATTAATTAAATATTTCCGAAAAATTTCCTGACAGAAGAAATAGAAGAAGAAAACAGGTGTTTTCTGAATTAGCGCAACATGATACACCTACAAATCCAATTGTGAATTTAGATTTTTTTTTTAATGTTATTGATATGATAATAAGTCAAATTGAGCGATTTACAAACATTCCAAAGATTATAACCAATTTCAGATTAATAACGGAAATAAAGACATTAGAACTCGACGAATTAAAAAAAAAACAAACAATAGGTTTTATTCAATTCCGCACAGTTTACGACACTGACGACAATAAAATTTCGCCTACAAGCAACGGCACGGAGAAAGAATGAGCTCTAATCATTATAAAGATGAAGTGATCAGTTTTGAGAAGCAAGAAGTAAAGATTAAAGCGGAAAACTGCATATCCGAGGAGGAATACGAGTATCCATTAAATGCATTTGATGCAGCACACGGTAAGTTATTGACGTTATTAAAATTAAAATGCATTATAACTGGACACTAATTATGATTGCAGTGTAATGAGACAGTTGATTGTTGTGGTATCACATATATATGACCTACCTAAGTGCTTTTTATGCAAACACAAATTTTTCTGAACCCTAACCGACAATTCTTTACAGATACTCGGGTGTGCTTCCCAAGATAACAATGTATGGTATAAGTTTAATCTGCTGTTGGAAACAACAAATAACATACCCCAGTATTTCTATGACTATTTCCCTCCAAAAATTTCAACGAGATTGCAACCAATCATATTTATGCGAATTCCAGAAATCACAGGAACGAACACATACGACCGAGTATTTGATGCACCATGAAAATACCCGATATTTTCATGGTGCATGAACTGAATATTTTTGACGTTTTATATACATTTGGGTTATTAGTTATCAAAATACATATATAGATTTAAATTACAATTCGTATTTGAACAATAATAATTATAGTTATTATTGAAAGTGCAATTGCTATAAGTACTGTCTCCACTAAAACCGTCCTAGATATATCCCTCTTGCATCTCTTGACATCCTTAATATATTTACTCGTGCACGTCGTGCACTTGTAAAAATATTCGTGTATTTGGCATGCACTCGGGATATAACTACTGAATATTCTCTCATAACCATAACTTACTATGAACAAGATTCACAAAACACGCTGGGCATATTTTATTGGGCATATTATTTCCATTTTATGATCTGATAATACCATAAATTTATGTTTTTCAGGTTTAGAACCACAAATAGGTTCTGTCAATTGCACATCTACCTGGAACTCAGGTGAAGGTAGTGATTCGGAGGTAGGTAAAAGTGTAAATGAGAAGTATATAGTTTCTAGCACCATGTACCTATTTTCAGAACAATTATTGCATAGTAAAGACAGAAGAAGAGACAGTGCAGATCAATGAAGTTACACCATACACATGTGAAATATGTAGTGCTACCTATGATGGCCTGGCAAGTTACGAGGTGCACTTGGAGGAAATACATGAAGTGTAAGAAAAATATTAATCAACCTGTGTATCTTATCAAACATAACTCAATTTAATGGGTACGTAGATCTGGGGAAAAAATGCTGGATGGCATCCTAGAAAAAATGTTTATTGTAAATATTTATACTAAGTGAGTCTTCTATTCACTCCCCAGCGGTCGGATGGTTTCTAAAATAAAAAATAAAAAATTAGAATGCAAAATTCTCTGTTTTCAGGTAAAATAGATATGCAGCAAATTGCGTCTTATTAAATTTTATCACCTTGGCCAAATTTACTTGGCTTTGAGGTTATTTTTCTTATTTAACTTTTGATTATCAAAACATTGAAAGCTTCAGAAGTTTTTTTCAAATTTTTCATAATAAAAAAAAAATACCTTGATTTGATAAAAGTTTTATAAGGTGCTTGTAATGATAACCCCCACTGTCAATTTCGGAACCACTGTCATTAAGATCACAGTACAATCCAAAATGTAACTTTAAATTTTCATTTAAATTTTTCCTGAAAACGGCCTTGCTTTCGAGATTTTGGTATCATACATTTTCTATAATTGTAGAACACATATCCGAGGGCTGGGGAGTGAATATTGACTCGCCTTCTATAGAGCGACATAGTGCGATATATTTCATCACACACAGATACATTCATTTTTTCATTCACAGTGGCAATTTCTTCCACAATTTTCTGTTATAAAATACCTGTTAAATAGCTTTAAAGAGCTACTAATCACAATGTTCCAACTAAAATAGTCAACTTTCATTATAATATAAAATTTCACAATATCTGACAGACAAGTTGATAGTTTTTTTTTGTATTATATAAGCTGTAATAATAGAATTTATTGAGTGGACAGTTTAGATTTTCGCCTATCTATGCGAATTAAACGTCTATTTTACAGCGAGTGCAATACTTCTTCTTATTCAATTTTAACTATCAGATTAAAAATATCGAGTTCTGTATTGCATGTTCTTTGTATTTTTTTTAATTCTTTGCCGTTTACAATGACGCAAGACCTGACTGGTTTGACAATATGAATTGACAGAGGTCAGATTGACGCATTCAAATTAATTTTAATGAGGGATGAGAATCGTAATATTGAGCGAAGCCACCAAACTTTCATCTTTATGGGATTATTGCTCTATGCTAAAGGCCTGCTCCTGCGAGGGTGCGACATTTGATGTGACGTTGGTAGAAAATATTGTAAACAGGGTGTTTACCAAAATGTACCAGCAATATTTCAAAGATTGAACTTATTTAGACTTGAAAAGTCCATATAAACATATGTCTTAAAAGTAATCGTTAACAAGTCATTGTTTACTTCATAATTTATGTGCATTTCTCTTCAAAACCACATATTTTTATTTGAAAAGTAATTTTTTTTGTTTTCTTTTCTATTCTATTTTTTTTACATAGTAGCACTTATTATTGTTACATTACTCGGGGATGACTATAATATTATTTCTACAGGCACAACATCATCCACACAGAAGAAAATACCTACAAGAGCAATGAATACACATCAAGTTTCACAACAAGTGATAGATTGAAAATGCACATGAGGATCCACACAGGAGAAAAACCTTACAAATGTGATCAATGCACATCAAGTTTTACTCTCTATGGTAGTCTGAAAAGGCACAAGAGGATCCACAGAGGAGAAAAACCTTACAAATGTGACGAATGCACATTAAGTTTTACTCTAAGTGGTGGTTTGAAAACGCACAAGATGATCCACACAGGAGAAAAACCTTACAAATGTGATCAATGCACATCAAGTTTTACTCTCAATGGTAATCTGAAAAAGCACAAGAGGATCCACACAGGAGAAAAACCTTACAAATGTGATCAATGCACATCAAGTTTTACTCTCAATGGTAGTCTGAAAAAGCACAAGAGGATCCACACAGGAGAAAAACCTTACAAATGTGATGAATGCACCTTAAGTTTTACTCAAAGTGGTCATTTGAAAAAGCACAAGATGGTCCACACAGGAGAAAAACCTTACAAGTGTGATGAATGCACATCAAGTTTTACTCACAATTGTAATTTGAAAACGCACAAGAGGATCCACACAGGAGAAAAACCTTACAAATGTGATGAATGCATATCAAGTTTCGTAACAAGTCATAGATTGAAAATACACAAGAGAATCCACACAGGAGAGAAACCTTACAAATGTGACGAATGCACCTCCAGTTTTAATCATAGTAGTAATTTGGTACACCATAAAAGGATCCACACAGGAGAAAAACCTTACAAGTGTGATGAATGCACATCAAGTTTTGCTCAAAGTAGTGATTTGAAAACGCACAAGAGGATCCACACAGGAGAAAAACCTTACAAATGTGATCAATGCACATCAAGTTTTACTCTCAATGGTAGTCTGAAAAAGCACAAAAGGATCCACACCGGAGAAAAACCTTACAAATGTGATGAATGCACCTTAAGTTTTACTCAAAGTGGTCATTTGAAAAAGCACAAGATGGTCCACACAGGAGAAAAACCTTACAAGTGTGATGAATGCACATCAGGTTTTACTCACAATTGTAATTTGAAAACACACAAGAGGATCCACATAGAAGAAAAACCTTACCTTTGTGATGGATGCACATCAAGTTTCACATCAAGTGATGGTTTGAAAAAGCACAAGAGGATCCATACAGGAGAAAAACCTTACAAATGTGATGAATGCACATCAAGTTTTGCTCAAAGTAGTAATTTGAAAACGCACAAGAGGATCCACACAGGAGAAACACCTTACAAATGTGATGAATGCACATCAAGTTTCGTAACAAGTGATAAATTGAAAATACACAAGAGAATCCACACAGGAGAGAAACCTTACAAATGTGACGAATGCACCTCCAATTTTAATCATAGTTGTAATTTGGTACACCATAAAAGGATCCACACAGGAGAAAAACCTTACAAATGTGATGAATGCACATCACGTTTTACTCAAAATTGTAATTTGAAAACGCACAAGAGGATCCACACAGGAGAAAAACCTTTCAAATGTGATGAATGCACATCAAGTTTTACTCAAAGTAGTGATTTGAAAACGCACAAGAGGATCCACACAGGAGAAAAACCTTACAAATGTGATGAATGCACATCAAGTTTCATTGACAGTGGTATCGTTGACGTGGTAGTTTGAAAAAGCACAAGAGGATCCACACAGGAGAAAAACCTTACAAATGTGCTGAATGTACCTCAAGTTTTACTCAAAGTCATACTTTGAAAATACACAAGAGGATCCACACAGGAGATAAACTTTACAAATGTAATGAATACACATCAAGTTTTATTCAGAGTTATGGTCTGACAAAGCACAAGAGGATCCACACAGGAAAAAAAACCTTACAAATGTGATAATGCTCGTTAAGTTATACTCAGGGGTCTTATGAAGGTACACAAGATGAATCACATATTCCAAAAGATCCACATGGGAGGAATGCATGGAGAACACTTACAGAAGGCGAACCTTGTCGGATATTCTTAAAGTTTAAGGTTTTATAATGTACGCTGGTTTGGAATTGCGGGGCATTATTTTATTTGAATTTGTTTTGTTTCATTATCTATTATCATTTCAATTGATTGGACATTTGTTGCTTCTTTGGTTAGTTGCCACAGAGCAGTTCACTAACAATAACCATGCTTTCTGAAAAATTTCCTGGACTTGTAATCATACTTCATACCTCCGACCAGGAATGACCTCTGAGGTCTGGCGACTTCAGCCCTTCAGACTTCCTCTTTATGATGTTTTGTGACGTCACATGTTTAGGTGAAGAAACGGTGAACATTTCCAGAACTAAAGACAGAAATTCATGGGCCAAATCAACAGATACATCTGTGAAAGGAGGCATCGTGATGAATGCCGGCCTCCTGCCTGCATATTTTATGAAACATCCTATAATTTTCCTACATATAGAACCAGAAGGTGATCCATAGTCATTTTGAGTTGGCGATAATTTAAATAAATAAATAAATTATAAAATATAATTTTGTATTTGGAATTTAGGCACTCTCACATTAAAATATAGCATATAAAGAGCTTCGTTTACTTGAACTAGTTTCGGCCGGGGGCTGTCCTCAGCATTTATAGTTACAAATACTTTAGAAGGGTTATTAAATTCAAATGCATTATTTCGAGCAAACCAATATTGCTATAATTTTCAAATTATAGATAATGCAGTGAAATGCATACATACCCAAATAAATTCTTTCAAAACAAAATAAATTGTTTATACTTTTTCGTAAATTTGTGTAACTCCTTATAGTGTTTATTCTCGTGTTTATTGTGGATTGTCAGGTTTGTGAATAAATAAAAAAAAACGATGTTTGAATACGTTCTTTACCATAATAAACGCCACATTCCCATAACATTAATGTAGTCATTTCCATATTTGCGCTAATTTTAACAACTATCGACATCTACCGAAATTTCGTTGGAAGACTATTACTATACATGATTGGCAACACTACTGGAGATGTTTGTTGCGCTAACTTCTCGCCGTTCTTTTGACCCGTCCTCACTCTTCGCTTCCGCACAGTTTACGACACTGACGAGAATAAAATTCCGCCTATAAGCAACGGCACCGAGAAAGAATTAGCTGTAATCATTATAAAGATGAAGTGATGAGTTTTGAGAAGCAAGAAGTAAAGATTAAAGCGGAAAACTGCATTTCCGAGGAGGAAAACGAGTATCCATTAAATGCATTTGATGCAGCACACGGTAAGTTATTGACGTTATTAAAATTAAAATGCATTATAACTAGACACTAATTATGATTGCAGTGTAATAAGACAGTTGATTGTTGTGGTATCACATAAATATGACCTACCTAAGTCCTTTTTATGCGAACACAAATTTTTCGGAGCCCTAACCGACAATTCTTTACAGATACTCTTGTGTGCTTCCCAAGATAACATTGTAAGATATAAGTTTCATCTGCTGCTAGGAACAACAAATAACATACCGCAGAATTTCTACGACTATTTCTTTCCAAAAATTTCAACGAGATTGCAACCAATCATATTAATGCATATTCCAGAAATCACCTAGCATCGAACAAATACGACCAAGTATTTGATGCACCATGAAATTACCCGGGTATTTTCGTGGTGCATTAAGTGAATATTTTTGACATTTTATATACATTCGGGTTATTAATTATCAAAATACATGTATTGATTTAAATTACACTTCGTATTTGAACAATAATAATGATAGTTATTATTGAGAGTGCAATTGCTATAAGTACTGTCTCCACTGAAACCAACGTTTGTTGTAACATCGTCATTTTTGGATACTCCTCGCAGCTTTACAATTAACTTCTTGTGATGACTTCCATCGACTTTCATTATTTATATTGTGAAATTCCTACTTCGCATGAAATTTTTGTCGGGAAATTGTACTCAATATATCCCTCTTGCATCTCTTGACATCCTTAATATTTTTACTCGTGCACGTCGTGCACTTGTAAAAA
Organism: Othius punctulatus; assembly: GCA_951805005.1. Classification (NCBI taxonomy): domain Eukaryota; kingdom Metazoa; phylum Arthropoda; class Insecta; order Coleoptera; family Staphylinidae; genus Othius; species Othius punctulatus. The sequence continues at coordinate 37,752,593 of OX638146.1, forward strand.
TATTCGTGTATTTGGCATGCACTCAGGATATAACTACTGAATATTCTCTCATAACCATATCTTACTATGAAAAAGATTCACAAAACACGTTGGGCCTATAACTGTTGTGATTACTTAACATTCTGGCCAGCCATCCTGCATCAGGCATCTGTGATTCTTTTTATTGTTGTCTCCCACAACATAACACGCTTGTATGAAATCGTTTTATATGAATTGGTCAATGGTTTAAAATCTCACTAAATGCCTCAATTAATATCTGTCATTTTATGTTGTATAATATTTAATTAATTCATACATAATGTATATCTGCGATCTCTTACAATGCTAAGAGTCAAAGTAGCATGTTTTGCCTGCGACACGTATAAAATTGTGTAAACAATTTTAAGCAGACCGAAACAACAGTTGTTCATTAACTTGAGGCCTCCAACTTGGATGGCCGCTTTATGCGTTAGACTGATTTTTTTAATTTGTCCCCCATGTTTCAGCTTGAGACATGTGCTTGTGTCTATCCAGCTTTATACGTGTTTCATCATAAATTAGTTGAAACCCAAACGGCTATGCGCTACATATTAATTTATTTCCATTTTATGAACTGATAATACCATAAATTTATGTTTTTCAGGTTTAGAACCACAAATAGGTTCTGTCAATTGCACATCTACCTGGAACTCAGGTGAAGGTAGTGATTCAGAGGTAGGTAAAAGTGTAAATGAGAAGTATATAGTTTCTAGCACCATGTATTTTATATTTTATATTTTCAGGACAATTATTGCATAGTAAAGACAGAAGAGACAGTGCAGATCAATGAAGTTACACCATACACATGTGAAATATGTAGTGCTACCTATGATGGCCTGGCAAGTTACGAGGTACACTTGGAGGAAAAACATGAAGTGTAAGAAAAATATTAATCAACCTGTGTATCTCATCAAATATAACTCAATTTAATGGGTACTTAGATCTGGGGAAAAAATGCTAGAAAAAATGTTTATTGTAAATATTTATACTAAGTGAGTCTTCTATTCACTCCCCAGCGGTCGGATGGTTTCTAAAATTAAAAAAAAAAAAGAATGCAAAATTCTCATTTTTTGGGTAAAATTGAAATGCAGCAAATTGCGTCTTATTAAATGTTATCACCAAGGCCAGATTTATTTGGCTTTGAGGTTATTTTATTTACTTGACTTTTGATTATCAAAACATTGAAAGCTTCAGAAGTTTTTTTCAAATTTTCCATAATAAAAAAAAATACCTTGATATGATAAAAGTTTTATAAGGTGTTTGTAATGATAACCCCCGTGCCGCTGAGCATTTGTACAGCGAACTATTTCGGAACCACCGTCATTAAGATCACAATACAATCCAAAATGTAACTTTAAATTTTCAATTAAATTTTTCCTGAAAACGGCCTTGCTTTCGAGATTTTAGTATCATACATTTTCTATAATTGTAGAACACATATCCGAGGGCTGGGGAGTGAATATTGACTCGCCTTCTATAGTGCGATATATTTCATCACACACAGATACATTCATTTTTTCATTCACAGTGGCAATTTCTTCCACAATTTTCTGTTATAAAATACCTGTTGAATAGCTTTAAAGAGCTACTTATCACAATGTTCCAACTAAAACAGTCAACTTTCATTATAATATAAAATTTCACAATATCAGACAGACAAGTTGATAATTTTTTTTATTATATAAGCTGAAATAATAGAATTTATTGAGTGTACAGTTTAGATTTTCAGCTATCTATGCGAATTAAACGTCTATTTTACAGCGAGTGCAATACTTCTTTTTATTCAATTTTAACTATCAGATTAAAAATATCGAGTTCTCTATAGCACGTATTTTGTGTTTTTTGTTTTATTCTTTGCCGTTCACAATGACGCAAGACCTGACTGGTTTGACAATATGAATTGACAGAGGTCAGATTGACGCAATAAAATTTATTTTAATGAGGGATGAGAATCGTAATATTGAGCAAAGCCACCAAACTTTCATCTTTATGGGGTTATTGCTCTATGCTATAGGCCTGCTCCTGCGAGGGTGCGACATTTGATGTGTCGTTGGTAGAAAATATTGTAAACAGGGTGTTTACCTAAATGTACCAGCAATTGAACTTATTTAGAGTTGAAAAGTCCATATAAACATATGTCTTAAATGTAATCGTTAACGAGTTATTGTTTACTTCATAATTTATGTACGTTTCTCTTCAAAACCACATATTTTTATTTGAAAAATAATTTTTTGTTTGTTTTGTTATCTATTCAATTTTTTTTTACAAAGTAGCACTTATTATTGTTACATTACTCGGGGATGATTATAATATTATTTCTACAGGCACAACATCATCCACACAGAAGAAAATACCTACAAGAGCAATGAATGCACATCAAGTTTTACAACAAGTGATAGATTGAAAATGCACATGAGGATCGACACAGGAGAAAAACCTTACAAATGTGATGAATGCACATCAAGCTTTACTCGCAATTGTAGTCTGAAAATGCACAAGAGAATCCACACAGGAGAAGAACCTTACAAATGTGATGAATTCACATCAAGTTTTACTCAAAGTAGTGATTTGAAAACGCACAAGAGGATCCACACAGGAGAAAAACCTTACAAATGTGATGAATGCACATCAAGTTTTACTAAAAATTGTAATTTGAAAACGCACAGGAGGATCCACACAGGAGAAAAACCTTACAAATGTGATGAATGCACCTTAAGTTTTACTCAAAGTGGTCATTTGAAAAAGCACAAGATAGTCCACACAGGAGAAAAAGCTTACAAATGTGATGAATGCACATCAAGCTTTACTCGCAATTGTAGTCTGAAAATGCACAAGAGGATCCACACAGGAGAAAAACCTTACAAATGTGATGAATGCACATCAAGTTTTACTCAAAGTACTCATTTGAAAACGCACAAGAGGATCCACACAGGAGAAAAACCTTACAAATGTGATGATTGCACATCAAGTTTTACTAAAAATTGTTATTTGAAAACGCACAGGAGGATCCACACAGGAGAAAAACCTTACAAATGTGATGAATGCACATCAAGTTTTACTCAAAGTAGTGATTTGAAAACGCACAAGAGGATCCACACAGGAGAAAAACCATACAAATGTGATGAATGCACATCAAGTTTTGCTCACAATTGTAATTTGAAAATGCACAAGAGGATCCACACACGAGAAAAACCTTACAAATGTGATGAATGCACATCAAGTTTCACAACAAGTGATAGATTGAAAATGCACAAGAGCATCCACACAGGAGAAAAACCTTACAAATGTGATGAATGCACATCAAGTTTTGCTCAAAGTAGTAATTTGAAAACGCACAAGAGGATCCACACAGGAGAAAAACCTTACAAATGTGATGAATGCACATCAAGTTTCGTAACAAGTGATAAATTGAAAATACACAAGAGAATCCACACAGGAGAGAAACCTTACAAATGTGACGAATGCACCTCCAATTTTAATCATAGTTGTAATTTGGTACACCATAAAAGGATCCACACAGGAGAAAAACCTTACAAATGTGATGAATGCACATCACGTTTTACTCAAAGTAGTGATTTGAAAACGCACAAGAGGATCCACACAGGAGAAAAACCTTACAAATGTGATAATGCTCGTTAAGTTATACTTAGGGGTCTTATGAAGGTACACAAGATGAATCACATATTCCAAAAGATCCACATGGGAGGAATGCATGGAGAACACTTACAGAAGGCGAACCTTGTTGGATATTCTTAAAGCTTAAGGTTTTATAATGTACGCTGGTTTGGAATTGCGTGGCATTATTTTCTTTGAATTTGTTTTGTTTCATTATCTATTATCATTTCAATTGATTGGACATTTGTTGCTTCTTTGGTTAGTTGCCACAGAGCAGTTCACTAACAATAACCATGCTTTCTGAAAAATTTCCTGGACTTGTAATCATACTTCATACCTCCGACCAGGAATGACCTCCGAGGTCTGGCGACTTCAGCCCTTCAGACTTCCTCTTTATGATGTTTTGTGACGTCACATGTTTAGGTGAAGAAACAGTGAACATTTCCAGAACTAAAGACAGAAATTCATGGGCCAAATCAACAGATACATCTGTGAAAGGAGGCATCGTGATGAATGCCGGCCTCCTGCCTGCATATTTTATGAAACATCCTATAATTTTCCTACATATAGAACCAGAAGGTGATCCATAGTCACTTTGAGTTGGCGATAATTTAAATAAATAAATAAATTATAAAATATAATTTTGTATTTGGAATTTAGGCACTCTCACATTAAAATATAGCATTAAAGAGCTACGTTTACTTGAACTAGTTTCGGCCGGGGGCTGTCCTCAGCATTTATAGTTACAAATACTTTAGAAGGGTTATTAAATTCAAATGCATTATTTCGAGCAAACCAATATTGCTATAATTTTCAAATTATAGATAATGCAGTGAAATGCATACATACCCAAATAAATTCTTTCAAAGCAAAATAAATTGTTTATACTTTTTCGTAAATTTGTGTAACTCCTTATAGTGTTTATTCTCGTGTTTATTGTGGATTGTCAGGTTTGTGAATAAATTAAAAAAACTATGTTTGAATACGTTCTTTACCATAATAAACGCCACATTCCCATAAAATTAATGTAGTCATTTCCATATTTGCGCTAATTTTAACAACTATCGACATCTACCGAAATTTCGTTGGAAGATCCACTGACTATTACTATACATAGATTGGCAACACTACTGGAGATGTTTGTCGCGCTAACTTCTCACCGTTCTTTTGACCCGTCCTCACTCTTCGCCAGGGCTCCGGCAGGCTTATGGGGGAAAAGGAGACGAGTTATAGTGAGGTAGAGCATTATCAGAGGCGCTGATGTTCACATTTCAAATTTACCGCGTTCTTCCTACCAAGTTGCCATAGCGCGCATTTATTATTTCCATTGTTTATAAATAACGCCCTGTCGTATAATTTATTTGTTTGCATCTTTGTGCAAATAATATAAAACTATTGTGTCTTTTGTTGGTAACACCTGAAGACAAAACGAGGGTTGGCAAGAGTGTAGAGCGATGGCGATATGTGCGTGAACATTGTAGAACGTCTTTATAACTACTTTTGTGAGAATAAAGTCTTTGATAGAATTGCGAGTTTAAGTTTAATGTGCGACGAGAGCGGGGTGTAGTTAAACCCTAACAATTCAGAAGTGGCATTGTACCTAAAGGCCCAAGTGGGAACCGCGCAGTATTAGTTAGATTACGTGCAAAGGCCGGTCAACAAGTGAAGTCGGCAACGAGTTGTAAACAACAGAGTGTTAAGTCAGTTACGTGTGCGGATTTGATAATTGACATCTTGACTTTTATAAATGTGAATAATGAAAAACAACGCAAAGATGAGCGACCAGGACAGTGACTGCGAACATGAGAAGTCCGGAGATATAGACGACAGCATTAACGGCGAGTTGTTTAATCGGAGCGAACCGCCAGGAAGAGAGGCCGACAATATTAGCTTAAATCGGTTAATGTACATGATGTTAGAAGATAATAGACGCAGAGACACAATGATGGAACGATTACTAGCTTCTCAAAGCGCAAACAGTGTACCGCCATCGACATCTTTCGAGGTCATGCCAGATCTGACGCGAAATGTCCCCTTTTTCGACGGCAATGGCAGTGCAAAGGAGTGGATTAATTGCATAAAGGGAATGCATACTCTTCATCAGTGGCCTGACTCATTTGCATTAGAAATGGCAAGATCTCATTTAAAACTAGGACCCCTACAATGGTTTATGGAACGGGCAAATTCGATCGGCACAGTCAGTCAGTTTGAGATTGCATTTCAGAGGACGTTCATAGTAACAGAGGGATTGCCCGCCAAATGGAAGCGAATGGAAGCGTTGGTACAACATAAGGGCCAAAATGTAAGTGAATACTTTCACACGAAAGCGAGATTGTGCAGTGCATTAAGCATCCTTTGATGAGACAAAAGAGCAGATATTAATAGGAATTTACGGCAAGAATACTTGTTTAACAATGATGGCAAAAACACATATAGACTGTGACTCATTGTACCATGATATTATTGAACACGAACGTATTGACAAAATAAGACTAGAGTGAATTAAACAAGCGAGAGGTGACCAGAACGAGAAGAATAGAGATAGAATGGTTGACAAGACAAGTGAACGCAAAACTGAGAGCCCTGTTCAAAATCAAAATAACCAGTCGAATGAAAAAAAAGATTATAGACCGCCCTTGAGGAACGATAAAGGAGCAGTGAAATACTACAATTGCTCAAAGTTTGGACACATCGCTAGAGATTGCCCAGAGCCAAAAAGATAATTGATCTGCCGAAAATGTAATGGCATTGGACACACCCAGAAACATTGTCAATCAGAACCTAGAGAGGTCAACTGCATTAGTGCTCAATGCGTAACGAACTCTATTAGAAAATACATTAAGCAAATAAAATGTAATGATATAACTTATAGTGGCCTAGTAGATCCAGGAAGTTCTGAGTGTACAATAAAAGCATCATGTGTTATAGAAGGACGATACCAAGTAAAATTAAGTGAATGCAACTTAAAGGGATTTGGACCGGAACATTACATAGTAAAATCACCAGGAGTAATTAATGTCGAAATGGAAGTTGACGAAATTAAGGTGGAAAACGTGGAATTACGAGTAGTACCCGATGATGTGCAGAGAGTCGATGTCATAGTTGGTAGAACCTTCACCGAACAACCACAGTTGATGTTTCTACGAGTGGACGATAACTTAATTTTCCGTTACCGGCATGAAGACCCATTCGCTCACCTGGAGGTAAAAGGGAACAAAATAGAGACCTTAATCACAACCAGAGAAGAGTCAATTCCAGCTCAAAGCATAGGATTCATAGAGGTACTTGGCAGCAACAGAGTTACCCTACCTGTTTTAAACTCAGGAAGTCAGGAATTTGGTATCCCGACAGGAAGCAAGATGTTTTGTGGTGAAATTTGTGAGTTGCAGAAGCAAAATTCAAGAAATTAGAGAAAAAATGAAACTATAGACATACACGTAGATGCAGAATTGGAACCTGAAATAACAGAAGACATTGTGGGGATAATGAACGAATTCAGAGAGTGTGTAGCGACAGATATCTATGAACTTGGATTTACAACGGAACTAAAAATGAATATCGAGGAGATGACGGACAGCAAACCAGTGACTAGTAAACCCTACCGAGCGAGCGACAAGGAGAGGGAAGAGATAAAGAAGATTGTAGCTGAATACAAAGAAGCAGGGATTGTTCAAGAAACTACATCGCCTTACACAAGCCCAGTGTTATTGGTTAAGAAGAAAAATGGAGAATCCAGGATGGTGGTCGACTACAGAAAACTCAACAACCAGACCCTCCCGTCCCGATTTCCTTTACCTGATATTGACGAGCATATAGGAGCCCTAAGAAATGCTAAATATTTTACTGTTCTAGATCTAGCACATGGTTACCTACAAGTTCCATTGGAGGAGTCAGCAAAGAAGAAGACCGCCTTTATCACACCCGATGAGACCGGAGAATTCACACGCATGGTATTCAGCCTGATGAATGCACCCTTCTACTTTTCGAAACTCATGCAGAAGATTTTGGGTTCATTAAGAAAAGAGGTAGTGTTGTATTACCTTGATGACATACTAATCCCAGGAGTAGATTGGCCTGATATAAGACGAAGATTGCTGAAAGTATTGGAAGCACTAAAGAGCGCAGGATTAACGTTAAAGTTGGAGAAATGTGAATTTATGAAGAAGAAAGGGAGTACCTAGGATTCCAGATTTCGGAAAAGGGTATTGAACCGGGAAATAAGAAAATACAAGCAATTGAGAACTATCCGATTCCAAAAGACATACATCAATTGAGAAGATTTTTAGGAATGGCCAGTTTCTTCAGAAGATTTGTAGTAAACTTTAGTGCCAAGGCAAGGCCAATGTATGAACTGCTGAAGAAAGAAAATTCATTTGTGTGGGGAGAAGATCAGAAAAAGTCATTTGGTGAAATAAGAAAGAGTCTGACGGAAGGACCAACTCTGAAGATATTCGACCCATCCGTGGAGACCCAACTACATACAGATGCAAGCTCAATAGGTTTAGGAGCTATGCTGATGCAACGGCACGATAAAGATTGGCACTTGGTGTACGCTATTAGCAGAAGAACTAGTGACGTAGAGCGGAACTATCACTCAAGCAAATTGGAGTTGATTGCGATAGTGTGGTCGGCAGAAAGGCTGAGAAACCTACTAATCAACATCCATTTCACCATAATCACCGATTGCGAAGCTCTTACGTATTTGAACGCTGCAAAGACTAAGAATCCACAAATTGCGAGATGGTATAATATGCTAAGTGAATACACATTTGATATAAGACACCGACCCGGAGAGAAACTAGCCCATGTAGATGCTTTAAGCAGAGCACCCATCGAGGAACCCATCGCAAATGATGACCATTCGTGGGAACGATTGAGTGTGTTTACTATTATGAGCCGAGAAGAGGAGATAATTATGTTCCAACAGACCGATGAGAAGCTGAAACAAAAAATAACTCTGTTAAGGCAGAAAACACTCAGCGCATCCGAGAAAAGCGAAATAAAGGACTTCTTATTAATAGAGGGTATATTGTATAAACAAGCAACGGTAAGAGGGGAAAGCAAAGTACTATATGTAGTCCCTAGCGCCATGAGAAAGAGCCTAGCGATAAAATATCATGATCTACAAGGACATTTTGGTGTGGAGAGAACGTTACATAGAATTCAGGATTACTATTACTTTCCAAAAATAAAAAACTACCTAAAATAACACATACAAATGTGCCTGGAGTGTATACTGAGCAAAGGAGTATCAGGGAAACAATATGGTGAATTACACCCGATACCACCAGGAAGGAGACCCTTTGCGATAGTGCATATAGATCACCTAGGACCCTTTGTGACCAGTAATGCAAAGAATAAATATGTTTTAGTAATGATAGATAACTTGACGAAGTATGTAAAACTAGAAGCAGTAAGAAATACAAGCACTGACTGTGTAATTAAAAAGATAGAATCACTAATTAACCAAATGGGAGCACCGGAGAGAATTATTACAGATAGAGGAACATGTTTCATATCAGAAAAGTTTGAAGAAATGTGCATTAAATATGAAGTAAAACATACACTGAACTCACCACGACACCCACAAGCTAATGGTCAAGTAGAGCGAGTTAACCGGACATTGATACCAGTAATAAAAAGTAGCTTAGAAAATGATGAGAGAAATTGGGACAAGAAATTGCGGATTATTGAAAGAAATTTGAACACAGCGGTTAACAAAACAACTAATGACAGTCCTTTTCGGTTATTGTATGGATATACACCTAGATTTGATGACGGACGTGTTCGGGAGCTAACTCTTGCAGGAGAAACTTAGCAAGAGCCGAAAGAATTACAACAAGAAGCGAGAGAGAGAATCAGGGAAGAGCAGATAAAATACAAAGCAAGATGTGATAAAAAGCGATACACAAATGTAAAATATGATATAGGAGACATCGTCTACATGAAGATCAATAAAGTCGCGACAGGTGAATCGACTAAATTGCAAGCAAAATACAGAGGACCACTAACAGTAACTAGTGTACTCCCAAGTGACACTTATCGAGTGTGCGACTTACAAGAAACGCAGGGAAGACGATATTCATCTACGGCCCATGTTAGTCAATTAAAACTATGGAAAAATTATACAGAGGAAGAGGACATGATTCAAGTTGAAGAAGGGAACAATGAAGAAGAGATCAAAGCAACCAGAGGAATGGATGTAAGAAGAAGCAACCGAACTCCTAGAAGACCAAAGTATCTAAACAACTACACTCATCTCGAGGACGAGATGTAGGAGGATGGCCGAGTGTTGGTAACACCTGAAGACAAAACGAGGGTTGGCAAGAGTGTAGAGCGATGAAAGAGCGATATGTGCGTGAACATTGTAGAACGTCTTTATAACTACTTTTGTGAGAATAAAGTCTTTGATAGAATTGCGAGTTTAAGTTTAATGTGCGATGAGAGCGGGGTATAGTTAAACCCTAACACTTTCTACATTTGTATTCACTACTGCGTTGTGAAAATGTAATCTCATCTTTGTTAAGATGCCCAGTGAAAAGTTTAAACTCTAAAACTATAGGTAAGTACAATGAGCATTTAAATGCATTGTTATTATTGTCGTGTATTATATATAGATGCCACGAACCAGATTCCTGTGCCATGTGCCTGGGTGTAGAAGGAATAATTCTTAGGACCTTTCTGCCAGACTACATACTATTCCGAAAGATGGAGAACGTCAGAAGCTATGGATAAATTTGTTCGGCTTACGTCAATTAATGGAGAAAAGTACATCCACAATACATAATTATCATATGTGAGATGCTCATTTTGAAACTTCGCAGTACTGCACACCCAAGCGTCTAAAATTAAACCGAAATGCAATTCCGTCAATATTTCTAAATTCAATTTCAAACGATAATAACAATAATGAAGGTTTGATTGCACAATCCATTGCAGTGCTTGAATCAACAACACAATCGGAAGTGAAGCAGCTTTCGTCATCTGACAATGTTGGCAATGAACAATGTAAGTTTGCATATATAGATTTTGTAACTACACTTTTGTATTTGACAATGTAATTCAATTTTAGGCTCTGAAGATGCACCAACTGAGGTGCGAAATGTTAGAACGAATATAGCAATAAACTGGACCTTGAGGAATTTTTAACATGCATGCTCCCTACGTGAACGACCTGATTTGTATTTGGACTTCTCTCCCGTTAAATCTTTACTTTTATACATAATTGTATTTATCATACTTTTGTTATTGTGTATTTAAATGCATAATATATATTGTAAAATAAGGCGTATTTGATTTACATAATAAATATTGCAAATAAAATTAAATTTAAATATAGGCGGCAATTTTTCTGTCGTTTAGTTAGGTAGATGAAATTCAGATGGCGCTATAAACTCGTCTACTCAATTTAACATAGAGATGTCGCTTCTTTAGGTATATATATTGTCGCGTTAATGGCAGGACGCTAGGACGCTTTCTCAGTCAAGGGTCGCCAGATGCGTGAATTCTCGGAAACATGGTCACTGGCCAGCCCTAAAACCCCCGTGGTGTACGGGTGAGCATCTACCCGCTTGGCGTACAAATTGTTAGTTGAATATTACCACTTGTGTTGTACAGTACGTCAATAAACCCAATATTTTAAACACATTACTCCACTGATTTTATTCCCCGCATTGGTGCATCAATTAAGATCTTTACACGATCTAAACACTCAATAAATATTATAATACTGATGTTGACAATGACCTAATTCAAGAAATCCTATCTTTAAAAGAATTAATTGCAACGGAAATAAATGTAAATTGCAAAAAGGATATACTAGTTTATATTAAATAATCATTTTAATGAACTATTTCGCAATGTATAGATTGTATTGAAAATGTTTCTTACTATACCGGTCACCGTAGCTAGTGCAGAACACTCTTTTAGCAAATTAAAGCTAATTAAAACAAATCTTCGCTCTACAATGTCTTCTCAAAGATCAAATTCACTTTCTATATTGAGCATTAAAAAGGATCTAGTTAAGAATTGTCTTTTCTATGTTGATCAAGGAATTGGCAATAAAAAAATCTAGGACTGCAATATGATGTAATATTATAAAGTGTTTGTATAACAGAATAGTATTTAATTAATTTATATTTATAGTATCATAATGTAAGACTGCTCCATTCAAAATGTTTATTGTTTATTAGAATGTTTATTTTATTTATATATTTATTTATTAATAAATGATTGTTTCTTAGGTCTTTGTCTTTTCCGTGTCAATTATTCTTAAATGGTTAGAAAACAGACTAGGGGCCCCTCAATTCTATTTGCACCCGGGCACCGTCTTGGAGAAAGCCGGCCCTGGTTTCTAACATATACAAACTTATAACTTATCAAAGATCTTTGCCAAAAGGGCACTTTGCTTCGTGCAACGAATGTGACGATGATATTTGTGAGGACAATTTAATATTCCAATTTCAGTCATAATAATTATTTAAATAATTAATAAATCATAACGTAATATGATTAATGTAATGTAGTATGATAGTCGGTTCCGCTTAATTTTGCCGCCGGTTAATCGGGGCATTTATCAAACCAGGCATTTAGCCGGGCATTTATTAAACCCAAAACTCTTTTTCCAATTCATCGTTGCTTCTTTTGTTCTGTTTGCCTGTAATGTTAATGTTTTTGTAATAATATTTGTAGAAATTGGAGTATTAAAATACCTTTCGAATCATCTTTCGCTACACTTGCTGTATTTTCAAACATTTTCACAAACTTTCAAAATTTTAATTACTGATACACACGGAATTGGTCGATTGTTAAATTTAACTGAAAATATTTCACGAACTCTGCATGAACTGACGCCACCGTAAAATGTTTTGATAATGAATAAATTGCTTTTCTTCCACTAATTACGTGTTATTATGATTTATCCCAATGAATTTACAATTATTTGTCATCATTAAAAAAAATATTCTAATATATACTAGGAGCTAATACTTACACATATTTAATTTTACATGTTAAATTCCTATGTTCGCCCCCTAATTGCAGACACTCGGTATAATTACGATATTAAAAAGTCATGTGCTGCAGATTTTTTTATTTCTGTAAGCCGTCTTATTTTTCTCTTCTCGACTGTTGGTGGTCCAAAACTACATCACATATTTTGGATAGGGATTATGATATGTATGTTAGTTTCGTGGTGGGGTAGTCGTTGGAATTAAGGGTTCGGGTTTTATTATAACTCAAATAATACGCACGAACTATATTTTTATTCTACGGCACGTCTGCTTCGTTTCGTAGTTGTATTCTCAATGACTCACAATTCACATTATAAAATATGTTAACGTAAGTAAGTTGTAACGCTCTCAATCGATGATGTGATATTGGTTATTTTCGGCCACCGATGGAATTTGCTCACATGTATATGGGGGCAAAACGTGCCTCAAGACGCTGCAAGGTCGGGACGAATAACACAGGTACTTTTCAATAAAAATAATATCTAGAAACATCAAGTAATAGTAAGTTTTTATTCTACTAAATAAGCGATACAGATAAATACAAAAGACACATAGAGTAAATTAATTATTAGTAAAAAGTTTTTTTATAGGATTAGTCACAAATATTTGTACTAAAACAAAAATCGCAGTCGCATGCATTCGAGTTCGTTAGGACACCCAACCTATTTATTTAGGAAATTGTACTACTATCACTCTCTGGGCTGGTTTGAAAACTCATATTTACTTTCGGGTTTTTAAAAGTTACTTATTTAGAAATTGTCTAGCACTACATACAGTATGTTCATAAAAAAAAGTCCATAAGGAGCGGCTGTGGAAACTTAAACGTACGTCCGTGACTTGCTTCAGATGCATAAAATTAAAATCGAATGTCATTGAGCTGTAAGTCGATGTCAGAAATATGGCTTTCACTTCAGAACACCGAAAACGTTTATGATTGAGTCCTATTTTTGTAATGGAATTAATAAAAATGGGAAATGGTATAGCGCTTAAGCTTTAATTGGAAATACGTAAGCCGATCATTAGGATAGCGGCCTGCTCCGGCATGTCCTCTGCTGCCTGTTCGGCTGCATCCTCAGCATGCTGCTCTCGTAGTGGAATATATACCACACCCAGGAGTTTTTTATGAACATATGATATCATTAGCTGGGTTTTTATTTGTATTTTGATACCATTATTTTTCCTGTAGATTAAAGAACTGAGGAATAAGTTCAGAAAACGTTCAAGAAAATGTTATTTCCTATGGCCAGGTTTGCTACTTAACACAGGTATGTTGATGTACAGTACAGAAAAAAAGATTTAAATTTATTAATTATCTTCAGAGATTAACGGGGAATCTCCCGCCCTAATCAAATTTCGTTTTCAACTCTCCGTAACTGCTGTGTTAAAATTATATTAAGCATACCTGGCATGGTTCGGCTTCTGAAGGGACGCACCTAAAAGCTTTTCTCCTGAATCGCTCTTTCTGTGCCTCTTGAAATTAATTCTTTGGGCGGAACTTGAGGTGAATTCATTCACATTTATAAGGTATTTCTTTGGTGTGCTTCATTATATGTTTCTTCAAATTAGGCTTATCTTTGAAACTTGAGGTGCATTCATCACATTATACGGTCATTCTCTAGTGTGGCTCATTTTGTGTATGTTCAAATGACTTTTAACACTGAAACTTGACGTGCATTCATCACATTTGTAACGTTTTTCTCCTGTGTGGATCCTCTTGTGCTTCTTCAAACTACGACTTTCAGTGAAACATGATGTGCAATCATCACATTTATATGATGTGCAATCATCATATTTATATGGTTTTTCTCCTGTGTGGATCCTCTTGTGGTCTTTCAACGATTCATTTCTAATGAAACTTAATGAGCATTCATCACATTTGTAAGGCTTTTCTCCTGAGTGGATTCTCTTGTGTATTTTCAAATTACTTTTAACAGTGAAACTTGATGTGCACTCATCACATTTATAAGGTTTTTCTCATGTATGGATCCTTTTGTGCTTCTTTAAACTACCACTTACAGCGAAACTTGATGTGCATTCATCACATTTGTAAGGTTTTTCTCCTGTGTGGATCCTCTTGTGCTTCTTCAAACTACCACTTACAGCGAAACTTGATGAGCATTGATCACATTTATAAGGTTTTTCTCCCGTGTGGATCCTCTTGTGATTCTTTAAATTACCACTTACAGCGAAACTTGATGAGCATAGATCACATTTATAAGGTTTTTCTCCCTTGTGGATCCTCTTGTGATTCTTCAAACTACAACTTTCACTGAAACTTGATGTGCATTTATCACATTGATAAGGTTTTTCTCCCGTGTGGATCCTCTTGTGCTGTTTCAAACGATCATTTCTAGCGAAACTTAATGAGCATTCATCACATTTGTAAAGCTTTTCTCCTGAGTGGATCCTCTTGTGTATTTTCAAATTACTTTTAACAGTGAAACTTGATGTGCATTGATCACATTTATAACGTTTTTCTCCTGTGTGGATCCTCTTGTGCTTCTTCAAACTACCACTTTCAGTGAAACTTGATGAGCATTGATCACATTTATAAGGTTTTTCTCCCATGTGGATCCTCTTGTGATTCTTTAAATTACCACTTACAGCGAAACTTGATGAGCATTGATCACATTTATAAGGTTTTTCTCCCGTGTGGATCCTCTTGTGAGTCTTCAAACTACAACTTTCACTGAAACTTGATGTGCATTCATCACATTGATAAGGTTTTTCTCCCGTGTGGATCCTCTTGTGCTGTTTCAAATGATCATTTCTAGCGAAACTTAATGAGCATTCATCACATTTGTAAAGCTTTTCTCCTGAGTGGATCCTCTTGTGTATTTTCAAATTACTTTTAAGAGTGAAACTTGATGTGCATTGATCACATTTATAACGTTTTTCTCCTGTGTGGATCCTCTTGTGCTTCTTCAAACTACCACTTTCAGTGAAACTTGATGAGCATTGATCACATTTATAAGGTTTTTCTCCCGTGTGGATCCTCTTGTGATTCTTTAAATTACCACTTACAGCGAAACTTGATGAGCATTGATCACATTTATAAGGTTTTTCTCCCGTGTGGATCCTCTTGTGATTCTTCAAACTACAACTTTCACTGAAACTTGATGTGCATGCATCACATTTATAAGGTTTTTCTCCTGTGTGGATCCTCTGGTGCCTCTTCAAACTACAACTTTCAGTGAAACATGATGTGCAATCATCACATTTATATGGTTTTTCTCCTGTGTGGATCCTCTTGTGTTTTTTCAACGATTCATTTCTAGTGAAACTTGATGTGCATTGATCACATTTGTAGGTATTTTCTTCTGTGTGGATGATGTGCCTGTAGGAAATAATATTGTAGTCATCCGCCGAGTTATGCAACAATAATAAGTGCTACTTTGTAAGAAACTGCAGTATTTATGAAAGACTATAAAACAAAATCATAAAAATACACTTTTCAAATAAAAATGTGTCTGACTCCGTAGTGGGAGAATCAGTGTTAGAGTTGGATGGTTTTTAAGAGAAACACTGTTTTCTGGAAACCTTTGCCCCTGGTCGCCCTATTACGTAACTGCGAATTTATGCAAGTCGCGTATTACGAAAGTAGGTGGATACCTATACAGCATATCAATCATGTGAAAATATTTCCATGAGAAATCAATTGATGGCAATTGCACTCATCTTACAGAATTATGTGATTTAATTTGCTAGTATGTACAGTGCATTCACAAAACTCCCAAGATAGCAAAATGACATTTGGTTGGCTACCATAAAAATCCCTAAATCAGCTGATAGTAAATTAACATTTGATGTTGATAACGATTTAATTGGAAATCAATCAGTCACTTTGAAATATGTGTTTACGGCTCTCGTGTGCACGAAAGATGGATAATAATCCTTATAAGAGCATTCACACGAACCCATGCCAAAGTGGAAGGCCCTCTTCTGAAAGAAACACAGCCCATTGTATCTCGCTGACAGGAGCTAACAGTGAACGTCTACAGCACCTAACCTTATTTCAAAAGTTTGACAAGTACAGTCAGATAAAATAGTTGGTAATTAATAGTTACCAAGTACAGTCCAAAATGTTTTTTTTTTGTCTTATGTCACTGGAGTTTTGTGAATGAACTATAAATATTGGTAGTAATAAAAAATCTTTAAATTATTATTGAGAATATTTAGGCTGATGTGAGATGGTCATTATGTGGATCATCCTCGCCCTTTAGTTGCGTTGTTTAGTTGTTTCAGCTATCACACCCTCGGCAGTAATGAAACACTTCCCAAATCGCTTTTAATATACCATAACTTTGTAACAATGTCGCTGGGAATCATCTGATCTTAGCTGAAAAAACAGCCACGTATGATCCCCGGCAATAATGCAAAGCCGCCAGATGTGTTGAACACATGCTCATGACATTAGTGTGACATCATGTTACAAAGTATAAATATTACTATTAATTTTAATAGGCAGGCACACACGTAGGGGATTTTGAAGCGATCAATTTTTTTTAAAAACAAATTGAATAAAGTATTCTATATTTGTTATAATTTGTTGTTTTCCACCTGTGGGATCGGAATATCATTTTCCACCCATGAGATTGTTATTAATGTCAGGGCTGGCTTATTTTCAAACCTGGTAAATGTTAAGAGTGCATATATTTTGTGATAATTGTGAATAATATATATTTCGTAATTAAATATTATTATTCTATTATAGTGGTCCGTAAAGCAACTAATAATAGCTATAACTTTTAAATGAAATGAAACATTTAAATAAGTATACAAAACTGTTTGTTAAGAATGACTCTTTTTGGAAAAATAAAAAATTAGGAGATTTACAAATTTTGCGATATTCCTATACATATAAAGATTTTCAATAAGCTAATT
Source organism: Othius punctulatus (assembly GCA_951805005.1). Taxonomy (NCBI): domain Eukaryota; kingdom Metazoa; phylum Arthropoda; class Insecta; order Coleoptera; family Staphylinidae; genus Othius; species Othius punctulatus. The sequence goes on from OX638146.1 coordinate 37,770,121, forward strand.
TTCTAGAATTCCATCCACTGTTCTTTCTCAAGATCTACGTACATATTAAATTGAGTTATAATTCATCATACACAGGTTGATTAATATTTTTCTTACGTTTCATGTTTATCCTTCAAGTGCACCTCATAACTTGCGAAGCCATCATATGTAGCACCACATACTTCACATGTGTACGGTGTAACTTCATTAATCTGCACTGTCTCTTCTTCTGTCTTTACTACACAATAATTGTCCTGAAAATACATGGTGCTAGAAACTGTATAAATCTCATTTACAGCTCTATCTACCTCTGAATCACTGTCTTGACCTGAGTTCCAATTAGATGTGGAATTCACAGAACTTATTTGTGGTTCTAAGTCTGAAAAAAGTAAAATTAAGGTATCATCGGATCATAAAATAGTAATATATTAATATGTAGTGCGTAGCTAAATGGAATATGGTAAACCAATTAAAAAGTGAATTTAACACATAAAGCAGCCATCCATGTTGGAGGCTTGAAGTTAAGAGGCCTCTTTACCCAAACGCGGTATAGGGAATTGCATGTAAACCATCGCCAAGATAATTCATAAACGGGTCAACATAATTACAATCGGAGACCTGATTTAGAAAGTTTAGACATTTATCTAACTTTGTGCTGTTTAGTTTTTAAGAAATAATAAAATGGTGATTTATTATGTCGATTAAAAGAAAGGCATGTTTAATCGATTTGTGACATTTTCTTCGGTATTTATTTACTCAAGACAGGGTACATATAATGGAAATTCCCTCGGGGTATTTGTAGCTAATGTTGTTGGGAACGACCTTCTTTTTTTGTTGTTCCGATATCTTAAGTTATAATGGAGTATTCTTGGCGACAAATAAATGCAATTTGGCGACAGTAATGTGCTGCCGCCACCTGCACACAGCAGTACTTAGACATAAGACACGCCTGTCCGTTTGTCGCATGTTACGCATCTCTCTCTCTCTCTCTCTAGGGCCTGGCGCGCTCTGGGATAATTTTTTGCACATTTTAGACGTGAAATAAAGCGCGCTGTTTTTAACCCTTTGGGTACTTGAAATACACGGCGTATGTGAAGCAGGCGTCGCACTTCGTGGAAACTCAAAAATTTCCTGATAGTTTGAATTAAGATTTCCGGCCGTTTAGGCATAGAAATGCGAAACAAAGCAATTTTAATAACAAAAAGTGATGACGCGCCATAGTAACAGGAATAGGAATGAGGAGTTCTGGCGAACCTAAATGCGGTTTCGTATAGTATTTAACGTAAACAATTATAATCTGAAGAGTTTCGAGCGGTGGCAATACCGCTGAATGTTTAAATAAATAAATTCTGCCGAGAAACAATTTTGCAAGATGGAAAGGTATGAGACGCTGTGTGATAATTAGGGGTTCTGGCAAACTTGATGCGTTTTCTTGTAGTATTTAACATAAACAATTATAATCCGAAAAGTTCCAGACTGTGACATTACCATGGAATGTTATAAATAAATAAAATCTGCCGAAAACAATTTTCAGACGGCAATTGCAGCTTCAAACTGAAACCTATCAATCATAATCCAATGGCCGTAATAAATATAAACCCAAACTCGAGTCGTTATTGTATATACATAGTATGCATCATCTGAACAAGAATTCACGATATAAAAAAAAACTGTGTATCTCTACCATGTGATGGACCAACAATGGATGCAAATAAATATAAAATAATTAAAAATATAGTATAGTAAATTCTAAAAACATTTTACTTGCTTACAGTAGTAAACGTACTTGTAATTATCTTCTGTAAAGCATTATTTAATTATAGTTTCATTATATTTTTAATTATTCGCCTATTGGAATGCCCAAACAGTGCAAACGCAATGATTAATAAAAAAAAAAGATTTTGATTTTGAGTCAATTGATTGAAATCACACTAACCCAGATTTTATAATGCAATGGCCGATAACATTTTGTTATTCAATTTCTTCAATTTCCATGTTTTTCAATTTTCCTTATTTGTTTTAATTTTTTTTTTTACACTATTATTTATGATTCATTTATTTTTCTCCTTTTCTTTTGTAATATGGATATGTTGTAGACCATATTATTGGTATACAGGAGAAAGTGGTCAAGTCTAAAATTTAAAGATTTTATTTTTTTTAACATCAATGTATCTAACACATCTAAAACATACTTATCTTTTTTACGAGACACTTATTAAATCCATTTTCTAATAAATTCGTATTTTTTCTGTAAATTCGAAATTGACCAAGTCCAGTTTCAAATTAAATGTACAGGAGAGAAAAAATGAACTCTAAATTAAGAATAATAGACTTGGCCACTTTCTGCTGTATCTCTATATACATATATATATATATACAGGGTGTCTCAGAATTGACGCCCGTGCTTTTGGGTATTGATTCAGGGGGCAAAAACAAATTGAAAATTCAGAGTGGACATTTTTTCGTTCGTCCCTCGTTATAGAGTTATTTAAAAAAACAAAAATTAATGATTTAAAACATAATAATAATAATTTCATTTATCGTATTTGGATTCACATAGAACATTACAGAGTCAAAATGTATAAGAACAGTATACAAAAATATTACACTGTTAAATAATCACGATTTATTTGTTTTTTTTTATATTTCTGATCAGTGTTTGCCAGTTTAGACAATCGAATTATGTCACGATTAAAACCATATGGTTTTTTAATAAATATCTTGAATTTGAACAAGAATTTAAGTTTAAAAAAAGGTGTATCTATTCCTACGGTGATTATTTTACTTACTTCCAATTATCTATTTTGAAGCATGCTTTACCTTATATTTTTAATTATAGACCTATTTGAATGCACAAGCAGTGCAAAAACAATGAGTAATTTAAAAAATCAATTTTAATTTAAATCAATCATTTATTTAAAAAGTCATTTGATTTAGATCAAGATTTAAATCATGATTTGAATCAATTCATTTAAATCATGATTTCAATCATGATTTCAATCAATTTATTTAAAGCGCACCAACCCTGTTAAAATCTAATAATAAAAAACATAACAAAGATATTGTCCACATCTGTCAAATTAATTATAAAATCTGATAGTTATGTCTCTAAATTTGATAAAATGAATCAATTAAAATCGTGTTTTTCAGTAGTGGTCAAAAAAGTTATTGTTTACATTTTTATTAATAACTCTGTAACGAGGTAGAAATGGAACATTTTTCGCTCCTAATTTTTAATTTGTTCAAGCCCTGTGAATCAAATCCCAAAACCACGGGCGTCAATTTTGAGACACCCTATATATATATATATATATACACTGTGTATCAGCCAAATGGAATAAATTCGATAATAAATAAATGGGGGCGTGTTCGAAAAAAACGCTCGGACACGTCGATTGTTATTTTTAGTTGCGCATTTTTTTCAACAAAAACTATTTTTACAGGGTGTGTCATGTGACCGTGGCCAATACCAACTTTCTTCTTTTAAATGCAACACCTGGTATATTATTCCATTTTTGGATTCTTCAGAAAATTCTAGACATATTTCATGTACAATGTCCTATACCTATCTTCAACTGTTTCGGAAATATTAAGTGTTTTTATTGCAAAAATTAACATTAAAAAAAGAAAATTATTTGATTACAGAAATTCGTTACAACACACTCAAAAACTAATAAGTAATACTGTTTATTTCTTGATAATGTAAAAAAACAAAAAAAAAACAAAAAATTTCAATGGAGGAGATGTTCAAAATGCTCGCCGTGAACGTCTTGGCAACATCCTAATCTTAAATAGAAATTTCTTCTAACGTTACTCAACATCTGATGCGTGACCGATCTAATCGCAAGCATTATTCGTCTTCTTAAGTCAGCTAAGTCGAGGGGTTTAGTTTTGTATACAATACTTTTGACATATCCCCATAAGAAGAAGTCTAATGATGACAGATCAGGGGATCGTGCTGGCCATTCCATCGATCCTCGCCTCCCTATCCACCGATTTGGAAATATTCGGTTGAGGTAGTTCTGGACATTGATTTGGTAATGGGGCAGATAGGTATAGGACATTGTACATGAAATATGTCTAGAATTTTCTGAAGAATCCAAAAATTGAATAATATACCAGGTGTTGCATTTAAAATAAGAAAGTTGGTATTGGCCACGGTCACATGACACACCCTGTATAAAAAGTTTTTGTTGAGAAAAATGCGCAACTAAAAATAACAATCGACGTGTCCGAGCGTTTTTTCGAACACGCCCCCATTTATTTATTATTGAATTTATTCCATTTGGCTGATACACCCTGTATATACAGGGTGTCTACGCTAAACCGTTCGTTAAAAGTTTACGGGGTTGCCGTTCTCCTAAAAATTTAAAAAAAAACCTCATCACACGGCTGAATCAGTTATCCTCATGAGAAATATTTTCAACTTTCTATCACTTCCGGTTCCACCGGAAGTAGTACTGACTTTCTTATTTTAAATGGAACACCTCATATATTATTTTATTTTTGAATTCCTCGCTTGAATTGGAACATATTTTGTAAGAATGTATGTACACTTATCTTTTCCAGTTTTTAAGAAAAAAAAATGTTTTTCTAAAATTTTGACCTCTAAAAGATAACCTGAAATCCGTCTATAACTTTTCTTAGGAATAAGATAAAATAAAGAGTTATATTTCTAATTGTACCCAGAGGATGCCTTTATGAGTAAAATAATTGGAAACTGTCAATTTTGATAATAAGTGATAGTTATGCATGCCACGTTGTTTCAAAATTTTCTATACAGAAGATTTATCAACGCCTAAATCCTCTTGAGCACAGCGGGTAGATGTTTGTGGATTAACTTGAAAATAGGCCGGCCAACACTATTTCTTGCACTTCCTCATTTTCCATAACTGGCTTTTGTCGATGTCTTATTGCATTCACTTGTCCAAATTGAACAACATTTGATTCCAATCTTCTAAATCTTGTTTTATTCATCGGCGGCAAATGTGGATAAGTTTTATTGAATACTCTACATATTAGAGCAACAATTCTATCGCAGTTGCCATGTATAAAGAATAAATTGAGATTTTGTTGATTTGTGTAATGATTCATTTTGTTGATTTTGATTTCTGTAATACTTTATTCTAAATGGTTTTATTATTTGACAGTTTGCATTACAATAGCGAGAAAACAAAAACATATCACATGCCTACTAAAGTGCACTGGTGACATGCAAAATTATACCCTGCAGAAATGCGAAGAAAAAGTAATCTTCGAAATAATTCAAAAGATACTTGCTTTAGGAGTATGGTCGTATTATACTTTTTTGTAGTAAATTTTTCTCCCAATCGGGTTATGCAATAAAAAATGTGTCAGTCCATTTAAAAAAAAAATTGAATTACGGGATTTTTAAGAGGGCACTTAGATATTGACATTTTATGAACACTTATTACCAAAATTGACAGTTTTCAATTATTTTACTCATAGAGGTATCCTCTGGGTACAATTAGAAATATAACTCATAATTTTATCTTATTCCTAAGAGAAGTTATAGATAGATTTCAGGCTACCTTTTAAAGGTCAAAATTTTAGAAAACATTTTTTTGCTTGGAAACTAAAAGAGATAAGTTCTTACAAAATATGTTTAAGCAATTTAAGCAAGAATTTAAATGTATAATAATATATGGGGTGTTCTGTTTAAAATAAGAAAGTTGGTGCTACTTCCCGTGGAACCGGAAGTGATAGTAAGTTGAAAATATTTCACATGAGGATAACTGATTCAACCGTGTGACGAGGATTTGTTTGAAATGTTTAGTACAACGGCAACCCCGTAAACTTTTAACAAACGGTTTAGCGTAGACACCCTGTATAACCTAATATCATGTTACTCATTACTATTGTTTTAAAATTATTAATTTGCAAATTGTTTTACTTAGATTTACTTCATACAACGTTTGGCGCAAAAATAATGAAAAAAACGAAAGTCAAAGATCCCATTTGGCTTGTCGCGGTTGTGACGAGCGATTATCAAGTGATTGTGTTCAAATCTAGCGTTTCACGTGCTGTACCCCCACTGTCTTTTTACGTCGTCTATCCGACCCAAAGCATGACCCCCACCCGGCATCGGAGATCTCTTTTCTACAAATCGCACTCTCTCTACACTCCGATCCCGGGTGACTAAAGAGGCCTCTTATTTCACAATTGTTTCATTTCAAGGCACGTGCCGCTTAAAATTGTTTTTTGATTTTAGAAGTCCTTCATGCAAAACATGCTTTTTTTGATTCTTAGTATTATCAGGAATCAGAATATCAGGATATTTTTGGCAATCAAGCCATGAAAAATAACCGATATTATTTCAGGTGTTTTGTGTAATTTTTAAACATTTACCTATTCATGTAAGACAATTTCACACAAGTGTGCCGGTCAAGGGTTACATTATGGGAACACAACAATATAAAGAATCACAGATGCCAGATATCGAATGGCCCGCCAGAGAGAATGTTAAGTAATCATAGCAGTAGATTACTTAAACGTAGACAATTTATTATATTTAGGTTACTAACGTGGATATTTGCGGTGAGCTTCGAGGCCAAAAAGGAGGAAGAGTTTCGTATATAAATAGGAATTATTTGACTGCAAAAAGTTAGTTGTGTACTGCTTGTGTATTCATTAAAGTCGACACAATTATAGGTATAAAGAGTATTAAATACTGTATACTGCCAGCTGTTACTTTGCGGAGTGCCGTAAACGAATTAAATAAACAACATTACTGTTATTGCCAGTTACACATTTAATTTAGAAAAAATAGTGACTGTAGCTTCGACAAAGGTCTAGTCATTAGTTCAAGACTAAGCTCCACAGGTTTTCAGAATCTTTAATATTCATCAGTGGGTCGCATGTACCCAAAGTTTGGGAACCAATGCAATAAGTTCACTCTAACGACATAACATTTAGGCACCACGTTCACTGTTGAAAGATTAACTCCACACCCGCAACACAAATCTGTAATGTGGGAGCCATGTTAAACGGAGATGTCCGGGATGTATTTTCAATATTAGTCGTTTCATTTATTGAATGGCTCACCTCGACAGATAGCTGAACAGAACTGGGTATATCTGATCTGAGTGAGTAATAAAAGAACGACCAATCAAGGCGCTCCGTTTTGCAGGTTACGTGTAAACGTTTGTTTATAATGGTAACAATTGAAACACACGTTTGACAGCTTGTTCTTTGCTCACTTCCGAACTGATACCCTGGTATAAAAGCTCTGCATCGCGAAGGGGTGGAGGTGAGTTTGCTAAGCAAAAATAAACAGAGCAAAATAAAATAACGCCTACATTTTCCAACTGATCTGAGGTTAGAGCTAATTCGATTAAAGAACACAACTATTGTGTTGTGTTTTATGACACTTTTCTCTTGTAAGTTTTGGTTATGTAAGAATATGTATACCAATTCTAGGGTATGTCATTTGTCGTGCCCAACAATAGATGAAACTTATACAGTATTTGTACAGTATCTTGGGATGCACGGAAGAGTACTTGCAGAGCATTATAAGTTAGGACGCCGAAACATTTGTATTCGCATAGAAAGCAACTAGTTAGGTTCTATGTGCATCCCTCTACAGTCTCCTTACACCAGAATCATAATTAGCGCCCGGTTATAATGCAATATTAATTTCACTTCAATAACATACCGTGTGCTGCACCAAATGTATCTAGTGAATCCTCTTTTTCCTCCTCGGATGTGCAATTTTCGATTTTAATATTTACTCCTTCGGTCTCGCTGCTCATCTTTTGATTTGTAGAATGGGTAGAATTATTCAATCTTGAGGAAGCGAATGAGGGCAATGAGCAACAATCAACACAAAGAGTGGTTTATGCGACTACAATTCTTATTTGCAAGTCTCAAAAGACTAAAATAAAACACTAGATGTGTGTCAACCACACACTTTTTTATTCTATTTCTTTAGTATATTCTTCGGTGTGAATAAGGCAAGAACGTGTTGACATGTGTGAACTTTGCGACAAGTTAGACACTGAGTAACAAAAGCTAGGTTATGTGCAAATACCAACTTCACTGAAAATCCCTTGTCCATTGGAATTCGACGTACGTTTTGTAGCACCAAAGAATATTAAATAATACTACTATACTCTGATTTTTCTAAACTGGCGTGCACGTCATCAATCAGCTGTGCGATGAGGTTTTTTCGTACCAACGTGATTGATTTCGAGAATATGCATAACAATAGTTTAAGAATCGAAATTAATCTGAGGATCATTTGTTACATAACACTGATCACCGGTGGTTATAAATAGGTAATCGGTGTATTAACCGCGGTCACAATTTTCGCCTGCCAATCATGTAATAAATCATGTTATGTTGGCCGACGTGATATTTTTCCGGCGACTATGCCAGATATTATTCACTAACACATGCTCATACATGTGTGCATAACCAAACTTCTTTGACGTTTAACTTGTTACATTTGACTTCGTTACATATTTCACGTTTCTTGTGCCTGCAGCCGGGAATCGAATCTAACCTCAAGATTTTTGTCGCTGTCAGTGTTGGACCCGAATACGGTGCAAACTCTTTTATATTTTGCCATTGTAGATGTTAAACCATAACCACAAGATTGATATCTGTACGAAAAACGGCAGAGAACTCAGCGAATTTGATACGAACCGCGCACTGTCGCACAAGATTGCACGGGCGGAACAGCTGATTGCAGCCATTTTTAAATACCCAGGTCAGCTGGCAACCTTGCAAAATTGTGTCGTCATTATTATGATTATTATTTTGATGACGTGCACGCCAGTTTAGAAAAATCAGAGTATATTTAATATTATTTCGTGCTCAATATATCGGGTATGTTTAAATTTTTAACTGGAGTCTTATGAAATCTCTCGCTGGATTACGCGAAATGGATACGCGGGTATAAAAACAAAATATATAATTACAATTACGATTGCCCGTACGTATGTGTATATGGTTGAAAATGGTGATAAATACTTAGTGCACTTTGAAATTAGGTACAATTTTTGTTTGTAAAAATACGAGCACACGTAAATGTCTCTGGGGTTGGTTTTGGGTGTCTAAATAAATTTTGATATTTGGATCTAATAGGGGCGGCAATGTTTAATCCTTATATGAAAGCTTAACAAAATCACTCCCCTATTAAATAATTTAGTGCACTTTGAAATTAGCGTCAATCTTTACTAACAAAGATTGTTCCTAATTTGCACTAAATTAGTTATTTGAAAAATTCGAAAGTACGAATTACGTAGCTGCAAAATGTCGATTTAAAATGAATGCACAGCATGATATAGCAGTGAATGCTGAATTCAAACCAAAATGCTGTGCAATATTTAGTTACTGAGAAAATAAATAAAAACGATTAAACGATCTACTGCAACTCATCCTTGTACAAAATCTAAAATTTGGCGTGAAAAGATCTCCTGTAAATCAGATTGATTACTTATATACAATGCATATTTTCTACTCACTGTTTTGAAATGTTCATTCCATCATTTGCCCGGTTCAGTACAAGTTATCAAGCACATCATTTTGGGCTGTTTCTTCCTCTAGGACTCGTAAGCGCAGCTTTTTCGGGCATTAAATATTATTCCGGCACGAGATGCCCTTAAAATATCACTACTCGAACATCTATGGACAGCTTTTGCTCGCAACACATAAGACAAGAGAATTTTTGCAGTAAAAATATGTCCGAATACATTCATATAAGATATCTGCAAACCACATTATTACAGCCCAGGGCGGCAAATTTTTGAAAAATACCAAAGACACAAATCACAACAATATATAAAAAAAACACAAATATATAAAAATGTTAACCAGTTAAAAAAATAAAATAATATGTTTGAATGACCTTGAATGAAAATACAAGAAATCACCCAAGAGCTGGGTTTTGGCGCGAAAACTGGCCTCTGGTTGTTGACAAATCCGCCAGGATTTGATTTAAAAGCACTCTGTAATATGTTTTGCATTCCTTACTAATGAAATTTGCGTGCAAAAAATTGAAGATGTTGCCATGTGTTAAATTTGTATAGCCAGCCTTTTTTGCGGCGGCCTACAAATAATTTTACGATGAAGAGCGCGAGATTTTTTCGATGCCTGCTAATTTATGAGTGAACACTTTATTTCCGATACATTATATTATGTAATTGGGTCAGAATTCTCTTTCGAACAATAACAGTAACCAATTACGCCATAGGTGGAGGAGTAGTAGGGATTATCATTATTATATTATATTATATATTTTAAGAGCCGTCTTTACCCAAAGGCGATATGTGGAATTGCATGTAAACGACAGCCAAGATAATTTATGAACGGGTCAACATAATTGGAATCGGAGACCTGATTTAGAAACTTTAGATATTTATCTACAATTGAGCCAAGTAGTTTTAGGAAATAATAAAACGGTGATTATTATGTTTATTAAAAGAATTGCATGTTTAGCAGATTTGTTAAATTTTCTTCTGTATTTATTTAATTAAGACAGGGCACATAAAATGGAAATTCCCTCAAAATTTGGAGCTAATATTATTGCGAACCACCTTCTTTTTTTTGTACCAATATCTTGAATTATAATGGAGTATTCTTGTCTGCACATAAATCCGATCAGGTGATCAGAAATAAGTCACCTTTAATTTATTTCTTAAAACTTTGTCTAATTGTAGATGAATGTCTAAACTTTCAATATCAGTTCTCCGATTGTAATTATGTTAACCCATTCATGAATTATTTGCCTGTCGCTTATTAATAATGCCGTATACTAGCTGGGGTAAAGAGCCCTCTTAATATCAGGGAATAATTTCTTAAAAATGTTATATTTATTTAATTAAATTCCCTAAATCCTTTTACAAGTTTTGTAATCTAAGCTGGGGTAAAGAGCCCTCTTAATATCAGGGAATAATTTCTTAAAAATGTTTATTTATTTAATTAAATTCACTAAATCCTTTTACAAGTTTTGTAATCTATGTGACCAAATTTGAGTCTTATTAAGATTACTGTAAGCTTATTAGCCAAAAAAGGTATATGAAACATTTCTTACACTTTAAGATCACTTTCATTTTAAAATAAATAGATGCCTGACACAGCCAATTCCATTTTCGTTGTCGAGACGAGGGATTATGATCGCAGAACATAGGGAAATAACATTGGAAAACCTGACTTTTCATATCTAAAAAAAATAAGTTCGTCTGGACAGGGCCGATTATGTAGCATCTAAAATGTCAAAATAAAGTAAAATAAAAATAATAAGGTAAAAAATTCTTATTCAAATTCAATTTAAATTATTTAAATTATTCATATTCTATTACCAAAATTTATACCCCCAAAAAAGATAGTTTCACACATTTTAATTTATATTAACACTAACAAATAACATAAATACTAAATAATTTATACATACCACAACAATAAACACATAACAAATATTATTATAATTTATATTTAAACATTTTTAGAACAAACCTAACGCTAATTTATATTTAACATAATTATTGTATTCTTTCTAGAAATATTACACCTCTGATGATGGTTTGTTAATAAACTGAAACTAGTCAGGCAAAATAAAATAAACAAATAATAAAATAAAATAAAAATAACTCTACCAGTAAGTACAGAATATTAATACCTTAAATAAATAACTGGTAATATGGATAAAACCTAAAACTTAAAGTTTAAACCTAACGAAGCTATGACATTGTTAGAAACTATTTTCATTACACTAATTCCAGTTTTGTTCCAGTGTGTGTTTTCAAATGTGATCCAGGCTTACATACCTAATACATTCAAAACACTTACATGCCTTCTACGAAAGTAGGTTAGGTTAGGTTAGGTTAAAACAACATATAAATCAACTTTATTCAGGACTGTGTGATCTTTTTGTTAGTTGCTGTGATGCTGTGGTTGTTTAAGAGGTAAAACAGATTAAAACTAAAATCGGAATTGTAACATTAATTTAATAATACATATAATGAGAGTATGATAAGCCCAAATTTGATTCGTTGTAGATAGTTTCTTATTATCATCAGGTACTTTGGTATGTTTTAATTGGAATAAAAGTGCCACTAAATGCTAAAACATTCAAAGTTAAATTAACTGGACATATGCATTTTTATAAAATATTTCAATATGCTTTACTTCATACAGTCCGGTAGATGTTCAATTACATTATTACTTTAAGTCCGGTAGGTGAGTTATAACAGCATCAGAGCGGATAGGTGTTGAAAAGCAATACGTTACGTACGTTACAACACTTATAACAATATTGTCTGATTCCATTTATATTTCCAAACCAAATAAACAAATTATTTCTTGTACTATCCTTACAGAAACTACTAGTTTGCTTCCAGACATATAGAGAGGAATTTAGACAGGAAACATTTATTTGTGAGAAAATAATTATTTAGAAGAATTTAGAACTATTTATTAATATTATATACATCTACATATAAATCTCATCATGTAAGCGAAAGATTCTTGTTAGATATTCCTTGCAATTTCAAGTTCGTTAGATATTAATTCCACTATATAGTTTTTTGCTATAGTGGAGGACCTCCATCCACCATACCGTTTGATTCTAATATCAGCAGATTTACTGGCCAGCATAGTTATAAAATTCTGCATTTGGTAAGTTCAAATACAAAGTATTATTATTATTATTATCAATAGGCCCTTTACCTTTCGGTGTGGGCTATACATGTTACATATCTTACATTACAGTTATATTACATTGTTTGTTATGTATTTGCAAATTCGTTCCACTCTCTTCTGTTCTTTGCCATTTCTCTTGCTTCACTGTCTTCTCTCTGCTGTTTATTATTTCTTCTATTTTGTTGTCCCATTCTTGTCTAGGTCTACCTCTTCCTCGTTTATTTCATGTTTTTGCTTCCCAGATTTGTTTTGTTTGATTCGTATTTTTTATTGATTTGCTGGCAATTCTGTAATATTACATTAGGTTAAGTTGGCAATAGTTTTATATATATAATGTGAAATGATTTGTCTGTCAACACAGACAACTTATATCGTCTGTCAAGAACGTGTGTACTCTGTAATTATCTATAACTGTTAATATACACTTCTCGCTATTGTGTGTTCATTCATGATATACGTATCTCAATAGGTTATGGGCCCAGATAGTGGATATAACAGTATAGTGCTTGGAGTTGTGTGACGGTATAATTCGTGAAGGAAAAACTGAGAGTAAGAACACGTGGTCGAGTTCAACATGACGGGAGCGGGAGTATCCGGCTACGCGCATCCAGGATTACGGCCGTTTGATGGTAATGGTTTTGAAAACTGGTTTTATCGTCTGGAGAGGCTTTTGGAAAGGAATGCGGTATTAAATGTGCTGGAGGCTGACCCACCAACGGAAACCGAGGCGGATACTAACGGATTTAGATTGAAAGATGCTAAAGCTAGGGATTTGATAGTGCAATGTGTAGCCGATAAGGTTTTAGAGCAGATAAAAAATGCAAGTACAGCTAAAGAAATGATTACAAATTTGAAGTGTACGTATGTTAAACAGGGAATAATGAATCGTATACAACTTCAGAAGAAACTAAGGAATATGTCATTTGATGGTATGTCAAGTTTGAATGATTTTATCATTGAATTTGATAAAACTGTTGCCGAGCTGAAGAATGCTGGAAGTACTGTCGAAGAACAAGAATGGGTAGGCTTTTGGCTTTCTGGGCCAAAAGTAATTCTGAGTTTTTATAATGTTTTACTTACTTTTTCGAAGAAAAAATACTGCACACTTATAAGCTAACCTTCGAGGAGCCGTCCATGACAATTACGCTGTCAAATATAAGGTACAAACCAAATTATTAAATGATTTGTAACACGTCCATATTACATGGAAAGTTCAACTCCATGCTAAAGTATATTGGGTTGCATACTTCGTGGCGCATCCTCGATAGAATGTGTCTTCCGATTCGATTCCTCGCGGCTGACATTTAAAAACAGAATATAAAATATGTGCATAATTTCATCCCTGCTATGAGTATCAACGACTGATTCACATTGTATACAGCATAGATCGATTTCTACCAATGGTGAGCTTTACCTAAAGGTATATTTCCCACCTATATGAATTCGCAAACCTGTGGTCGTTAAAACGGGGTGTGGAATAGATATATGCCATTAAATAATAATTTCTTATTATATAATATAATAATTATAACTAATAATTATATATATAATAATATTTACAATATAATAATTTTACTATAAATGTATTAATTTGCCTTGAACATAACCCCCCCCCCCCCCCCCCCCCCCTCTGCACGATTTCGGCTTCCTGGGCCAAATTAAATTAGGGGTTTCGGGATGATTGATGGCAATAACATGCACATCTTTGGAATCTGTGATTTTTTTTCAATTTTTTTAACTCATGAAAAATATTATTTACCTTGGGAAAAAACTCCCCACTGCACGATTACGGCTTCCTGGGCCAAATTAAATTAGGGGGTTCGGGATGATTCATGGCAATAACATGCACATCTTTCGGCATCTGTGATATTTTTGCAATTTTATAAACTCAAGAAAAAAATTATTTACCTTGAAAAAAAAATTCCCCCTGCACGATTTCGGCTTCCTGGGCCAAATTAAATTAGGGGGTTCGGGATGATTCAAGGGAATAACATGCACATCTTTGGAATCTGTGATTTTTTTGCAATTTTTTGAACTCATGAAAAATATTATTTACCTTGAAAAATCTCCCCTCTGCACGATTTCGGCTTCCTGGGCCAAATTAAATTAGGGGGTTCGGGATGATTCCTGGCAATAACATGCACAACTTTGGAATCTGTGATTTTCTGCAATCTTTTGAACTCAACAAAAAAATCATTTACTTGAAAGAAAAAAAACTCCCTCTGCATGATTTCGACTTGTATGTATCAATCGCTTGCGATTCAGTGTCGGTTATATGCTTCAGTATAATCTGAAAACTTATACTAAAAATTAGTATAACCTACACAGTCCAGATCTGAACAGACATATCGAATGCGTTATTAATTCTAATTCGACGGCCTGCAAAGGCCGTCGAACGTGCCTTATTCAGATTTTTGAGATTTGGTTAACAATTAAGTTGGTGTTGTCATGGATTTGTTTATCATGCTTCAAATGTTGCTGGCAAGTGTCAGTGTGTGCTGAAATTTAGTTTTGTGATCAAAATGCCGATATCTCCAGTAAGATGTGCACGGATAATTGCCCACATTGAAGAAGGACATAGCCAGAGAGAAGCAGGCCGTAGGTATGGAGTTTCTCAAAACGGGGTCCGAAGGATTTGGCAGAGGTATGAGGAAGATGGTCTACTAACAGCCAGAGCACGGTCAGGAAGACCAAGAAAAACTAATGCTCAAGATGACCGATTTATGTTGTTACAATCTTTGAGAAATCGCACTGAAACTGCAACAATTAGAGCTAATGAGCTTGCTGCAGTCAGAAATGTTCAAATATCGGCACGTACAGTTCAGCGACGACTTCGAGAAAATAATCTAAAGTCTTATCGGGCTGCCACTGGTCCAAAACTTATGGTTCGTCACAAACAAAACCGACTGAATTTTGCTAGAACTTATCAGAACTGGGGGGCTGCCGAGTGGCGACATGTCTTATGGACTGATGAATCCCGTTTTACGTTGGATGCTCCAGACGGTCGTACACGGGTATGGAGGAGACCAGGAGAACGATACGCAGCATGTACCATGGCTCCTAGATCCAATTTTTTCGGAGGCTCTGTAATGGTATGGGGAGGGATTTCTGTCGAGGCTCGTACAGAACTCCATATTTGTGATAGAGCAGCCCTTAACGCAGATAGGTACATTAGGGATATTGTAGAGGAACATGTTGTACCATACAGTCACTTTATTGGAGAAAACTTTCAATTAATGCAGGATAATGCTCGCCCACATGTGGCGAACATTACCCTCCAATATTTTAACGAAGTCGGAATTAGGTGTTTGGATTGGCCTGCTTGTTCACCAGATCTGAACCCTATTGAGCACGTGTGGGACCAACTGGGAAGAGCCATTCGAGCTCGCCCTGATCGCCCTCGGACCTTAAGAGACCTTGCAGCATGTTTGGTTGAAGAGTGGGACAGACTGCCGCAAGAAAACATTGCAACGTTGATTAACAGCATGTCTAGACGTCTGGACTGTGTTATTAGGGCTCGTGGTGGAAACACCAGATATTGAAAGTTTCGTTCGTACCCATAGTTCGTGTTTTTCACTTTTTTTATAAACACTATATTTCTTTAGTATCCTAAAATGTAAGTAAATAAAGATTAATTATTAATTTATCACCAAAGGTGGTTTTTCATTTTTGTTTTTTGATAAACAAACATTAACATTTTGGTTTATTTGAAAAAAAAAAAAATAGGACGAAAAATCGGAAAAATTGTTAGTGAACCCAGACTTTTGTCGCGGAGTGTAATTAGGTTTTTAAAAACCCTTTATCACTGCAATCACTGCAATGCAATATTATTCTCTCCCCCCTACCGCCATTAGATCAAAAGTGTGCCGAATACAGCAGTGAGTTCAAACAAGCGGCAAAGTTTTAACGCAACAAGCGCAGAATATTAGCAAATGTATTATAAAATAATATGCGCTGTTCTATTATATGCGCTGCACTAGAATTGTACACTGAAAAAAAAATCATTGCTTAAGTTTGCGATAAGGATTTCGCTTTGTTGGCACCGGCGGAGTATTTTTTTTTTGCGGTGAGCGCGGCGCTCGTCAAAGGGCAAATTCATAAAAAAAAAAGTTATGTATCTATACATAACGCTGGACGGAACACCAATACTTATATGATGACGTTAACACATAGGGCATACGCCTTCAGTCTTCTGTTAGCACTCTTGTGAATAGCATCATTGGCATTGTACGCCCGTCGGACAAATTATTATTTGGTTATATCTCTCTAGATTGTTGTGTATCTTGCGTTTTGTTCCCATTGTCTTGTTTACTTTGTATTTCTCTTTTTGTTGTTTCAATTTTCTTGTATTGTTGTTCCTGCTTCAGGCCTACGCTCGTACGACTCGTCAGACAAATTATTATTTGGTTATATCTCTCTGGTTTATGGTATCTTGCATTTTGTTCCCATTGTCTTGCTTACTTTGTATTTCTCTTTTTGTGTTGTTTCAATTTTCTTTTATTGTTGTTCCTGCTTCTTGCCTATTTTATATTTCGATTTTTGGTGGTTTTCTTCTTTTTTATTTTGTTTGTTTATTTGTTAACGTATTCGTGAATATGGATTTGGCGCAACTGTTTGAGGCACTAAACCTATTTTTTTTAAATTTGGGTATTTATTTGGGTCCGCGTTTCAACGACGCCCAAAAAGAGGAAGCGAATAACCGCGGCCTCCAGTTATTGCGGCACCGAAAGAAATGCCGTCGTGAATTGTTCAGTTTGTCGGATGCCTATGCGAGGAACCGTTGACGCGTCCGTAGCAATAGGGTTTCGATTTAGATGCCCTAATAGGCATAAAGCAAATCCCTGCAAAAACACGTTCATTGAGAGAGTACGTCACCGGGATATTGGCACCGATCGGTAGTCAAATTAATTTATTGTTGGCTTCGCAACCACCCTTTGCAGTCAGCAATGTTGGACTGCGGTTGTTGGTTCCGAAACTGCCACTGCCTGGTATCAGTACTGCAGGGAAGTGTCAGAAATCATTGCTTGGCATGATTTTGAAGCACTAGGGGGACCAACCGACATTGTAGAAATCGACGAGACACATCTCTTTAAGAGAAAATACAATGTCGGTCGGTTGCCTCAATGGCGAGGAATTTTGTTATTTGGGGGTGTTAGCCGCACCACCAAAAAAATGTTTCGGCATGGTGGTAGATGATAGGAGTCGAGATACGCTTTTACCCATTATGGAGAACTGTATAAATTTCGATTTCTACATATGCAGCGACGAGTGGCGTGCATATAGGGGTGCGGTATCGTCTTTTCGGGGCACGGTACTGTAAACCACTCCACTAATTTCATAGATCCGCCGAGAAATGAAGAGCCATTTTGGGCACCCGCAGGTCGATTTGACCCAGAGTGTCGGGACAAACAGTGGGTAGGGCCACAACCACCAGGTGCTCCAATGATGCCTTACAGACACCATACACAAATTATAGAGAGATCGTGGAGAGAATTAAAACGACACCTTGCATCTTGTAACAATTTAACACATGTGAATGCATATGTAGGGGAGTGGATGTATCGAAACAACATTCTGGATGCTATTCCTACTTGGGAAGGAAAATTTTCAAAAAATTTATATGATATTGCCGGGGTTTATCCTGGGGTTGGCAAGGCCAGAATGATTGTCGACCTACATAATTGTCAGTGCCATGAATGCCAGCCCTGAAAGCAATTATCATTATCAGATATAATACAACGAGTAGAACCATGACTATCGATAATCGATTAAGTTGGGACACGAAACATGTTGTCAAATATTATTTCCACGAGTCTGAAAGATGAGTGGAATTATTTGACAACATGTTGTGTGCATCAACCAATGCGACTATCAATAGTCACGATTCCAAGAGTGGTATTCATCAGATTATATCACGAATGAAAATTTTATTTCCCAATATAGGTTAGAAATGCATTATGAGTGATATACTTGTCATAATGCATTGCAATATTTTCAATTTCCCTAACTGTTAAGGGTTCAGCGCACTTACTTTGCATTTTTCTGGTAACTTTTACAACAGCTTCCTTTTCGTGTCTCTAGCATTTCTCGACTTTTCAAAAACAACATCACTAAATGGATTTATTTTACCGTTGAACTCTTTGAAATATTTTTCTTGTAGTAATTTAGCACTCACATGTGCAATGGGGTGCTATTTACATAGGGTGTAAAGTTAGTTCGCCTCCTCGTGGTGCACCCTGGATAACGTTAAATGAACTAACACAAACTGGCAGTCATATAATCTTAGGATCTCCTGACTAAGACACATTCTATAATGCTACAAATGATAAACGCAACTATCAAGATGGTGACTGGATATGCATCTCACATGATGCAACACATTGCCACTGGACCACCGATGACATGAAATTCGACACTGATGCAGTAAGATTTTTTTTCTTGAGTTAAAAATACTGCAAAAGAATCACAGATTCCAAGATGTTCCAAGATGTGCATGTTCTTGCCATCAATCATCCCGAAACCCCCAATTTAATTTGGCCCAGGAAGCCGAAATCGTGCAGAGGGGAGTTTTTTTTCAAGTTAAATAATATTTTTCATGAGTTAAAAAAATTGAAAAAAAATCACAGATTCCAAAGATGTGCATGTTAATGCCATGAATCATCCCGAACCCCCTAATTTAATTTGGCCTAGGAAGCCGAAATCGTGCAAAGGGAAGTTTTTTTTTCAAGGTAAATAATATTATTCATGAGTTCATAAAATTGCAAAAAAAATCACAGATTCCAAAGATGTGTTTGTTATTGCCATGAATCATCCCGAACCCCCTAATTTAATTTGGCCCAGGAAGCCGAAATCATGCAGAGGGGGGTTTTACGTTCAAGGCAAATTAATACATTTAGAGTAAAATTATTATATTGTAAATATTATTATATATATAATTATTAGTTATAATTATTATATTATATAATAAGATAATTATTATTTAATGGCATATATCAACGGTGGGCAAATGCGGCTCTTAGAGCCGCATGCGGCTCTTCGTTACCTAAATTGCGGCTCGCCAACTCCAACTTACAAGAACCAGTAACACTGAGTAAAAATGTACTTTTCCAAAATTTATTGAATGATTTTCAATAAATCGCGCCCGGTGCTGCGCCCCACCACCGGGCGCAGCACCGGTGGTGGGGGTTTGCAATTGCGTACTGCACAGCGCTGCACAGCCACAGCATCTTATTTGAAATAGTAAACTTTTAACCGCTTGAGTGCAAGGAGCAATTATTTTCTATTTTGTAAACCGTTTGATTGCAAGAAGCGATTATTCTCTATTTTCTAAACCGTTTTATAAGGAGTGATTATTCTCTATTTTGTATCTAACGTAAGTAAGAAATTTTTGCGTACAAAAGTTTTATTTTCACGGTGTGAATTGAAGTTTATCTAGATTTCCGATTCTATTTCAGATGTTTATTGAAATTTAATATGTAAAAACATGACGGAAAATGCGAAAAAACGAAAATACGAAGATGAAAACAGAAAATTTCAAAGGGAATGGACAGAAAAGTATGCCTTCATTGACAATAATGGAAAGTCATTGTGCCTTATTTGTAAAGCAACAATTTCAAACTATAAAGGTGGTAATTTACGTAGACATTACGAAGTGAATCATGCAGATTTTCCTAATCAATATCCAGAAAAATCAAACTTGCGGACAGAGAAACTTAAATCTTTACAATCTAGTCTTCAGAAGCAACAAGGGCTTCTACTTTCCTTTAGCAAGGAAGATGACAGAGTGGTTGAAGTTAGTTTTAAGGTAGCTTGGAACATTGCACGTGCCAAACGTCCTTATGGAGCGGGAGAATTTATAAAAAAGAATTTGGAAGATTCAATTAAAATATTGGATCCTGATAATAAAAAACTGCATAAATTGATCGAACAGGTTCCATTGTCACGTCGTACAACTGAGCGTCGTATTAGTGAAATTAGTGCAAACATTGAAAATTGTCTTAAATTTGATTTGAAAAATTGTACAGCGTTTAGTTTGGCTCTAGATGAATCGACAGATATTCAAGATATTCCACAATTGGCCGTTTATATTTGTTACGTATTTGCAGACATACAAATAAAAGAAGAATTATTGGACCTAGTACCTCTTATCGAAACAACCCGAGGTGTCGACATTAAAAACGCACTTGACAACATAATAACCAAATTTGAATTACCCACAAATAAATTGGTAAGCATTGCAACTGATGGAGCTCCTGCCATGGTAGGAAAAATCCATGGTTTAATTGGACTTTTAAATAAAGATCCAACAATTCCACGCTTTTTACCTCTCCACTGCGTAGTGCACCGTGAGCACCTAATAGCAAAATATTTTAAATACGAAAATGTGTGGAAGACAGTCCTTCAAATTGTCAATTTAATTAAAGCCAACGCCAAAACGCATCGGCAATTTAAAAATTTCATTGACAACTTGAAGGAGAAGGAAGATTATTCAGATGAATTGCCCAGCGATCTATCTTTTTGGTGCATGGTAAGATGGTTGTCGATGTTCAATGTTTTGAGCCGCTTTGTAGAACTTTTAAATCCAATTAAAGAATTTACAAAACAAATTGGAAAAACATTTAATGACTTACACAATGACAGTTGGCTTTCCGATTTAATGTTCTTCACAGATACGCTGGAACATTTACAAAACCTTAACTTGGCTTTGCAAGGAAAGGGAAAAAATATTATTGATTTGTCGCAAACCGTATTCAGTTTTAAGGCTAAACTGCAACTTTTTATTAACGATTTGAAGAATAAAACATTTAATCATTTTCCAAAAATAAAAGCGAATGTTATTAATATTAAGGAGGAAAAGTTAGAAGAATATGAACAAAAATTAATTGAACTGCAGGAAGATTTTCAACAAAGATTTGAAGATTTACAAAATTTGAAATCTTCATTTACATATTTTTTGAACCCATTTGCTTGTAATATTGTCGAGGATGGATTTTCAATTTCTGAAGTATTACTCGCAGAAAAAGCCTCAGGGGAATTGGAATTGTTAGAGATGAAAGAGGATCAGGCATTGCAGATTCATCACAAATCTGTTCCGATGTTAGAATTTTGGCAACTTGTACCAGAGTCGAAATATCCATCCTTAAAGATAGCTGCTTGCCGACTGTTATCAATTTTTGGCACTACTTACAATTGCGAGTCAACATACTCCACTATGAAGTTTGTGAAGTCAAAATACCGCTCACAAATGACTAATAAGCATCTTAGTGAATTGATACGAACGGCTACGACAAATATCGAGCCAAATTTCAAAAAATTAGTTAAAGATAATCGCTAAAAATTGTTTCAAATTTTAAAAATAAATTTTTTCTATTTCCAAAAAAAAAAAGGTTTTTTATTTCTTTTTATTTACACTTTTCGGATAGTTTTGTGCGGCTCCCGAAATAAAATAAAAAATTAAACGTGGCTCCCAATAGCTCCGTGTGTGCCCACCTCTGGCATATATCTATTCCACACCCCGTTTTAACGACCACAGGTTTGCGAATTCATATAGGTGGGAAATATACCTTTAGGTAAAGATCACCATTGGTAGAAATCGATCTATGCTGTATACAATAAGAATCAGTCGTTGATACACATAGCAGGGATGAAATTATGCACATATTTTATATTCTGTTTTTAAATGTCAGCCGCGAGGAATCGAATCGGAAGACACATTATATCGAGGATGCGCCACGAAGTATGCAACCCAATATACTTTAGCATGGAGTTGAACTTTCCATGTAATATGGACGTGTTACAAATCATTTAATAATTTGGTTTGTACCTTATATTTGACAGCGAAATTGTCATGGACGGCTCCTCGAAGGTTAGTTTATAAGTGTGCAGTATTTTTTCTTCGAAAAAGTAAGTAAAACATTATAAAAACGCGGAATTACTTTTGGCCCAGAAAGCCGAAAGCCTACCCAAGAATGTATTACACAAGTGCTGGCAGCTATGCCTGAACAGTATTTACCAGTTGTGACGTCTATTGATATTTTATTTACGTCTAATGCAAGCGCAGTAAGTTTTGACTTTGTAAGGAATAAGTTGTTGGCAGAAGAAGAACGTATTTTAAAGAATAGTAAACCGAGTATGTCAAGTACACATGGACATGCATTTGTTGGTTACAAAGATAAGTTTAAAAGGAAGCATCCCAATACATTTACTCAACGGAAAGACAATTCGTGGAAATTTAATGTAGGCATGCAACCCAGAGTATTTACAGGCAAGTGCTTTGGTTGTAATCAGAAAGGACATATGCGTTCTCAGTGCCCAAATCGGAAAAACTTTGCTGGAAATTCAGATATGGAAGTTTCGTTTATGGTGACGGATGGCAGCTCTGAATCTAAGTTTTGTGGACTGTCAAACCATGGTAACAGTGTCAGTTTTGTTGTTGATAGTGGAGCAACAAACCATCTGATTCAAGAAGAATATTCCAAGTACTTGAGTGATGCCCTGAACATTTCCTCCCGGATTAGTGTGGCTAAAGTTGGTGAAATGGTAATCTCTACCAGATGTGGAAACCTAAGTTTATTAAGTAATACTGGTACTTGTATAAGGATGAATAAAGTGATGGCGTGTGAAAGTTTATCACACAATTTGCTGTCTGTAAAAAGACTTGAAGAAAATGATTTAAAGGTTATCTTTCATAACAAATGTGTTAGCATTCTGAAGGATAATTATGTCATTTTGAAAGGGAAGCTTATTAACAATCTCTATTTTGTCACAATGCAATTGAATACATACGAAACTAATGTAGTCAATCATTCTCCAGATGTATGGCATAGAAGAATGGGACATTCGTCCAAGTTTCCTTGTAGTGAGATATGTGAAGTTTGTCTTCAAGGTAAACAAACTAGAGCACCATTTTTGAAACGCATACCAAAAGAAAGAAAGGCTAAAAGGATCTTGCAGTTCGTTTCATCTGATGTGTGTGGTAGAATTACACCTCCCACGCATGACGGTAAAAACTATTATGTCTCGTTTATTGATCATTTTAGTCATTTTACTGTTGTGTATTTACTGGAAAGGAAAAGTGAGGTCGAAGAATACTTTAAAAAGTATGTAGCCATGGTAGAAGCCAAATTCAACAAGAGAATATCTACGGTGTGATAATGGTGGTGACTATACTTCAAAAACGTTTAGAAACTTTTGTGAAGGTAAAGGTATCAATGTTATGTATACCATTCCTAGAAATCCAGAGCAAAATTCGGTAGGTGAAAGGCTCAATCGTACTATGTTAGAAAAGGCTAGGTGTTTGTTATATGACTCGAATCTAGACAAGGATATGTGGGGAGAAGCAACATTAACCGCTGTTTATTTGCTTAATAGAACTGGTACAGGTGTTCTACAAAGAGATGTAACTCCTGCTGAAATCTGGTATGGGTTCAAGCCTGATTTGAAAAAAATCAGAGTCTTCGGATGTACAGCTTACGCACATATACCAGAAGAGGATCGATCTGGAAAATTGGATTCGTGATCAAGGAAAGTGGTCATGATTGGATATTGTAACAATGGTTACAGAGTGTGGGATCCTGTAAGAAGAGGGGTCACCACTGCCCGATCTATTGTCTTTAAGGAATATAACAATGTAATTCCAAATGATGAATACCCAGAGGTTGAGGATTATGAAGAAGAGAACCCAATGGATGTGGCAATTAAAGAACCTTGTTCAGACGAAACTCCTGATATTCAAGAGACAAGACAAAGCACAAGAGTGAGTAAAATGCCCAGTTATCTTAAAGACTATGAGGTCGAAGTGGTCATGGCTCTGAGTGCTGGTTACTTTCCATTTGAAGTTCCTAAGTCCTACCAAGAAGCTATCCAACAGGATGATGGCTGGAAAGTGGCTATCGCAGAAGAGTTGGAATCTCTTAATCGAAACAAGACATGGCAACTGGTGCAACCACCACCTGATGTATCGATAATTGAGTCACGATGGGTGTTTACTGAAAAGATGACTAGTGGTGTAACTCAGAAGAAAGCTCATTTAGTAGCTAAAGGGTATCAACAACCAACGCTGGAGGAAGAAGATGTGTACTCACCGGTAGCCCGATTGATGACACTTAGATCGCTGCTAGCAGTGGCAGTGGAGCGTGATCTATCTATTCATCAATTAGATGTTAAAAGTGCATTTCTAAAAAGTGATTTAAAAGAAGCGGTGTATCTCTACCCTCCTGACGGTTTGTGTGTAAAGAAGAATGTAGTATGTAAAGTAATAAAAGCCTTATATGGCTTGAGGCAAAGCACTAAATGTTGGAACAATAAGGTGAATCAATTGTTAAATGTACTGAATTTTAAAAGATCTAAAGTCGATCCATTTTTATATTTTAATGATACAACGTATATATTAGTTTGGGTAGATGACTTTATTATTGTATCAAGCTCAATTGACGATGTTAATCTAGTGAAGAATAAGTTAACGAATACACTTGAAATCAGAGATTTAACTGCTGATGGTAAATTGATATTTTTAGGTCTTGAGATTGAGAAAATCAATGGTCATATAAAGATTAGTCAAAAGAATCTTATTAATAAGGTTATAAATCATTTTCGTATGAATGACTGCAAAATCTCAAAAATACCAATGCAACCAAAACTTAATTTACAAATGTCTGTGGAGCATGTAAATTATAAAGTACCATATAAAGAATTAATAGGTAGTTTAATGTATTTAATGCTTGGGTCAAGGCCAGATCTTTGTTTTGCAGTGTCTTATTTTGGAAGATTTCAGAATTGTTATGATAATAATCATTGGAATTCTCTAAAAAGTGTTATAAGATATCTCAAGTACACTAGAGATTTTAGTTTAAAATATATTAAAAAGAATACATGTTCAGGTATAAATGTAAAAGCCTTTGTTGATTCAGATTATGCTAGTGATCCTAATGATCGGAAAAGTGTTATGGGATTTGTGATTAAATTAAATGATAATGTTGTATCGTGGCGTTCGAAGAAACAAAACGTCGTAGCATTGTCCAGTAGTGAAGCGGAGTACATAGCACTTTCTGCAGGAATGTCTGAATGTAAAATCTTAATTCAGTTACTTGATGAAAGTTATGTGAAGCCAGTTATTCTCTTTGAAGACAACCAATCTTGCATAAAGATGGCACAAACGTGTGAAACAAAAAGGTCTAAACATATTGATGTGAGACATCATTTTGTAAGAGATTCAATTAACAGTGGGGACTTTAAATTACAATATGTATCTACTGATGAACAAGTAGCCGACATAATGACGAAAGGGTTGTCCATAACAAAATATGAATATTTTAGAAATTTGTTAAATGTTACACTAATTTGATTATGTAGTTGTATAATATATGTGTATATGTTTGCACACTGTAATTACAATTTATTTTAAGTATTGTACTATTAGAATTTTGCAGAATTGAGAGGAGGTATTGATTTGCTGAGCTGGCAATTCTGTAATGTTACATTAGGTTAAGTTGGCAATAGTTTTATATATAGTAATGTGAAATGATTTGTCTGTCAAGAACGTGTACTGTGTAATTATCTATAACTGTTAATATACACTTCTCGCTATTGTGTGTTCATTCATGATCTACGTATCTCAATATTTTTCATCCTAATTAGATGTCCCCACCAGTTGAGCTGCTTCTTTTCTACAAGCTTTTCGAATGATTCTATTTCCAATTCCTCTCTGATGTCTTTATTTCGTATCCTGTCTTTTTTCGTTACTTGTTTTACTCTTCTCAAATATTTCATTTCTATTGCCTGTAATCTACTTTTATCTCTCTTTGTTAGCTTCCACGTTTTGTATATATTCATTTTTGTCTTTCTGCTTATCTCTTTCTTGTTAGTAAGTATATTATTCAGGGCATAGTACGTTTTTATTGTATTGTTTATTCTGTTGCTTAATTCTCCTTCCATTTTCCCGTCTTCTGTAAGTTCTACACCAAGGTATTTGAATTGCTCCACTTGTTCAATCTGGTCCTGTCCTATCTGTATATTTATGTGTTCTTTCCGTTTTCCTATTACCAGTACTTTTGTTTTGCTGTAGTTCATCTTCATGTTATATTTCTCTAGGTGTTTATTCCATACGTTCATGTTATGTTGCAGGTTCCTCTCACTTTCTGCTATCACTACCATATCATCGGCGTACGCTCCTTCTGATATTTTAACCATTTGCATGTTTTTGTATCCTACGTTTGCTTTTATTATTTCTGGTTTCTTGCTCTTCATTATTTCATCCATATATAGGTTGAATAGTGTTGGGCTGAGAGCTCCTCCTTGTCTTAGTCCATTATTTGTTTTAAAAGTTTTTGAAATTTGCCCCTTGTGTATTATTGCATTACTGTTGTTGATATATATATATACAGGGTGTAACAGAAATACGTGTGTTAATTTTAAACATTGGTAGAACTCGTTAAATAAAACATTTTATCTATATGTTTTTTTTTTCAAAAACCAACATTAACCTGATTTAAAATATGTTCTAGTTTATCTACTAAAACGCGTACCCGCCTATGGTTAAAGGTGTGCAGCGATAAAATATTTTGTTGTGATGGCAACGATGTCATAAAGGTACATCATTGCCTGTTAGGCAAAACACGTTCAGGATATTGTGCACTGTACAATCTACGGGCTTCTGCGGCATTTCCAAAAGCTCGCCCATATACAAACACAATATCTGTTATTTCTTGTTTAGAAAAATTTGGCTTTTTGAAATAAACTTCACTTGACAATTATAGTGACAGTACTTGAGAACGGCTCGTTCGGTCAAAATTAGGGGTCAAAAAAATATTTAAAAAACCTGCAAATTTTGAAAAAAACCATATAGAAAAAATGTTTTATATAATGAGTTCTACCAATGTTTAAAATTAACACACGTATTTCTGTTACACCCTGTATATTCTGTATTACTTTCACTATCCTGTTTTCTATTCCTCTCTCTTTTAGTATTAACCATAGTTTCTTTCTTGGGGTCATGTCAAACGCCTTTTCGAGGTCTATGAATCCCAGATATGTATTTTTATTATTTGCGATTCTTTTTTCTGTGATTAAAAAAACAAAGTAACACTTTAATATATGTACTTTAGACAAAGTGCTGATCCCGACAGCCTGTGCAGTCATTTTTCATTCGCATATCGCAAAAAGAATTTACTGTGTACCAACTTATTTTGACGTAGTGATTTTACATGTCCATCTCAATGACAGAAAATCTTGCATCTCATCTACAGCAACATGCTTATCATTTGTAATAAAGTGCAATCTTTTGCATTAATTTTTAATTAAGCATTCTCAAACAGGCCATAGGGAAATAGAATGGTAAATCTTTAATTTCCTGCTCCCCAACTACACCTACGGAAATTCTAAGGATATCAATCCCAAGAGAAAAAAAAACATATGCATTATTTAAGAGAAACTCGATTAGTTGATTTGTTATTTTATTATTTACGTTTAAAGTTTAAATATTTTCATGAATCGAAAACAAGACGACAAACGCCAGATTTTTATTTGTCAATTTTCATTAAAAACTATTCATTCCATTATGGATAATAACTAATATTCCATTGAAGAAACGGTTTTTATAGTATAAACTTTATTTATAGTATAAACAGACCAATTCCATCTGCATAGTTATCAACGGTACACTTCATAAAACAAAAATCGAGTAAACAGTAAATGTTGCTGGAAAAAGACTTATGTCCGTGACTTGATTCACAATCATCAAATTCAAATCAAATGTCATTGAGCTGCCAGTCAATGTCAAAAATATGGCAAAACCATCGACTTGTTCTGGAAAACTGGTGGCGTAGATCGAAAAAAGGGAAGCTGCAGGCTTGCAGCTTGTACAAAGAAGGTTGCTGCTGATATGCAAGAGGTTAGTTTTCACTACACAAATCACGGATATACGTTTGAATTTCCGCAGCTACCCCTGATGGACTTGAGGTGCATTCATTCACATTAACATGATATTTCTATGGTGTGCTTCATTATGTGTTTCTTCAAATTACCCTTTCTAGTGAAACTTAAGGTGCATTCATCACATTTATAAGGTCTTCCTAGTGTGTGGCTCATTTTGGGGATCTTCAAAGTACCCTTTTCACGGAAACTTGAGCTACATTCATCACATTTATAAGGTCTTTCTCCAGTGTGGCTCATTTTGTGTCTATTCAATGTACCTGCTTGCGTGAAACTTGAGGTGCATTCATCACATTTATAAGGTCTTTCTCCTGTGTGGCTCATTTTGTGTATCTTCAAATTACGCATTTCACTGAAAGTTGAGGTGCATTCATCGCATTTATAGGGTCTTTCTCCAGTGTGGCTCCTTTTGTGTCTATTCAATGTACGTGGTTGCGTGAAACTAGAGGTGCATTCATCACATTTAAGGTCTTTCTCCAGTGTGGCTCCTTTTGTGCCTTTTCAAACTACCACTTTCAGTGAAACTTGATGTGCATTCATCACATTTGTAAGGTCTTTCTCCAGTGTGGCCCCTTTTGTGTATTTTCAATTTATCACTTGCTATGAAACTTGATGTGCATTCATCACATTTGTAAGGTCTTTCTCCAGTGTGGCTCCTTTTGTGTCTATTCAATGTACGTGGTTGCGTAAAACTTAAAGTGCATTCATCACATTTGTAAGGCCTTTCTCCGGTGTGCCTCATTTGATGTATTTTCAAATTATGCTTTTCACGGAAGCTTGAGGTGCATTAATCACATTTATAAGGTCTTTCTCCTGTGTGGATCCTCTTGTGCATTTTCAACTTACTATTTTCAGTGAAACATGATGGGCATTCATCACATTTGTAAGGTTTTTCTCCTGTGTGGGTCCTCTTGTGATTTTTCAGACTATAACTTGGTGTGAAACTTGATGTGCATTCATTGCTCTTGTAGGCATTTTCTTCTGTGTGGATGATGTGCCTGTAGAAATAATATTGTAGTCATCCGCCGAGTTATGCGACAATAATAAGTGCTACTTTTGTAAGACGCTGCAGTATTTATAAAAGACTATAAAACAAAATCATAAAAATTCACTTTTCAAATAAAAATGTCTTTGATTCCGTATTGGGAGAATCAGTGTACGAGTTGGATGGTTTTGAAGAGAAACACTGTTTTCTGGCAATCTTTGCCCCTGGCCGCCCTATTACGTAACTGCGAATTTATGCAAGTCGTGTATTACGAAAGTAGGGGAATACCTCTACAGCATTTCAATCATGTGAAAATATTTCCATGTGAAATCAATTGATGGTTGCACTCATCTCACAGTTTTTTGCTAGTTTGTACAGTGCATTTACAAAACTCCCACGATGGCAAAATAACATTTGGTTGGCGAACATAAAAATTCCTAAATCAGGTGATAATAACTTAACATTTGATGTTGGTTACGATTGATTTGGAAATCAATCTGTCATTTTGAAAAATGTGTTAACGGCTTCCGTGTACACTCGAATAGCGAAATGGAACAATGCATTCCACTCAGAGATAAAAAAAAATGCTGGTCAAGCACTAGAAAATTTGTAGCCAGCCAAACAGAGCAAAACTCGTTAAGAAAAAATGTATAGTGCATACACTGTTGTTCTTCAAAAATGGTGCTTCATAGTAAGTCTGAGAAGATGTGGTGCTCATTTATTTTAGCGAGTTAGGTAAAACTAAGAGGCCATCCGCTTTACGGGCAACCTACTCTATGTTACATAAATTATACTACAAATTTTAATGTAAATTGTAAAAAAAATATTTTTTTAAAACAAATTGAATTAAGTATTCTATAGTTGGTAAAATTTATTGTTTTCCACCTGTGGGATAGGAATATCAATTTCCACCCATAAGATTGTTATTACTGTCAGGACTGGCTTATTTTCAAACCTGGTAAAGGTTAAGAATCCATATATTACTATGATAATTGTGAGTAATAGATATTTTGTAATTAAAAATTATTATTCTATTATGGTATGTCCGTAAAGCAACTAATAATGGCTATAACTTTTAAATGAAATGAAACATTTAAACAGGTATACAAAACTGTTTGTTAAGAATGACTATTTTTGGAAAAATAAAAAATTAGGAGATGCAAAAAGTTTGCGATATTGCATTGGGGGCACTCTATACTTATAGATTTTCAATAAACAAATTTTCTAGTATTCAATCCTCTGTTCTTTCTCCAGATCTGTGTACATATTAAATTGAGTTATATTTCATCATACACAGGTTGATTAATATATTTCTTACGTTTCACGTTTATCCTTCAAGTGCACCTCATAACTTGCCAAGCCATCATACGTAGCACTACATACTTCACATGTGTACGGTGTAACTTCATTAATCTGCACTGCCTCTTCTTCTGTCTTTACTACACAATAATTGTCCTGAAAATGCATGGTGCTAGAAACTGTATAAATTCTATTTAGTGTTCTACCTACCTCTGAATCACTGTCTTCACCTGAGTTCCAATTAGATGTGGAATTCACAGAACTTATTTGTGGTTTTAAACCTAAAAAAGATAATTTATGGTATCACCGGATCATAAAATAGTAATATATTAATATGTAGTGAGTAGCTAAATGAGATATGGGAAAGCAATTATAAAATGAATTTAACACATAAAGTAGCCATCCATGTTGGAGACTTGAAGTTAATTCACAATTATTTCATTTCAAGGAATGCGCTGCTTTTAATTGTTTTTTGATTTTATAAGTCCCTCATGCAAAACATGCTTTTTTTGATTCTTAGTATTATCAGGAATCAGGATATTAGGATATTTAGAGCAATAAAGAAATGAAAAGTAACCCATACTATTTGAGATGTTTGGCGTAATTTTTAAATATTTACCTATTCATATAAGACAATTTCATACAAGTGTGTAGGTCACATTATGGGAACACAACAATATAAAGAATCACAGATGCCAGATATGGAAAGGCCCGTCAGAATATTAAGTAATCATAGCAGTTGATTACTTAAACGCAGAAATTTTATTATTTTTAGATTACTAACGTGGATATTTGCGGTGAGATTCAAGGCCATGGGAAATAGTATCCTAAGGAATCCCAGCTGGAGATTACATAAGCAAAAAGGAGGAAGAGTTTCGTATATAAATAGGAATTATTTGACTGCAAAGAGTTAGTTGATCTTAGATTTCAGATAGACTAGCGCCCTGCTTGTACATTCATTAAAGGCAAAACAATTATAGGTATAAAGAGTATTAAATACTGTATACTGCCAGCTGTTACTTTGTGGAGTGTCGCAAACGAATTAAATAAACAACATTACTGTGTTATTGCCAGTTACACATTTATTTTAGAAAAACTAGTGACTGTCACTTCGACCAAGGTGTTCAAGACTAAGCTCCACAGGTTTTCAGAACCTTTAAATTTCATGGGTGGGTCGCATGTACCCAAAGTTTGGGAACGAATGCAATAAGTTCACTCTAACGACATAACATTTAGACACTACGTTCACTGTTGAAAGATAAACTCCACACCCGCAACACAAATCGGTAGCAGGTGTGGGGGCTATGTTAAACGGAGATGTCCGGGATGTATTTTCAATAATAGTCGTTTCATTTATTGAATGGCTCACCTCGATAGATAGCTGAACAGAACTGGGTATATCTGAACTGAGTGAGTAATAAAAGAACGACCAATCAAGGCGCTCCGTTTTGCAGGTTACGTGTAAACGTTTGTTTATAATGGTAACCATTGAAATACACGTTTGACACCTTCTCTGCTCACTTCCGAACTGATACCCTGGTATAAAAGCTCTGCATCGGGAAGGGGAGAGGTGAGTTTGCTAAGCAAAAATAAGCAGAACAAAATAAAAGAACGCCTACACTTTCCAACTGATCTGAGGTTTGAGTTAATTTGATTAAAGAACACAACTATTGTGGACACTTTTCTCTGTTAGTTTTGGTTATGCAAGAATATGTTTACAGATTCTAGAGTATGTCATTTGTCGTGCCCAACAATAGATTAAACTTATACTGTATCTTGGGATAGACACAAGAGTATTTGCAGAGCATTATAGGTTAGGATGCAGAAACATTTGTATTCGCATAAAAAGCAACCAGTTAGGTCTTATGTGCATTCCTCCACAGTCTCCTTACACCACAATCTTAATTAGTGCCCAGTTATAATGCAATATTAATTTCACTTCAATAACATACTGTGTGCTGCACCAAATGCATTTAGTGAATCCTCTTTTTCCTCCTCAGATGTGCAATTTTCGATTTTAATCTTTACTCCTTCGGTCTCGCACCTCATCGTTTCATCTGTAGAATGAGTAGAATTATTCATTCTTGACGATGCGAATGAAGGCAATGAGCAAAAATCAATACAAAGAGTGGTTTATGCGACCACAATTCTTATTTGCAAGTCTCAAAAAACTAAACATTAGAAAAAAAACTCTAGATTTGGTACTGAAAAAAAGTTCGACGATCCTATTATTATTATTATTATAGAGCAAATCAAGAAACCAAGAATCAGGGAGTGTGTGGACCAAAGAATATATACCTAAAGAAGCGACATCTCTATGTTAAATTAAGTAGACGAGTTTGTAGCGCCATCTGAATTTCATCTACCTAACTAAACGACAGAAAAATTGCCGCCCATATTTAAATTTTATTTGCAATATTTATTATGTATATCAAATACGCCTTATTTTACAATATGCATTTAAATACACAATAACAAAAGTATGATAATTACAATTATGTATAAGAGTAAAGGTTTAACGGGAGGGTAGTCCAAATACAAATCAGATTGTTCACGTAGGGAGCATGTAGGTTAAAAATTGCTCGAGGTCCAATTTATTGCTATATTCGTGCTAACATTTCGCACCTCAGTTGGTGCATCTTCAGAGCCTAAAATTGAATTACATTATCAAATACAAAAGTGTAGTTACACAATCGATATATGCAAACTTACATTGTTCATTGCCAACATTGTCAGATGACGAAAGCTGCTTCACTTCCGATTGTGTTGTTGATTCAAGCACTGCAATGGATTGTGTAATCAAACCTTCATTATTGTTATTAACGTTTGAAATTGAATTTAGAAATAATGATGGAATTGCATTTCGGTTTAATTTTAGATGCTCGGATGTGCAATACTGCGAAGTTTCAAAATGAGCATTTCACACATGATAATTATGTATTGTGGATGTACTTTTCTCCATTAATTGATGTAAGCCGAGCAACTTTATCCATTGCTTCCGACGTTCTCCTTCTTTCGGAATAGTATGTAGTATGGCAGAAAGGTCTCTAGAAATATTCCTTCTACTCTCAGGCACATCGCACAGGAATCTGGGTTGTGGCAGTAGTTTATAATACACGAGGAACAATTACAATGCATTTAAATGCTCATTGTACTTACCTACAGTATTAGAGTTTAAACTTTTCACTGGGCGTCGTAACAAAGACGAGATTAAATTTTCAAAACACAGTAGTGAATACAAATGTAGGAAGACACAATAGTTATATATTATTTGCACAAAGATACAAACAAATAAATTATACGACGGGGCGTTATTTATAAACAATGGAAATCATAAATGCGCGCTATGGCAACTTGGTAGGAAGAACGCGGTAAATTTGAAATGTGAACATCGGCGCCTCTGATAATGCTCTACCGCACTATCACCTCGTCTCCTTTTCCCCCATAAGCCTGTCGGAGCCTTGGTGTGAACATGGCAAGAACATGTGTGAAGTTAGACACTGAGTAACAAAAGCTTGGTTATGTGCAAATAGCAACTTCACTGAAAATCCCTTGTCCATTGGAATTCGACGTACGTTTTGTAGCACCAAAAATATTAAATAATATTTAATATTATTTCGTGCTCAATATATCTGGTAGTTTACAATTTTAATTGGAGTCTTATGAAATCTCCCGCTGGATTAAGCGAAATGAATACATTGCGGTTGTGCACCGGATGCAGGGCACCCCACACCCCCCCAGATATATTCTAAATCTTTAGATGTGTTTTAGATTTAGTGTTTTGTGTTTGTTATTTTGTAAGGTTTATTAGTGGATACAAGAATTGGCAAACATTGAGTTGAGTAATTCATCAGTAATCATGAGTTATCAAAAAGTCACATAAAGCCATTTATTTCTTGGCAAGAACTATCAATACGTCTCAATTTAAATTGTACAAGTGATAATAATATTCAGTTGAACAGAAGTAAGAAGATTGAATGGGTCAGGTTATTACTTTGCCAAATAGTAGATGCAATTTTATTCTTATGCAATCAACAATCAAAACTTGGAGTTGCAAATAACGGAAATTTTCTAAGTTAAGCAAGTATAATCCTATTTTAATGGACCATGTAGCTAGAATTAAGGATACAAAAAAAAGAATTGTTCATCATTTAGCACACCGCTCACAGGCAGCGATTCTTACTGCTTTGAGTAATGAAGTACTCAATAGAATTAATACAAATATAATTTCATCGACGTATTATAGCATTCAAATGGACTGTACACCTGATATTTCCCATACAGAACAAACTTCAATAATAATAAGATACGTAACTTTTTTTGGATAATAGAGTGTAATCAACGAATCATGCATAGGTTTTATTGAAGTTACAGACACAACTTCAGAGGGACTAACAAACACGCTTTTAGAAAAGTTAGCTGAACTTGGCTTAGACATCAAATACTGTGGAGGTCAAGCATACGACAATGGAAGCAAAATGACGGGAAAATACAAACATGTGCAGCCCAGGATAATTAATATAAATACTCATGCAGTGTACGTACCGTATTTGTCACACTCATTTATTTATTAATATGTGCTGCTGCCTCCAGTAACATTCATTGCAAACATTTATTTGGTACTTTGCAACGATTGTATACTCTTTTCGCTGCATCTACTAAAAGATGGGATATTATAAAAAGAACAACATCTTAATAGTACCCGTAAACCGCTATGCGGGACACGATGGGAAGCCAAAATACATGTAACGCACTTGAAGAGTTAATAAATACAAGTTAAGATAATGTTGTTACATCTGAAGCTGAGAGCATTTTGAATGCAATACAAACTATGCCATTTCTTTTGAGCTTACAAATTTGGTTTATAATTTTACACAAAATAAATAAAATCAATAAATTATTACAATCAAAAACAATAATTCTTGATTCAGCCTATAAACTTGTAACTAAAATAAAACAAGAAGTAATTGATTTAAGATCTAAATTAGATGAATTGCTTAACATAGCTAAAAATGAAGCACATTAATTAAATATTTCCGAAAATTTTCCTGAAAAAAGAATGAGTAGAAGAAAACAGTTGTTTTCTGAAATAGCGCAAGATGATACACCTACAAATCCAATTGTGAATTTAGATTTTTTTTTTTACTGTTATTGATATGATAATAAGTGAAATTGAGCGATTTACAAACATTCCAAAGATTATAACCAATTTCAGATTAATAACGGAAATAAAGACATTAGAACTCGACGAATTAACAAAAAACAAACAATAGGTTTTATTCAATATTATAATAATGATGTTGATAATGACCTAATTCAAGAAATCCTATCTTTAAAAGAATTAATTGCAACGGAAATAAATGTAAATTGCGAAAAGGATATACTAGAGTTTATATTAAATAGTCATTTTAATGAACTATTTCGCAATGTATAGATTGTATTGAAAATGTTTCTTACTATACCGGTCACCGTAGCTAGTGCAGAACACTCTTTTAGCAAATTAAAGCTAATTAAAACAAATCTTTGCTATACAATGTCTTCTCAAAGATCAAATTCACTTTCTATATTGGGCATTAAAAAAGATCTAGTTAAGAATTGTCTTTTCTATGTTCATCAACGAAATGACAATAAAAAAAACTAGGACTGCAATATAATGTAATATTATAGTGTTTGTAAATCAGAATAGTATTTAATTTATTTATATCTATAGTATCATAATGTAAGACTGCTCCATTCAAAATGTTTATTGTTTATTAGAATGTTTATTTTATATATATATATATATATATATATATATATATATATATTTATTTATTATGTGTTCAGTAATAAATGATTGTTTCTTAGGTCTTTGTCTTTCCGTGTCAATTATTTTTAAATTGTTAGTAAACAGAGTAGGGCCCCCTCAATTCTATTTGCACCCGGGCACCGTCTTGGGGAAGGCCGGCCCTGGTTTCTAACACATACAAACTTATAACTTATAAACGATCTTCACCAAAAGGGCACTTTGCTTCGTGCAACGAATGTGACGATGATATTTGTGAGGACAATTTAAAATTCCAATTTCAGTCATAATAATTATTTAAATAATTAATAAATCATAACGTAATATGATTAATGTAATGTAGTATGATAGTCGATTCCGCTTAATTGGGGCTGCTGCCTATTTGGGCCAAATCTCAAGGAACGGAAACCAGGCATTTATCCAATTATTATTAAACCCATATAATTAAAATATTAAACCCAAAACTCTTTTTTCCAATTCATCGTTGCTTCTTCTGTTCCGTTTGCCTGTAATGGTAATGTGTTTGAAATAAAATTTGTAGAAATTGGAGTATTAAAATACCTTTCGAATCATCTTCCGCTACACTTTCTGAATTTTCAAACATTTTCACAAACTTGCAAAATTTTAATTACTGATACACACGGAATTGGTCGATTGTTAAATTTAACTGAATATAAGCCACGAACTCTGCGTAAACTGATGCCACCGTAAAATGTTTTGATAATGAATAAATTGTCTTTCTTCCACTAATTACGTATTATTATTATGATTTATCCCAAACGACAAGCATGAATTTATAATTATTTGTCATCAATTTAAAAAAATATTCCTTTACGATTTTTCTCTAAAATTAATAGGGGAGCTAATACTTACACATATTTAATTTTACATGTTAAATTCCTAGGTTCGCTATCGCAGACACTATAATTATTATATTAAAAAGTCATGTGCTGCAGAGTTTTTGATTTCTGTTGTTTTGGAAGCCGTCTTATTTTTCTTTTCCCGACTGTTGATAGTCCAAAACTACATCACATGTTTTGGATAGGTATTATGATATGTATATGGGGACAAAACGTGCCTCAAGATGCTGCAAGGTCGAGACGCATAACACTGGTACTTTTCAATAAAAATAATATCTGGTAACAGTATTTTTTATTCTACTAAATAAGCGATACAGATATATACAAAAAACACATAGAGTAAATTAATTATCAGTAAAAAGTTTTTTATAGGATTAGACACAAATACTTCTACTAAAACAAAAATCGCAGTCGCATGCATTCGAGTCCGTTCGGACACCCACCTATTTATTTAGGAAATTGTACTACTATCACTCTCAGGGCTGGTTTGAAAACCCATAATTTCTTTCGGGTTTTTAAGAGTTACTTATTTAGAAATTGTCTAGCACTACATACAGTATGTTCATAAAAAAAGTCCATAAGGAGCAGCTGTGGAAACTTAAACGTACGTCCGTGACTTGCTTCAGATGCATAAAATTAAAATCGTATGTCATTGTGCTGTATGTCAATGTCAGAATTAAGGCTTTCACTTCAGAACACCGAAAACGTTCTATTTTTGTAATGAAATTCATAAAAATGGGAAATGGTATAGCGCTCAAGTTTTAATTGGAAATACGTCTGACGATCATTAGGATAGCAGCCTGCTCCGGCATGTCCTCTGCTGCCTGTTCAGCTGCATCATCACCGTGCTCTTCTCGTCGTGGAATATATACTATACCCAGGTTAACTACGGGCTTGGGGGGTCGAGCTTCACCTCTTGAAAGATCGAATATTTTAATGAAATTACATATAAAAACGTTAATAATCGAAAAACTAACTATTCAGTGGCACGTAGTATAACTAACGTTAGAGTGGTTATTAACTTGATAATAACTTGAAGACTTGATTCACATTAATAAAATTCAATGTTAAAAATATAGCAAAACTGTCGACTTGCTACGGAAAACTCGCAGCTTAGAATGTAAAATGGAAAGCTGCCGGCCCACAGAGACGGTTCAACCGTCCGTAACCGCTGTGTTAAAATTATTTTAAGCATACCTGGCATGGTTCGGCTTGTGAAGGGACGCACCTAAATGTTTTTCTCCTGAATCACTCATTCTGTGCCTCATGAAATTAATTCTTTGGGCGTAACTTGAGGTGCATTCATTCACATTTATAAGGTATTTCTCTGGTGTGCTTCATTATGTGTTTCTTCAAATTACGCTCATCTTTGAAACTAGAGGTGCATTAATCACATTTTTAAGGTCATTCTCCTATAAGGTAATTGTGGTGATTCGACACGAATCGATAAATTCGAATCCCACGGCTGATGGACATGAGGTGCATTCATTCACATTTATAAGGTATTTCTCTGGTGTGCTTCATTATGGGTTTCTTCAAATTACCCTTTCTTGTGAAACTTAAGGTGCATTCATCACAATTATAAGGTCTTTCCTGTGTATCTTCAAATTATGCATTTCACTGAAACTAGAGGTGCATTATTCACATTTATAAGGTCATTCTCCAGTGTGGCTCCTCTTGTGTATTTTCAAATTACTTTCAACAGTGAAACTTGATGTGCATTCATCACATTTATAAGGTTTTTCTCTTGTATGGATCTTCTTGTGCTTCTTCAAACTACCATTTTCAGTGAAACTTGATGTGCATTCATCACATTTATAAGGTTTTTCTCCTGTATGGATCCTCTTGTGCTTCTTCAAACTACCATTTTCAGTGAAACTTGATGTGCATTCATCACATTTGTAAGGTTTTTCTCCTGAGTGGATCCTCTTGTGCTTCTTCAAATTACCCTTTTCACTGAAACTTGATGTGCATTCATCACATTTATAAGGTTTTTTTCCTGTATGGGTTCTCTTGTGCATTATCAAACCAGCATTTACAGTGAAACTTGATGTGCATTCATCACATTTATAAGGTTTTTCTCCTGTATGGATCCTCTTGTGCTTCTTCAAACTACCATTTTCAGTGAAACTTGATGTGCATTCATCACATTTGTAAGGTTTTTCTCCTGTATGGATCCACTTGTGGTTCCTCAAACTACCATTTTCAGTGAAACTTGATGTGCATTCATCACATTTGTAAGGTTTTTCTCTTGAGTGGATCCTCTTGTGCTTCTTCAACCTACACTTTTCAATGAAACTTGATGTGCATTCATCACATTTATAAGGTTTTTCTCGTGTGTGAATCCTCTTGTGCAGTTTCAAATCACCATTTCTAGCGAAACTTAATGAGCATTCATCACATTTGTAAGGCTTTTCTCCTGAGTGGATCCTCTTGTGTACTTTCAAATTCCATTTAACAGTGAAACTTGATGTGCATTCATCACATTTATAAGGTTTTTCTCCAGTGTGGATCCTCTTGTGTATCATCAAACCAAAACTTACAGCGAAACTTGATGTGCATTGATCACATTTATATGGTTTTTCTCCCGTGTGGATCCTCTTGTGCTTCTTCAAATTACGCTTATCTTTGAAACTTGACGTGCATTCATCACATTTGTAGGTATTTGCTTCTGTGTGGATGATGTGTCCTGTTAATTGTTCTGTGTGCCTGTAGAAATAATATTGTAGTCATCCGCTAAGTTATGCAACAATAATAAGTGCTA
This sequence comes from Othius punctulatus, assembly GCA_951805005.1. NCBI lineage: Eukaryota > Metazoa > Arthropoda > Insecta > Coleoptera > Staphylinidae > Othius > Othius punctulatus. The sequence continues at coordinate 37,810,383 of OX638146.1, forward strand.
CTTTGTAAGAAACTGCAGTATTTATGAAAGACTATAAAACAAAATCATAAAAATTCACTTTTCAAATAAAAATGTGCTTGACTCCGTAGTGGGAGAATCAGTGTTAGAGTTGGATGGTTTTTAAGAGAAACACTGTTTTCTGGCAACCTTTGCCCCTGGTCGCCCTATTACGTAACTGCGAATTTATGCAAGTCGCGTATTACGAAAGTAGGTGGATACCTATACAGCATATCAATCATGTGAAAATATTTCCATGAAAAATTAATTGATGGCAATTGCACTCATCTGACAGAATTGTTTTTTTGCTAGTATGTACAGTGAATTCACAAAACTCCCAAGATAGCAAAATGACATTTGGTTGGCTACCATAAAAATCCCTAAATCAGCTGATAGTAACTTAATATTTGATGTTGATAACGATTTAATTGGAAATCAATCAGTCAGTTTGAAATATGTGTTTACGGCTCTCGTGTGCACGAAAGATGGACAATAATCCTTATAAGAGTATTCACACGAACCCATGCCAAAGTTGAAGGCCCTCTTCTGAAACAAACACAGCCCATTGCATCTCGCTGACAGGAGCTAACAGTGAACGTCTACAGCGCCTAACCTTATTTTAAAAGTTTGACAAGTACAGTCAGATAAAATAGTTGGTAATTAATAGTTACCAAGTACAGTCCAAAATGTTGTTTTTCTTTGTCTTGTGTCACTGGAGTTGTGTGAATAAACTATAAATATTGCTAGTAATAAAAGGTTTGAATTATTTTTCATAATATTTGGGCTGATGTGAGAGTGTCATTATGTGGATCATCCTCGCCCTTTAGTTGCGTTGTTTAGTTGTTTCAGCTATCACACCCTCGGCAGTAATGAAACACTTTACAAATCGCTTTTAATATACCATAACTTCGTAACAATGTCGCTGGGAATCATATGATCGTAGCTGTAAAAACACAGCCAGGTATGATCCCCGGCAATAATGCAAAGCCGCCAGATGTGTGGAACACATGCTCATGACATTAGTGTGACATCATGTTACAAAGTATAAATATTACTATTAATTTTAATAGGCAGGCACACACGTAGGGGATTTTCAAGCGATCAATTTTTTTTTAAAACAAATTGAATAAAGTATTCTATATTTGTTAAAATTTGTTGTTTTCCACCTGTGGGATCGGAATATCATTTTCCACCCATGAGATTGTTATTACTGTCAGGGCTGGCTTATTTTCAAACCTGGTAAAGGTTAAGAGTGCATATATTTTGTGATAATTGTGAATAATATATATTTCGTAATTAAAAATTATTATTCTATTATAGTGTGTCCGTAAAGCAACTAATAATAGCTATAACTTTTAAATGAAATGAAACATTTAAATAGGTATACAAAACTGTTTGTTAAGAATGACTCATTTAGGAAAAATAAAAAATTAGGAGATACACAAAGTTTGAGATATTCCATTCCACTCTATACTTATAAAGATTTTCAATAAACTAATTTTCTAGAATTCCATCCACTGTTCTTTCTCAAGAACTACGTACATATTAAATTGAGTTATATTTCATCATACACAGGATGATTAATATTTTTCTTACGTTTCATGTTTATCCTTCAAGTGCACCTCATAACTTGCGAAGCCATCATACGTAGCACTACATACTTCACATGTGTACGGTGTAACTTCATTAATCTGCACTGTCTCTTCTTCTGTCTTTACTACACAATAATTGTACTGAAAATACATGGTGCTAGTAACTGTATAAATCTCATTTAGTGTCCTACCAACCTCTGAATCACTGTCTTGACCTGAGTTCCAATTAGATGTGGAATTCACAGAACTTATTTGTGGTTCTAAGCCTGAAAAAAGTAAAATTATGGTATCATTAGATCATAAAATAGTAATATATTAATTTGTAGTGCATAGCTAAATGGGATATGGGAAACCAATTAAAAAGTGAATGTAACACATAAAGCAGCCATCCATGTTGGAGGCTTGAAGTTAATTCACAATTGTTTCATTTCAAGGCACGTCCCGCTTAAAATTGTTTTTTGATTTTAGAAGTCCTTCATGCAAAACATGCTTTTTTTGATTCTTAGTATTATCAGGAATCAGAATATCAGGATATTTTTGGCAATCAAGCCATGAAAAATAACCGATATTAATTCAGATGTTTTGCGTAATTTTTAAACATTTACCTACATGTAAGACAATTTCACACAAGTGTGCCGGTCAAGGGTTACATTATGGGAACACAACAATATAAAGAATCACAGATGCCAGATATCGAATGGCCCGCCAGACAGAATGTTAAGTAATCATAGCAGTAGATTACTTAAACGTAGACAATTTATTATATTTAGGTTACTAACGTGGATATTTGCGGTGAGCTTCGAGGCCAAAACGGAGGAAGAGTTTCGTATATAAATAGGAATAATTTGACTGCAAAGAGTTAGTTGATCTTAGATTTCAGATAGACCAACGTCCTGCTTGTGTATTCATTAAAGTCGACACAATTATAGGTATAAAGAGTATTAAATACTGTATACTGCCAGCTGTTACTTTGCGGAGTGCCGTAAACGAATTAAATAAACAACATTACTGTTATTGCCAGTTACACATTTAATTTAGAAAAAATAGTGACTGTAGCTTCAACAAAGGTCTAGTCATTAGTTCAAGACTAAGCTCCACAGGTTTTCAGAATCTTAAATTTTCATCAGTGGGTCGCATGTACCCAAAGTTTGGGAACCAATGCAATAAGTTCACTCTAACGACATAACATTTAGGCACCACGTTCACTGTTGAAAGATTAATTCCACACCCGCAACACAAATCGGTAGTGAGGGAGCCATGTTAAACGGAGATGTTCGGGATGTATTTTCAATATTAGTCGTTTCATTTATTGAATGGCTCACCTCGATAGATAGCTGAACAGAACTGAGTATATCTGATCTGAGTGAGTAATAAAAGAACGACCAATCAAGTCTCTCTGTTTTGCAGGTTAGGCGTAAACATTTGTTTATAATGGTAACCATTGAAACACAAGTTTGACAGCTTCTTCTCTGCTCACTTCCGAACTGATACCCTGGTATAAAAGCTCTGCATCGGGAAGGGGAGAGGTGAGTTTGCTAAGCAAAAATAAGCAGAGCAAAATAAAAGAACGCCTAGACTTTTCAACTGATCTGAGGTTCGAACTAATTCGATTAAAGAACACAACTATTGTGTTCCGTTTTATGACACTTTTCTCTTGTTAGTTTTGGTCATGTAAGAATATGTATACAAATTCTAGGGTATGTCATGTGTCGTGCCCAACAATAGATGAAACTTATACTGTATCTTGGGATAGACACAAGAGTATTTGCAGAGCATTATAGGTTAGGATGCCGAAACATTAGTATTCGCATAAAAAGCAACCTAACATAAGACTAGTTAGGTCTTATGTGCATCCCTCCATAGTCTCCTTACACCACAATCATAATTAGCGCCCAGTTATAATGCAATATTAATTTCACTTCAATAACATACCGTGTACTGCACCAAATGCATCTAGTGAATCCTCTTTTTCCTCCTCAGATGTGCAATTTTCGATTTTAATCTTTACTCCTTCGGTCTCGCACCTCATCGTTTCATCTGTAGAATGAGTAGAATTATTCATTCTTGAGGAAGCGAATGAGGGCAATGAGCAACAATTAATACAAAGAGTGGTTTATGCAACAACAATTCTTATTTGCAAGTCTCAAAAAACTAAACACTAGAAAAAAACACTAATTTTGTACTGAGAAAAAGTACAACGTTCCTAGAGCAAACCAAGAAACCATGAATCAGTATATTCTTTAGTCTTTCTTCTTTAGTATATTCTTTGCCATGAATCAAGGAATCAGGGAGAGTGTGAAAATGGCTCAAACATGTGTGAAGTTGGCGACAAGTTAGACACTGAGTAACAAAAGTTAGGTTATGTGCAAATACCAACTTCACTGAAAATCCCTAGTCCATTGGAATTCGACGTACGTTTTGTAGCAAGAAAAAATATTAAATAATATGTAATATTATTTCGTGCTCAATATATCGGGTATGTTTACAATTTTAACTGGAGTCTTATGAATTCTCCCGCTGGATTACGCGAAATGAATACATTGTGGTTGTGCACAGGGGGGGGTTGCACCAGATGCAGGGCACCCCACACCACCACCCCCAGATGTATTCTAAATCTTTAGATGTGCTTTAGATTTAGTGTTTTGCACAGGCGTTTTGTTTTTGTTGTTTGTTATTTTGTAAGAAGGTTTACTAGTGGATACAAGAATTGACAAAATTTGAGTTCAGTAATTCATCAGAAATCATGAGTTATCAAAAAGTCACATAAAAACATTTATTTCTTGGCAAGAACTAACAATACGTCTCAATTTAAATTGTACAACTGATAATAATATTCAGTTGAACAGAAGTAAGAAGATTGAATGATTCAGGTTATTACTTTTCCAAATAGTAGATGCAATTTTATTCTTATGCAATAAACAATCAAATCTTGGAGTTGCAAATAACGGAAATTTTCTAGGTTTAATAGAATTATTAAGCAAGTATGATCCTATTTTAATGGACCATATAGCTAATATTAAGGATACAAACAAAATAATTGTTCATCATTTAGCACACAGCTCACAGGCAGAGATTCTTACCGCTTTGAGTAATGAAGTACTCAATAGAATTAAGACATATATAATTTCATCGTCGTATTATAGCATTCAAATGGACTGTACACCTGATATTTCCCATACAGAACAAACTTCAATGATAATAAGATACCTAACTTTTAAATAAATTATTACAATCAAAAACAATAATTCTTGATTCAGCCTATAAAGTTGTAACTACAGTAAAACAAGAAGTACACCTACAAATTCAATTGTGAATTTAGATTTTTATTTTAATGTTATAGATACGATAATAATTCAAATTGAAGAGCAATTTACAAACATTCCAAAGATTATAACCAATATCAGATTTATAACGGAAATAAAGACATTAGAACTCGAGGAATTAAAAAAAAACAAACAATAGGTTTTATTCAATATTATAATACTGATGTTGACAATGACCTAATTCAAGAAATCCTACCTTAAAATAAATTAATTGCAACGGAAATAAATGTAAATTGCGCAAAGGATATACTAGAGTTTATATTAAATAGTCATTTTAATGAATTATTTCGCAATGTATTCATTGTATTGAAAATGTTTCTTACCATATCGGTCACCGTAGCTAGTGCAGAACACTCTTTTAGCAAATTAAAGCTAATTAAAACAAATCTTCGCTCAACAGTCGTCCCAAATATCAAATTCACTTTCTATATTGAGCATTAAAAAGGATCTAGTTAAGAATTGTTTTTTCTACGTTGATCAACGAAATGGCAATAAAAATCTAGGACTGCAATATGATGTAATATTATAAAGTGTTTGTATAACAGAATAGTATTTAATTTATTTATATCTATAGTATCTGCCTATTTCTATTTGGGCCAAATCTCAAGGAACGGAAACCAGGCATTTATCAAACCCAAAACTCTTTTGTTCAATTCATCGTTGCTTCTTCTGTTCCGTTTGCCTGTAATGTTAATGTTTTTGAAATAAAATTTGTAGAAATTGAAGTATTAAAATACCTTTCGAATCATCGTCCGCTACACTTGCTGTATTTTCAAACATTTTCACAAACTTGCTAATTCCTGATACACATGGAATTGGTCGATTGTTAAATTTATCTGAAAATAAGCCACGAACTCTGCGTAAATTGACGCCACCGTAAAATGTTTTTATAATAAATAAATTGTCTTTCTTCCACTAATTACATGTTATTATTATGATTTATCCCAAACGACAAACACGAATTTATAATTATTTGTTATCATTTAAAAAATATTCCTTTACGATTTTTCTCTAAAATTAATAGGGGAGCTAATACTTACACATATTTAATTTTACATGTTAAATTCATATGTTCGCCCCCTAATCGCAGACACTCGGTATAATTATTATATTCAAAAGTCATGTGCTGCAGATTTTCTTGATTTCTGTAAGCCATCTTATTTTTCTCTTCCCGACTGTAGATAGTCCAAAACTACATCACATGTTTTGGATAGGTATTATGATATGTATATGGGGGCAAAACGTGCCTCAAGATGCTGCAAAATCGAGACGAATAACATTGGTACTTTTCAATAAAAATAATATCTAGTAACATCAAGTAATAGTATTTTTTTATTCTACTAAATAAGCGATACAGATATATACAAAAAACACTAGAGTAAATTAATTATTAGTAAAAAGTTTTTTATAGGATAGTCACAAATACATGTACTAAAACAAAAATCGCAGTCGCATGCATTCGAGTTCGTTCGGACCCAACCTATTTATATAGGAAATTGTACTACTATCACTCTCTGGGCAGGGTTGAAAATCCGCCTTATCTTTCACTTTTTTAAGAGTTACTTATTTAGAAATTGTCTAGCACTACATACAGTATATTCATAAAAAAAGTCCATAAGGAGCGGCTGTGGAAACTTAAACGTACGTCCGTGACTTGCTTCAGATGCATAAAATTAAAATCGAATGTCATTGTCCTGTATGTCGATGTCAGAAATATGGTTTTCAGTTTAGAATACCGAAAACGTTTATGATTGAGTCCTATTTTTGTAATGGAATTTATAAAAATGGGAAATGGTATAGCGATTAAGCTTTAATTGGAAATACGTCAGCCGATCATTAGGATAGCGGCCTGCTCCAGCATTTCCTCTGCTTACTGTTCGGCTGCATCCTCAGCATGCTGCTCTCGAGGTAGAATATATACCACACCCAGGTTAACTACGGACTTGGCGGGTCGAGCTTCACCTCTCGAAAGATCGAATATTTTAATGAAATTATATATAAAAAGGTTAATAATCGAAAAACTAACTATTCAGTGGCACGTAGTATTTATTTTATAAATTTATGGTACGGAAAAGATAAAGTTGAAGGGGTTATTAACAAGAATTTAACAGATTTTCAATTTTACGTCCGAAAGCTGTGCTCTTAATGAATAGTACCATATGTTCGTAAAAAAAAGTCCATCAGGGTAGGCTGTGGAAACTTAACCATATGTCTGCGACTTGATTCAAATTAATAAAATTCAAATGGAATGTAATTGAGCTGTCTGTCAATGTTAAAAATATACCAAAACTGTCGACTTGTTACGGAAAACTCACAGCGTAGAATGACAAAAGGAAAGCTGCCGGCCCACAGCGCGTATGCAGAAAGTCATTGGTGATATGCAAGAACGCTTATTAAACGAACCAACAAAATCATTGCATCTTGGACGAGAGGTTAGTTTTCAAGTGGCCCTTGGAAAATTTCCACAGCCACCCCTGTTGGAGTTTTTTATGAACATATGAAATCATTAGATGGGCTTTTATTTGTATTTTGATACCATTATTTTTCCTGTAGATTAAATAATAGAGGAGTAAGTTTAGAAAACGTTAAAAAAAATGTTATTTCCTATGGCCAGTTTTGCTACTTAACAGGTATGTTGATGTACAGTACAGAAAAAAATATTTAAATTTATTAATTATCTTCAGAGATTAAAGGGGAATCTCCCGCACTAATCAAATTTTGTTATCAACTCTCCGTAACCGCTGTGTTAAAATTATTTTAAGCATACCTGACATGGTTCGGCTTCTGAAGGGACGCACCTAAATGCTTTTGTCCTGAATCGCTCATTCTGGGCTTCTTGAATTTAATTCTTTATGCGCAACTTAAGGTGCATTCATTCACATTTATAAGGTATTTCTCTGGTGTGCTTCATTATGTGTTTCTTCAAATTACGCTTATCTTTGAAACTTGAGGTGCAATCATCACAATTATAAGGTCATTCTCCAGTGTGGCTCATTTTGTGTCTATTCAAATTACCTTTAACGCTGAAACTTGACGTGCATTCATCACATTTGTAAGGTTTTTCTCCAGTGTGGATCCTCTTGTGCTGTTTCAAATGATCATTTCTAGCGAAACTTAATGAGCATTCATCACATTTGTGAGGTTTTTCTCCTGTGTGGATCCTCTTGTGCTTCTTCAAACTACGACTTTCAGTGAAACATGATGTGCAATCATCACATTTATAAGGTTTTTCTCCTGAGTGGATCCTCTTGTGCTGTTTCAAATCACCATTTGTAGCGAAACTTAATGAGCATTCATCACATTGGTAAGGCTTTTCTCGCGAGTGGATCCTCTTGTGTATTTTCAAATTACTTTCAACAGTGAAACTTGATGTGCATTCATCACATTTATAAGGTTTTTCTCCTGTATGGATCCTTTTGTGCTTCTTTAAACTACCACTTATGGCGAAACTTGATGTGCATTCATCACATTTGAAAGGTTTTTCTCCCGTGTGGATCCTCTTGTGATTCTTCAAACTACCACTTTCACTGAAACTTGATGTGCATTCATGACATTTATAAGGTTTTTCTCCTGTATGGATCCTTTTGTGCTTCTTTAAACTACCACTTACAGCGAAACTTGATGTGCATTCATCACATTTGTAAGGTTTTTCTCCTGTGTGGATCCTCTTGTGCTTCTTCAAACTACGACTTTCAGTGAAACATGATGTGCAATCATCACATTTATAAGGTTTTTCTCCTGAGTGGATCCTCTTGTGTGTTTTCAAATTACTTCTAACAGTGAAACTTGATGTGCATTCATGACATTTATAAGGTTTTTCTCCTGTATGGATTCTTTTGTGCCTCTTTAAACTACCCCTTACAGCGAAACTTGATGTGCATTCATCACATTTGAAAGGTTTTTCTCCCGTGTGGATCCTCTTGTGATTCTTCAATCTACCACTTTCACTGAAACTTGATGTGCATTGATCACATTTATAAGGTTTTTCTCCTGTGTGGATCCTCTTGTGCTTCTTCAAATTACCACTTTCAGTGAAACATGATGTGCATTCATCACATTTATAAGGTTTTTCTCCTGTGTGGATCCTCTTGTGCTGTTTCAAATGATCATTTCTAGCGAAACTTGATGTGCATTGATCACATTTGTAGGTATTTTCTTCTGTGTGGATGATGTGCCTGTAGAAATAATATTGTAGTCATCTGCCGAGTTATGCACAATAATAAGTGCTACTTTGTAAGAAACTGCAGTATTTATGAAAGACTATAAAACAAAATCATAAAAATTCACTTTTCAAATAAAAATGTGTTTGACTACGTAGTGGGAGAATCAGTGTTAGAGTTGGATGGTTTTGAAGAGAAACACTGTTTTCTGGCAACCTTTGCCCCTGGTCGCCCTATTACGTAACTGCGAATTTATGCAAGTCGCGTATTACGAAAGTAGGTGGATACCTATACAGCATATCAATCATGTGAAAATATTTCCATGAGAAATCAATTGATGGCAATTGCACTCATCTTACAGAATTATGTGATTTAATTTGCTAGTATGTACAGTGCATTCACAAAACTCCCAAGATAGCAAAATGACATTTGGTAGGCTACCATAAAAATCCCTAAATCAGCTGATAGTAACTTAACATTTGATGTTGATAACGTTTTAATTGGAAATCAATCAGTCACTTTGAAATATGTGTTTACGGCTCTCGTGTGCACGAAAGATGGATAATAATCCTTACAAGAGCATTCACACGAACCCATGCCAAAGTGGAAGGCCCTCTTCTGAAACAAACACAGGCCATTGTATCTCGCTGAAGAGCAAACAGTGAACGTCTACAGCACCTAACCTTATTTCAAAAGTTTGACAAGTACAGTCAGATAAAATAGTTGGTAATTAATAGTTACCAAGTACAGTCCAAAATGTTGTTTTTCTTTGTCTTATGTCACTGGAGTTGTGTGAATGAACTATAAATATTGGTAGTAATAAAAAATGTTTAAATTATTATTGAGAATATTTAGGCTGATGTGAGAGGGTCATTATGTGGATCATCCTCGCCCTTTAGTTGCGTTGTTTAGTTGTTTCAGCTATCACACCCTCGGCAGTAATGAAACACTTCCCAAATCGCTTTTAATATACCATAACTTTGTAACAATGTCGCTGGGAATCATCTGATCTTAGCTGAAAAAACACAGCCACGTATGATCCCCGGCAATAATGCAAAGCCGCCAGATGTGTTGAACACATGCTCATGACATTAGTGTGACATCATGTTACAAAGTATAAATATTACTATTAATTTTAATAGGCAGGCACACGCGTAGGGGATTTTCAAGCGATCATTTTTTTTTAAAACAAATTGAATAAAGTATTCTATATTTGTTAAAATTTGTTGTTTTCCACCTGTGGGATCGGAATATCATTTTCCACCCATGAGATTGTTATTACTGTCAGGACTAGCTTATTTTCAAACCTGGCAAAGGTTAAGAGTGCATATATTTTGTGATAATTGTGAATAATATATATTTCGTAATTAAAAATTATTATTCTATTATAGTGGTCTGTAAAGCAACTAATAATAGCTATAACTTTTAAATGAAATGAAACATTTAAATAAGTATACAAAACTGTTTGTTAAGAATAATGACTCTTTTTGGAAAAATATAAAATTACGAGATTCACAAAGTTTGCGATATTCCTATACTTATAAAGATTTTCAATAAACTAATTTTCTAGAATTCCATCCACTGTTCTTTCTCAAGAACTACGTACATATTAAATTGAGTTATATTTCATCATACACAGGTTGATTAATATTTTTCTTACGTTTCATGTTTATCCTTCAGGTGCACCTCATAACTTGCGAAGCCATCATACATAGCCTTACAGATTTCACATGTGTATGGTCTGACTTCATTGATCTGCACTGTCTCTTCTTCTGTCTTTACTACACAATAATTGTCCTGAAAATACATGGTGCTAGAAACTGTATAAATCTCATTTACAGCTCTATCTACCTCTGAATCACTGTCTTGACCTGAGTTCCAATTAGATGTGGAATTCACAGAACTTATTTGTGGTTCTAAGCCTGAAAAAAGTAAAATTAAGGTATCATCGGATCATAAAATAGTAATATATTAATATGTAGTGCGTAGCTAAATGGAATATGGTAAACCAATTAAAAAGTGAATTTAACACATAAAGCAGCCATCCATGTTGGAGGCTTGAAGTTAAGAGGCCTCTTTACATAAACACGGTATAGGGAATTGCATGTAAACCATCGCCAAGATAATTCATAAACGGGTCAACATAATTACAATCGGAGACCTGATTTAGAAAGTTTAGACATATATCTACCTTTGTGCTGTTTGGTTTTTAAGAAATAATAAAATGGTGATTTATTATGTCGATTAAAAGAAAGGCATGTTTAGTCGATTTGTGATATTTTCTTCGGTATTTATTTACTCAAGACAGGGTACATATAATGGAAATTCCCTCGGGGTATTTGTAGCTAATGTTGTTGGGAACGACCTTCTTTTTTTTTGTTCCGATATCTTAAGTTATAATGGAGTATTCTTGGCGATAAATAAATGCAATTTGGCGACAGTAATGTGCTGCCGCCACCTGCACACAGCAGTACTTAGACATAAGACACGCCTGTCCGTTTGTCGCATGTTACGCATCTCTCTCTCTCTCTTTCTCTCTCTCTCTAGGGCCTGGCGCGCTCTGGGATAATTGTTTGCACATTTTAGACGTGAAATAAAGCGCGCTGTTTTTAATAGAAATACACGGCGTATGTGAAGCAGGCGTCGCACTTCGCGGAAACTCAAGATAGTTTGATTTCCTGATAGTTTTAATTAAGATTTCCGGCCGTTTAGGCATAGAAATGCGAAACAAAGCAATTTTAATAACAAAAAGTGATGACGCGCCATAGTAACAAGAATAGGAATGAGGAGTTCTGGCGAACCTAAATGCGGTTTCGTATAGTATTTAATGTAAACAATTATAATCTGAAGAGTTTCGAGCGGTGGCAATATCGCGGAATGTTTAAATAAATAAATTCTGCCGAGAAACAATTTTGCAAGATGGAAAGGTATGAGACGCTGTGTGATAATTAGGGGTTCTGGCAAACTTGATGCGTTTTCTTGTAGTATTTAACATAAACAATTATAATCCGAAAAGTTCCAGACTGTGACATTACCATGGAATGTTATAAATAAATAAAATCTGCCCAAAACAATTTTCAGGCGGCAAGTGCAGCTTCAAACTGAAACCTATCAATCATAATCCAATGACCGTAATAAATATAAACCCAAACTCGAGTCGTTATTGTATATACATAGTATGCATCATCTGAACAAGAATTCATGATATAAAAAAAACTGTGTATCTCTACCATGTGATGAACCAAAAAATGGATGCAAATAAATATAAAATAATTAAAAATATAGTATAGTAAATTCTAAAAATATTTAACTTGCTTACAGTAGTAAACGTACTTGTAATTATCTTCTGTAAAGCATTATCTAATTATAGTTACATTATATATTTAATTATTCGCCTATTGGAATGCCCAAACAGTGCAAACGCAATGATTAATTTAAAAAAAGATTTTGATTTTGAGTCAATTGATTGAAATCACACTAACCCAGATTTTATAATGCAATGGCCGATAACATTTTGTTATTCAATTTCTTCAATTTCCATGTTTTTCAATTTTCCTTATTTGTTTTAATTTTTTTTACACTATTATTTATGATTCATTTATTTTTCTCCTTTTCTTTTGTAATATGGATATGTTGTAGACCATTTTATTGGTATACAGGAGAAAGTGGTAAAGTCTAAAATTTAAAGATTTTATTTTTTTTAACATCAATGTATCTAACACATCTAAAACATACTTATCTTTTCACGAGACACTTATTAAATCCATTTTCTAATAAATTCGTATTTTTCTGTAAATTCGAAATTGACCAAGTCCAGTTTCAAATTAAATGTACAGGAGAAAAAATGAACTCTAAATTAAGAATAATAGACTAGGCCACTTTCTCCTGTATAACGATATCATTCTGGCATCCGTTTACAATAGGTACATTCTGGCATCCTGCACAAGCAGAACGAATTTCTCATTTTTTGTTGATGAATATGTCTCATTTTGGGGACACATGATAGTTTACCACTAAGATTTTGTTTTTTTTTTTTTTTTTAAATATACGTTTTTATAGTTGGCCGCATTTATCTTACCATCAAAGTGACTTCCTTTCATAATTGCCTCTATTTGGCTTCCGATGAATATCCGTTTTCATTCTTTCGCTGATGTGACGTCCCACCCTATAATCAATGCCCTGAGGAGCGTGTTCGGCCTAACTCGTGAAATTGTACTTTGTAATCAACACACCACACCCAAATGAAGACCGTTAATGTAAAGCAGGCTGGTCTTGTAATACTAACTTAAAAAATGTTTAATAAAGTTATATAATAGTTTTTTAGAGGGGAAAAAAATGTGTTGCGAATTTCTGAATTTGTACATTTGAACCGAAAAGTTAGTTTATTATTTATAAAGTATCATTATTTATAATTATAGGTCATAAATATTGATTATTAATGTCAGTCCATACCATACCCATGTATTATTCGTAGGATTAATCCTTCTTAAATGAACGAAAACAATGGTCATTACATCATTTTGATCTCTTCGATTCCGATAACTACATGTACGCAATGTTGCCAATCCGAAAAGATAGCTAAGAAGAAAGCAGGTTATAAACGTTTGTAAGGAGAAAAAACTCTTCAAACACAACAAAATTCGTACTTACACTTATTTATTACTCGTAACTTATTTATTTTACAGTAAATTAAATTACTTGGAATACTGATTCTGTACAAACACTTTAATCTTAAGCCAATCCTTATTATGAAGTAACTGTGAATTAATCTCAATCAGCTTTTCACATTCAGCCCTTTTGGCAGCCCTTTTATTTTTTATATGGTCTTTGAAGAAAGTAGTAACAACTTTCTTCTGTTCAGGGGTCCAAGGGATAAGAACTCTTTTCTTGGGTCGGCTTGTACCCACACTTCTGTTGGATGAATGTTGTGGCAGAATCGCAGATACCTCATATTAGAGCTCTTCATAGCCTATATTGTCAGGCTCAGCACCGTCACTGTCAGCTTCCATCTCATCGTCCAAGTTTATTTCGTCTAATGACTTTCCTCTGAAACGATCTACTTCGCCTTTTTCCATTAACAATAATAGTTATGATAGCTTGGCTGTTTGATAAACATCATCGGGTAATCTGTACGAGTTTTTGTGAACCCCAAGAGTGTGGCCCATAAATGTGGCCAACTGTTCCATGTCAGTATCGTTCATATTCAGCAATTGCGTCAGTGTAGCGAGATGTTTTCTTAACTTCGTACAGGTAATTGCAGTCGGATTTTTTGCTCCACACAGCTTTGTGTACTTCTGTAGAACCTTGTATCCGTATATTGGAGAGTTAAAGTTTGGTTTGCCAAAAAGATAGTGATTATTGGCTGGAACAAAATTGCTCTGTACGCTTGTGAGAAGCCTAATATGCTCTTGAACATCCAGGCCGAATAACACAGGGACTCCACGGTTTCTTTTTCCTTTAATCACCACTCGTTTAAACCGTTTCATTAAAATATTTTCAGTCACAGACACAGCTTTATTAAACTCTTCATAACTAAACTTGTCCTTATTGCCTGAAGTCTCGTATACATGTAGAGTCATTCTTTGGAGTTCTCCTGGTCTCTTCCGGTTCAGAAGTATAACTCTGCAAAAGACTGTCTCTGTAAGTGTCAAAAAATCGACGACATTATTGTTGTCATTTGACAGATTCTTAAAGGCTTCTTCCGATTTTTCCACCAGGTAATCTTTTAACATCTTAATATCACTTGCAAGAGGAACTATGGTGAGCTTGTTCCAGGTTTTCATGTTTAAATCATCAGCCGCTTGATTCGAAATATCATATCTCCAGTTGGTGTCAATTAATCTAATAATTGTTTTCAAATCTGACTCCATCTCCGCAGTAGACACTGTAGTTTCCTTTTTTAATGCAAACATAATGGCCAAATCACAACACTGTTTAATGGATGTACTTATATTCATGGCGTAAGTAGGAGACAGGAATATACATTTGTTGGGGTCGTATCTGGCCACGTACTTTGTTGCCTCAACCATTTTGTCGTAAAATTGAGGGCGTAAAGTTGAAAACATATCCGTTATTAAGGAGTCGAGCTTTCTAAGTTGAATTAGTAGTTTAGCGAGTTCTCTCATTTTACGGGAAGTAACATTGATAAAATGTTTTTCTCTATGAATCCTCAGATATCGAGCACCGAATGCGCAAATTAGGGTATCACTTTTTGCCACTAAGGAAATGTTATCTGCCCTCATACGTGGGAAAACTTGTTCTTTCAGTTGCTGATCAACCTTGCGATTTCTCAAAAGTAAATTTTGACCTTCGGTTTGATGAGCGCCCTTCTTGCCATAACTTTTTCCGCATCTTTTTCTATGTCTCCATAGCTGCTTTCTTGCATAGAACCCATAGCAGTTAGTACAAGGCAAGTAATTATTGGGATCAAAAGTGGAAGGCATCTTCATTGGCTTCTTACAGCCATTTGAATTTTCCAAAAAACTTCCTTGGTTTCTTAGTCGAGTGAATAGGTCTTTTCGTTCTTTACTATTCTTTGGTTTTGCCATGATTTTCTGAACCTCAATCTCTCTGGTATGATTTCTTTCAATGTGCCGTGAAAAATTAGTAACAGCGTCTTCGCAGTAGATGCAATAATTTTTCTGTCTGATCCTTTTTGTTCTCGATGAGGCAGAAGGTCTTTGAATGGTAGTCGATGTAAATATTTCATGGTCAGAGTTATCATCAATAAAGTGCAAGGGAGGCATAACTTCTATTTCTTCTGAGCAAGTATCTTCCTCAGTTGACTGAAACAGTAAAAAGTGTAAAAAGTAATATTTTCAAAATCTAAATCAGAAATTTGTGTTTTTAGGGTGCTTTTAAACGACTTTATCAAATTACCTCACAATCCTGATTATCGCCTGAGCTTTCTGGAATATCAGGAACGTACTCAGAGCCACTGTCCTCACTCTCTTCAATAAGATCGGCATCAGAGTTCCAGTGTGGAGATTGATTATATTCCAAATTGTTATTGGTTTCCGTATTCCTTTCTTCCAGTTTCTGGAAAGATATTCACAACGCAATACATATTAGATTTAATAAATGGCATTTGTGCTAAATAGAGAGGTTGATAAAACACAATTAACTTTTTGATTCGTACCTTGCTATTTTGCACAATAAGTGTATTTTCCATTTCGCTTATATTACATTTGTGTCCATCCTTATCTATAGGTTTTGGGATCACTGTCAAGAGATGCGCTGTAAAAAATGCATACTTTTATATATATATATATATTTTATATTTTTGTAATACCTCTGTGTTATTGACATTTATCAGTACTGTCTGCTTGATCGATATGACAGGCGTAAAGGCCTTGGCCGTTATAATAACGGCCGTGGACGTTATTTAAATGACAACGCAAATTTATGAGCAATAAAGTCTTCATATTCTTTCTCATACCAGCTGCTGCTTTTTTGGGGAAGTAAATCGATTGTGGCAGCATTTGCTTCATTTAGTACATCTTCGGGGATACCACAAAACGAAGAACTTTGCACATCTGACATTATTTTTCTAATTTCACTTTGATTTGTTTGTTTGTATTTGAACAGTTGATGTTGCTATGGTATCAAATTGCGCCTGGATAACTAGTTTATTAATTTAGAAATTTAATATTGATAAATTGACCAGTTTTTGTAATTTAGGTATTACAAAAAGTATCGAACAATATACGGCCGATATGCAAATAACAGGCTTGGTTGAATATAAACCTCGGCTGCGCTCCGCTCCGCTTCGCTTCGCCTCGGTTTACAAACTTCAACCCGCGCCTGTTATTTGCTACATATCGGCCTAATGGCGTTATATACTATTATCAACTGGTCCTGTACATTATTTTATAAAAACATATCTCCTGGGTGTCTGGTGTTTTGTCATAGTGACATTTACAGTTTATTAACTTGTGACTACCAAAATAGCTGTTATGAAATATATGAAATATAAAATGTTAACAATAATAATGATCTGGTCGATATGTTTTTGATATATCGACTATTATTTTGATAGTCTTAAGTTAATCATTTGCTAATGTAATTTTCACAAAACACCATTTTTATATAAATAATGCACAGCACGGGAAATACCAGAAATATGTCTATAAATAACTATCAGCTATCTATATTACAATAATATCAGCTATATTAGCTATCACCGAAGTGAAATGATCTCATTGCGTATAAATGATTTTATAAAAAATAGTAAAATGACTTGAAATAACCCAGTAAAAGGAAAACGCAAAAGAATATATTTTGATCGTAGGTGGTCCTAATTTCGTATATTAAACCTTCTGTCAGTTCGAAATAATTTTTCCAAATATTATCATATTTGCATATTATTAATAACAGTTGTTATTGCTCTTAAGTCATTTTACATTTTTTTTATAATACCCCGTCTACGCAAGAAGATCATTTCACTTGGGTGATTAGTTGAAAACATGAAATCATGAAATCATTTTTCCATGTGTCCAACTTCCTGCCGGACGCTGTATATGGAGCATTGTATATGGAACATTGATTCTGGAGCCTTTATTATGTATCAGAAATAATATTGATAATTGTGAAATCGTGGCAAATAAATAGTCATTAAACTTTTATTCAAATGTTTTTTATACTGTTAATAAAGGCTCCAGAATCAATGTTTCTTAAGATTTTTCATTTACATTATATATTATTATTATCATTATATTAGGTATTATTTATTCAATTCGAAAAAATTAGCCTCGGGAAACGATAGAACACATGGGAGCCTTCGTGACCTTCCCGGTTTTTGTTAAGCTAAAGTGATTTTATCAAAATAAAATAGTTTTCACTTGGGATCAAAAATGGCAAAAGAAGACAATAATGCAAGTATTTTCAAAACTCAACCAGTCAGCATACAACATGACATCAAATATTTTTTTGTCAATAAAAAATATATTTAAGGTGATAGCTAGTTACCATTTTTTAACACTAAGTCTCGTTCAGAATAAGTTGTTTCTTTGGTTGATTCGTAGTCCGGAGCCCATAACTCCGGTCGCTCAGTTCGAGCCAAATCCAGAATTTTTCTGCCGCGACTGAGCTGTAAAAGTAAGAGGCACAGAGAATTTAACATAACTGAAAAGTAGTTACGAACATTCTGCAGCTATTTTCATATTTAATACTGAGCAGTATTTCTTTCTTTTAATAGAACATTAAACAACGAGTTCCACAAGTCAGTGTTGATAGTATGAGTCCAAATTTAAAAAACAACCCGAGTTTTTTTAACGGACGAATGCTAGAATTGACTTATGAAAGAGTTTTTTATATTTTATAATTTTTTTTTAAATAATTTGCGACTTATTGAAATTAAATAAATATGCATTTTCTATAAGTTCCATTGACTACGTTGCGCCTGCCTGGTACTGTTAGCCTACTTACACACGAGGCGGTTTCAGCGAGCGGCGCACCGCCTGACGCACCGTCTCGACACATGATCTCGTGCAAAGCATAGGGAGTATTCACACAGCCGAAACGGCCGCCGCTAGATTTTTCGCATACGCCGGACTTAAACGCGCGGTTTAAGCTTGGCGATGACATATATAACGACACGTTGGGGGTTATTTAATGGTTCTGCGGCAGAATTTTCAAGGGCCGCTTCCGCAGCTCGCGTACCCTGTTACGTTTTTATGGGTTCTTATCTACTTTTTTTGCCCCAAGTCCCCACTTTGGTTACCGTAAAATGAATTCGAATATTGATAATGAAATTAAGATAATTTTTAACATTATTAATTTACTCAATAAAATAATAAAATTTTATGTATTGTAAGCAATACACAATTTCGCGGCTGTCCTAATGTGGAGAAATACAATCCCCAAAATAAAGAAATAAACTCGTACACAATAATAATCTGCAGTAAATTCCCATACTGACACAATAGGCACTTAACAAAACGATCGCAAAACTTTTTTTTATAGCAAATTCACCTGATAATTTAAATTTAACTTATTACCTAAAATACAATTTACTTAATTCTAATTTACTCAATCTATTCGTATACCGCATAAATCGAATAAAAAAAATATCTCGCATCAAAATCTGTTTTAATAAAAATTTAAAAATACAAAATTTAATTTTAATACGGTGAGTACACCAACACAATTAACCCATTAATCCCCAAGAGTGCCCCAACGCAACATTTCACATACGATTTTTTTTAAGTGATAGCCATGTATTATAAAACGCTGAAATTTTTATATTCGTTTTAAAGATGTCCTGTATTTATTATATGCCATGCAAATTATTCTAAAATTATATTGCTTTCTACAAAAAAAATCTACAAACCAGTAGTTTTGTCCATTTGGGCAACGGGTACACAAACTAAAGAAAAAGAAAACTTTATAAGCTAAATGTAAAATTTTCAGTCCGATACATTATTACTATGTTGACTGCAGATATGCACCACAAAAAAAGTAATAATTTATTGATGGCAACTGTATATTACCAGTTGTCTCTGCGCTGACTCACGCTTGGGATCATCCGTATATCTCACGCGACGAGCGCGGTGCCGATTTTTGTGTGCTCCGTCAGCGTTTTCGATAGGGTAAATAAATATGTTATGAATACCGGTAATGTGCAGTGACCAAACTAATAAATAGGAAAGAATCCGCAAAAAATTGTTTACGCAGTCCTTATTTCTAATAGAAAGGTCTCAGTTTGAAGCTTTTGCGTACTTGACTTCTGCTGTTACATATTATACAAAGTTCCATATTAAATTGTCGCATTGTAAAAGTTGAAAGGCAAATTAATTGGCAAATAGGTACTTACCACAGACATTGCAATTTATCTAGTCACCTAATACAATCACATAAAGGAGTGACAGGACAGGATGATAATCACTAATCACTAATCACTATAAAATTCACAAAAACTTACAGCTCACGTGTGGTCAAGTAGTGTAGAGCACGCGTCTCGTCTTGCGAAAATGAGAATGGAGGTTAAATGGCCGAGATTTGGTCGGATGCCACATAAGCCAAAAGATAAAACGTATAAAAGTGTAAAAGTATACTCTGGCGATATACACCGCGATCACAGCGCTCATGGTGGAATATTGGTTGAACTAGGTACTTTTATTTACTTTTATTTCGCCTCCAACCTGACCTCCAGACGAAAAATATGAATCACTCCCAAGTGTTCCCTGATCACGCTAACAGTCAGAACATGGAGATGTAAAGTGGCATCCGTATACGGAGGCCACTTTACGGTGGATGCCAGATTAAATGTAAATTTTCTTGATGCGGATGCCGGACTGGTGGTAGGATATATATATATATATATATATATATATATATATATATATATATATATATATATATATACGAGAGAGAGTACGGACCTGTACACGAAAGTAGAAGTGTTTACAATTCCTCGCAGATTAAATCTATAAATTAGACATCGGCAGGAAGAAATAAACAAATAGTGTGAAGGGAAAAGTGAAAAGGAAGTGAGGAAGTCAAGAGAAACATAACAGAAGGACCAATAACATCAAAAGTAGGAAGAAAAGACGGAAAGCAAAGGAGGCGCAGAGAGGTTAAGTTGCCTCCGAAGAGTCGATCTGGGTGGCGGGCCTCGCGCGGCGCGCGCGTAGTCAGGTAAGAGACAGGACCGGCTTAGATAAATTTTTCCGAAACTTTTTAGAAGCGAGGGAAAACGAAAAAAATGACCACTAGAGGAGAGATAAGGAAAAGGAGTGAAGAGAAAGAGGGGTTCAGCATCTCAAAGAAAACGCTCAGATCACCAGAGCAAAGGAAAATAGAAGAAGAAAGGAGGAAAGAAGAAAACAGAAATTGTAAAGTACCAACAGGAGAAGGTGCAGATATGGAGGAATAGAAAGAAATGTTGTCAAAGGTAATGAAAAGCAATGAAGAAATAAAAACTGAGATAAAGGAACTAAGAAACGAAAACAGAATGAAAGAAGAAAAGTGGGAGATTGATAAACGAGAAATGGTGACTAAAATAGAAAAACTAGAAAGCTGGATGGAAAAAATGGAAAAGGAAAAGAGGAAAAATAACATCGTACTTAAAGGATTGCAACTAAAAGGAGCAGATATAAAGGAAGAAGTGGAAAGTTTTGTAAAGAAAGATATAGGAATAGACCCAACGATTGCCAAGGCATACGTGATAAACAAAGGTACGAAAGCAGAGATGATAATAATGGAAATGGAGTCATGGGAGAAAAAAGAAGAAATCATGAAAGCAAAAAGTAACAAACTACGAAACTCAAAAATATACATGGACAATGATTTAACACTAGCGGAAAGAGGCATACAGATAAAAATCAGAAACATTGCTAGGGAAGAAACCAACAAAGGCAATAGAGTAAAAGTGGGGTATAAGAAATTAGTGTTAAATGGAACTGAATACAGATGGAACCCTCAAACAGATAGACTAACAGAGGTCGGAAATAGGGACAGTGCAAAAAACTAAAAACAACAAAGAAGAAACAAAGGAGAGAGACCCTGGCAACGAAAAAGGACTGGAACATTAGAGGAATGCAAGGGAAACAAGAGTTCCGAGACAACCACACACAGAGAACGACAAAGCAATGGCGAAGGACAAGAGAAGAGAAAGAAAAAACAAAAGCCACCAACAAAAAGTTAAAAAAGAAGAAGAAACAAAATAACAAAAATTGGATCATGGAACGTAAGAACGATGTTAACAGCTGGGAAAATGCAAGAAATAGCAAACGAAATGACCAAATACAAACTAGAAATTTTGGCACTACAAGAGGTGAGATGGAAAAATGCAGGGAAAATAGACAGAAAGAACTTCACGCTATACTACTCTGGAGAAAAGAAACAAGGGAAAAATGGCACCGCATTTATGGTCAACAACTATGGGAGAAGAAAAATAATCCAATTCAAAGCAGTGAACGGCAGAATAGCATACATAAGAATTGAAAACAAGCAGGCCAACATAACGATAGTCAACGTATATGCACCCACAGAAGAAGCAGGGGAAGACACTAAGCTGGAATTCTATGACAAGCTAGAGGAGATCTGTGAGGAAATACCCAGGAACGACATTTTAATTATAATTGGCGACTTTAATGGGAAAATTGGGAAAGAGGAACAAAACAGAGACGTTGCAGGGAGGGAAATACACGACAAAACAAACGATAACGGCTCACGAATATGCAACCTAGCAGCAGCAACAAACACATTCGTAGCAAGTACGACATTCAAACACAAGAGAGAACATAAAATAACATGGATGATACCAGGAAGAACAGATGGGAACCAAATAGACCACGTGCTCATCTCAAAGAAATGGAAGAAAATGATACAGGATGTTAGATCTTATAGAGGAGCCAATGCGGATACGGACCACGTGCTGATAATTGCAAAAACGAACGAAATTATAATCCGTAACAACAATAAAGAAGAAAGAAGAAGGAAATGGAATCTAAGGAAGCTAGATAATGAGAGTACAGAAACAGAATATAGATCTGCAATTGAAAACAAACTCGCCACCGAAGAAGAAACAACAATAGAAGACGACTGGAGCAGAATCCAAGAACACTATAATAGAAACAGCTGAACAGATAATAGTCCTGGGAAATAAAAAACCAGCAAAACAATGGTTCGACGAAGAGTGCCAGGAGAAAAGTGCAGAAAAAAGTAAAAAAAGGAAGAAATGGATAAAGACAAAAAAAGAAGAGGACCTCCAAGAATACAGACAAGCACAACGCGACGCAAAGAAACACTAGAAAAAGAAAAAATAGACTGGCTAGATAAAGAACTACAGGAAATAGAAGAAAATAGCAAGGACAACAGCAAGCTATACGAATATATCAAACGACAGAACAACAAAAGTAGGCCTGCCACCAAAATCAGGAAGAAAGAATGGGAAGAACATTTCACGAAAATATACCTGGAAACACAAACAGAGGACGAGGTAGCAGTAATCAGTGCCGAAGACGAAGAAC
Source organism: Othius punctulatus (assembly GCA_951805005.1). Classification (NCBI taxonomy): domain Eukaryota; kingdom Metazoa; phylum Arthropoda; class Insecta; order Coleoptera; family Staphylinidae; genus Othius; species Othius punctulatus. The sequence continues at coordinate 37,833,428 of OX638146.1, forward strand.
CACCCAACTACGAAGAACTCACGCAGACGATAAAAAAGCTAAAACTACACAAAACAGCGGGGCCGGACGAAATACACAGCGAACTGATAAAGAAGGGAGGAGCAGTACTAACGGAGAGAATATACAGTCTAATTAACAAAGTATGGAAAGAAGAGAAAATGCCCTCGGAATGGAAGAACGGACAAATAACACCAATACACAAAAAAGGAGACAACGAAATGTGAGAACTATAGGCCTATAATGCTACTAAATACCACGTACAAAATACTAACAGAACTAATAAGGAACAGACTAACACAGCACACGGAAGCCAAGATTGGCCCATACCAGAACGGGTTCAGAAGAGAAAAATCAACAATAGACGCCATACACGTATTGACACAAATAATAGAAAAATGCTACGAGTACGGAATGGAGCGTTTGACTGCGTAATAAGAGAGCAACTGGTAAAGGAACTGGTGGAAATGGGAATACCGAACAAGCTGATAAATATAACAAAAATGACAATGAACAACTCAACGGCAGAGATCATCACAAGAGACGGTAAAACAAATAAAGTAAACATAGGGAAAGGAGTAAGACAGGGAGACGGGCTATCAACAGTGCTTTTTAACATTATGTTAGAAGGCATTATAAGCAAAGTGGGAAACAACAAATCACTAGTACAGAACGAAACACAGATAATTGGCTACGCAGATGACCTCGCGCTAGTAACAACAAGTAAAAAGAGCCTAGACAAAACTATGGCTACAATTATCAAGGAGGCACAGCTAAGAGGACTAAGCATCAACGAGGAGAAAACAAAATATATGCACAGTGCACGTACACATGAAGAAAACAAACCAGCAAAGATACAAATAGCACAGTACACATTCCAACGAGTAAACAGCTACAAATATCTAGGAGTCACAGTAAGTGGAAGCAACGACAGATCTATCGAAATCAGTGAAAGAATAAAGGCAGGGAAAATGGCCTTCTGGAAATACCAGAAGCTGCTTAAAGATAAAAACCTCAGCACGAAAACGAAAATAAAAATCTACAAAACCAACATAAGAACAGTAACAACATACGCAGCAGAGACAATGTGCCTGACCAAAATAGACGAAGAAAGATTGAGAATACTGGAAAGAAGAATTATAAGAAGATCACTGGGCCCTAAGAAAATACAAGGCCAAGAGCACAGACCACTAAGAAACGAAGAAATAAAAAGTATTCTAGAAGAGGAAGATATAGTAAAGTTCATAAAAGCACGGAGGCTCAGCCAGTATGGTCACATACAAAGGAGCCAAGACCCCATATTGAAGAAAATTACGAGCTGGAAACCACCACTCAGCAGATCAAGAGGAAGACCGAAGATAAGATGGCAGGACCAAATACATGAAGATTTGCGAATAATGAAAGTCACAGAATGGAAGAAGAAGGTGCAAGAGAGAAAGGAATGGAAGAAAATAATAAAAGAAACAAAAACACACAAGAACCTATGAAGGAAAAATAGAAAATGTGGACTGATCCACCGCAAAAAAAAAGGATCAAAAGAGCTCCAGGAAAGGAGCGGCTAATACTCCGCTAGGAGTCTAAGGCCATATATATATATATATATATATATATATATATATATTGAAACTTTGGTAGAACTCGTTATACATTTTTTCTATGTTTTTTTTTCAAAATTTGCAGGATTTTTAAATATTTTTTTGCCCCCTAATTTTGACCGAACGAGCCGTTCTCAGGTACTGTCACTATAATTGTCAAGTGAAGTTTATTTCAAAATGCCAAATTTTTCTAATCAAGAATTAACAGATATTGTGTTGGTATATGGCTGAGCTTTTGGAAATGCCGCAGAAGCCCGTAGATTGTACAGTGCACAATATCCTGAACGTGTTTTGCCTAACAGGCAATGATGTACCTTTACGACACCGTTGCCATCACAACAAAGATTTTATCGCTGCACACCTTTAACCATAGGCGGGTACGCGTTTTAGTAGAAAAACTAGAACATATTTTAAATCAGTTTAACATTGGTTTTTGGAAAAAAAAAAACCTGTAGAAAAAATGTTTTATTTAACGAGTTCTACCAATGTTTAAAATTAACATACGTATTTCTGTTACACCCTGTATATATATATATATACAGGGTGTCTCAGAATTGACGCCCGTGCTTTTGGGTATTGATTCAGGGGCAAAAACAAATTGAAAATTGAGAGTGGACATTTTTTCGTTCGTCCCTCGTTATAGAGTTATTTAAAAAAAACAAAAATTAATGATTTAAAACATAATAATAATAATTTCATTTATCGTATTTGGATTCACATGGAACATTACAGAGTCAAAATGTATAAGAACAGTATACAAAAATATTACACTGTTAAATAATCACGATTTATTTGTTTTTTTTTATATTTCTGATCAGTGTTTGCCAGTTTAGACAATCGAATTATGTCACGATTAAAACCATATGGTTTTTTAATAAATATCTTGAATTTGAACAAGAATTTAAGTTTAAAAAAAGGTGTATCTATTCCTACGGTGATAGACAAAAAATGGAAGAAAAGAAAATTATTTTACTTACTTCCAATTATCTATTTTGAAGCATGCTTTACATTATATTTTTAATTATACACCTATTTGAATGCACAAGCAGTGCAAAAACAATGAGTAATTTAAAAAATCAATTTTAATTTAAATCAATGATTTATTTATAGTCATTTGATTTAGATCAAGATTTAAATCATGATTTGAATCAATTCATTTAAATCATGATTTCAATCATGATTTCAATCAATTTATTTAAAGCGCACCAACCCTGTTAAAATCTAATAATAAAAAACATAACAAAGATATTGTCCACATCTGTCAAATTAATTATAAAATCTGATAGTTATGTCTCTAGATTTGATAAAATGAATCAATTAAAATCGTGTTTTTAAGTAGTGGTCGAAAAAGTTATTGTTTACATTTTTATTAATAACTCTGTAACGAGGTAGAAACGGAACATTTTTCGCTCCTAATTTTTAATTTGCTTAAGCCCTGTGAATAAAATCCCAAAACCACGGGCGTCAATTTTGAGACACCCTATATATATATATATATATACAGGGTGTCTACGCTAAACCGTTCGTTAAAAGTTTACGGGGTTGCCGTTCTCCTAAAAATTAAAAAAAAAAACGCATCACACGGCTGAATCAGTTATCATCATGAGAAATATTTTCAACTTTCTATCACTTCCGGTTCCACCGGAAGTAGTACTGACTTTCTTATTTTAAATGGAACACCTCATATATTATTTTATTTTTGAATTCCTCGCTTGAATTGGAACATATTTAGTAAGAATGTATGTACACTTATCTTTTCCAGTTTTCATGAAAAAAATGTTTTTCTAAAATTTCAACCTCTACAAGATAACCTGAAATCCGTCTATAACTTTTCTTAGGAATAAGATAAAATAAAGAGTTATATTTCTAATTGTACCCAGAGGATGCCTTTATGAGTAAAATAATTGGAAACTGTCAATTTTGATAATAAGTGATAGTTATGCATGCCACGTTGTTTCAAAATTTTCTATACAGAAGATTTATCAACGCCTAAATCCTCTTGAGCACAGCGGGTAGATGTTTGTGGATTAACTTGAAAATAGGCCGGCCAACACTATTTCTTGCACTTCCTCATTTTCCATAACTGGCTTTTGTCGATGTCTTATTGCATTCACTTGTCCAAATTGAACAACATTTGATTCCAATCTTCTAAATCTTGTTTTATTCATCGGCGGCAAATGTGGATAAGTTTTATTGAATACTCTACATATTAGAGCAACAATTCTATCGCAGTTGCCATGTATAAAGAATAAATTGAGATTTTGTTGATTTGTGTAATGATTCATTTTGTTGATTTTGATTTCTGTAATACTTTATTCTAAATGGTTTTATTATTTGACAGTTTGCATTACAATAGCGAGAAAACAAAAACATATCACATGCCTACTAAAGTGCACTGGTGACATGCAAAATTATACCCTGCAGAAATGCGAAGAAAAAGTAATCTACGAAATAATTCAAAAAATACTTGCTTTAGGAGTATGGTTGTATTATACTTTTTTGTAGTAAATTTTTCTCCTAATCGGGCTATGCAATAAAAAATGTGTCAGTCCATTTAAAAAAAAAATTGAATTACGGGATTTTTAAGAGGGCACTTAGATATTGACATTTTATGAACACTTATTACCAAAATTGACAGTTTTCAATTATTTTACTCATAGAGGTATCCTCTGGGTACAATTAGAAATATAACTCATAATTTTATCTTATTCCTAAGAGAAGTTATAGATAGATTTCAGGCTACCTTTTAAAGGTCAAAATTTTAGAAAACATTTTTTTGCTTGGAAACTAAAAGAGATAAGTGTATATACGTTCTTACAAAATATGTTCCAATTTAAGCGAGAAATTCAAATGTGTAATAATATATGGGGTGTTCCGTTTAAAATAAGAAAGTTGGTGCTACTTCCGGTGGAACCTGAAGTGATAGAAAGTTGAAAATATTTCACATGAGGATAACTGATTCAACCGTGTGACGAGGATTTGTTTGAAATGTTTAGTACAACGGCAACCCCGTAAACTTTTAACAAACGGTTTAGCGTAGACACCCTGTATAACCAAATATCATTTTACTCATTACTATTGTTTTAAAATTATTAATTGGCAAATTGTTTTACTTAGATTTACTTCATACAACGTTTGGCGCAAAAATAATGAAAAAGACGAAAGTCAAAGAACCCATTTGGCTTGTCGCGGTTGTGACGTGCGATTATCAAGTGATTGTGTTCAAATCTAGCGTTTCACGTGCTGTACCCCCATTGTCTTTTTACGTCGTCTATCCGACCCAAAGCATGACGTCCACCCGGCATCGGAGATCTCTTTTCTACAAATCCCGCTCTCTCTACACTCCGATCCCGGGTGACTAAAGAGGCCTCTTAATTCACAATTGTTTCATTTCAAGGCACGTGCCGCTTAAAATTGTTTTTTGATTTTAGAAGTCCTTCATGCAAAACATGCTTTTTTTAATTCTTAGTATTATCAGGAATCAGAATATCAGGATATTTTTGGCAATCAAGCCATGAAAAATAACCGATATGATTTCGGATGTTTTGTGTAATTTTTAAACATTTACCTATTCATGTAAGACAATTTCACACAAGTGTGCCGGTCAAGGGTTACATTATGGGAACACAACAATATAAAGAATCACAGATGCCAGATATCGAATGGCCCGCCAGACAGAATGTTAAGTAATCATAGCAGTAGATTACTTAAACGTAGACAATTTATTATATTTAGGTTACTAACGTGGATATTTGCGGTGAGCTTCGAGGCCAAAAAGGAGGAAGAGTTAGTTGATCTTAGATTTCAGATAGACTAACGTCCTGTCCTGCTTGTGTATTCATTAAAGTCGACACAATTATAGGTATAAAGAGTATTAAATACTGTATTCTGCCAGCTGTTACTTTGCGGAGTGCCGTAAACGAATTAAATAAACAACATTACTGTTATTGCCAGTTACACATTTAATTTAGAAAATATAGTGACTGTAGCTTCAACAAAGGTCTAGTCATTAGTTCAAGACTAAGCTCCACAGGATTTCAGAATCTTTAATTTTCATCAGTGGGTCGCATGTACCCAAAGTTTGGGAACCAATGCAATAAGTTCACTCTAACGACTTAACATTTAGGCACCACGTTCACTGTTGAAGGATTAACTCCACACCCGCAACACAAATCGGTAGTGAGGGAGCCTTGTTAAACGGAGATATCCGGGATGTATTTTCAATATTAGTCGTTTCATTTATTGAGTGGCTCACCTCGATAGATAGCTGAACAGAACTGGGTATATCTGATCTGAGTGAGTAATAAAACAACGACCAATCAAGGCGCTCCGTTTTGCAGGTTACGTGTAAACGTTTGTTTATAATGGTAACCATTGAAACACACGTTTGACAGCTTGTTCTCTGCTCACTTCCGAACTGATACCCTGGTATAAAAGCTCTGCATCGCGAAGGGGTGGAGGTGAGTTTGCTAAGCAAAAATAAACAGAGCAAAATAAAAGAACGCCTACATTTTCCAACTGATCTGAGGTTAGAGCTAATTCGATTAAAGAACACAACTATTGTGTTGTGTTTTATGACACTTTTCTCTTGTAAGTTTTGGTTATGTAAGAATATGTATACCAATTCTAGGGTATGTCATTTGTCGTGCCCAACGATAGATGAAACTTATACAGTATTTGTACAGTATCTTGGGATGCACGGAAGAGTACTTGCAGAGCATTATAGGTTAGGACGCCGAAACATTTGTATTCGCATAGAAAGCAACTAGTTAGGTTCTATGTGCATCCCTCTACAGTCTCCTTACACCAGAATCATAATTAGCGCCCAGTTATAATGCAATATTAATTTCACTTCAATAACATACCGTGTGCTGCACCAAATGCATCTAGTGAATCCTCTTTTTCCTCCTCGGATGTGCAATTTTCGATTTTAATATTTACTCCTTCGGTCTCGCTGCTCATCGTTTGATCTGTAGAATGGGTAGAATTATTCATTCTTGAGGAAGCGAATGAGGGCAATGAGCAACAATCAATACAAGAGTGGTTTATGCGACTACAATTCTTATTTGCAAGTCTCAAAAGACTAAAATAAAACACTAGATTTTGTACTCAGCAAAAGTTCGACGATCCTACAAGAAACCCAGAAACAGAGTGTGTGAACCACACACTTTTTTATTCTATTTCTTTAGTATGTATATTCTTTGGTGTGAATAAGGCAAGAACGTGTTGACATGTGTGAACTTGGCGACAAGTTAGACACTGAGTAACAAAAGCTAGGGTATGTGCAAATACCAACTTCACTGAAAATCCCTTGTCCAATGGAATTCGACGTACGTTTTGTAGCACGAAACAATATTAAATAATATTTAATATTATTTCGTGCTCAATATATCGGGTATGTTTAAAATTTTAACTGGAGTCTTATGAAATCTTCCGCTAGATTATGCGAAATGGATACGCGGGTATAAAAACAAAATATATAATTACAATTAGGATTGCCCTTACGTATGTGTATATGGTTGAAAATGGTGATAAATACTTAGTGCACTTTGAAATTAGGTACATTTTTGTTTGTAAAAATACGCGCACACGTAAATGTCTCTGGGGTTGGTTTTGGGTGTCTAATAAATTTTGATATTTGGATCTATAGGGGCGGCAATGTTTACCTTATATGAAAGCTTAACGAAATCACTCTTTTAAATAATTTAGTGCACTTTGAAATTAGCGTCAATCTTTAGCAACAAAGATTGTTCCTAATTTCAAAGTGCACTAAATTAGTTATTTAAAAAATTCGAATTACGAATTACGTAGCTGCAAAATGTCGATTTCAACTGAACGCACAGCAGTGAATGCTGAATTCAAACCGCAATGCTGTGCGATATTTAGTTACTGAGAAAATAAATAAAAACGATTAAACGATCTACTGCAACTCATCCTTGTACAAAATCTAAAATTTGGCGTGAAAAGAACTCCTGTAAATCAGATTGATTACTTATATACAATGCATATTTTCTACTCACTGTTGTGAAATGTTCATTCCATCATTTGCCCGGTTCAGTACAAGTTATCAGGCACATCATTTTGGGCTGTTTCGTCCTTTAGGACTCGTAAGCGCACCTTTTTAGGGCATTAAATATTATTCCGGCACGAGATGCCCTTAAAATATCACTATGCGAACATCTATGGACAGCTTTTGCTCGCAACACATAAGACGAGAGAATTTTTGTAGTAAAAATATGGCCGAATACATTCATATAAGATATCTGCAAACTACATTATTACAGCCCAGGGCGGCAAATTTTTGAAAAATACCAAAGACAAATCACAACAATAAAAAAAAAAAACAAATATATAAAAATGTTAACCAGTTAAAAAAATAAGATAATATGTTTGAATGACCTAGAATGAAAATACAAGAAATCACCCAACATCTGGGTTTTGGCGCGAAAACTGGCCTCCGGTTGTTGACAAATCCGCCAGGATTTGATTTAAAAGCACTCTGTAATATGTTTTGCATTCCTTACTAATGAAATTTGCGTGCAAAAAATTGAAGATGTTGCCATGTGTTTAATTTGTATGCCAGCCTTTTTTGCGGCGTCCTACAAATAATTTTACGATGAAGAGCGCGAGATTTTTTCGATGTCTGCTAATTTATGAGTGAACACTTTATTTCCGATACATTATATTATGTAATTGGGTCAGAATTCTCTTTCAAACAATAACAGTAACCAATTACGCCATAGGTGGAGGAGTAGTAGGGATTATCATTATTATATTATATTATATATTTTAAGAGCCGTCTTTGCCCAAAGGCGATATGTGTAATTGCATTTAAACGACAGCCAAGATAATTTATGAACGGGTCAACATAATTGGAATCGGAGACCTGATTTAGAAACTTTAGATATTTATCTACAATTGAGCCGAGTAGTTTTAGGAAATAATAAAACGGCGATTATTATGTTTATTAAAAGAATTGCATGTTTAGCAGATTTGTTAAATTTTCTTCTGTATTTATTTAATTAAGACAGGGTACATAAAATATAAATTCCCTCGGTTTATTTGGAGCTAATATTGTTGCGAACCATCTTCTTCTTCTTGTTCCAATATCTTGAATTATAATGGAGTATTCTTGTGTGCTCATAAATCCGATTAGATGATCAGAAATAAGTCACCTTAAATATATTTCTTAAAACTTTGTCTAATTCTAGATGAATGTCTAAACTTTCTATATCAGTTCTCCGATTGTAATTATGTTAAACCATTCATGAATTATTTGGCTGTCGCTTATTAATAATGCCGTATACTAGCTGGGGTAAAGAACCCTCTTAATATCAGGTAATAATTTCTTAAAGATGTTATATTTATTTAATTAAATTCACTAAATCCTTTTACAAGTTTTGTAATCTATGTGACCAAATTTGAGTCTTATTAAGATAAGTCACCTTTAATTTATTTCTTAAAACTTTGTCTAATTGTAGATGAATGTCTAAACTTTCTATATAAGCTTCTTAGCCAAAAAAGGTATATGAAACATTTCTTACACTTTAAGATCACTTTTATTTTAAAATAAATAAATGCCTGACACAGCCAATTCCATTTTCGTTGTCGAGACGAGGGATTATGATCGCGGAACATAGGGAAATAACATTGGAAAACCTGACTTTTCATATCTAAAAAAAATAAGTTCGTCTGGACAGGGCCGATTATGTAGCATCTAAAATGTCAAAATAAAGTAAAATAAAAATAATAAGGCAAGAAATTCTTATTCAAATTCAATTTAAATTATTTAAATTATTCATATTCTATTACCAAAATTTATACCCCCAAAAAAGATAGTTTCACACATTTTAATTTATATTAACACATAACAAATAACATAAATACTAAATAATTTATACATACTAAAACAATAAACACATAACAAATATTATTATTATTTATATTTAAACATTTTTAGAACAAACCTAACGCTAATTTATATTTAAAATAATTATTGTATTCTTTCAAAAAATATTACGCCTCTGATGATGGTTTGTTAATAAACTGAAACTAGTCAGGCAAAATAAAATAAATAAATAATAAAATAAAATAAAAATAACTCTACCAGTAAGTACAGAATAATAATACCTTAAATAAATAACTGGTAATACGGATAAAACCTCAAACTTATAGTTAAAACCTAACGAAGCTATGACATTGGTAGAAACCATTTTCATTACACTAATTCCAGTTTTGTTCCAGTGTGTGTTTTCAAATGTGATCCAGGCTTACACATTCAAAGACCTAACACATTCAAAGCACTTACATGCCTTCTACGAAAGTAGGTTAGGTTAGGTTAGGTTAAAACAACATATAAATCAACTTTATTCAGGACTGTGTGATCTTTTTGTTAGTTTCTGTGATGCTGTGATTTTTTAAGAGGTAAAACAGATTAAAACTAAAATCGGAATAGTAACATTAATTTAATAATACATATAATGAGAGTATGATAAACCCAAATTTGATTCGTTGTAGATAGTTTCTTATTATCATCAGGTACCTTGGTATGTTTTAATTGGAATAAAAGTGCCACTAAATGCTAAAACATTCAAAGTTAAATTAACTGGACATATGCATTTTTGTAAAATATTTCAATATGCTTTACTTCATACAGTCCGGTAGATGTTCAATTACATTATTACTTTAAGTCCGGTAGGTGAGTTATAACAGCATCAGAGTGGATATGTGTTGAAAAGCAATACTTACCGACTTACCGGACTGTTATTTATATAAATCAAATCTGACATTTATTAGAAACGCAAACATACATCTGGCCTTAATTATGTATGTATTGGGAATATAAACATGTATATAAAATAATGATACCGAAGAGACTTACAGTATGAAGTAAAATGGATTACGATACACATCTGGTACTACTTGCAACAGTTACTCGTTTAGACAATCTTCACTCAGAACTTCTGACGTCGCTTCGTCCATTATGCCTAACTCTTACTGTTTACCAGTAACCTACAGGACTTGTAATGTAAAATACCATTATAGGTACGTACGTTACAACACTTATATATAGTCTGATTCCATTTATATTTCCAAACCAAATAAACAAATTATTTCTTGTACTATCCTTACAGAAACTACTAGTTTGCTTCCAGACATATAGAGAGGAATTTAGACAGGAAACATTTATTTGTGAAAAAATAATTATTTAGAAGTATTTAGAACTATTTATTAATATTATATACATCTAACATATAAATCTCATCATGTAAGCGAAAGATTCTTGTTAGATATTCCTTGCAATTTCAAGTTCGTTAGATATTAATTCCACTATATAGTTTTTTGCTATAGTGGAGGACCTCCATCCACCATACCGTTTGATGATTCTAATATCAGCAGATTTACTGGCCAGCATAGTTATAAAATTCTGCATTTGGTAAGTTCAAAAACAAAGTATTATTATTATCAATAGGCCCTTTACCTTTCGGTGTGGGCTATACATGTTACATATCTTACATTACAGTTATATTACATTGTTTGTTATGTATTTGCAAATTCGTTCCACTCTCTTCTGTTCTTTGCCATTTCTCTTACTTGTTTCACTGTCTTCTCTCTGCTGTTTATTATTTCTTCTATTTTATTGTCCCATTCTTGTCTAGGTCTACCACTTCCTCCTTTATTTCCAGTTTTTGCTTCCCAGATTTGTTTTGTTTGATTCGTATGTTTCATCCTAATTAGATGTCCCCACCAGTTGAGCTGCTTCTTTTCTACAAGCTTTTCGAATGATTCTATTTCCAATTCCTCTCTGATGTCTTTATTTCGTATCCTGTCTTTTTTCGTTACTTGTTTTACTCTTCTCAGATATTTCATTTCTATTGCCTGTATTCTACTTTTATCTCCCTTTGTTAGCTTCCACGTCTCGCTCCCATATGTCAAAATCGTTCTGTATATAGTTTTGTATATATTCATTTTTGTCTTTCTGCTTATCTCTTTCTTGTTAGTAAGTATATTATTCAGGGCATAGTACGTTTTTATTGTGTTGTTTATTCTGTTGCTTAATTCTCCTTCCATTTTCCCGTCTTCTGTAAGTTCTACACCAAGGTATTTGAATTGCTCCACTTGTTCAATCTGGTCCTGTCCTATCTGTATATTTATGTGTTCTTTCCGTTTTCCTATTACCAGTACTTTTGTTTTGCTGTAGTTCATCTTCATGTTATATTTCTCTAGGTGTTTATTCCATACGTTCATGTTATGTTGCAGGTTCCTCTCACTTTCTGCAATCACTACCATATCATCGGCGTACTCTCCTTCTGATATTTTAACCATTTGCATGTTTTTGTATCCTACGTTTGCTTTTATTATTTCTGGTTTCTTGCTCTTCATTATTTCATCCATATATAGGTTGAATAGTGTTGGGCTGAGAGCTCCTCCTTGTCTTAGTCCATTATTTGTTTTAAAAGTTTTTGAAATTTGCCCCTTGTATATTATTGCATTACTGTTGTTGATATATATATATATATATATATATATATATATATATTCTGTATTACTTTCACTATCCTGTTTTCTATTCCTCTCTCTTTTAGTATTAACCATAGTTTCTTTCTTGGGGTCATGTCAAACGCTTTTTCGAGGTCTATGAATCCCAGATATGTATTTTTATTATTTGCGATTCTTTTTTCTGTTATTAAAAAAACAAAGTAACATTTTAATATATGTACTTTAGACAAAGTGCTGATCCCGACAGCCTGTGCAGTCATTTTTCATTCGCATATCGCAAAAAGAATTTACTGCGTAACAACTTATTTTGACGTAGTGATTTTACATTTCCATCTCAATGACAGAAAATCTTGCATCTCATCTACAGCAACATGCTTATCATTTGTAATAAAGTGCAATCTTTTGTATTAATTTTTAATTAAGCATCTCAAACAGGCCATAGGGAAATAGAATGGTAAATCTTTAATTTCCTGCTCCCCAACTACACCTACGGAAATTCTAAGGATATCAATCCCAAGAGAAAAAAAAAACATATGCATTATTTAAGAGAAACTCGATTAGTTGATTTGTTATTTTATTATTTACGTTTAAAGTTTAAATATTTTCATGAATCGAAAACAAGACGACAAACGCCAGATTTTTATTTGTCAATTTTCATTAAAAACTATTCATTCCATTATGGATAATAACTAATATTCCATTGAAGAAACGGTTTTTATAGTATAAACTTTATTTATAGTATAAACAGACCAATTCCATCTGCATAGTTATCAACGGTACACTTCATAAAACAAAAATCGAGTAAACAGTAAATGTTGCAGGAAAAAGACTTATGTCCATGACTTGATTCACAATCATCAAATTCAAATCGAATGTCATTGAGCTGCCAGTCAATGTCAAAAATATGGCAAAACCATCGACTTGTTCTGGAAAACTGGTGGCGTAGATCGAAAAAAGGGAAGCTGCAGGCATGCAGCTTGTACAAAGAAAGTCGCTCCTGATATGCAAGAGGTTAGTTTTCACTACACAAATCACGGATATACGTTTACATTTCTGCAGCCACCCCTGATGGACTTCTGATGGACTTGAGGTGCATTCATTCACATTAACATGGTATTTCTATGGTGTGCTTCATTATGTGTTTTTTCAAATTACCCTTTCTAGTGAAACTTAAGGTGCATTCATCACATTTATAAGGTCTTCCTAGAGTGTGGCTCATTTTGTGGATCTTCAAAGTACCCTTTTCACGGAAACTTGAGCTGCATTCATAACATTTATAAGGTCTTTCTCCAGTGTGGCTCATTTTGTGTCTATTCAATGTACCTGCTTGCGTGAAACTTAAAGTGCATTCATCACATTTGTAAGGTCTTTCTCCAGTGTGGCTCATTTTGTGTCTATTCAATGTACCTGCTTGCGTGAAACTTGAGGTGCATTCATCACATTTATAAGGTCTTTCTCCTGTGTGGCTCATTTTGTGTATCTTCAAATTACGCATTTCACTGAAAGTTGAGGTGCATTCATCGCATTTATAGGGTCTTTCTCCAGTGTGGCTCCTTTTGTGTCTATTCAATGTACGTTGTAAGTAATATAGGGGGGCTTCACAACATATATGTAATATGTACTATATTATGTCATGTATTTTTTTTTTGTAGTATTAAGTTAATAGAAGTAAAAACATTACCCATATAAAAACAAAAACAAACATTTAACAAAGAGTGTATCTGTACCTATAAGTAAGTGTTTATTAGGTTTATTTGTATAAAAGCTTAGCATAATATAATGTAAAAATATTGTAAAAGATCGAGGCATGAAACTACACACAAAATTTAATGTGATGGAATCTCGAGTGGCGACTACGGGAAGAAAGAAGTAAAAACAGATGTTAGAAAGCGGGCTGGGTGTGCAAATTCTAAGGGCTCGGGCGACTCCAGAGGCACACCGCCAGGCAAGTATTGCAACAAAGTGGGTAATTGAAAAGAACGACAACTAAGCTGTTCGGCTGCGGGGCATCCATATAAAAGCAGATTTTAGGGCCCATACGGGGAAGTTGGTGGATGAAAATGACTAAGTACAGACGGAGTCGCTGCCCAAATTTTGAATAGTTTATTGCTACCCTAAAATAATCAATACGACAGAAAATCTCCCCGTAAAAATAAAACTTCGTTATATTAATCTGTGCTTATCGTTAGATCGGACGAGGGTTTCCCCGCTGACACATTCGATTAAGTTACAACATACGTAGCATGGACGGGATACCCGCTAGCACTAAGTATGGGAACAGATTGTCACTAATTAATTATTAAAAATACAAAACCTCAGAATTATCGAAAGTTCTGCCATATTTCTCAAGCTTCTTTATATTAATCTGTGCTTATCGTTAGATCGGACGAGAGTTTCCCCGCTGACACATTCGATTAAGTTACAGCATACTTAGCACGGACGGGATACCCGCTAGCACTAAGTACGGGAACAGATTGCTCCAGGTGTAGTAAAAGAATTTAAAATCATTATCACAACAATAAACCTCACCAAATTTCAATGAACAAAATAATCTCTATTGTATAAAATTGAGCGGGGAAACAGAGTACTCACAAAGACAACCACCAACGCAGTGTCACATACGCCTGAAAAAGGAAAGTTAAGTATAATTTGAGAGTTTATAATCTAGAAGATATATATATGTATACGTGTCGTAACACAAACCACACACTGAATTGAAAAACGAACCGGTTTTCTTTGTGGATTTTTCATTGATTTACAAGAGAAATAAGATTCAAAACAAACCTCATTCGAGTAAATACACCCGGGATTCCATAAAATAAAAGTCTCGATCACATAATAAAATAACAAGTAAGGTAAATTATAATCGGGGAATAAGTTGTAAAATATCAGTTTATCTCGTGTGTTTTGAATAAATAAATATGCACTGAATAAAGTAAACTAATCTAACACCAAAACATACTATAGTGTTTTTGAAAAGATCCCACATATTAAAGGAAACGTTAGTTGCATGGTTTCCATCAATAGGTTTTTTATAATTAGAGGTGCCCACAAAACCTCCATGATTTGAGGCCGGAATTTCGATGATCAACAAAAGGTAAGACAGCTATCAGATTCACATCCACACGTAAAATCGAACCGGTGGCAAATAAATAAAAAGAGTTACTACACACACAACACAAATAAAACAAAAGACTTAAGGCCAGGGTCCAAACCATTACAACGTGGTTGCGTGAAACTAGAGGTGCATTCATCACATTTAAGGTCTTTCTCCAGTGTGGATCCTCTTGTGCCTTTTCAAATCACATGTTTGATTGAAACTTGATGTGCATTCATCACATTTGTGAGGTTTTTCTCCTGTGTGGCTCCTTTTGTGTATTTTCAACTTACTATTTTCAGTGAAACTTGATGTGCATTCATCACATTTATAAGGTTTTTCTCCTGTATGGGTCCTCTTGTGATTTTTCAAACTATAACTCGGTGTGAAACTTGATGCGCATTCATTGCTCTTGTAGGCATTTTCTTCTGTGTGGATGATGTGCCTGTAGAAATAATATTGTAGTCATCCGCCGAGTTATGCGACAATAATAAGTGCTACTTTTGTAAGACGCTGCAGTATTTATAAAAGACTATAAAACAAAATCATAAAAATTCACTTTTCAAATAAAAACATGTCTTTGATTCCGTATTGGGAGAATCAGTGTTAGAGTTGGATGGTTTTGAAGAGAAACACTGTTTTCTGGCAATCTTTGCCCCTGGCCGCCCTATTACGTAACTGCGAATTTATGCAAGTCGTGTATTACGAAAGTAGGGGAATACCTCTACAGCATTTCAATCATGTGAAAATATTTCCGTGTGAAATCAATTGATGGTAGTTGCACTCATCTCACAGTTTTTTGCTAGTTTGTACAGTGCATTTACAAAACTCCCACGATGGCAAAATAACATTTTGTTGGCGAACATAAAAATCCCTAAATCAGCTGATAATAACTTAACATTTGATGTTGGTTACGATTTATTTGGAAATCAATCTGTCATTTTGAAAAATGTGTTAACGGCTTCCGTGTACACTCTAATAGCGATATGGAACAATGCACTCCACTCAGAGATAAAAAAAAACTGCTGGTAAAGCACTAGAAAATTTGTTGCCAGCCAAACAGAGAAAAACTAGTTAAGAAAAAGTGTATAGTGCATACACTGTTGTTCTTCAAAAAATGGTGCTTCATAGTAAGTCTGAGAAGATGTGGTGCTCATTTATTTTAGCGAGTTAGGTAAAACTAAGAGGCCATCCGCTTTACGGGCAACCTACTCTATGTTACATAAATTATACTACAAATTTTAATGTAAATTGTAAAAAAAATATTTTTTTAAAACAAATTGAATTAAGTATTCTATAATTGGTAAAATTTGTTGTTTTCCACCTGTGGGATAGGAATATCAATTTCCACCCATAAGATTGTTATTACTGTCAGGACTGGCTTATTTTCAAACTTGGTAAAGGTTAAGAATCGATATATTATTATGATAATTGTGAATAATAGATAGTTCGCAATAAAACATTATTATTCTATTATAGTGTGTCCGTAAAACAACTAATAATAAAAGCTATAACTTTTAAATGAAATGAAACATTTAAACAGGTATACAAAACTGTTTGTCAAGAATTACTCTTTTTGGAAAAATAAAAAATTAGGAGATGCACAAAGTTTGCGATATTCCATTGGGGGCACTCTATACTTATAAAGATTTTCAATAAACAATTTTTCTAGTATTCAATCCTCTGTTCATATATCGTACATATTAAATTGAGTTATATTTCATCATACACAGGTTGACTAATATTTTTCTTATGTTTCATGTTTATCCTTCAAGTGCTCCTCGTAACTCGCCAAGCCATCATATGTAGCACTACATACTTCACATGTGTATGGTGTAACTTCATTAATCTGCACTGTCTCTTCTTCAGTCTTTACTACACAATAATTGCCCTGAAATTACATGGTGCTAGAAACTGTATTAATCTCATTTACAGCTCTATCTACCTCTGAATGACTGTCTTCACCTGAGTTCCAATTAGATGTGGAATTCATAGAGCTTATTTGTGGTTCTAAACCTAAAAAAAAGTAAATTTATGGTATCATCAGATCATAAAATAGTAATATATTAATATGTAGTGCGTAGTTAAATGGGATAAGGAAAAGCAATTATAAAATGAATTTAACACATAAAGTAGCCATCCATGTTGGAGGCTAGAAGTTAATTCACAATTATTTCAATTCAAGGAATGCGCTGCTTATAATTGTTTTTTGATTTTATAAGTCCCTCATGCAAAACGTGCTTTTTTGATTCTTGGTATTATCAGGAATCAGGATATTAGGATATTTAGAGCAATAAAGCCATGAAAAATAACCGATATTATTTGAGATGTTTGGCGTAATTTTTAAACATTTACCTATTCATATAAGACAATTTCATCCAAGTGTGTAGGTCAAGGGTCACATTATGGGAACACAACAATATAAAGAATCACAGATGCCAGATATCGAATGGCCTGCCAGACAGAATGTTAAGTAATCATAGCAGTAGATTACTTAAACGCAGACATTTTATTATTTTTAGATTACTAAGGTGGATATTTGCGGTGAGCTTCAAGGCCATAGGAAATAGTATCCTGAGGAATCCCAGCTGGAGATTACATAAGCAAAAAGGAGGAAGAGTTTCGTATATAAATAGGAATTATTTGACTGCAAAGAGTTAGTTGATCTTAGATTTCAGATAGACTAGCGCCCTGCTTGTACATTCATTAAAGGCAAAACAATTATAGGTATAAAGAGTATTAAATACTGTATTCTGCTAGCTGTTACTATGTGGAGTGTCGAAAACGAATTAAATAAACAACATTACTGTGTTATTGCCAGTTACACATTTATTTAAAAAAAAATAGTGACTGTAGCTTCGACCAAGGTCTAGTAATTATAAAGACAAGTTCAAGACTAAGCTCCACAGGTCTTCAGAACCTTTAAATTTCATGGGTGGGTCGCATGTACCCAAAGTTTGGGAACGAATGCAATAAGTTCACTTTAACGACATAACATTTAGGCACCACGTTCACTGTTGAAAGATTAATTCCACACCCGCAACACAAATCGGTAGTGAGGGAGCCATGTTAAACGGAGATGTCCGGGATGTATTTCAACATTAGTTGTTTCATTTATCGAATGGCTCACCTCCTTAGATAGCTGAGCAGAACTGGGCATATCTGATCTGAGTGAGAAATAAAAGAACGACCAATCAAGGCGCTCTGTTTTGCAGGTTAGGCGTAAACGTTTGTTTAAAATGGTAACCATTGAAACACAAGTTTGACAGCTTCTTCTCTGCTCACTTCCTGACTGATACCCTGGTATAAAAGCTCTGCATCGGGAAGGGGTGGAGGTCCTAACCTAACCTAACCCGTCGAAGAACAATGCTCACGGTTACGTAACAGATTTTGTGGCAGAGTACCTAGCGAGACCCGTCTCTAAGGACTTCCGGACGGTTTCGCCAAAGGAAGTTCGTGAGATAATCAAATACTTGATAAACCGCAAGGCTCCCGGCGCAGACGGCATTAGTAATATTGCACTGAAGCATCTACCGGGGCGTGCACACGTTCTCATTGCATCACTATTTAACAGAATATATGCACTGAGATACTTTCCATCTCAATGGAAAACGGCAAAGGTTATCGCAATCCCGAAGCCTAAAAAGCCGCTGAAGCTTACTTCCAGCTACCGACCCATTAGCCTGCTCTCGGGCCTGAGTAAGATGTTCGAGAGAACACTTCTCAATCGCCTAACGGAGACGATATCACAGCGTGATATTCTGATCCCCGAGCAGTTTGGGTTTCGGCAGGAACACAGCACTACTCAGCAGCTAACCTGGTTATCGGAAAGCATAACGCGCGGCTTCAATGATAACCAGCACACAGGTGCAGTGTTTTTGGACATTGAAAAAGCATTCGACAAAGTATGGCATGAGGGTCTCATATACAAACTGATCTACATGGGATTTCCGGATGTTTACATCCACATCATTTACTCGTATCTGATGGACAGGAAGTTCTATGTTTACTCGGAGTGTGAGTCCTCCTCTACCAGAAATATCGAAGCCGGTGTGCCACAAGGCAGCGTGATCGGCCCAACGCTCTTCTCACTGTACATCAATGATGTACCGAGAGAGCAGAAGGTTGCACTCTACGCTGACGACACAGCCTACTTCGTAACTTCCCGGTCTGTACCAATCATTCTGAGGAAGTTGCAAGCGCAACTGCATGAACTTGAGAGCTACTATGACATGTGGCGTATCAAAGTGAATGTAAAAAAGTCCGAAGCGGCCCTGTTTACCAGGAGAAGGCCTGCCCAGCCAGGCACTTTAATGCTTCATAACGAAGTCATACCCTGGAAAACTGAGGTCAAGTATTTGGGGGTCATCCTTGATCGGCGACTCAATTTCAGAAGCCACACTTCTCGGGTCATAGGAAAGGCATGGGGTCAATTCTCCAAGCTGTATCCCCTGATCAATGAGAATTCGAGGCTCTCGTACAACGGTAAGCGATTACTGTATACGAGCTTCCTGCGGCCTATACTGACATATACCTGTCCAGCATGGGCATATAATGACGTACAGGTGGCGCGTCTGCAAGTGTTCCAGAACAAGTGTCTGAGAGCCTTTACTGGTTGTCACTACTTGGTAAGGAACAGTATATTGCATGACGACTTCAATTTGCCTCAGATCCAAGAGTTTGTTTGCCAGCAGACTCTCGGTTTCTACAGCAAAGCAGAAGCTAGCGCGAATGGACTTATCCAGGGTTTGGGTCAATATGACACAGATAACCCATGGATAAAGCACCGCACGCCGAAGCACATACTTGAGTCCTGCTGACTGCCAGTTAGCATTTTCAAAAGACCAGTAAGGGGTTATTAACTTAATCCGGAGCTACGCTGGCTGAACCTAAAAGATTCAAACCTTCGGGTTTCATTTAAATGCTCATATCTGAATGCTGAACATTTCTGATGATCAATTTTTTTTTGGGGTTGAGGTGAGTTTGCTAAGCAAAAATAAGCAGAGCAAAATAAAAGAACGCCTACATTTTCCAACTGATCTGAGGTTAGAGCTAATTCGATTAAAGAACACAACTATTGTGTTGTGTTTTATGACACTTTTCTCTTGTAATACAGTATTTGTACAGTATCTTGGGATGCACGGAAGAGTACTTGCAGAGCATTATAGGTTAGGACGCCGAAACATTTGTATTCGCATAGAAAGCAACTAGTTAGGTTCTATGTGCATCCCTCTACAGTCTCCTTACACCAGAATCATAATTAGCGCCCAGTTATAATGCAACATTAATTTCACTTCAATAACATACCGTGTGCTGCACCAAATGCATCTAGTGGATCCTCTTTTTCCTCCTCGGATGTGCAATTTTCGATTTTAATATTTACTCCTTCGGTCTCGCTGCTCATCGTTTCATCAGTAGAATGGGTATGGGTAGAATTATTCATTCTTGAGGAAGCGAACGAGGGCAATGAGCAACAATCAATACAAAGAGTGGTTTATGCGACCACAATTCTTATTTACAAGTCTCAAAAGACTAAAATAAAACACTAGATTTTATACTCAGCAAAAGTTCGACGATCCTACAAGAAACCAAGAAACAGAGTGTGTGGTGTGAACCACACACTTTTTTATTCTATTTCTTTAGTATATTCTTTGGCGTGAATAAGGCAAGAACGTGCTCAATATATCGGGTATGTTTAAAATTTTAACTGGAGTCTTATGAAATCTTCCGTTAGATTATGCGAAATGGATACGCGGGTATAAAAACAAAATATATAATTACAATTACGATTGCCCTTACGTATGTTAGGTTGAAAATGGTGATAAATACTTAATGCACTTTGAAATTTAGTACAATTTTTGTTTGTAAAAATACGCGCACACGTAAATGTCTCTGGGGTTGGTTTTGGGTGTCTAATAAATTTTGATATTTGGATCTAATAGGGGCGGCAATGTTTACCTTATATGAAAGCTTAACGAAATCACTCCCCTTTTAAATAATTTAGTACACTTTGAAATTAGCGACAATCTTAACTAACAAAGATTGTTGCTAATTTCAAAGTGCACTAAATTAATTATATGAAAAATTCGAAAGTACGAAATACGTAGTTGCAAAATGTCGATTTAAAATGAATGCACAGCATGATACAGCAGTGAATGCCGAATTCAAACCGCAATGCTGTGCGATATTCAGTAACTGAGAAAATAAATAAAAACGATTAAACGATCTACTGCAATTCATCCATGTACAAAATCTAAATTTTGGCGTGAAAAGATCTCCTGTAAATCAGATTGATTACTTATATACAATTCAAATTTTCTACTCACTGTGTTATTTTCATTCCATCATTGGATGACGTTATTGGATGTATCCGTGGCTTGCCCATGAAGTTCCTTGTTATTTTCCCCGTTTCAGTACAAGTTATCAGGTACATCATTTTGGGCTGTTTCGTCCTTTAGGACTCGTCAGCGCAGCTTTTTCGGGCATTAAATATTATTCCGGCACGAGATGTGTAACGGTCCAAAAATAGCGTTGGCAGAAACGGCTTTTTAATAATTAACGGACGTATGGACCTGCACGGTAGGCAACCATGCTTGCATTTTTTTTGTTGTGGTGACGCGTCTCCCCGGTGAGCGATTTTTAAATTCACCGGCGGAAGCGCCGCCACGACGCAGAACTACATTGACTCGTGCCCAAGATAGATCGTGCCAGAAGAACCGTTGCAGATAAGGTATTTCACCATCCGTTTTACGGGAATAATCAACGGTTCTCAGCTAACCACCCTTGAGGGGGATTGAGGCACCGACTACAGGGCAGGGAACACGCTCGTAACACCCGAGCGTTTGGCGACGGGCTAAACCGCTTGGCCAGAACCATTCTTGGCTGGAAGCCGCGGACCTGGCCCAGACGCCGTCGACGGAAACCGCCGACATCCCGGGGCTGAACCCAGCCAACGGCGAGACCATCCAGATAACACAGGCCAGAGATCTAAATATATCTAGTTACTTTTTTTGTGCTCAAGTTGAGCCAGACCGTTTTATTTAACTTTTCTGTTTATTCTTGTGTGTAAATTGCGTCTACGTGTTTCGTGTCGTACGTGTTTTGCGCTAGTGTACGAGAAAGGTCGCTCCCTCTGCCCTTTCAATCGCGCGATTAGGAGCTTGTTTTATTCGGCCGAATAGAGTAAACCCTGCGCGAAAGGGTGGCGCTCGGAGGTATTTGTTTTCAGGAGCGTAGACACGGTGTCTGTCATTTGTGTGTGCGAATAAACGCCATCTTACCATACCAAACTCACACCTGTTATTTTTTGCTCCCCCCACGTTTTCTCTTTACAGTTTTCTATATTCATTTCAGTTACAGTTTTCTTTCTCAGTTATCTCATTTACAGTTTTCTCTTCTCACTGCGAGATCTAAATCTGGTGGTGTTGACGCCAAACGGTCAGCGTTGTGAAGTTCGTGATTTCTGAACTTCGCTGACTGTCTGCCGTCCACCCACACAGGTAGGGTGGAGCCTCCCTTGCGACGAAGTAGCAACGAGGTAAAATTACGTGGAGCCTTTTTTTTAACCCCCCCACTCTCTGACACCGAGAGCCTGGCCCTCGTCACTACTTCAAAGGGACCCTCCACTCGCTCCACGGCCTAACGCGCCGACTGCCCTTCAGGTACGTCACAGATGCCCTTACAATATCACTATGCGAGCATCTACAGACAGCTTTTGCTCGCAACAGATAAGACGAGAGAATTTTTGCAGTAAAAATATGGCCGAATACATTCATATAAGATATCTGCAAACCACATTATTTAACAATGCAGATTTGTATGGTGGATTATCAGTAAAGCACGGACTATATGCAAAATGCATGTCCTGAATTAATGATATGACTACGGAAATTTCAATAGATCTACACGAATCATGAATAAACAGAGCGAATTAACCAATATTTTTTTTGCATATAATGCATATTTTATGTATTCAGTGCATATTTTATCAATAATTGCATATTTGGTCATATAATTGGATATTGGTGACCGATTTTTTTTTTTTACTAAAAAAATTATAAGTTTTTAATAAAGTACCTATAATTTAGTATGCAATGAAAACATAATTCAAATTTATTCAAATAAAATATTTCGGATATTACCCTATTTATCTTGTTCACTATTCATTTTGTGTTGTCAGCAAATAGTAGATCGCTCCGTAGTTCAGTGCCTACATAGCATAAACCGACTGCGATTGTGTGTGGTAATATTAAAATTGTGTGTGTATAATTCCGAAAGTAAAGGACAAGGGAATCGTATCTCAATGGATTAGAGATTATAAAGATCTAATTTTGGCAAATGGTGTTGTATTTTGTAGGCCCTGCAGTATAACCGTAAGTTTTATTTTTCTACTGTGCCGTTGTATAGTTTGTAGACATTTGCTTTATTTATTTCCATGTTACATCAGATTCCATGTGAAAAAAAATTCAAATAATACAACACATTAAAACAAGTTTACACGAAAATAATGTCAAAAACCAAACATCAAAAAAACAACAAATGCTACATGAAAGCTTAAGTTCAAGCTCGAAAATGAAAGAGAAGGGCGCTTTTAATTTTGAATTATGAAATGCTCTAATATCTGCCAATATTCCGTTTAGCAGACTGAATAACTCAAAATTGAAGACGTTCTTGCAAAAATATTGTAAAATTGAAATACCAGACGAGAGCTATTTAAGGAAAAAATATGTTGATGAATTGTACAGAGATACAATGCTTACTATCAGAACAATTATTGGAAATAGCTATATATACTTCATTGTCGACGAAACGTCAGATATCTGTGGACGTTACATCGCAAATTTATTTATTGGGAGTTTAAACGAGAATAAACCAGGCAACTCGTATTTAATTAGTACAAAAGAACTTGACAAAACAAACAATGTCACCATATCTAGATTCATTTAAATTGAAACAATGTGTGGATACTACTTGGTGAAACATTATGATTAGGTTAAATCAAACGCTTGGTTAAAGTTTCACTGTATTAATAGAATAAACCTCTACAATTGTTTCGGCCTCACGACCATTCTGTTAAGCTTGTTCTTTTTCCAATCGTAGCCTTAACTTGACGCCATATTTAATACATAAATTTTCGCCATTTTACCTATCAATAATAATAATCACTTACATAATATACAGTATTTTCGTTGGTCAGGATGCGCAGGCTTTATATTGAACTCGATCCGAAGATGGCATTGGCTCCAAATGCTTTTCCCATATATAAAGAGTATTCTTTTAGTATTGTATATTAACTATAATTGGAAGGACCTACCGGGGGAGCATCTCCCCTTCCCCCGCCAGTTCTTCGCCAACTGGATCACTAGCACTTACGGCTTTGACTATTATTCTCTACGACTATTGTATTTCACCTTCATGTGCAAAGCAGTGACATATACCTCTTACTAGGACAAACCTCTAGGACGAACCTCTCTTATTTCATTTATTTGAACGCACCTCTAGGACTCACCTCTCTTATTTCATTTACTAGGACGCACCTCTCTTATTTCATTTACTAGGACTCACCTATCTTATTTCATTTACTAGGACTCACCTATCTTATTTAATTTACTAGGACTCACCTATCTTATTTCATTTACTAGGACTCACCTATCTTATTTCATTTAGTAGGACGCACCTCTTATTTCATTTACGAGGACTCACCTATCTTATTTCATTTACTAGGACTCGCCTATCTTATTTCATTTACTAGGACTCACCTATCTTATTTCATTTACTAGGACGCACCTCTCTTATTTCATTTACTAGGACTCACCTATCTTATTTCATTTACTAGGACTCACCTCTCTTATTTCATTCACTAGGACTCACCTATCTTATTTCATTTACTAGGACTCACCTATCTTATTTCATTTACTAGGACTCACCTCTCTTATTTCATTTACTAGGACGCACCTCTATCTAATATACATATTGTAGTTTAGGTACTGACCTTTCATCCATTCAAACACCTAATCCATAACCGTCCACATTGCAACGCACACCAAAACATTAGATTACACATGCTTTCCCCACAATTAGCACCCAACTTGCATTCACACTCCATAAAGGCACGTAACTCAATGTGCCCTTCGTTACTCGTTCTTAAGCTGAGCGCGTCACGCCCGCTTATGTATACAAACAAAGCCACAGATCCCGCCTCTAATATTAATAATCAATTATTAGCCAATGATACAATTTGATACCTAACAATTCTCAAGAGTACAGAGACACTAAAAATCAAACCATTCTTGAGAATGGTCGTGAGGCCGAAACAATTGTAGAGGTTTATTCAATTAATACAGTGAAACTTTAACCAAGTGTTTGATTTAACCTAATATCTAGATTCGTACATGAAGGATTGGCTAATTTTTATTTGCCTGAGATAGTGCCAGAAGAAAAAGTGTTGCTAATGCCTTCAGACGCAGTATCATACATGGTGAAAGCAGGACAACATTTGAAAATATTTTATAAAAACCTTATTCACACTACCTCATCAGCCCATGGAGTCAATAGAGTCGCGGAAGAAGTTAGAATTAATTTTCCAATGGTAAATAATATTGTTAACGTAAAAAAGATATTTCTCAAAGCTCCATTAAGAGTACAAGTGTATCGAGACACATTACCAAATGTGCCATTGCCACCACAGCCAATTATCACAAGATGGGGTACTTGGATTGATGCTGCTGTCTTCTACGCTATTTATTTTTTGGCCATTAAGGATTTGGTTCTCAGTTTTTCCAACGATTCGATATCTATTAAGGATTGCAAAACATTTTTTAATGATCCCAAGATTCCACAAGAATTGTCTTTCATAAAAACGAGTTTTAATATAATTAGCGATACTTAAAAAAATTAGAAAAACAAGGCATGTATCTAAACAAATCAATAGATCTTGTGAAAGATTTAAGTGATAAATTGAATGAGATGGCTGGTGGGCCTGGCAATCGTATTAAAGAAAAGCTTAAACAAGTGTTACTAAAAAATGAAGGTTTTCAGATACTAAAAATAATGTAAAATATTATGAAAGGAGAATTTGACGAAAACCTACCTGTTGAAATGGATCCTTCAATAGTTGCACGTTTTAAATTTGCTCCAATACCTCCCGTTGATGTGAAAAGAGGTGTTTCTTCGTACAAAAACATCTTAAGCGATAGGAGGCGCTCTTTCAGTATGGAAAATTTGCAAAAATATTTAATATTTAATATTTTTAATTTAATAGTTGAATGATAAACAAATTATTTTCATATGTAATATAAATAAAGTATTTTTAATTTTTAAACGTGATTTGTATTAAATATATTTGCATATATTGGCATATATTTAAAATGTTGGTGCATATTTCTTTAATTTTGCGTGCATATACAGGGTGATTCAGACCACCCGTCCCAGGAGTAGTATAGCAACGCTGATTCTGCCTCATTTTCCCATAAGGATTAACATGGGGGTCTAAAAGTACATTTCAGCCATTTTGTTTTTTCGGTCGTCGAGATGGAAGAGTCGTATTTGTACAACGGGTTGCCTATACAAGAGGGGCCTATACAAGAGGGATATATACCGGGCTTTTTTTTCCTTATTACACATGTGATGGACAATGTATAACTGGTTGCCTGCATCTACCAGCAAGGAATTTCCTGTGTAATTCTAAAAAAAAAAATCAACTCATTAGCGGCGTCGGTGCAGGCAAGTGTCAATTTTGGCATATGTTACACAGAGAGGTTATGTTTGTAACATAACCTCATTATGTTACAAACATAACCTCTCTGTGTAACATATGCCAAAATTGACACTTGCCTGCACCGACGCCGCTTTTAGGTTATGTTTGTACTAATAAAGGAATATTTCTGATTCCTTTATTGATACAAACATAACCTCTGTGTGTAACATATGCCAAAATTGACAGGTTGCCTGCACCGACGCAGTTAATGAGTTGATTTTTTTTTTTAGAATTACACATAGGAAATTCCTTGCGGGTAGATGCAGGCAACCAGTTATACATTGTCCATCATATGTGTAATAAGGAAAAAAAAGCCCGGTATATATATATATATATATATATATATATATATATATATATATATATATAATAAAAGAAAATAAATCACCTCTTAATTGAATAAATCAAATCAAGTAAATAAAAGATAAAAGTTGGACAAACGAACGATGGTTGGAAATCTTGGTTTAAAGTATTTCAATTATTTCTAATATTAATTGATTGGTACGAAATAATTAGAATTATTATTAATAAAAAAATATAAAACAAGTTAATAAAGAATAATTAATAAATTTTAGTCACAAATGAGTATTTTATTTACCTATTGTTTGCACAACTTTTCAAAATATCAATAAAGAATAATTAATGAATTTTAGCCACAAATGAGTATTTTATTTACCTATTGTTTGCACAACTTTTTGAAATATTAATAAAGAATAATTAATGAATTTTAGTCACAAATGAGTATTTTATTTGCCTATTGTTTGCACAACCTTTTAAATGAAAAAATCATATTGAATCAACACATATATATATATATACAGAGTGAGTCAATAGGACGGGCAGGCTTGATTACACCTACACCGTTAATGATATCGAAATTAACCAAAATACACTGCAAACGGGAGGCCAAAGTGCAGTTTGTAAAATTATTTTACCATATACAGGGTGTTCTATTTTTACAGGGCAGCCTTCGACGTAGTTTTTTTAAATGGCACCCTCTGTATAAATTTACATATTTGAATCTGCCGTTTTTTGGGCTTTATAAATCCGCTTAATGTTTGCAATTCGCTTTTACCTTTCAGAAGTTGTTCACGTTTTTCTAAAAATTAATTCGTTTGCAGGCACTTATTAAAACAATCGCAGGGCACTTGGTTTCCGGGATATCAAGTTGGGACTTTGCCTAAGTCTCAAGACCTGACTGAGATATCTTCTGGTGGCAAGACCGCCTATCTGCGCTGTGGCATCACCTTGCTATGACGCATTAATTTTGGTAAACTTTGTAGTGCCATAACTTGATTTTTTTAAATGGCACACCCTATATTTCAGTACTTAGCCCTATTCAGGGTCTCAGTTTACATCTTTTTTGCCCCTTATATTTTTTTATAAAAATTGAAAGAATTATCAATACGTCTCAATTTAAATTGTACAAGTGGTAATAACATTCAGTTGAACAGAAGTAACAAGATTGAATGGGTCAGGTTATTACTTTGCCAAATAGTAGATGCAATTTCTAAGTTTAATAGAGTTATTAAGCAAGTATGATCTTATTTTAATGGACCATATAGCTAGAATTAATGATACAAACACAAGAATTGTTCATCATTTAGCACACCGCTCACAGGCAGAGATTCTTACTGCTTTGAGTAACGAAGTACTCAATAGAATTAAGACAAATATAATTTCATCGAGGTATTATAGCATTCAAATGGACTGTACACCTGATATTTCCCATACAGAACATACTTCAATAATAATAGAATACATAACTTTTTTGGATAATAGAGTGTAATCAACGAATCATGCGTAGGTTTTATTAAAGTTACAGACACAACTGGAGAGGCACTAACAAACACGCTATTAGAAAAGTTAGCTGAACTTGACTTAGACATCAAATACTGTGGAGATCAAGCATACGACAATGGAAGCAAAATGAACGAGTATACAAAGATGTGCGGTCCAGGATAATTAATATAAATACTCGTGCAATGTACGTACCGTGTTTGTCACACTCATTTAATTTATTAATATGTGAAGTAACATTCATTGCAAATATTTTTTTGGTACTTTGCAACGATTGTACTCTTTTCGCTGCATCTACTAAAAGATGGGATATTATAAAAATAACATCTTAATAGTACCCTTAAACAGCTATGCGAGACACAATGGGAAGCCAAAATAGATCCACTAAGAGCAGTACATGACCAATCTGAAGGAAGGCACATGTAACGCACTTGAAGAGTTAATAAATACAAGTTCAGATAATGTTGTTACATCTGAAGCTGAGAGCATTTTGAACTATGCCATTTCTTTTAAGCTTACAAATTTGGTTTATAATTTAACACAAAATAAATAAAATCAATAAATTATTACAATCAAAAACAATAATTCTTGATTCAGCCTATAAACTTGTAACTACAGTAAAACAAGAAGTAAGTGATTTAAGATCTAAATTAGACGAATTGCTTAACATAGCTAAAAATGAAGCACATTAATTAAACATTTCCGAAAAATTTCCTGAAAAAAGAATTAGAAGAAGAAAACAGTGGTTTTCTGAATTAGCGCAAGATGATACACCTACAAATCCAATTGAGAATTTAGATTTTTTTTTTAATGTTATTGATACGATAATAATTCAAATTGAAGAGCGATTTACAAACATTCCAAAGATTATAACCAATTTCAGATTAATAACGGAAGTAAAGACATTAGAACTCGACGAATTTAAAAAACAAACAATAGGTTTTATTCAATATTATAATACTGATGTTGACAATGATCGAATTCAAGAAATCCCATCTTTAAAAGAATTAATTGCAACGGAAATAAATGTAAATTGCGCAAAGGATATACTAGAGTTTACATTAAATAATCGTTTTAATGAACTATTTCGCAATGTATTGATTGTATTGAAAATGTTTCTTACCATACCGGTCACCGTAGCTAGTGCAGAACACTCTTTTAGCAAATTTAAGCTAATTAAAACAAATCTTCGCTCTGCAATGTCTTCCCAAATATCAAATTCACTTTCTATATTGAGCATTACAAAGGATCTAGTTAAGAATTGTCTTTTCTACGTTTGATCAACGAAATGGCAATAAAAAAATCTAGGGCTGCAATAGGATGTAATATTATAAAGTGTTTGTATAACAGAATATTATTTAATTTATTTCTATCTATAGTATCATAATGTAAGACTGCTCCATCATGACTGCGGAATCATCTTCTGCTACACTTGCTGTATTGTCTAACGTTTTCACAAACGTGCTAATTGCTGATACACACGGAATTGGTCGATTGTTAAATTTAACTGAAAATAAATCACAAACGCCACTGTAAGATGTTTTGATAACGAATAAATTATCTTTTTTCCACTAATTACGTGTTATTATTATGATTTATCCCAAACAACAAGCATGAATTTATAATTATTTGTCATCATTTAAAAATATATTCTTTACAATTTTTCTCTAAAATTAATAAGGGGGCTAATACTTACACATATTAAATTTTACATGTGAAATTCCTATGTTCGCCCCCTTATCCCAGACACTCGGTATAATTATGATATTAAAAAGTCATGTGCTGCAGATTTGTTGATGACTGTAAGCCGTCTTATTTTTCTCTTCCCGACTGTTGATAGTCCAAAACTACATCAATGTTTTGGATAGGTATTAAGATAGGTATATGGGGGCAAAACGTGCCTCAAGCGATGCAAGGTCAAGACGGCGCGGTGGCGGCAGTAATAGCCAGAAATAAAATGAATTGGTACTTTTCAATAAAAATAATATCGAGTAATATCAAGTAGTAGTATTTTTTTATTCTAGTAAATAAGCGATACAGATATATACAAAAAACACATAGAGTAAATTAATTATTAGTAAAAATTTTTTTATAGGATGTCACATATAATTGTACTAAAAAAAAATATTGCAGTTGCATACATTCGAGTCCGTTCGGACACCCGACCTATTTATTTAGTAAATTGTACTACTAGCGCTCTCTGGGCTGGTTTGAAAAGCCATCTTTTCTTTCAGGTTTTTAAGAGTTATTTATTTAGAAATTGTCAAGCACTACATACCGTGTGTTCATAAAAAAAATATATAAGGAGCGGCTGTGGAAACTTAAACGTATGTCAGTGACTTGTTTCACATGCATAAAATTAAAATCGAATGTCATTGAGCTGAATGTCAATGTCAGAAATATAGCTTTCACTTCAGAACACCGAAAAGGTTTATGATTGAGTCCCATTTTTGTAATGGAATTCATAAAAATGTAAAATGGTATAACGTTCAAGCTGTAATTGGAAATATGTCAGCCGATCATTGGGATAGCGGCCTGCTCCGGCATGTCCTCTGCTGCCTGTCTGGCTGCATCCTGAGCATGCTCCTCCTGTCGTAGAATATATGCCACACCCAGGTTAACTATAGACTTGGAGGGTTGAGTTTTGCCTCTCGAAAGATCGAATATTTTAATGAAATTACATATAAAAACATAAATAATCGAAAAACTAACTATTTAGTGGCACATAGTATTTATTTTATAAATTTATGGTACAAAAAAGATAACGCTAAAGTGGTTATTAACAACAATGTGACAGATTTTCAATTTTATGCCCGAAAACTGTGCTCTTAATATATGTACCATATGTTCATAAAAAAAGTCCATCAGGGTAGGCTGTGGAAACTTAACCGTATATCTATGACCTGATTCACATTAATAAAATTCAAATCAAATGTCATTGAGCTGCCTGCCAATGTTGGAATTATAGAAAAACTGTCGACTTGTCCCGGATAACTCGCAGCGCAGATTGAAAAAAGGAAAGCTGCCGGCCCACAGTGCGTACGCAGAAAGTCATTGGTGATATGCAAGACCGCTTATTAAACGAACCAACAAAATCATTGCGGCGTCTTAGACAAGAGGTTAGTTTTCACTTGGCACTTATTGTAAAAATGAAAATATGAAACTAGTCACGGACATACGTTTGAATTTCCACAGCCACCCCTGATGGACTTTTTCTATGAACATTGATATAATTAGATTAGCTTTTATCTGTATTTTGATACCTTTATTGTTAGTGTAGATTAAAGAATTGAGAAGAAGAAGTTCAGAAAACGTTCAACAAAATGTTATTTCCTATGGCCATGTTTGCTACTTTACACAGGTATGTGGATATACAGTACAGAAAAAAATATTCAACATTATTAATTATCTTCAGAGATTAACGGGGATTCTCCCGCCCGAAAATTTCGTTTTCAACTCTCCGTAACCGCTGTGTTAAAATTATTTTAAGCATATCTGGCATGGCTCAGCTTTTGAAGGTACGCACCTAAATGCTTTTCTCTTGAATCGCTCATTCTGTGCCTCTTGAAATGAATTCTTTGAGTGCAACTTGAGGTGCATTCATTCACATTTATAAGGTATTTCTCTGGTGTGCTTCATTATGTTTCTTCAAATAACCCTTTCTTGCGAAACTAATGGTGCATTCATCACATTTATAAGGTCATTCTCCAGTGTGGCTTCTCTTGTGTATCTTCAAATTACTTTTAACAGTGAAACTTGACGTGCATTCATCACATTTGTAAGGTTTTTCTCCCCGAGTGGATCCTCTTGTGCTTCTTCAAACTATCACTTTCAATGAAACTTGATGTGCATTCATCACATTTATAAGGATTTTCTCCTGTATGGATCCTCTTGTGCTTCTTCAAACTACCATATTCAGTGAAACATCTCTCGTCACATTCTCCCGTGTGGATCCTCTTGTGCTTTTTCAAATTACCACTTTCAGTGAAACTTGATGTGCATTCATCACATCTATAAGGTTTTTCTCCTGTATGGATCCTCTTGTGCATTATCAAACCAAAACTTACAGCGAAACTTGATGTACATCGATCACATTTATAAGGTCTTTCTCCCGTGTGGATCCTCTTGTGCTTCTTCAAACTACCCCTTTCAATGAAACTTGATGTGCATTCATCACACTTATAACGTTTTTCTCCTGTGTGGATCCTCTTGTGCTTCTTTAAACTACCACTTACAGCGAAACTTGATGTGCATTCATCACATTTGTAAGGTTTTTCTCCTGAGTGGATCCTCTTGTGCTTCTTTAAATTACCACTTACAGCGAAACTTGATGAGCATTGATCACATTTATAAGGTTTTTCTCCTGTGTGGATCCTCTTGTGCTTCTTCAAACTACGACTTTCAGTGAAACATGATGTGCAATCATCACATTTATATGGTTTTTCTCCTGAGTGGATCCTCTTGTGCTGTTTCAAATCACCATTTCTAGCGAAACTTAATGAGCATTCATCACATTTGTAAGGCTTTTCTCCTGAGTGGATTCTCTTGTGTATTTTCAAATTACTTTTAACAGCGAAACTTGATGTGCATTCATCACTTGCCTGTAATGTTAATGTTTTTGAAATAATATTTGTAGAAATTGAAGTATTAAAATACCTTTCGAATCATCTTCCGCTACACTTGCTGTATTTTCAAACATTTTCACAAACTTGCAAAATTTTAGTTACTGATACACACGGAATTGGTCGATTGTTAAATTTAACTGAAAATATTCCACGAACTCTGCATAAACTGACGCCACCGTAAAATGTTTTGATAATGAATAAATTGTCTTTCTTCCACAAATTACGTGTTATTATGATTTATCCCAATGAATTTATAATTATTTGTCATCATTTAAAAAAATATTCTAATATATACTAGGAGCTAATACTTACACATATTTCATTTTACATGTTAAATTCCTATGTTCGCCCCCTAATTGCAGACACTCGGTATAATTACGATATTAAAAAGTCATGTGCTGCAGATTTTTTTATTTTTGGAAGCCGTCTTATTTTTCTCTTCCCGACTGTTGGTAGTCCAAAACTACATCACATATTTTGGATAGGTATTATGATATGTATATGGGGGCAAAACGTGCCTCAAGACGCTCCAAGGTCGAGACGAATAACACTGGTACTTTTCAATAAAAATAATATCTAGTAACATCAAGTAATAGTATTTTTTTATTCTACTAAATAAGCGATACAGATAAATACAAAAAAACACAGAGTAAATTAATTATTAGTAAAAAGTTTTTTATAGGATAGTCACAAATACATGTACTAAAACAAAAATCGCAGTCACATGCATTCAAGTCCGTTGGGACACCCAACCTATTTATTTAGGAAATTGTACTACTATCACTCACTGGGCAGGGTTGAAAACCCGCCTCTTCTTTAACTTTTTTAAGAGTTACTTATTTAGAAATTGTCTAGCACTACATACAGTGTGTTCATAAAAAAAGTCCATAAGGAACGGCTGTGGAAACTTAAACGTACGGCCGTGACTTGCTTCAGATGCATAAAATTAAAATCGAATGTCATTGAGCTGTATGTCGATGTCAGAAATATGGCTTTCACTTCAGAACACCGAAAACGTTTATGATTGAGTCCAATTTTTGTAATGGAATTAATAAAAATGGGAAATGGTATAGGGCTTAAGCTTTAATTGGAAATACGTAAGCCGATCATTAGGATAGCGGCCTGCTCCGGCATGTCCTCTGCTGCCTGTTCGGCTGCATCCTCAGCATGCTGCTCTCGTAGTGGAATATATACCACACCCAGAAGTTTTTTTATGAACATATGATATCATTAGCTGGGTTTTTATATGTATTTTGATACCATTATTTTTCCTGTTAATTAAAGAACTGAGGAGTAAGTTCAGAAAACGTTCAAGAAAATGTTATTTCCTATGGCCAGGTTTGCTACTTAACACAGGTATGTTGATGTACAGACAGAAAAAACGATTTAGCTTTATTAATATCTTCATAGATTAACGGGGGATCTCCCGCACTAATCAAATTTCGTTTTCAACTCTCCGTAACCGCTGTGTTAATATTATTTTAAGCATACCTGGCATGGTTCGGCTTCTGAAGGGATGCACCTAAAAGCTTTTCTCCCCAATCGCTCATTCTGTGCCTCTTGAAATTAATTCTTTGGGCGGAACTTGAGGTGCATTCATTCACATTTATAAGGTATTTCTCTGGTGTGCTTCATTATGTGTTTCTTCAAATTAGGCTTATCTTTGAAACTTGAGGTGCATTCATCACATTATAAGGTCATTCTCTAGTGTGGCTTATTTTGTGTATATTCAAATTACCTTTAACGCTGAAACTTGATGTGCATTCATCACATTTGTGAGGTTTTTCTACTGTGTGGATCGTCCAGTGCTTCTTCAAACTACAACTTTCAGTGAAACATGATGTGCATTCATCACAATTATGAGGTTTTTCTCCAGAGTGGATCCTCTTGTGTATTTTCAAATTACTTTTAACAGTGAAACTTGATGTGAATTCATCACATTTGTGAAGTTTTTCTCATGTGTGGATCGTCTTGTGCTTATTCAAACTACAACTTACAGTGAAACACGATGTGCAATCATCACATTTATATGGTTTTTCTCGTGTGGATCCTCTTGTGGTTTTTCAACGATTCATTTCTAGTGAAACTTAATGGGCATTCATCACATTTGTAACGTTTTTCTCCTGTGTGGATCCTCTGGTGCTTCTTCAAACTACCACTTTCAGTGAAACATGATGTGCAATCATCACATTTATATGGTTTTTCTCCTGTGTGGATCCTCTTGTGCTGTTTCAAATCACCATTTCTATCGAAACTTAATGAGCATTCATCACATATGTAAGGCTTTTCTCCTGAGTGGATTCTCTTGTGTATTTTCAAATTACTTTTAACAGCGAAACTTGATGTGCATTCATCACATTTGTAAGGTTTTTCTCCTGAGTGGATCCTCTTGTGCTTCTTTAAATTACCACTTACAGCGAAACTTGATGAGCATTGATCACATTTATAAGGTTTTTCTCCTGTGTGGATCCTCTGGTGCTGTTTCAAATCACCATTTCTAGCGAAACTTAATGAACATTCATCACATTTGTAAGGCTTTTCTCCTGAGTGGATTCTCTTGTGTGTTTTCAAATTACTTTTAACAGCGAAACTTGATGTGCATTCATCACATTTGTGAGGTTTTTCTCCTGTGTGGATCCTCTTGTGCTGTTTCAAAACACCATTTCTAGCGAAACTTAATGAGCATTGATCACATTTGTAAGGCTTTTCTCCTGAGTGGATCCTCTTGTGCTTCTTTAAATTACCACTTAGAGCGAAACTTGATGAGCATTGATCACATTTATAAGGTTTTTCTCCTGTGTGGATCCTCTTGTGCTTCTTCAAACTACGATTTTCAGTGAAACATGATGTGCAATCATCACATTTATAAGGTTTTTCTCCTGTGTGGATCCTCTGGTGCTTCTTTAAATTACCACTTACAGCGAAACTTGATGAGCATTGATCACATTTATAAGGTTTTTCTCCTGTGTGGATCCTCTGGTGCTTCTTCAAACTACCACTTTCAGTGAAACATGATGTGCAATCATCACATTTATATGGTTTTTCTCCTGTGTGGATCCTCTTGTGCTGTTTCAAATCACCATTTCTAGCGAAACTTAATGAGCATTCATCGCATTTGTAAGGCTTTTCTCCTGAGTGGATTCTCTTGTGTATTTTCAAATTACTTTTAACAGCGAAACTTGATGTGCATTCATCACATTTGTAAGGTTTTTCTCCTGAGTGGATCCTCTTGTGCTTCTTTAAATTACCACTTACAGCGAAACTTGATGAGCATTGATCACATTTATAAGGTTTTTCTCCTGTGTGGATCCTCTTGTGCTTCTTCAAACTAAAACTTACAGAGAAACTTGATGTGCATTTATCACATTTATAAGGTTTTTCTCCCGTGTGGATCCTCTTGTGCTGTTTCAAATGATCATTTCTGGCAAAACTTAATGAGCATTCATCACATTTGTAAGGTTTTTCTCCTGAGTGGATCCTCTTGTGCTTCTTTAAAGTACCACTTACAGCGAAACTTGATGAGCATTGATCACATTTATAAGGTTTTTCTCCTGTGTGGATCCTCTGGTGCCTCTTCAAACTACCACTTTCAGTGAAACATGATGTGCAATCATCACATTTATATGGTTTTTCTCCTGTGTGGATCCTCTTGTGGTTTTTCAACGTTTCATTTCTAGTGAAACTTGATGTGCATTGATCACATTTGTAGGTATTTTCTTCTGTGTGGATGATGTGCCTGTAGAAATAATATTGTAGTCATCCGCCGAGTTATGCAACAATAATAAGTGCTACTTTGTAAGAAACTGCAGTATTTATGAAAGACTATAAAACAAAATCATAAAAATTCACTTTTCAAATAAAAATGTGTCTGACTCCGTAGTGGGAGAATCAGTGTTAGAGTTGGATGGTTTTTAAGAGAAACACTGTTTTCTGGAAACCTTTGCCCCTGGTCGCCCTATTACGTAACTGCGAATTTATGCAAGTCGCGTATTACGAAAGTAGGTGGATACCTAAACAGCATATCAATCATGTGAAAATATTTCCATGAGAAATCAATTGATGGCAATTGCACTCATCATACAGAATTATGTGATTTAATTTGCTAGTATGTACAGTGCATTCACAAAACTCCCAAGATAGCAAAATGACATTTGGTAGGCTACCATAAAAATTTCTAAATCAGCTGATAGTAACTTAACATTTGATGTTGATAACGATTTAATTGGAAATCAATCAGTCACTTTGTTTACTTTTCAAGTGTTTACGGCTCTCGTGTGCACGAAAGATGGATAATAATCCTTACAAGAGCATTCACACGAACCCATGCCAAAGTGGAAGGCCCTCTTCTGAAACAAACACAGCCCATTGTATCTCGCTGACAGGAGCTAACAGTGAACGTCTACAGCACCTAACCTTATTTCAAAAGTTTGACATGTACAGTCAGATAGTTGGTAATTAATAGTTACCAAGTACAGTCCAAAATGTTGTTTTTCTTTGTCTTGTGTCACTGGAGTTGTGTGAATGAACTATAAATATTGGTAGTAATAAAAAATGTTTCAATTATTATTTAGAATATTTAGGGTGATGTGTGAGGGTCATTATGTGGATCATCCTCGCCCTTTAGTTGCGTTGTTTAGTTGTTTTAGCTATCACACCCTCGGCAGTAATGAAACACTTCCCAAATCGCTTTTATTATACCATAACTTTGTAACAATGTCGCTGGGAATCATCTGATCTTAGCGGTAAAAACACAGCCACGTATGATCCCCGGCGATAATGCAAAGCCGCCAGATGTGTTGAACACATGCTCATGACATTAGTGTGACATCATGTTACACATTACTATTAATTTTAATAGGCAGGCACACACGTAGGGGATTTTCAAGCGATCTGTCCCGCCGTCCGCAAATGTCATCCCTGTTACGCCGATCTGTCTCAAATCTGGGTGACAAGGATGTCAGATGCGGACGGCGGGATAGATCGCTTGAAAATCCCTTCCGTGTGTGCCTGCCTAATGTAAATTCTAAAAAAATATTT
Organism: Othius punctulatus; assembly: GCA_951805005.1. Classification (NCBI taxonomy): domain Eukaryota; kingdom Metazoa; phylum Arthropoda; class Insecta; order Coleoptera; family Staphylinidae; genus Othius; species Othius punctulatus. Next base: position 37,871,834 of record OX638146.1, read on the forward strand.
TAAAACAATTGAATAAAGTATTCTATATTTGTTAAAATATGTTGTTTTCCACCTGTGGGATCGGAATATCATTTTCCACTCATGAGATTGTTATTACTGTCAGGACTGGCTTATTTTCAAACCTGGTAAATGTTAAGAGTGCATATATTTTGTGAAAATTGTGAATAATATATATTTCGTAATTAAAAATTATTATTCTATTATAGTGGTCCGTAAAGCAACTAATAATAGCTATAACTTTTAAATGAAATGAAACATTTAAATAAGTATACAAAACTGTTTGTTAAGAATGACTCTTTTTGGAAAAATAAAAAATTAGGAGATTCACAAAGTTTGCGATATTCCTATACTTATAAAGATTTTCAATAAACTAATTTTCTAGAATTCCATCCACTGTTCTTTCTCAAGAACTACGTACATATTAAATTGAATTATATTTCATCATACACAGGTTGATTAATATTTTTCTTACGTTTCATGTTTATCCTTCAGGTGCACCTCATAACTTGCGAAACCATCATATGTAGCACTACATACTTCACATGTGTATGGTGTAATTTCATTAATCTGCACTGTCTCTTCTTCTGCCTTTACTACACAATAATTGTCCTGAAAATACATGGTGCTAGAAACTGTATAAATCTCATTTTCAGTTCTATCTACCTCTGAATCACTGTCTTGACATGAGTTCCAATTAGATGTGGAATTCACAGAACTTATTTGTGGTTCTAAGCCTGAAAAAAGTAAAATTATGGTATCATCGGATCATAAAATAGTAATGTATTAATATGTAGTGCGCAGCTAAATGGGATATGGGAAACCAATTAAAAAGTGAATTTAACACATAAAGCAGCCATCCATGTTGGAGGCTTGAAGTTAATTCACAATTGTTTCATTTCAAGGCACGTGCCGCTTAAAATTGTTTTTTTATTTTAGAAGTCCTTCATGCAAAACATGCTTTTTTTGATTCTTAGTATAAACAGGAATCAGGATATTAGGATATTTAAGGCAATAAAGAAATGAAAAATAACCCATATTATTTGAGATGTTTTGCATAATTTTTAAACATTTACCTATTCATGTAAGACAATTTCACACAAGTGTGCCGGTCAAGGGTTACATTATGGGAACACAACAATATAAAAAATCACAGATGCCAGATATGGGATGGCCCGCCAGACAGAATGTTAAGTAATCATAGCAGTTGATTACTTAAACATAGACAATTTATTATATTTAGGTTACTAACGAGGATATTTGCGGTGAGCTTCGAGGCCAAAAAGAAGGAAGAGTTTCGAATATAAATAGGAATTATTTGACTGCGAAGAGTTAGTTGATTTTAGATTCCAGATAGACTAACGACCTGCTTGTGTATTCATTAAAGTTGACACAATTATAGGTCTAAAGAGTATTAAATACTGTATACTGGCAGCAGTTACTTTGTGGAGTGTCGTAAACAAATTAAATAAACAACATTACTGTGTTATTGCCAGTAACACATTTATTTTAGACAAAATAGTGACTGTAGCTTCGACAAAGGTCTAGTCATTGTATAGACCAAGTTCAAGACTAAGCTCCACAGGTTTTCAGAATCTTTAATTTTCATCAGTGGGTCGCATGTACCAAAAGTTCGGGAACCAATGCAATAAGTTCACTCTAACGACATAACATTTATTAGTCTTTTCATTTATTGAATGGCTCACCTCCTTAGCGACCAAACAAGGCGCTCTGTTTTGCAGGTTAAGCGTTGTGTAATCGGGCGTCGTAGGCGCTGGTTTCCACCAAGAGGGAAAAATGAAAAGCACGTTTCCAAAGTTTTGGTTTAAAAATACGTGTTTACTTAATACAAGTTTACAATTGACTAGTTACAAAAACGGTGCCAAGCGGCCAGTTGCGCCCCCACAACCCGGGGGCGAGGGGTTGAAATATGCGTCGGTCCTTTGTGTGTGCGATGGTCACAAGACAGCCTTAGTACAGACACGTCAAGAGTTTTTCGTGAATATTATTACAGCGCGACACGACTCTCGACGCGACATGCCGGCCTCGTTGAAAAACTTAAGTTTTTAAAAAGAAACACAAGCGCACACCGTTTTGTTATTTAGTTGACGCACTATATGCACTGGGCGTATTATCTACTGGTAGGATGGAGATGCGTCTGGTTGCTCGCTTTAGAATGCCGTTGTTGGTCGTAATTGTTACGACGCGAACGACGCCGTCGTCTCCTGGATGTAGTTGTGTGATGCGCCCGACGATCCATTTCATAGGTGGTGTGTTGTCATCATGAATCATCACTAGTTGACCAATCCTTGGGTTGTCTGATGTCTTCTTGCATTGTCTCCATTTGGATCGCGATTGCTGCGTTTGTAAATATTCTGCTGACCACCTTTTCCAAAATTGTTGCTTCATATACTGTAAATGTTGCCAGCGACTTAATCTGTTTATTTTTATTGAAGTCACATCTGGATCAGCTATGGATAATAGTGAGTTCCCGATGAGGAAATGACCAGGAGTTAAATAATTTGGATCGTTTGGATCACTGGATATTGGGGTGATTGGACGTGAATTTATGATGGCCTCAATTTGAATAAGCAATGTATGCAGTTCCTCGAATGTGAGTTTGCAGTCACCCGTAACTCTCTTTAAATGAAATTTAATATTTTTTACGCCAGCCTCCCACAGCCCTCCAAAATGTGGCGACCTAGGAGGTATGAAATGCCAGGTGAATCCGTCACCAGCGAATCGTTGATTAATCTCGTCCCTAAACTGATCGGTGTGTGTTAATGAGAGTAATTCACGCAGTTCGCTACAGGCTCCAACAAAATTTGTAGCATTGTCTGAGTAAAGATTGGCGATCTTTCCACGGCGGCCCACGAAACGACGAAGAGTGGCAATGAATGCTTCAGATGTTAAGTTTGATACCAGCTCTATATGAACGGCCTTGGTGACAAAGCAGATAAAGACGGCAGCGTAAGCCTTTGTTGATCGCTTAGAGCGAATGCCTTCTTTGATTAAAAATGGGCCGCAAAAATCTACGCCACAGTTTGTAAATGGACGTTCAATTTGTACTCTTGAATATGGCAAGTCACCCATAATTGGTTCTTGTTGCTTAGGGTTTACCTTAAAACAAGGAATACACCTGTGAACCATCTGTCTGATCGTGTTCTTTGCCGCTATTGGCCAATATTTTAAGCGAATTGAGGCAAGAGTGGTTTGAATACCTGCATGTAGGTTTACTACATGATAATGGTGAATCAATAGTTTCGTAAAGACATGATTACCTGGCAACAATATTTGATGTTTGTGGTTATATGAAAGTGAAGAGTTTTTTAGTCGGCCTCCTACGCGGAGTAAGCCATCATCAGTGCTAATGAAGGGATTTAGTGATAATATGACACTGTGCTTCGACACTTGTCGATTATTACCAAGCTCCTTTAGTTCTGGCTGAAACGTTTCTGCCTGTACAAGTTTAATTAAAGTGCAGTTGGCGTAGGACAGTTCCTTGAAATTCAATGGACCACTTCGGCGATTACAAGCTTGTTTTAATCTAGTATTATGAATGAAACGGCATAAATAAGCTGTAATTCTGATTAACCTTGTGTAGGATGAATATTTAAAAAATAATTCGAACGATTTTGTTTCGCATACATGCACTCTAACTGTGTTTTGGATTTCCGGTAAATCTTGCAAGATCGTAAAGCTAGAAATAGGTTTTTCTGCCTTATCGGTCAACCATGGAGGTCCGTACCACCATAATCGATTGTCTAATATGTCACTCGGCATAAGGCCGCGCGATAATAAATCCGCTGGATTTTCTTTTGTACCTACGTGTTGCCAGGAAATGGGTTCTGACAGCTGACGTATTTCGGATACGCGATTAGCGACAAATGTTTTAAATTGTCCAGCGTCTGACTTGACCCACGATAATACTATAGATGAGTCAGACCAATAATGTCTTGATTCAATGTTTGCCGATGGAATCGCGTTTGTTACTGCTTGCATCAAATGTGTCAGCAGTAGTGCTCCACATAACTCCAAGCGCGGCAATGATATAATTTTTAAGGGTGCTACTCTGGATTTGGCACATAATAAATGCGAAGTTACCTCTTTATTATTCGAGAAGCGGGCGTAAATGCAAGCACCGTAACCCTTGAGGCTTGCGTCGGAAAATCCGTGTAGTTGTAATTGGTCGGACATAATTGGTTTGTCCTTGACATTCACAAACCTTGGTATTTTCACTTTTTTAATTTCATTTAATTCGTTGCGAAAATGTGTCCATTTTGATTCTAGTGCGCTGGGTATAGATTCATCCCAATGTAGTTTCAATTTCCATAACTCTTGCATTATCAATTTGGCTGTGAGAATTACTGGATTTATCATGCCTAAAGGGTCGAATAATCGCGCAATGTCTGACAGTATGGTTCGCTTATTTACAAGTGTGCCTTTTACCAAATTTACCCTAAAGGATAATGAGTCTGAGCGAGATTCCCATTGTAATCCCAAAATTGTATCGATTTCCTTGTCTAGATAAATAATTTTATCTGACCCATCATTAGACAATCCCTTTAAAATGTTTGGATGATTTGCATTAAATTTATTTAATGGAAATTGACCGCGTTTTAAAATTGCGATAACTTCGTCTCTTAATTTTATCAGTTCATCTAGGTCGTTACACCCAGTTAAAATGTCGTCTACATAAAAATCATTTTTTATTACGCGACACGCTGTTGGAAATGCATCAGTGTGAATATCGGCGAGCCTTGACAGGCTCTTTATTGCCAAAAAGGATGCAGGAGCTGTGCCATACGTAAGCGTTCGAAGTTTATAGGATTTTAATTGCTGTTTTGGATCGTGACGCCATAGTATTTTTTGGAAATTAGTTGAATAATCGTCCACCTTAACTTGCCTATACATTTTAACAATATCGGCAGTCCAAACATATTTGTGCATCCTGAAACGGAGCAGGATGGAAAATAAATCATCTTGAATTATTGGACCTTTCATCAATACATCGTTAAGAGATATTCCGTTATTGGTTTTGGCTGACGCGTCGAATACAACGCGTAGTTTCGTGGTGACACTTGTTTGTTTTAGCACGGCATGATGTGGTAGGTAAAAATGCGGCTCGTCGTCATTGTTATCGAGGGATTCGGTCATGTGACCCAAGTCAATGTATTCCCTCATAAATTTTGAATATTCCATTTTTAATTTCGGATCATTTGCAAGTTTTTTCTCTAGATTATAAAACCTCTTCAGAGCCATTTGTTTGGATTTTCCCAAGTCGACCCGTGGTTCCTTAAATGGCAATGGCACGATAAATCGGCCATCCATTTCACGTGTGTAGTTCTTATTGAAATGTTTTACACATTTCAATTCATTGGGATTAAATGCAGTTTTCTTTTGAGGAGTTTCTTCAATTTCCCAAAATTTCTGTAGTTTGAAATTGTTGTCCGATTCGTTCAGGGGCGCGCCTGACGGGCGTGCAACGCGTGCGGCGCACGCGGGCGGCCAAGTTTGGGGGCGGCCGTTTGCCGATGTGCTCAGCAGCGCCCCAAACCAAATACAGTGGATGCCCACACTTCTGTCAGTTCTATAAAAAATATTTTAAACTAAATAGTTGCAACTTACAACCTTTTCATTTATTTAGTATGTCGGAAAGAAAAACTAAACATATCCAGCGTATTGAGAAGCAGAAAGATAGCAATAAACGAATTCCCCATTATTTGGGCGATAAAATTAAAAATGAAATTATTAATCTAATTGGATCAAAAATTAAATGTGCTATATTGGATTTGCTCAGAAAGTCGAGATATTTTTCCATTATATTAGATTATACACTGGACGTAAGCCATGTAGAATAGCTTACCGTTATCGTACGATTAGTACTTTTAGATGAGAAAAGAGTAGAAGTAAGGGAACATTTTCTTGTATTCAGTCTAACAACAAAAAGTACACGAGAAAGTATATCTGAATTTCTCTTAGAAGAATTATCGAATTTGAAATTAAATATTTTTGATATGCGGGAGCAAGGCTATGATAATGGTGCAGATATGCGAGGAAAGCACAATGGATTACAAAAACAAAAATTAAACATAAACCCTCGTGCTTTTTTGTGCCACGTTCAGCACATAGTTTAAATCTGGTCGTAAATGATTCAGCTAATATTTCACATGAAACTGTAATTTTTTTTATCTTGTTCAAGAATTGTACGGTTTTTTTCTGGAAGACACAAAGATGGACAGTTCTTAAAAAATATGTAGGAAAGTTAAATTAAAACCACTAAGTGATACTCGATGGTCCTGTAGAATCGATGCAATAAAGCCTTTACGATATCACATTGTACAAGTGTACGACGCTTAATACGAAATTTATGTAGATAAAACTTAAGAGTTTAAAACTGTACATATGGCGCATTCATTGGTAATAAAGATATCGAGTTTCAAAAATGTTTATGCTCAATTGTGATTTGGCATCAAATTTTATTTGATATCAACGTAGTCATTTTTCAAAACCCAAAACTAAAGGTAAGATCGTCTTTGACGTATTTAACAAATTTGACAAACCTTTTAAAGAAATATCGTACCGATAAAAGTTTTGAAGACTTTATTTTGCAGCTAACACTTTAGCTATGGAATTGGAAGGTTGAATGTAATTTCCCTACAGTGGAAAATATAGGAGTAAAGCGAACACCCAAAATTTCTGATCATCAATCTGCGGATGAGCCAATTTTAGATCCAAAAACCAATTTTAAAGTAAATTTTTATTTTTGTTTATTGAACCAAGCTTTATCATCTATCGAGACCAGAATTGAAACACTTGTGTATTACAACGATTTATTTGGCTTTATGACCAATATTAATAGCATTTCGAATGAAATGTTGTTAAAATCTTGCAAGGATTTGCAAATTAAACTAAGAGATGAGCAAAGAAAAGAGTCTGATATTGATGGGATAGACCTCTTTCAAGAAAATTTATCCTTGAAAAACCATTTACCATCAAAAGATGTCACAGAACCACAAAGAATTCTTGAATACATATTGGAAAATGATCTTCAGGCAACGATCCCGAATATATTTATTTCTATCAGAATTTTGTTAACATTGCCAGTATCCGTAGCATCTCGTGAGCGATCTTTTTCGAAATTAAAGATTATAAAAAAATACTTACGATCTACAATGTCACAAGAACGTTAGTAAATTTATCAGTGATATCTATTGAACATGAGATATTGGATTAGCTAGTCATGCACGATTTAATATCAGAATTTGCTCTGCGCCAAGCGCGAAACACAAATTTTTTGTAGTTTTTTGCTTGTAGATTTTTCAATATTCTTCCTATGTTGTGATTAGTGATAAAAATGTAATTTATATTATTATTATTATTTTTTTTATTATTATTATTATTATTCCCCACCTGTCTTTAGAATGGATAGCTACTCTGTGTAGGGCGGCCAAAATACTATTGCACACGGGCGGCCAACTACCTAGGCGCGGCCCTGGATTCGTTAACCGCTACATTGCACGAAACCTCCGTTGGGATAGCGTCGCCCCCCCCCTATAACTCCAACCAAAATGGGTTTTTAGTAAAGTGGGCAGGTGTTTACCTAATTTAATTTGTCCTGTACACAGACTATTTAAGTAGACATTCATGCATAATAAAATGTCGATTGACCTGGATACGTTGAATTGTGGATCCGCTAGTTTCACGTTCTTTGGAATTTCGAACTTATTTCTATTAAATGACATGTGTGGTAAATTATTAACTACCTTAGGTACAATTAGTACCTCAACATTTTGAGTGAAATTGTGAAACTGTGATTCTAGTTTAACAGTAGATTTTTTGCTCGATGTTGAGTAACTTGAATTGGCTCCAACAATTTTTGTTGATGCATCGGTCAATTTTAATTTTAGTTTTTTGCTTAGTGATTTCGATAACAAATTGGATTGAGCGGCACAGTCTAATAAGGCTCGGCATTTATGAACCTTGCCAGCGCTGTCATAAATATTTACCATCGCAGTAAATAATAACATTTCGGCAGGTAATGCGATATGTGCCACTGACGTTGACGCCTCAACTACTTCAGGTGCGCACGTGTTGGTACGCTGAAATCTATGTAACAAAATATTGTGCTTCTTATTGCAATGTCGACAAGCACTTTTGCGACAATTGAAACTGTTGTGGTTGCCCGTTTTCAAACAATTTACGCACAGGTTTAATTCCCTTACCTTGTTGAATCGTTCTGCTTGAGATAGGATTAAGAATTTTTCACATTTATACACGCTATGCTCTTTGTGGCATATTACGCAATTTTGCGATTGTGCGTGCGCCGCGCTTCCACTTGTGGCGTGGTTTGAGTTGCTTTCGAAATTTTCTAGTGTCGCATTTTTTTGCTATGAATGTCACTATCCCTTTGAACGTAGGCAATTCGTCCTTATTTAATCCGCGCTCCCACTCCTTTAATGTGGTGGGATCTAATTTAGTGCAAATTAGCATCACTAACAAGTCGTCCCATGATTCGGTGGGGCGTTTCATTGCTCTTAATGTGCGAACATGAATTGAAAAACAATCAATTATATTTCGTAACCCACGACCTAACTCCTTTGTTATTGATGCTACATTGAATATAGCCTTTATATGCGACTGAACATTTTTTAATAAATTATCGTACCTAGCTAGTATTGCCTGCCACGCTTCGTCGTAATTCTCCGCGGTGGTTTCAATGCCCGTTATATGTTTCAGTGCATCGCCTTCTAATGCTGACACTAGATATCGGTGCTTTTGCAGCGAGTTTAATGAATTACTCTCATGAATCATGGACAAATACGCGCTTTTGAAAGTTAACCAATTCTCAAATTCGCCTGAGAATGTAGGAATTATTAATTTAGGCATCTTAATTTCACTTGGTAGGTCGCCTGCATTTGTGCTGACCACAGGAGTTGTGTTTGTATAAATTACATTTCTATCTAATATTTCATCAGCTCTGGCTAATAACGTGAAATAAAAATTTTCAAACTGCTCGCACAACTCTTCTAATTTTTCTTTTTTGTTAAACTCCGCGATTTTAAACATAATATTAATGAATTTATCATTCAGCGGCATGAATGCGTCGCGCCTGTTCTGTAAATCTTTTATGCTTACATTAGCATCTATAGAATCGATATATTTTTCAAATCTTTGCAATTTGTGCTGAATTGCCTTTCTCTGAGACTGCAATTCTTTTAATTCAGCCATATTAATGCTGTGTTTGATTGATGGAACTACATAAATTGCTTGTACATTATCTGCGAAATGTGAGGTGCGGTGAAGGAACTACTATACAAGGATTCGGGAACTCACCGATGATTCTCCCTGCACGATACTCGCTGACCTCTTCGCGCCAAATTTCTTCCTTCCCTGTGTTTGGTGCAATCGAATTAATTGATTCAATTAATCCTGCTTCGATGCTGAAGCTTGCCTGGACGATCCGGTATCGAAGGACCATGTGTAATCGGGCGTCGTAGGCGCTGGTTTCCACCAAGAGGGAAAAATGAAAAGCACGTTTCCAAAGTTTTGGTTTAAAAATACGTGTTTACTTAATACAAGTTTACAATTGACTAGTTACAAAAACGGTGCCAAGCGGCCAGTTGCGCCCCCACAACCCGGGGGCGAGGGGTTGAAATATGCGTCGGTCATTGTGTGTACGATGGTCACAAGACAGCCTTAGTACAGACACGTCAAGAGTTTTTCGTGAATATTATTACAGCGCGACACGACTCTCGACGCGACAAGCGTAAACGTTTGATTATAAAGGAAACCATTGAAATACACGTTTGACAGCTTCTTCTCGGCTCACTTTTGAACTGGTACTACACCGGCATAAACGCTCTACATCGGGAAGCGGGGAGGTGAGTTTACTAAGCAAAAATAAGTAGAGCAAAATAAAAGAAAGCCTACAATTTCCAACTGATCTGAGGTTAGAGCTAATTCGATTAAAGAACACAACTATTATGTTCCGTTTTATGACACTTTTCTCTTGTAAGTTTTGGTTATGTAATAATACCAATTCTAGGGTATGTCATTTGTCGTGCACAACAATAGATGAAACTTATACAGTATCTTGGTACGAACGCAAGAGTACTTGCAGAGTATTCGCATAGAAACTATACGCATAGAAACCAACTAGTTAGGTCTTATGTGCATCCCTCCACAGGCTCCCTACACCACAAACATAATTAGCGCCCAGTTATAATGCAATATTAATTTCATTTCAATAACATACCGTGTGCTGCACCAAATGCATCTGGTGAATCCTCATTTTCCTCCTCAGATGTGCAGTTTTCGATTTTAATCTTTACCCCTTCGGTCTCGCTGCTCATCGTTTCATCGGTAGAATGAGTAGAATTATTCATTCTTGAGGAAGCAAATGAGCACAATTCTTATTTTTAAGTCTAAAAAAACTTTTAAAAAAACACTAGATTTTGGACTCAGCAAAAATTAGACGATCCTACAAGAAACCAAGAAACGGAGTGTGTGAACCACACACTTTTTTATTCTATTTCTTTAGTATATTCTTTGGCGTGAATAAGGCAAGAACGTGTTGACATGTGTGAATTGGCGGCAAGTTAGACACTGAGTAACAAAAGCTAGGTTATGTGCAAATACCAACTTCACTGAAAATCCCTAGTCCATTGGAATTCGACGTACGTTTTGTAGCAAGAATAAATATTAAATAATATTTAATATTATTTCGTGCTCAATATATCGGGTATGTTTACAATTTTAACTGGAGTCTTATGAATTCTCCCGCTGGATTACGCGAAATGAATACATTGTGGTTGTGCACAGGGGGGGTTGCACCAGATGCAGGGCACCCCCACCACCCCACCCCCCAAGATGTATTCTAAATCCTTAGAAGTGCTTTAGATTTAGTGTTTTGCACAGGCGTTTTGTTTTTGTAGTTTGTTATTTTGTAAGAAGGTTTATTAGTGGATACAAAAATTGAGTTCAGTAATTCATCAGTAATCATGAGTTATCAAAAAGTCACATAAAAACATTTATTTCTTGGCAAGAACTAACAATACGTCTCAATTTAAATTGTACAAGTGATAATAATATTCAGTTGAACAGAAGTAAGAAGATTGAATGATTCAGGTTATTACTTTGCCAAATAGTAGATGCAATTTTATTCTTATGCAATCAACAATCAAAACTTGGAGTTGAAAATAATGGAAATTTTCTAAGTTTAATAGAATTATTAACCCTTTGCGGTCCTATTTAATTTCCACAAACATATACCCCTGGTTCTATTTATTTTTCAAAAATGAAACAAAGTCATGTCTGGGCTGACCCGACATAGGACTGGAACTACCAATTTTCAATGTCGGGGCTGCCCCGACACAGGACCGCAAAGGGTTAAGCAAGTATGATCCTATTTTAATGGACCATATAGCTAAAATTAAGGATACAAACAAAATAATTGTTCATCATTTAGCACACCGCTCACAGACAGCGATTCTTACTGCTTTGAGTAATGAAGTACTCTATAGAATTAAGACAAATATAATTTCATCGACGTATTATAGCATTCAAATGGACTGTACACCTGATATTTCCCATACAGAACACACTTCAATAATAATAAGATACGTAACTTTTAAATACTCAATACAAACTATGCCATTTCTTTTAAGCTTACAAATTTGGTTTATAATTTTACACAAAATAAATAAAATCAATAAATTATTACAATCAAAAACAATAATTCTTGATTTAGCCTATAAAGTTGTAACTACAGTAAAACAAGAAGTACACCTACAAATTCAATTGTGAATTTAGATTTTTTTTCAATGTTATAGATACGATAATAATTCAAATTGAAGAGCAATTTACAAACATTCCAAAGATTATAACCAATTTCAGATTAATAACGGAAATAAAGACATTAGAACTCGACGAATTAAAAAAACAAACAATAGGTTTTATTCAATATTATAATACTGATGTTGACAATGACCTAATTCAAGAAATCCTACCTTGAAATGAATTAATTGAACGGAAATAAATGTAAATTGCGCAAAGGATATACTAGAGTTTATATTAAATAGTCATTTTAATGAACTATTTTGCAATGTATAGATTGTATTGAAAATGTTTCTTACCATATCGGTCACCATAGCTAGTGCAGAACACTCTTTTAGCAAATTAAAGCTAATTAAAACAAATCTTTGCTCAACAGTCGTCTCAAAGATCAAATTCACTTTCTATATTGAGCATTAAAAAGGATCTAGTTAAGGATTGTTTTTTCTACGTTGATCAACGAAATGGCAATAAAAAATCTAGGACTGCAATATGATGTAATATTATAAAGTGTTTGTATAACAGAATAGTATTTAATTTATTTATATCTATAGTATCTGCCTATTTGGGCCAAATCTCAAGGAACGGAAACCAGGCATTTATCAAACCCAAAACTCTTTTGTTTAATTCATCGTTGCTTCTTCTATTCCGTTTGCCTGTAATGTTAATGTTTTTGAAATAATATTTGTAGAAATTGGAGTATTAAAATACCTTTCAAATCATCTTCCGCTACACTTGCTGTATTTTCAAACATTTTCACAAACTTGCTAATTCCTGATACACATGGAATTGGTCGATTGTTAAATTTATCTGAAAATAAGCCACGAACTCTGCGTAAATTGACGCCACCGTAAAATGTTTTGATAATAAATAAATTGTCTTTCTTCCACTAATTACATGTTATTATTATGATTTATCCCAAACGACAAGCATGAATTTATAATTACAGTAGTGTGCGAATTAATGTGAACAGAGGTGAAATATTTGAAAAGACAATTTTATTGTTTATAAAAGGTTACAAATAAGAAATTGAATATTGTTTAATCGTTATTTTAGTAGGAAATATGTCCCCCTTTGGTGGAAATTACTTGTATTTTATTTGGGCATAGAATCGTCCAGTTTCTTGCGGTTTTCCAATAATTTGTCATCCCGGAACCATACCCAAACTACAGCTTCTATCATTTTCTGCTTCGTTGTACAGTCCACTTTTCGGAACCTAGCTTTAGAAATAGCCCACACATTCTCTATTAGATTCAAATCTAGTGAATTTCCAGGCCAATCGAGGCAAGTAATATTACTATCTTTAAAATATTTCATCAATTTCTTTTATTGTGTCACAGAGCTGAATCTTGCTGTAAAATTGCTGGAACAACTTTTGCCATAGCATTAACTAATTTTCGATCCAATAACTCTTTGTACTTGTACAATTCATCATTCCTTCAATTGACACAAGAGATCCAGAGCCCATGTAGGAGAATCAACCCCAAAACATCTTCTTCGGGGGATGTTTCACTGTCTGATTAACATGAGCGGTTCTAAAATTTTCGTTCTGTGATTTCCTGACATATCGTGACCGCTGGCCCTGCACTACAGAATGTGTCTCATCTCAGAACAATACCTTCCTCTAATCATCTGTAGTCCAGGTTGCAAATTTATTAGCCCAAAGAACCTTTTTTTTTTATCATTTAGGAGCAGGAGCAGTTAACAATTGCTTTTTCCGTTGTTGGATTGCGTTTCTACCCGATTTCAGAAGCCTTCTTCGTACTGTCGAATCATGAATTATGACTCCACAAGCAGCCAGGTCTTGTTTCAACTCAAAACTAGTTTTCCTAGGATTAATTTTACTGTTTCTGAGTATAAACGTTTCATCTCTGGTAGTTGTCTCCTCTTTCTCCCAGACTTGCCTTTTCTCCGAATTTCAACTGATTCGGTTTCATACTATAGATTTAGATTTTGTTCACCGCCCCAAAACTTATTCCACAGTCTTTCGAAACATCTGTTTCTGTCATAGAAGAATACTCCCTTACTGTAACAATCTTCTGACGTTTTATAAAACAATGTGTTTCACGTTTTCAAAACTGCATAAAAGCTACACAAATTTCTTCTCTGTGCTTATAAATACTAAAAATATTAATAACAACCACTAATTGTACCAAATACACGTTGCTTGCATATCCTAATATTGTGCATGATTTGAGATTATGATAAATAGCATATTACGCGTGACATTGTGAAATGACAAAGTTGCAAACTACAAGAAATACAAGAAAATGTATTGTTCACATTAATTCGCACACTACTGTATTTGATATCATTTAAAAAATATTCCTTTACGATTTTTCTCTAAAATTAATAGGGGAGCTAATACTTACACATATTTAATTTTACATGTTAAATTCCTATGTTCGCCCCCTAATCGCAGACACTCGGTATAATTATTATATTCAAAAGTCATGTGCTGCAGATTTTTTTGATTTCTGTAAGCCATCTTATTTTTCTCTTCCCGACTGTAGATAGTCCAAAACTACATCATATGTTTTGGATAGGTATTATGATATGTATATGGGGGCAAAACGTGCCTCAAGACGCTGCAAGGTCGAGACGAATAACACTGGTACTTTTCAATAAAAATAATATCTAGTAACATCAAGTAATAGTATTTTTTTATTCTACTAAATAAGCGATACAGATATATACAAAAAACACATAAAGTAAATTAATTATTAGTAAAAAGTTTTTTATAGGATAGTAACAAATACATGTACTAAAACAAAAATCACAGTCACATGCATTCAAGTCCGTTGGGACACCCAACCTATTTATTCAGGAAATTGTACTACTATCACTCTCTGGGCAGGGTTGAAAACCCGCCTTATCTTTCACTTCTTTAAGAGTTACTTATTTAGAAATTGTCTAGCACTACATACAGTATGTTCATAAAAAAGGCCATAAGGAGCGGCTGTGGAAACTTAAACGTACGTCCTTGACTTGCTTCAGATGCATAAAATTAAAAGCGAATGTCATTGAGCTGTATGTCGATGTCAGAAATATGGCTTTCAGTTCAGAATACCGAAAACGTTGATGATTGAGTCCTATTTTTGTAATGGAATTTATAAAAATGGGAAATGGTATAGTGCTCAAGCTTTAATTGGAAATACGTCAGCCGATCATTAGGATAGCGGCCTGCTCCGGCATTTCCTCTGCTTACTGTTCGGCTGCATCCTCAGCATGCTGCTCTCGTCGTAGAATATATACCACACCCAGGTTAACTACGGACTTGGGGGGTCGAGCTTCACCTCTAGAAAGATCGAATATTTTAATGAAGTTACATATAAAAACGTTAATAATCGAAAAACTAACTATTCAGTGGCACGTAGTATTTATTTTATAAATTTATGGTACGGAAAAGATAAAGTTAAAGTGGTTATTAACAAGAATTTAACCGATTTTCAATTTTACGCCCGAAAGCTGTGCTCTTAATGAATAGTACCATATGTTCGTAAAAAAAGTCCATCAGGGTAGGCTGTGGAAACTTAACCATATGCCTGTGACTTGATTCAAATTAATAAAATTCAAATGGAATGTCATTGAGCCGTCTGTCAATGTTAAAAATATACCAAAACTGTCGACTTGTTACGGAAAACTCGCAGCGTAGAATGACAAAAGGAAAGCTGCCGGCTTACAGTGGGTATGCAGAAAGTCATTGGTGATAGGCAAGAACGCTTATTAAACGAACCAACAAAATCATTGCATCTTAGACGAGAGATTAGTTTTTACGTGGCACTTGGACAATTGAAAATATGAAACAAGTCACGGACATACGTTTGAATTTCCACAGCCACCCCTGTTGGAGTTTTTTATGAACATATGAAATCATTAGATGGGCTTTTATTTGTATTTTGATACCAGTATTTTTCCTGTAGATTAAATAATTGAGGAGTAAGTTCAGAAAACGTTCAAAATAATGTTATTTTCTATGGCCAGTTATGCTACTTAACACAGGTATGTTGATGTACAGTACAGAAAAAAATATTTAAATTTATTAATTATCTTCAGAGATTAAAGGGGAATATCCCGCACTAATCAAATTTTGTTTTCAACTCTCCGTAACCGCTGTGTTAAAATTATTTTAAGCATACCTGACATGGTTCGGCTTCTGAAGGGACGCACCTAAATGCTTATGTCCTGAATCGCTCATTCTGTGCCTCTTGAAATTAATTCTTTGGGCGGAACTTGAGGTGCATTTATTCACATTTATAAGGTATTTCTCTGGTGTGCTTCATTATGTGTTTCTTCAAATTATGCTCATCTTTGAAACTAGAGGTGCATTAATCACATTTATAAGGTCATTCTCCTATAAGGTAATTGTGGTGATTCGACACGAATCGATGAATTCGAATCCCACGGCTGATGGACATGAGGTGCATTCATCACATTTATAAGGTCTTATTCCTGTGTGGCTCTTTTTTTGTGTATCTTCAAATTATGCATTTCACTGAAACTAGAGGTACATTTATCACATTTATAAGGTTTTTCTCCTGTATGGATCTTCTTGTGCTTCTTCAAACTACCATTTTCAGTGAAACTTGATGTGCATTCATCACATTTATAAGGTTTTTCTCCTGTATGGATCTTCTTGTGCTTCGTCAAACTACCATTTTCAGTGAAACTTGATGTGCATTCATCACATTTATAAGGTTTTTCTCCTGTATGGATCCTCTTGTGCTTCTTCAAACTACCATTTTCAGTGAAACTTGATGTGCATTCATCACATTTGAAAGGCTTTTCTCCTGAGTGGATCCTCTTGTGCTTTGTCAAACCACCACTTTCAGTGAAACGTGATGTGCACTCATCACATTTGTAAGGTTTTTCTCCTGTGTGGATCCTCTTGTGCGATTTCAAACTACTACGTGCAGCGAAACTTGATGTGCATTCATCACATTTGTAAGGTTTTTCCCCTGTATGGATCCACATGTGCATTTTCAACTGATCATTTCTAGCAAAACTTGATGTGCATTCATCACATTTATAAGGTTTTTCTCCTGTATGGATCCTCTTGTGCATCATCAAACCAAAACTTACAGCGAAACTTGATGTGCATTGATCACATTTATAAGGTTTTTCTCCCATGTGGATCCTCTTGTGTTTTTTCAAATAACTTTCAACAGTGAAACTTGATGTGCATTCATCACATTTGTAAGGTTTTTCTTCCGTGTGGATCCTCTTGTGCTGTTTTAAATCACCATTTCTAGCGAAACTTGATGAGCATTCATCACATTTGTAAGGCTTTTCTCCCGTGTGGATTCTCTTGTGCTGTTTCAAATAAACATTTCTAGCGAAACTTAATGAGCATTCATCACATTTGTAAGGCTTTTCTCCTGAGTGGATCCTCTTGTGGTTTTTCAACGATTCATTTTTAGTGAAACTTGATGTGCATTGATCACATTTGTAGGTATTTTCTTCTGTGTGGATGATGTGCCTGTAGAAATACTATTGTAGTCATCTGCCGAGTTATACAACAATAATAAGTGCTACTTTGTAAGAAACTGCAGTATTTGTAAAAGACTATAAAACAAAATCATAAAAATTCACTTTTCAAATAAAAATATGTTTTTGACTCCGTATGCAAGTCGCGTATTACGAAAGTACGGGCATACCTTCTCAGCATTTCAATCATGTGAAATCAATTAAGTTAAACGACAAGTCAGAGATAAATTTCAAATTTTCCACTAAATCAGAATATATATTAAAATAAAATAAAAGAAAGGGAATATAAATTAATATCTCTCTCATTCAAAATAAATTTGAATGGAACCTTTGGTCGTGACTTCCGGCTGAATTGGGAAAATTCATATTTGAAAAATGATATTGGAACCTTCGGTCGTGACTTCCGGCTGAATTGGGGAAGATACCATATGATTTTAAAAGATTAAATATTTATTTTAATAAAGAAATGAGAATAAAGATAAAATAATGAAAACTTAATTAAATTGTTTTACTTCTGTCGAAATTATCAGTAGAATTGGTTTCCTTATGTTAAAGAAGTTGTAAAATAAAGCATTGTAAAATAAATACACATATTTTCAATTATACTTTAGTGTCAAAAATTATCATTCATTATTAATAATTCAATAATATTGAATTATATCGTTGATTGTTCTGTATTGTTTGGTATTAAAATTTTAACATGTCATATAGATTTATTTGCATTTATTTTTATGAATAAAAACAAAATCTCTCTTTAACTCTGAATACATATTTTATTTACCTAATATCTCTCGTTTTCAGGTATAAATATTAGGTTGCGCCGACTCGAATAAATGTATTCGCTCAACTCGAGTTGTCCATGTACTCGAATAACTCGAGTTATTAATAGCAGTAACTCAATTTGGCCATGTGTGCTCGTGTTCAATTTTTATCGCGGGCGGGGCGGCGGTTCGATGAACTTAGACACGTGGCTTTTTTTTATAACTATAAAACGCCTGAGTATTCCTCATCGTTGCTTTTAAAAGGCATAATTTAGAGAAGTAAATTTAAAAAAAAAACTTCGATAATTCTAACGAATTATTAATTATCTCGGGTTAACACCCGAGTATTCTCGAAAAACATGAACGAGGTGCGACTTGGAAATTGGGTAAACAACACTGCTGACAGCAGTGGCCAGGCTTCTTGTCTCTCGCCTTACTTGAGTTGACCAACTCGAATAATAATTCGAGTTAGAATATTTACGAGTTAGTCATAGGATTATTCGAGTGAACGTCAACAGCATCTAACCTTATTTCAAAAGTTTGACACAGCTACAGTCAGATAAAATAATTGGTAAATAATAGTTACCAAGTACAGCCCAAAATGTTTTTTTTTTGTCTTATGTCACTGGAGTTTTGTGAATGAACTATAAATATTGCTAGTAATAAAAAATGTTTAAATTATTTGGGCTGAGGTGAGAGGGTCATTATGTGGTTCATCCTCGCCCTTTAGTTGCGTTGTTTAGTTGTTTCAGCTATCACACCCTCGGCAGTAATGAAACACATCACACCTTGCTTTTAATATACTATAACTTTGTAACAATGCCGTTGGGAATCATCTGATCTTAGCACAAAAAACACCATGTGTGGAACACATCCTCATGACATCAGTGTGACATCATGTTACAAAGTATAAAATTACTATAAATTTTAATGAAAAATTCTTTAAAAAAAATATTTTTTTGAAAACAAATTGAATAAAGTATTCTATAGTTGGTAAAATTTGTTTTTTTCCACCTGTGGGATAGGAATATCATTTTCCACCCAAGAGATTGTTATTACTGTCAGGACTGGCTTATTTTCAAACCTGGTAAAGGTTAAGAATCCATATATTACTATGATAGTTGTGAGTAATAGATATTTCGTAATTCAAAATTATTATTCTATTATAGTATGTCCATAAAGCAATTAATAATGGCTATATCTTTTAAATGAATTGAAACCTTTAAATAGGTATACAAAACTGTTTGTTAAGACTATTTTTGGCAAAAATAAAAAATTAGGAGAATCACAAAGTTTGCGATATTACATTGGGGCACTCTATACTTATTAAGATTTTCAATAAACAAATTTTCTAGAATTCCATCCACTGTTCTTTCTCAAGATCTACGTACATATTAAATACTATGAATAATTAATATTATTCATTCAGTTATATTTCATCATACACCGGTTGATTAATATTTTTCTTACGTTTCATGTTTATCCTTCAAGTGCACCTCATAACTTGCCAAGCCATCATATGTAGCACTACATACTTCACATGTGTACGGTGTAACTTCATTAATCTGCACTGTCTCTTCTTCTGTCTTTACTACACAATAATTGTCCTGAAAATACATGGTGCTAGGAACTGTATAAATTTTATTTAGTGTTCTACCTACCTCTGAATCACTGTCTTCACCTGAGTTCCAATTAGATGTGCAATTCACAAAACTTATTTGTGGTTCTAAACCTAAAAACAGTAAATTTATGGTATCATCGGATCATAAAATAGTAATATATTAATATGTAGTGAGTAGCTAAATGGGATATGGGAAAGCAATTATAAAATGATGTAAAACATGCTTTTTGATTCTTGGTATTATCAGGAATCGGGATATTAGGATATTTAAAGCCATGAAAAATAACCGATGTTATTTGAGATGTTTGGCGTAATTTTTAAACATTTATCTATTCATATAAGACAATTTCATACAAGTGTGTAGGTCAAGGGTCATATTATGGGAACACAACAATATAAAGAATCACAGATGCCAGATATGGAAAGGCCCGTCAAAATGTTAAGTAATCATAGCAGTTGATTACTTAAACGCAGACATTTTATTATTTTTAGATTACTAATATGGATATTTGCGGTGAGCTTCGAGGCCATGGGAAATAGTGTCCTGAGGAATCCCAGCTGGAGATTACATAAGCAAAAAGGAGGAAGAGTTTCGTATATAAATAAGAATTATTTGACTGCAAAGAGTTAGTTGATCTTAGATTTCAGATATAAACAACATTACTGCGTTATTGCCAGTTACACATTTATTAGTCATTATAAAGACAAGTTCAATCTCCACAGGTTTTCAGAACCTTTAAATTTCATGGGTGGGTCGCATATACCCAAAGTTTTGGAATGAATGCAATAAGTTCACTCTAAAGACATAACATTTAGACACAACGTTCACTGTTGAAAGATAAACTCCACACCCGCAACACAAATCGGTAGCAGGTGTGGGAGCCATGTTAAACGGAGATGTCCAGAATGTATTTTCAACATTAGTTGTTTCATTTATCGAATGGCTCACCTCCTTAGATAGCTGAGCAGAACTGGGCATATCTGATCTGAGTGAGAAATAAAAGAACGACCAATCAAGGCGCTCTGTTTTGCAGGTTAG
The DNA here is from genome assembly GCA_951805005.1 of Othius punctulatus. Lineage (NCBI taxonomy): Eukaryota > Metazoa > Arthropoda > Insecta > Coleoptera > Staphylinidae > Othius > Othius punctulatus. The sequence continues at coordinate 37,892,574 of OX638146.1, forward strand.
GCGTAATCGTTTGTTTATAATGGTAACCATTGAAACACACGTTTGACAGCTTCTTCTCTGCTCACTTCCGAACTGATACCCTGGTATAAAAGCTCTGCATCGGGAAGGGGGGAGGTGAGTTTGCTAAGCATAAACAGAGCAAAATAAAAAAACGCCTACATTTTCCAACTGATCTGAGGTTAGAGCTAATTCGATTAAAGAACACAACTATTGTGTTGTGTTTTATGACACTTTTCTCTTGTAAGTTTTAGTTATGTAAGAATATGTATACCAATTCTAGTGTATGTCATTTGTCGTGCCCAACAATAGATTAAACTTATACCGTATTTGTACAGTATCTTGGGATGCACGGAAGAGTACTTGCAGAGCATTATAGGTTAGGACGCCGAAACATTTGTATTCGCATAGAAAGCAACTAGTTAGATTCTATGTGCATCCCTCTACAGTCTCCTTACACCAGAATCATAATTAGCGCCCAGTTATAATGCAACATTAATTTCACTTCAATAACATACCGTGTGCTGCACCAAATGCATCTAGTGAATCCTCTTTTTCCTCCTCGGATGTGCAATTTTCGATTTTAATATTTACTCCTTCGGTCTCGCTGCTCATCGTTTCATCAGTAGAATGGGTATGGGTAGAATTATTCATTCTTCAGGAAGCGAACGAGGGCAATGAGCAACAATCAATACAAAGAGTGGTTTATGCGACCACAATTCTTATTTGCAAGTCTCAAAAGACTAAAATAAAACACTAGATTTTGTACTCAGCAAAAGTTCGACGATCCTACAAGAAACCAAGAAACAATGTAGGTGAACCACACACTTTTTTATTCTATTTCTTTAGTATATTCTTTGGCATGAATAAGGCAAGAACGTGTTGACATGTGTGAAGTTGGCGACAAGTTAGACACTGAGTAACAAAAGCTAGGTTATGTGCAAATACCAACTTCACTGAAAATCCCTTGTCCATTGGAATTCGACGTACGTTTTGTAGCAAGAAAAAATATTAAATAATATGTAATATTATTTCGTGCTCAATATATCGGGTATATTTAAATTTTTAACTGGAGTCTTATGAAATCTCCCGCTGGATTACCCGAAATGGACACGCGGGTATAAAAACAAAATATATAATTACAATTACGATTGCCCTTACGTATGTTAGGTTGAAAATGGTGATAAATACTTAGTGCACCTTGAAATTAGGTACAATTTTTGTTTGTAAAAATACGCGCACACGTAAATGTCTCTGGGGTTGGTTTTGGGTGTCTAATAAATTTTGATATTTGGATCTAATAGGGGCGGCAATGTGTAATCCTTATATGAAAGCTTAACAAAATCACTCCCCTTTTAAATAATTTAGTACACTTTGAAATTAGCGACAATCTTTACTAACAAAGATTGTTGCTAATTCAAAGTGCACTAAATTAATTATATGAAAAATTCGAAAGTACGAAATACGTAGTTGCAAAATGTCGATTTAAAATGAATGCACAGCATGATACAGCAGTGAATGCCGAATTCAAACCGCAATGCTGTGCGATATTTAGTTACTGAGAAAATTAATAAAAACGATTAAACGATTTACTGCAACTCATCCTTGTACAAAATCTAAATTTTGGCGTGGAAAGATCTCCTGTAAATCAGATTGATTACTTATATACAATTCATATTTTCTACTCACTGTGTTATTTTCATTCCATCATTGGATGACGTTATTGGATGTATCCGTGGCTTGCCCATGAAGTTCCTTGTTATTTTCCCCGTTTCAGTACAAGTTATCAGGCACATCATTTTGGGCTGTTTCGTCCTTTAGGACTCGTCAGCGCAGCTTTTTCGGGCATTAAATATTATTCCGGCACGAGATGCCCTTAAAATATCACTATGCGAGCATCTCCAGACAGCTTTTGCTCGCAACAGATAAGACGAGAGAATTTTTGCAGTAAAAATATGGCCGAATACATTCATATAAGATATCTGCAAACCACATTATTTAACAATGCAGATTTGTATGGTGGATTATCAGTAAAGCACGGACTATATGCAAAATGCATGTCCTGAATTAATGATATGACTACGGATATTTCAATAGATCTACACGAATCATAAAGAAACAGAGCGAATTAACCAATATTTTTTTTGCATATAATGCATATTTTATGTATTCAGTGCATATTTTATCAATAATTGCATATTTGGTCATATAATTGGATATTGGTGACAGATATTTTATTTTTACTAAATAAATTATAAGTTTTTAATAAAGTACCTAAAATTTAGTATGCAATGAAAACATAATTCAAATTTATTCAAATAAAATATTTCGGGGATTACCCTATTTATCTTGTTAACTATTCATTTTGTGTTGTCAGCAAATAGTAGATCGCTAGCTCTGTGAAGTTAGCACCCCCATGTTGGAATTTAGAAATGAAACCTATGCCATAATTTTGCCCACATTATGCCCAGTATTGCCCAGTAGTTATTTCATTTTGCCCAGCTCCCGTTAACTCATAAGTCAATAGTCAGATTTCTATGGTGTGGCACCCCCATGCGCGAGTTCGAAATAATAACATATGCCATAATTTTGCCCACATTTTGCCCAGTATTGCCCAGTAGTTGTTTCGTTTTGCCCAGCTCCCGTTCACCCGTAAGTCAACAGTCTAATTTCTACGGGGTGGGACCCCCTTGACCGATTTCTAAGAAGTAACATGTGCCATAATTTTAATTTTCGGGTAAAATTATGGCACATGTTATTTCTTAGAAATCGGTCATGGGGGTCCCACCCCGTAGAAATTAGACAATTGACTTACGGGTGAACGGGAGCTGGGCAAAATGAAATAACTACTGGGCAATACTGGGCAAAATGTGGGCAAAATTATGGCATATGTTATTATTTCGAACTCGCTCATGGGGGTGCCACACCATAGAAATTCGACTATTGACTTATGAGTTAACGGGAGCTGGGCAAAACGAAACAACTACTGGGCAAAATTATGGCATATGTTATTTCTTCGAATTCGCTCATGTGGGCTCCACACCATAGATATCCGACTATTGACTTATGGGTTAACGGGAACTGGGCAAAACGAAACAACTATTGGGCAATACTGGGCATTATGTGGGTAAAATTATGGCACATGTTATTTTTTCGAAATCGCTCATGGGGGTGCCACTCCATAGAAATTCGACTATTGACTTATGAGTTAACGGGAGCCGGGCAAAATGAAATAACTACAAGGCAATACTGGGCATAACATGGGCAGAATTATGGCATTTTTTATTTGTTAGAAATCGCTCACGGGGGTCCCACGCCATAGAAATTCGACTATCGACGTATGGATTAACGGGAGCTGGGCAAAACAAAACAGTTACAGGGCAATACTGGGCAAAACGTAAGCAAAATTATGGCATATGCTATTTCTTCGAAATCGCTCATGGGGGTCCTGCACCATATAAATTCGACTATTGACTTATGAGTTAACGGGAGCTGGGCAAAATGAAATAACTAGTGGGCAATACTGGGCAAAATGTGGGCAAAATTATGGCATATGTTATTTCTTAGAAATCGGTCATGGGGGTCCCACCCCGTAGAAATTAGACTATTGACTTACGGGTGAACGGGAGCTGAACAAAACGAAACAACTACTGGGCAATACAGGGCAAAATGTGGGTAAAATTATGGCACATGTTATTTCTTAGAAATCGGTCATGGGGGTCCCACCCCGTAGAAATTAGACAATTGACTTACGGGTGAACGGGAGCTGGGCAAAATGAAATAACTACTGGGCAATACTGGGCAAAATGTGGGCAAAATTATGGCACATGTTATTTCTTAGAAATCGGTCATGGGGGTCCCACCCCGTAGAAATTAGACTATTGACTTACGGGTGAACGGGAGCTGGGCAAAACGAAACAACTACTGGGCAATACTGGGCAAAATGTGGGCAAAATTATGGCATATGTTATTATTTCGAACTCGCTCATGGCGGTGCCACACCATAGAAATCTGACTATTGACTTATGAGTTAACGGGAGCTGGGCAAAATGAAATAACTACTGGGCAATACTGGGCATAATGTGGGCAAAATTATGGCATAGGTTTCATTTCTAAATTCCAACATGGGGGTGCTAACTTCACAGAGCTGGTATACTCCGATTTTTCTAAACTGGCGTGCACGTCATCAAAATAATAATCATAATAATGACGAGACAATTTTACAAAGTTGCCAGCTGTCCTGGGTATTTAAAAATGGCTGCAATCAGCTGTTGCGCCCGTGCAATCTTGTGCGACAGTGCGCGGTTCGTATCAAATTCATCGACTTCTCTACCGTTTATCGTACAGATATCAACCTTGTGGTTATGGTTTACCATCTACAATGACAAAATATGCATTGTAATAATCGATCAAATGTAACAAGTTAGACGTCAAAGAAGTTTGAAGCATTAGTGAAAAAGATGTGGCATCGTAGCCGAGAAAATATCGCCGATGCCAACATAAGATGATTTATTACATGATTGGCAGGCGAAAATTGTGTCCGCGGTTAATACACCGATTACCTATTTATAACCACCGGTGATCAGTGTTATGTAACAAATAATCTTCAGATTAATTTCGATTCTTAAACTATTGTTATGCATATTCTCGAAAACAATCACGTTGGTACGAAAAAACCTCATCGCACAGCTGTTTGATGACGTGCACGCCAGTTTAGAAAAATCAGAGTTTTTTTTTATAGTTAGCTGTTCTTGGGTTCGGGGTGTTTTGATGAGATGTTTGCCCATCAGTTCCTGGAGTCTATTTTTAGATTCTTTATTGTTTGTTTTAAGAGTGAAGTTGTTGTTTATCAGTTGTATGATAATGTCCTTGTTGTTGGGCATGTGCGTTTCAATTTCAATCAATTTAATTTATGCTCAGTTAATTAATAAAACAACAAATCGCCAACAGCGTAAATTACACATGGCAACACTGAAAATGATTTGGTTGAAAACTAATGTAAAATGATATTGAGGTTATGTTACTTCAAATGTCAATCAAAAGTATGGTTACTCAATCCTCATTTATGATGCGACCAATTGTTGCGTTTGTAGAACCTGTTATCAAATTTTTCCCTCTTATTATTTTTGTTTGTTTGAAAAAGAACAATTTTTAGTTGATAAAAAACGCACATTTGTGTGCCATTCGTTGCTCTTCCACTCTTCCGTTGTAAGAATATATATTTAACACAAACGTTTCAAACGGTTCTTATCAGTTGATGCACTGCGCTAATCTCTCGCTTTGTAAACACACCGAAAATGAATGGACTCTAATTCAGTAAAAATATTTAATGTAATTAATATATAATAATCAAATAATTCAAAACTCGCGCGACACCGATGACGACAACCACCGACAACATACGATGATTCAGATAATTCAAATTAATTAGCGCTAAATTGACACATTTCGTAATTAAAATTAATTCGTGCCATACTAATAATAATGGCTAGCCGGTTGGGGGTGGGGGGAGGGGATTGCGGAGATAGGAGAAGCCGAACCTTGCGGAGGCTTTTGTTAGGGATGTAGTGATGTGAGTGCGCACCTTGGTTCACGGCGTTATCGTAAGTTTTAATTTGACGTTTGGAGCGCCATCTGTTGTAGCCTTTGTGACACACGACTGATACGAAAATTACAGGTATCTGTAGATCATCGTCACATCTACTCTAAGTTTTTGTACCAAGCCAAATATGTGTTTTTAAAATAGGTGCTAGGTGTTCCTCCACTTTCCTCTTCTTATTTGGTTCATCATGGCTTGTTTGTCGGGTGTGTCATGCATACTGGGCATCTGCCGGTGATCGCTCGTAGCTAATTAATGCAGATATTTACCTATGTGTGTGAAAATATACACATCCTTGTTTAAATAAAACCGCAGAAGTTTTATTGCCAGACTTACAATTTTTAGTTGATAAAAACGCCTACACCTTTTCGCCAGGCATTAACAAATGAATTAATAACTAAATGGATTTTTAAACATTATAGTGTCACCTAGAGTTAATATTATTTTATTATCTTGCACACCCATGCGTATGGGTGCCATCATGCCATCATGCGTATGGATGTAGGCCTTGCGGGGCGTCTGCCCCGTGCTTGGCGAAAGCAGGGTCCCACATACGAACCCCTGGGGCACCCCGTTGTACAACCTCAAACCATAGATATAACCTGGAGTCTGGGGACTGGGGACCGAAGCCGACATAACCTCAAACCTTAAACATAACCTCAAACCTTAACAACTCATGTCTCCTAGCCAGATGTGCAATTACCAGGCGACCGCACCAGGGGGCCGCAGGTCTTGTGTGTCGTCCGTTGGGCAAGGGGGGAGGCGGTGGGTGGGTAAAGGTTGTGTGGTACCCTGGTCAGCACTTGTCCGAATCACCACAATGTAATTACCCGCAAATTCAGCCGATTAACGCGAATCAAAAGTTCGATTAAAACGCGGATTAAATTAATCGAAATCTTCGCGGGGGGTGAAGTGGAATCGGTGTTGTATAACTACTGACGAAAACGCCATTATTTTGCTAAAGACCATAGTTGCTAGGTAACGATATTTTTCGTCCGACTTAAGCCGAAAAATATTTTTCGGCAGCAAAAATAAAAAAGTCAATGGTTGATTAATTTACGGCATAACATGGCTCTTACCATAGAATAGTGAGACCATACAGTCGAGGATTTCATTGGTTGAAAGAATATTTCAGAAATATGCCAGTAAAGCATTCTCAAACGAGTTTTCTGCAAACATATTTTAATGTGTTAGTAATTGAGATAGGGTTGTACTTAGGAAAAATGATTGTCTTTTAATTCCGCATGGAATTACAAAAAAATATACGGGGGTTCCAATTTAAAATAAGAAAAATAAAGTGCTTTAAAGTTCGAAAAGTTTTACACTAATTTATGGACACTCTTTCATATCAATAAAACTTGGTTAACGCAACTGTCAGACCTTATTTAATGAGTACCTTGTATGGTTTTATTAACGAGGCACTATTTTTATCTCTAATTAATTTTCTTAACCAATGGTGCAAAACTGATTTTTTTCAGTTTTTATTTTTTTGTGCTAATATCACTAAACTGATTTCATTAAAATGTTATAGGTATGTAGGCACCCATAAAAGGCACCCAAATAAGCAACAAAAAATATACCCTGCAATCTAAAAATATACATCATGATGACGTCACACTTTTTTGGGACACCTTGTATAATCAAAAATATTTTCCTGAAATACACCCCAGAATGCAAGTAAAGTTTGCAAAATATAAAAATTCTAACTCAATTAGTAACTGAGCTATAGAAGACGCGAAGTGAAATGACGGACCCTGTATATATACACAATATACATATTAGGGTGGACCTTATTTTTGGACCTTGAAATTATTGTCACAACGTCTCCTAGAATTATGCCACTAGGTGAAAAAATAATGTGTGCAAAATTTGAGATCGATTGAACAACGGGAAGACGTAGCACATCCAATTTGAAAATATGAATCTTTAGAATTACATCAAACTATATGTTTTAATGTTTTTAAATTTTTATTTTTCTCCTTTATATGAATATAACAAAAATTTATTATTTTATTAAATAAAATATAATCTTTCAAATGTAAAGAAATTACATTGAAATAAAAATATTATCTATGCCAATATATTTGTCATTTCGAATCCTGCATATTTATCCTTGAGGGTTTTTCACTTTCAATTGTCATTTACTCGAAATATTTCTTATGTAACATGGCAACATTTTTATACTGTTACTTTGACAATGAAAAGATCTCTCAAAATCAAGAACAAAAATAGGAGGTTGTTATTTAAAAAAACAATGGATGACGTCATTACTCAAACACAAATGATGGTTGAAGCTCGACTGTCATGCAAAAATGTGTATTTTTATCAAAGACCTGTTCGAGGATATTCTTCTAAAATTTTTAATTTCGTTTGTAATGAATTTATTTCATACTTTAGGCGCACACTGTATATCATGAATACAGTGTACTACACAATGTGTAAATACTTACCTTATTTTTAATATACTTTTTCCCGTTGATTTTTTGAATTTTTTTGTTTCGAAAAACCTACCTTTACAATGCCTTATTTACGGTGACTTTTATTTTAAGGCATCATAATTATTGCGTCAGTACGATACTTTTCAAATTTGTTTGCGTTGGAAGTCAGATTAAATAAATTTGTGAGCAGTTCTCATAGTGCTAATAATTTAAAATCAACCGGAAAATATTGTAATCAACACGAATATTAATGGCGATTAAAAATCTCGGCTATTGTCTAGATTATTAATCGCAATCATTAAGTCTAGTTGCTTAAATAACTATATTTTGGTATTACAATGCACCAATAAAAAAAATAGCATAAAGTATGCGATGAGTGGATGTCTGTATGCTCTATTGCAAGTTCAGTTTGGGAGATGAAGAAACTGGAATTAGAGACATTTGCATTTTTTTTAGCCCATTTATACCTTCAAGCCTGGTCGCAATTTATGCAAAGGACGCCAAAATTGACGAAAATACAAGTCGAACGGCGTTAAAAAAAATTGCAACCATCTGTGGTATTTAGTACCAGAAACAGTTGCGATGCCATTTTTTAACAATCAAATATCTGTAGACACAAGATGGCGAATGGTGCATGGTTAAGGTGACCAGATCCAAACTATAGAAAAGCGGGACAACGGGTACCGCAGGGGGGTGGGGGGTGATTTTTTAATTAATTAACAAAGAACGCAAAATATACAGGGTGTCTCCTAAAAAACGCCGCTGGCCAATAACTTCATAACTCCCTAACTATTTATTGCCCGATTTCAATAAAACAAAAACAAAATTAAATGTCTCCACATGTTATACAAAGGGGCTCTAATTTTCTTTTTTTTTGCAGAATCAACTTTCATTTGAGCGATAGTCTGTAGATTTGCAAAAAAAAATAAGGCCCCTTTGTAGACATGTTGAGACATTTAGTTTAGTTTTCATTTTATTGAAATCGGCCAATAAATAAAGGAGTTATCGCTTGCGGCGTTTTCTAGGAGACACCCTGTATAATACTATATTACAAATTTTTATAACAACATGAAATATAATGTCAAATTTACAAATATAACAAATACGAGGCATGTTGTTAAAGTACCGATTTGTATTTTGGCCGCTGCAGCGTCGCTACCAAATACAGATATTGGCGAAATATATAAGCTGATAACTTCAAAATAGCGAATAAAAGATCACCCCGAAAAAAAACCCAATCTTTAAAAAATCGGGACTTTTTTCAATCGTCGCGGGACGCGGGACAAATTTCTAAAAATCGGGACTGTCCCGCCAAAATCGGGACGTCTGGTCACCTTATGCATGGTCTTAAATACAATGATATTTTCAAAGAACCCGTAAAGAAATGTGCAATGCTACTGAAAGATGTTGGCGAATACACAAATCGATCGAAAACTCGAAATCGAAATGAGAGTGGATCGAAAACTTCATTTCTAAAGAATCTCTGAAATTTTTGAGCGATTTTTATTGCCAACGGAATTATTTGAGATGGATCCTTCTATATGAGAGCATGATAATCCGTTATCATAGATAGATAGAGGTGCTGAAATAGTAGAAAGGCTCAAGGTTGTTAATGATGTTGCAAAACGAGGAGTTAAACTCATGGAGGATTATAATGAAGTTCTGACTTAAAACGAGGAGGAGAAACAATGTATACTTCAAATCGTTGCGGACTATCAACGGCTATTCCCAGATACAAACAAAAGTACATTATCGAAACAATTGTAAATATGTTACTTACTTATTGTAATAAAAAATATATCTAGTTATTGCAACGGGAGTTTCACTATTCTATATAAATTTTCATGTTTCTTAATATTTTTTTTGCGGGCTGTGCCACGTGTTTGTTATATTTCAAGGTCGTGAGAATTTTCACAGAACATTTTCTTACCGAACACACCGAATTCTGGAGAAATTCCGAAAAAAAAAATCGCTATACAAGGTCGGGTTTTCAAAACTTAAAACTCAATGTGCCACGTCTTCTCGTTGCCCGATCGATTTCAAACTTGACACACATTCTTTTTTCATCAAGTGAAACAATACTAGGGGGCGTCATGAAATTAATAACGAAAAAAAAAAATCACCAGGTACAGATAAGGTGCACCCTAATACATATATACGATTACAATCTGGTCTACAGACCAATAAGCAATTTGTTTCTAACTTAATATATTACATTCATATTTAAGCTATCTCATCAGCATCCCTTACATTTTTTACTTTGGTTACACTATGATTGGCGTGTACACTAACACAAGCTCTGCTTTTCACTATTTACAACATTAACTCGTGTGGTTAACCCGTTTAAGTCTTCTCACTAATCCTTAATGTCCAGTAATTGGATAGCCTCGATCTTAGTGTTTCTTCATGACTCTTTGCAGTTTAATTGATCATTTCATCTATCGTTTCCACTCCTAGGTATCGGTGAAGGTCCGTATTCCTGATATACCACGGTGCATCAACAATACCCAGCAGTACCTTATTTTGAAATGTTTGTATAATTTGTTTATTACTATACTTGGTGCAACCCAAGAAGTATATCAGAAGTTTATTATATAGAGATAGGCTGGATTTTCTGCCAATCAGCCAGTACATTTTCCTATATTTAATATTTAGCTCTTCCTTTTTTTTCTTAACGTGCGCTTTCCAGCGAAGTTTAGCGTCTAGTGTTATGCCAATGTATTTAGCAGTATTTTTATATGGTACTATCCGGTTGCTGATAGTTACTGGGATGTGTTGTACGTGTCTGTTCGTGAAATTAACATGAACCGATTTTGCGTCATTAAGTTTTATACGCCATTTTTTTGTCCAGTTATATATTTATGTGATAGCTTCTTGCAATTTTCTTGTAGACTGCTCATTGCTGTTGCCTACCGCTAATATCGCAGTGTCATCCGCAAAAGTTGCAACAGTGCTATTTTCTACCTGTGGAAGGTCACAAGTGTATAACAGGTATAGAACTGGTCCTAGTACACTTCCCTGCGGGACTCCCGCTTTGATTTATTTGAGCTCAGAGTAGGTGTCAACTTGTTTAATTCTGAAGAATCTTTCTGTTAGGTATGGTTTCAGTATCTCTGTATATTGTTTGGGGAGAATTTGTTTTAGTTTGTAGTTTAGTCCCTCATGCCAGACATGGTCGAAGGCTTGGGCTACACCCAAAAATATTGCGGAGCAAATCTTTTTCCCCTCTAGCGCTTTTTCGATAGTATCGGTTATTGTAGGCACTTGATCAATTGTCGAGTGTTTACTTCTAAACCCATATTGGTGGTTTGGGATCAGGTTTTGGCTTTCAATAATCGGTTTTAATCTTGTGAGCAGGAGTTTTTCAAAAAGTTTAGATATTGCTGGTAGTAACGAAATTGGTCTATATGACTTAGCTTCATGCGGTGGTTTACCTGGCTTCGCTATCATTAAAACCTCCGCCACTTTCCATAATCCTGTTACGTAATTTAATCTAAAATCAGCGTTAATTAGGTTTGTGAGTTTTACTATACCTTTTCTCGGTAGCTGCTTTAGTACTTCTCCGGTAATTATGTTGTAAAAATACCTTTTTTGGTATTTATGTTGTTTTTTATTTCATTTTTGACTTCTGTAGGGGTCGTAGGTTTGATCTCTTTATATTCTTGGATAATTTCTTCTTCAATTATGATTTCTTCTTCTTGCTCCTCATTGGGTTGAAAGATATTTTCAAGGTGCTCAGCAAACCTTTGAGCTTTTTGTTCAATATTTCTGGCCCATTTACCATCGGTTTTCATAATGGGATGAATTTGCGTAATAGGTGTTTTGATCATTTTTGTTGCCTTCCAGAGCGAGTACTTAGTGCTCTTGTCGTTAGTTAGCTCTCTCAAGTAGGTGCTTACTGTGTTGTTTTTTAGGTGTTTTATGTCTCTTCTTAGTTGTTGGGTGAGATTGTTTAGTATAGTTTTATCTTGCGGGGCTCTTGTTTGTTGCCATCGTTTTCTTGATTTCCGTTTTTCAGCTATTAACTCTCTCATTTCTGTAGGATAGTTGTTTCTCTTGTATCTTCTTTTGCATTCCGGCGTGTTATCCCAAGATGCTTGCGGGTTATCAACTATGATTTTTCGACTTCAGTGTCTAGTTGTTCTTGATTTTTTAATGGTACCATTAAGTTTATATTTACTTCTAGGCTTTGTTTAAAACTTTCCCAGTCTGTGCGTTTATTGACCAGTGCTGGGTGATTATTTTTCTGGATGATATTCTCACTTATTGTTAGAACTATTGAGGAATGATCGGAATTCATGTCATGACTTTCATCTATTTGCAAATAGTTTTCTGATACATTCCTGATTATGAAGAAGTCTATCAAGTCTGGTATTTTGCCAGGGTCGGTAGGCCAGTACGTTGACTTTCCGGTAGACAGGGCTCTACATTTTAAGTCATTTATTGCACGTAATAGTTCTCTTCCTTTTGTTGTAGTTTACCCAGATCCCCAGTATGTATTTTTTGCGTTGAAGTCTCCGCTCACTATGAATCTTTTCCCTAGACTTTTGAGGAATTCCACGTATTTGTCTCTCTTTAACGAGTGTTTGGGCGGTGGGGGGGGGGGGGGGGCAATATATTCCCGCTACAAGAATGGAGTAATTTTTTGTTTTCATACTTACGGCCGTGGCTTGTATTTCCTCTGTATCATATTTGGCTTCTTCATTATGCTGGATATTATCTTTTATTATCACAGCGCTTCCCTTCTGTATTATAAGACTGTATTATATTTATTGTCATGTTGTAAATTTTCTAGCATAGTATACAGGGTGTCTACGCTAAACCGTTCGTTAAAAGTTTACGGGGTTGCCGTTGTACTAAAAATTTCAAAAAAATCCTCGTCGCACGGTTGAATCAGTTATTCTCATGTGAAATATTTTCAACTTCTATCACTTCCGGTTCCACCGGAAGTAGCACCAACTTTCTTATTTTAAATGGAACACCCCATATATTATTATATTTTTGAATTCCTCTCTTAAATTGGAACATATTTTGTTAGAACGTATGTACACTTATCTCTTTTAGTTTTCAAGAAAAAAATGTTTTTCTAAAATTTTGACCTCTAAAGGGTAGCCTGAAATCTGTCTATAACTTCTCTTAGGAATAAGATAAAATTATGAATTATATTTCTAATATAACATAATTTCATAATTTTATATTATGTTAATAGTTATATTTCTAATATAACATAATTTCATAATTTCATCTTATTCCTAAGAGAAGTTATAGACAGATTTAGGGCTACCTTTTAAATTTTAGAAAAACATTTTTTTCTTGAAAACTAGAAGAGATAAGTGTACTTACATTTTTATAAAATACGTTCCAATTTGAGCAAGGAATTCAAAAACATTATAATATATGGGGTATTCCATTTAAAATAAGAAAGTTGGTGCTACTTCCGGTGGAACCGGAAGTGATTGAAAATTGAAAATCTTTCAAATGAGGATAGGTGATTCAACCGTGCGCCGACGATTTTTTTGAAATTTTTCTACAATGGCAACCCCGTAAACTTTTAATGAACGGTTTAGCGTAGACACGCTGTATATTGCACATTTATTAATTTTAATGTTAGTATCTCTGCTACTTACTCTTGAAAATGGTCGCGACGCCGAAACGAATGTAGAGGAAAGTCTATCAATGCAGTGAAACTTTAACCAACTGCTTGATTTAACCTAATCATCATATTTCACCAAATAGTATCCACACACACTTTCAATTTAAATAATAAAATATTTTAATCAAATTATACAATGTCAAACACATCATCATTTTGAGCCCAGTTTTTGTTATGTGCCGAGTCAATTTTATTATTTTGATATTTATAATTCTGCAAATGAAATATGACATACCTGTATTCCTGCTACCTAGCGTTAAGATTTATCTACAATTTTACATGTTTTGAACATTCAAATGCAACAAACTAGCTCATGTTGGGATTAGCCTACTAAAATGTTGCACACGAATAGTATATATATACAGGGTGTCCGGAAAATACGTGTACAACGTTTGACGACAGACTCCTGACGTCAAAATAGGTCGATCTAAGCCGACTTAGTTATATCCAAAATTGTCTCGTTTAGCTGGTAGAGGGCGTCAAAAATTAATATCAATGACGTTTAATAATTTGACAATTAATCAAGTATAATATTTACTCAAGTATACGATCAACATTATTGAATTACAAGTTCATTTTACCATTAAAAATGGAAAATTATACAAACTCTCAGAAAGTTGACATGCTCCTGGTATACGGGTTTTGTCGAGGAAATGGGCGTCAGAGTGTTAGGGTTTACATGGAGAGGTTTCCTAACCGTCGAATACCAAACCACCAAACATTTGCCAATATTGAGCGTCATCTTCGGGAAACGGGCAGTTTTGAGAAAAAGTTTGAAGGCAGGGGTCGTATGCGAACAACTCGAACTGTGGAAACAGAAGAGATGATTCTGGAAAGAGTTGAAGAAGAACCAAGTACCAGTACCCGTCTCTTAGAACGTGAGTTAAATGTTCCTAAAACGATTGTCAATGAGGTTTTAAGAGAACAGTTGTTACATCCTTACCACATACAAAAAGTCCAGGAACTTTTACCGACTGATCCCCCCATGCGGCTTACATTTTGTCAATTTATTAGAAACAAAAGAATCCTTGTTCCAAATTTTTGTAGAAAAATTATGTTTACTGACGAGGCATGCTTTACAAGATCTGGGGTAACCAATCTGCACAACGAACATATTTATTCCGATGAAAATCCACATGCCATTAAAGTTGCACATCATCAGCATCAATTTAAAATTAATATTTGGGCAGGTATTATTGATCACTACCTTATTGGTCCCATTGTTATTCCAGACAGGTTAGATGGAAATATTTATTTAAATTTTTTGCAAGACACATTACCAATTCTTCTGGAGAATTTGCCCATTTTACTTCGGAGAGAAATGTGGTATATGCATGATGGTGCCCCGCCCCATTTTTCCGTTGCCGTTCGGCAATACTTACATCATCAGTATCCCAACCGATGGATTGGAAGAGGCAATGATGCACCAGTAAAATGGCCACCACGTTCTCCTTAGTTAAATATGTGTGACTTCTTTTTGTGGGGCGCTATTAAAACAGAAGTTTACAAGACTCCGGTAAACACACGCGATGATTTATTGCAGCGGATTTTAAATGCAGGCAACCATTTTAATAATCCCGAGACATTAGATAGGGTCCAATATCATTTTTTAAAGAGTGTTAATAAGTGTATTCAGCAAGATGGCGGTCATTTTACACATTTGCTTAAGTAATGTTTTTGTTTTACTTAGTTTCTTACAATAGATACTTTCAACTTTGTTATACTTTTGTTTTTTTTGACGCCCTCTACCGGCTAAACGAGACAATTTTGGATATAACTAAGTCGGCTTAGATCGACCTATTTTGACGTCAGGAGTCTGTCGTCAAACGTTGTACACGTATTTTCCGGACACCCTGTATATATACTATTCTATATATCATCATATATATAGATATATATACAGGGTGTATCAGCCAAATGGAATAAATACAATAATAAATAAATGGGGGCGTGTTCGAAAAAACGCTCGGACACGTCGATTGTTATTTTTAGTTGCGCATTTTTTTCAACAAAAACTTTTTATACAGGGTGTGTCATGTGACCGTGGCCAATACGAACTTTCTTATTTTAAATGCAACACCTGGTATATTATTCAATTTTTGGATTCTTCAGAAAATTCTAGACATATTTCATGTACAATGTCCTATACCTATCTTCAACTGTTTCGGAAATATTAAGTGTTTTCAGATTTATTGCAAAAATTAATATTAAAAAAAGAAAATTATTTGATTACAGAAATTCGTTACAACACACTCAAAAACTAATAAGTAATACTGTTTATTTCTTGATAATGTAAAAAAACAAAAAAAAAAACAATAAATTTCAATGGAGATGTTCAAAATGCTCGCCGTGAACGTCTTGGCAACATCCTAATCTTAAATAGAAATTTCTTCTAACGTTACTCAACATCTCAGGCGTGACCGATCTAATCGCAAGCATTATTCGTCTTCTTAAGTCAGCTAAGTCGAGGGGTTTAGTTTTGTATACAATACTTTTGACATATCCCCATAAGAAGTCTAATGACGTCAGATCAGGGGATCGTGCTGGCCATTCCATCGATCCTCGCCTCCCTATCCACCGATTTGGAAATTTGAAAACACTTAATATTTCCGAAACAGTTGAAGATAGGTATAGGACATTGTACATGAAATATGTCTAGAATTTTCTGAAGAATCCAAAAATTGAATAATATACCAGGTGTTGTATTTAAAATAAGAAAGTTGGTATTGGCCACGGTCACATGACACACCCTGTATAAAAAGTTTTTGTTGAAAAAAATGCGCAACTAAAAATAACAATCGACGTGTCCGAGCGTTTTTTCGATCACGCCCCCATTTATTTATTATTGAATTTATTCCATTTGGCTGATACACCCTGTATATATATATACACTCAGATGCAAAAAAAAACGAGTCATTGGTTCGTTGTTTGCAAAAAACTCATTTTTTTTAAATTTTGATGTTAGTATAGTCCTTAGAATGAAAGTTTTAGTGCTTTACAATCAAAGAGACCACCAGGATGTAGAAAAAAACAACATATGATACTTATCAGTTTATTTAATAAGCGAAAATAACATTTAAAGCTATGCGTTCTTCACTACATATTGCTCATTCGGCGTTATACGAGGTGTGGCAATTAAGTTCCGAGACTGATTTTTTTTTATCGAACACTTGCGTAGCTAGTAGAATGAAACGGGCGTGGTTTAGATCTGTATATATCCCTCATTTTGCACCCTAAAATTAAGAACCAACCTGTTTGTGCTCAAAGTTTTCTTATAGATTTTGTTAGACTTTGTTCAAGCCGGTGTTGGACATCGGCAACAATCTCTTCTGTTAAGGTAGACCGTCTTCCAGTTGACTTGCCCTTACAAATACAATTATTTCCTTCAAAGCGGTGAATATTACGGGTTTTATGCTGGATAAATATTTCGTAAGTAATGTTGACATCGGGAAAGGCTTCGTTAAATTGATTCATACACGATTGTAATGAATATGTCCATGTCCCGTCTTCATTAAGTATTCCACTTCGATAATGAGCCTTCACGATGAAGGCATCATGTTGTAGTGTAAAAACCATTGCAATAGGAAAGCGATTTCACTTAAACTCTGTAAATTTAGAACAAAACTTAACTTTTATAATTTTATAACCTTAAAATCTGCAAATCACTTACCAGAAATCAAAGATTTACTCAGAGTAGTCCTGATAAGAACTGATGTTTATGAAGCAGAAGACAAAATAACTATATGCGAAGAATTGGCACAATGGTAATAATAATAATACGACGCGGGTGGCACTGGGCTGGGACTGTCAAATCTTTTGACTTTACAGTAAATTTAATTAATAATAAACTTGGAGCGAAGAAATTCCCCAGTTTTTTCGGCGGGAAATTTAACTTTACTTCAATCATTGTTGCTCACTCTGTACCTTCTGGCTGGAGTTGTGCGTGATCTATAAACAAACGGAACTTGGAGACAACGAATAACTTTAAAAATTAACTGTGGTTGTATTTTTCTGCATAACCTCCTTCTTATTACCTCTTTGCTATTCCTACTGCAGCCTTGTTCATCACCACGCTCCCCTTTTTATTCTTCGGTTTCCACCTTCTCCTTTTCGCATCATCATCTTTTCCTGTATTGCGCCCTTAAGTGGGTTACTTGTTTAGGCAAAATTTGTCGGTGTTGAAGCAATTTTCTCATTTGCTTTTTTTTGTAGGGTAACCCCAGACATGGTGACCGTCGTTACAGGAAGCAATAAGTTGAATCAGGGAGGCGACAACTACGAGGTCGTATCGTTCATCTGGCACGAGAATTTTAACTCCTATATGGAGAACGACATCTCCATCCTGAAGCTGTCGAGCGATATCCAGTTCAATGAGAACGTGCAGCCCGTAGAACTTCGTCAGACTCGCATCGGCAGCGGTGAGAATTGCACCCTCAGCGGGTGGGGCTCATCCTCGTTTTCCGGCAACATGACCAATGACCTCCAATTCGTCAATTTGAAGACTATCACTTTCGATGAGTGCAAGGCCCAGCACGACCGCGAGGTATTCGAGTCACAGGTGTGCACGTTGACCAAGAGCGGTGAGGGTGCTTGCCATGGAGATTCCGGTGGTCCTTTGGTTGATGCTGATGGCAAGCAGACTGGAATTGTCTCTTGGGGAACCCCCTGCGCTGTAGGCGCGCCCGATGTATTCACCGGTGTCAGCACCTTCTTGGAGTGGATCAGGGGCCACTGTAATTAGGTAGATGAATTGGTTAAATTTCATGTAGTTACGATAATTTTCAAGAATACGTTCTAAATAATGCGTGAGATCAGAAATTTGTTAAAAAGTTATAAATAAATAAAACGTTGCTAATAACTTATACTTTTATTAAGTTTTATTAAATACATCGTAATCGTACATTGTGTACAAATTACATCAAAATCAAAATTACGTCTAATACTATAAATTATGCAGTTTATTAAAAAAATTAACTTGATGGGCATAGTCGTCAATAAAAGTAATCAAGCCAGTAAACAAAGCAATTTAAAATTGCATTGAACGTCTTAATAATGTGCGCTGTTTTATACCGCGCGTTTTTTTTTAATCGCTGAAATAGGGTATGTTCAATTTTAAAACGATGGGATCAATCCTACGCTAAAATTCAATGTATGTGCAACCAAATTTACTAGCGTGTTGTAGGAACCTAAGAGTCAGTACAGTTAAATATTCGAATAAAAAATTTAATTAACGAATTGAGGTTAATAAAATATAGAATGCAATTGCAGTTATAATATGGGGAATGGAATATGAAATTAAGTTAAATATTTTAAACGTATTTAAAACGACGAGATCGCACATCGGAGCGATATGGGAAGTTAAAAAAGTCAAGTATGTTTAGTCTGTAGGGCGCGTGGGAAACGGCTCACATTCCGGGGAAGAACGAGAAGGCGTTATATTAAAAGTAGATGAAAATCAAAAAGTAGGGAGTAGGTAAGGGTATAAAAAGCATTGTAACGGTCCAAAAATAGTGTTGGCAGAAACGGCTTTTTAATAATTAACTGGCGTATAGACCTGCACGGTAGGCAACCATGCTTGCATTTTTTTGTTGTGGTGACGCGTTTCCCCGTGAGCGATTTTTAAAATTCGCCGGTGGAGCGCCGCCACGAGGCAGAACTGAATTGACTCGTGCCCAGTATAGATCGTGCCAGAAGAACCGTTGCAGATAAGGTATATCGCCATCCGGTTTACGGGAATAATCAACGGTTCTCAGCTAACCACCCTTGAGGGGGATTGAGGCACCGACTACGGGACAGAGAACACGCTCATAACACCTGAGTAAGTAGTTATTTCTTCTCCTCTTCGTGAAGCCACGTGTCCGGCCATTTTGATTAAGGCCATGTGCTTCCAGGCGTTTGGCGACGGGCTAAACAGCTCGGCCAAAACCATTCTTGGCTGGAGGCCGCGGACCAAGCCCAGGCGTCCTCGACGGAAACCGCCGGCATTCCGGAGCTGAACCCAGCCACCGGCGAGACCATCCGGAACTCAGGCCAGATCCCAATATATATAATTCTTTTTTTGTGTGCTCGATTGAGCCACTTTTCTGTTTATTCTTGTGTGTAAATTGCGTCTACGTGTTTCGTGTCGTACGTGTTTTGCGCTAGTGTACGAGAAAGGTCGCTCCCTCGGCCCTTTCAATCGCGCGATTAGGAGCTTATTTTATTCGGCCGAATAGAGTAAACCCTGCGCGAAAGGGTGGCGTTCGGAGGTATTTGTTTTCAGGAGCGCAGACACGGTGTCCGTCATTGGTTTGTGTGAATAAACGCCGATATTACACTACAAACTCACACCTGTTATTTTTTGTTCCCCCCCCGCGTTTTCTCATTTACAGTTTTCTATTCTCACTGCGAGATTTAAACCTGGTGGTGTTGGCGCCAAACGGTCAGCGTTGTGACAGTTCGTGATTTCTGAACTTCGCTGACTGTCTGTCGTCCACCCACGCAGGTAGGGTGGAGCCACCCTTGCGACGAAGTAGCAACGAGGTAAAATTACGTGGAGCCTTTTTTTAACCCCCCCACTCTCTGACACCGAGAGCCTGGCCCTCGTCACTACTTCGAAGGGACCCTCCACTCGCTCCACGGCCTAACGCGCCGACTGCCCTTCAGGTACGTCACAGCATGAATTAAGTATTTATCGGGAGTTGCTGCCCAAATTTCAATCGAACAATGTCTCTGCATAATTATTTTGGTATGTACTAAAAATTGTGAGCATCGAATGTTGCTAGTTATATTAAATTGATTTAATAGTAATATTGAATTAATTTGAATTCCATCAACTGAGAGTTTTGGTGTTACTGCGAAATAAATATTGATTTTGTTCGAGATCGGATCTCAACTTGTCATGTTTTATTTTGAGTAAATTAGTTAGGCATTGCCTGAAAATAATATAGGGCGATTCGTAGATTAATCTCGTCGTATCCTGTATTATTTTGGATTAATAGTGATAATGAAGAAGCATTCGATGTAAACAATAATATTACAAAAAAAAAACACTAAATTTATTTAAATATAAACCCAATGAGTTAAAAAGAAGTATATAATTTAATAAATTAAGAAAACGTGACTCCTTTACACGTATTTTATATGAAATATAAATATTATAAATGAAGAGAGACAGGAAATTATTATTAAATAAATTAATTTTATGTCATTAATTGCAATATATATATATATATATATATATATATATATATATATATATATATATATATATATATATATATATATATATTTAGGTGTCGAATATGTGTTCGTATAGGGTTTTTGAGGGGTGTTGTAGTCTAGTTGTACGTGTCTGTCGTTTAATGCAAAGGTCGTTTATAATGTTGAAGTTACTGTCTTTATCTATGAATTTTTGTCGTAAGTTGCTGTGTCGTTGTAGTATTGGTGGGATTCAGGTGGTCTGGAAGAGGGCGATGTTTGAAATGTTATGTAGGGGATTGTCGGGGTGTCTGAGTTTGGTAATGACTTATGAGTCTAATATTTGTCCGTTCTGTATTCTCTATAAGGTCTTTAGTCTTGTTTGTCGTGTTAGCCGTCAGTATGGGTCCGTAGTCCAACATAGGTCTTGATATGCACTTCTATATTTTGTTTATTGTTAAGCACCTGAAGTGTTTTGTGCGTTTCGTCATTTATGGATTTATGAGTTTGTAATGTCTGTCCAGTGTGAATTTACTGTCAAATGTTATGCCGAGGTATTTTGCGGATTCTGTCGGTAAGATTGTCGTTGGTCCTATTTGGTCGGCGAGCGTTGTGTGACACGGTGGTTGGCAATCAATAACTGGCACTTATTGGGGTTGGGTGTTGATCACCACTTGTAAAACCATATCATTATGATGTCTGTCAGCGTCTGAAGTAGTGTGATTGTTTTGTTAAAAGTGTTTTCGTGTAAGATGAGTACAGTGTCGTCCGCGTATTGTAGTACGTATTTGTTCAAGTCTATATGGTTTTCGTGCGTTTCGTAAATGTCATGGCAATATATGTTATAGAGCAGTGGCGACATGGGTGCGCCTTGAGGTACTCCTTGGTGTGCAGTGAATTTTTATGAATGACTATTATTGATTCTAATATGTAAGTGTCTGTCGTTTAGAAAATGTTTTATCAGTCGTAGTAAGTACGGTGCTACTGCTAGGTTATACATTTTAAATGTGAGGCCTTTGTGCCAGACCGTGTCAAAAGCTTTGTTAATATCTAGGAATAGCGCCGCTATTCGTCTGTTGTTCAGGTGTGATGCCTGTATGTTATTTATCAGGATGAAGAGGGGGTGAATTGTCGAGTTATGTTGTTTAAAGCCGAACTGAAAGTTGGGGATTTTTGCATTCACTGTCTCTAGTATTCTCTTCTTTAGGATTTGTTCAAAGTTTTTCCCTATAACCGGTAATAGTGTTATGGGTCTGTAGTTGTTTGTCTGTGTGTGGTCCAGTCTGGGTTTTGGAATTGTCGCAATAGTGCCAGCTATCCAAATTGGCGGATAGTGGCCACTTTTGAGGCAGAAGTTGTACTGTTGCCTTAGGTGGGAGTGAATTTCGTCAGTCAGTTGTCTCAAAAGTAATTTAGTTGTCAGGTCATGTCCAGGTGCTGAGTTTTTTTCCGGTACTTAGTGCGTTATAGAATTCGTCCTCAGTAATTTCTGTTATGTCTTCTTCGTTAATGTCTAGTGAGTCGAAATAGTCGCTGTACCATGTATTTATTATTAGTTCGTTGTTCAAGTCATAAGTAGCGTTATTGTCGGGCTTGAATGCGTTTTCAAAGTGTTCTGCGAATTGATTAGCTTCTTCTATGTCTGATCTATATTCGTTATTGTTGTCGGTTATTGTCGGAATATGTGTCGGTTTTTTGTATTTGGTCAATCTGTTAATTTTTGTCCAGTACGTTTTCCCTCTGTCTCGTTCAATGCCTTCGCATACTCCTAGCCATTTGTCTGTCCTGCACTGTCTTACTAATATTTGGATCTCTCTGTTAAGTCTATTGATTTCTGTTTTGATCAGTCTGTCATGTGTCAGTATGTATTGTCTGTATGTCTGTATTTTCCTTCGAATGAGATTTATGATGTGTTTGGGCAATTTGTGTTTATAGTATGTTTCGTTTATTTTGGGAGAGTTTTTTATAATTGAATTAGTTAGGAGTGTTTGAAAGTTTCAATTGTCTCCTCCTTTATTATTATGTGGCTGGTTTCGTTGATATGTTTGATTAGTATCTCGTTAACTGTCATGGCGTTCGTCAGTCGGAAGTTATTTTTACTGTTTACGTGTATTTTAGTCGGTGCAATGTTGTGTCTAATGGTGAATTGTATTGCTAGGTGGTAAGAGCATAAGTCCGGTATTAAGGATATGTCTGTTATGTTGTTCGTTATGTTTTGTGTATGTAATAATATGTCCGGAGTAGTGTCATTGCTAGCTGACATGATAAACGTCGGAGGGGTGTGTCATCTTATAAAGTCGGAGTTCGTCAAAAATGTCTAAAGCTGTCTGGTTTTCCTTTGAGTCATGAAATAACCAATTATGAGATCATACTTGTACAGCGATGCTTTGATGAAGATATTCTGTTCGATCGGCGAGAATGTATGAATGTAAACGATGAATATATGAAGTTTGTCCTCATAAAATGGCAGCGTGAAGTGGGGGCAGTCATTTAATTGGTTATTGATTACCGGGGGGTTCGCTTTAGTCATTTTATAGGCGGGGTGAATTTGTGCCAAAGCACCTCCACGTGCCCTTTCAATCACATATCCGTGCTTACACAGTGTCTGCCAGTTTCTGTAAGTGACGTCCGTGTCTGTTTTTGTTTTCGTCTCGACAAGTAAAATTCCGTAGATGTCGTTTTGATTAGTGTAGTCATAGATAACCCTCTTATAGATAGGCCACTCACATTGCAAAAAATTTCAGACTTAGTTGTTGGCCGCGCTCCGCGAACGGCGCTGATCACAGAACGATTTTTGGCGGGAGCTTTAAACGGAATAGAAATTCAAAATTTGAAAATATAACTCTATTCAAAAACAATTTCAAAATTAATTGTGTTCACAGAACAAAGTTTAGAGAATCAACTTGGTTACACATAAATAATATGCAATCTTAAATATGTACTGCAAATACAATAAATATTAAAACTGTTCTTGAATCTTCACATAGAAAATAAAATGCAATACGTATATGAGTAAGATCAATTTTATTAAGGACTGTTTTCAATTCTGAACATTAGTAAAGTTAATGTTTACAAAGATTAGTTATACATTTGTAAAAATGTCGATATTTAAGTAAAATAACCGAGATTAATAATTATAACAAAATCTGACAATCACAAACAAATTTCAGTTATAATTTGTATTTTACAAAAATTGACCGACAATCGCGAACTAAACCTTAAAAGCTATATTTAATACATACCATCTTCTAATGTATAATTTAGTTATTAACATTGGTGCAACGTTAGAGCATCTATTTATTAGACAAACGCATTATTTGCCTCTAAAATGTATTTATAGTTTACATCCCTATTAATTATTGGTAATACCTTTGATACTGATATTACAGAAATACAAGCCGTACTTTTGTAAATTACCTACATACTACATAAATATGTGCAATGTTAGCGTCCAAATAATTACTAAAATATTAGTAATATTACAATTAACAATAGTACATACTTTAATGTTTAAAATCAAATATGCACAATTATATTAGGTCAATTTTAGTAAGTAATAATACTAACAATACACAAAATACACATATTACATGAGGCATTTTCGGAATAGTAACAATGTTACTACACTTAAGTGCATTACCAAGTAAAACACGGTTAAGTTTAAAAGATTAAAATTATTAGATACATAATGTCACATTATTATAGGCTAGGGTATATGGTCAAGTCAATCAATTTAAACGTCTTACTTTGTTTGTAACGGGGTGTTTTCCTTGGTGGACTCTTCGGTAGGTGAAACTGTGGAAAAAGAAATTTGAAGTAAATAGGTGAACGGTTTTAATTTCAATTTCGTACCTTTTCTTTTGCAAATTACTAGTGCAAAGCTAGGGGAACTATTACTGGTTGATGCTATAATTTCTTGCTGGATGGAACCGTCAACTAGAATATTTTACTTAGGTATTTATTTGGTCACATACATCAAAACAACAGCTACAAAGCACACTCAGCAAATGTCAATTTGTTAACACCAGCAGCAGGGTAAGAGATAAGGGGTAGATTATAACTAATAACTCTTACCTTATCGTATCCACTTCATACTTACCGTGGCGTCTACGACTGTCTGCGAAGAGCATGTTCAAGGGTTATAAGTTGTTCCACATTTTTAGTAGGACGGAAATGTGCAGATTTTAAAATAATTCGTTAAACGTCAAATAAATCAAATACATTCGTCATGCAACAGCCGGTAAAGCCATTAGCGAGCACTGCTGCCGATAAATAATTGTAGAACACTGCCAAATGCTGCCGATGCTAGCGACAAAGACGGAAAGTGGGTATCAACTCATCTCAAAATCGCAATATACAGGGAGTGCGTAAAGCCTGAGTGTAGTTGTAAATGATCTGTCTCTTGTTCCTATACCCGTTGATATTTGTGTATAACATTCGTGAGGCATGTCATTGAACATGTTACGTACTGCTTTATGTCGGTGGATGGCTCAGTCGGGGAATGGTTGTCTGCTGCGATTAGATCGAACATCAAAATATACATTCTGTTTCCCGAGAAAACCGCGCTAGTGTCTATGGAGAAGTCTGCGATGAACGTGGACCTCAGCTTCTTTATGAGTTCCTCTCTATTGCTGATTGTTGGGTTGTTGATTTGGTGGGTGTACGTGGTGATGATGTAGTCATGAGTTGTTAACGGGGCGTGTATCCTAGACTGTCTGTTGTTCACTGATGTTTCGTGTGATTTTTTGTTGCTGCATTTGATTTGGATGTTAGGTATTCCTTCGATGGGTTTAGTGGGCCTCTTTGGGCATCTGGTGGACCAGGCGGCATGCTCGTCTGAGTTGCATGCAGTGCATTTTGCTGGAAGTGTCGAAATGCAACGATTGGTGTTATGCGTCCCGTTGCATATATTGCAAATTGCTTGGGTCTTGCAGTTTTCGGTGGTGTGTTCGAATGATGTACATTTGCTGCACGGACGTGGTAGTGCTGGGGGTGGACTACTGGGTATAACACAAAAATTAAAGACAGTAAAGGAGAACAAAAAATTATAGATCTGGCCTGTTCATCCGTCCACGTGGCGCCTCCGCTGCCGGTGATTGCGGCTCGGTTCTCAGGAATTCGTCCTGCTGGCCATCGCCGTAAAGCACATGGCCTTATTAATAATGGCCGGATACGTGTCTTTACAAAAATGATGTAGGTTTTAATCACTTACTCTGGTGTTTGAGCGTGTATAGCCGATTATTGCTGCACTCTCCCTCGCCTTGTGCCGGTGTCGTCAATCCCTCATAGGGCGGTTATTGGAGGACGCATTTTAAAACCCGGAAACCGGTTGGCGATAAGCTCAAAGAAAAACCGTGTACCTCCTGACACTTCCACACTCGAAGAGAGTTGGCTACCTTCTCTCTTCATTCGAGCGTCTCGCTGCCGAATCACAATTATACGCAGACCGGAAACGCGTCGACGTTTAAAAAACGTGTGCGTAGCGATTGCCTACGTTGACGATCCGTGACCGCAATTAAAAATTAAAACAGAGTTACGACCGGAGTCATAACTGACCCGTTACAATTTTATATGCGCGGCTTAGGAAGTATAGATGTTTAGCTGCGATCATGGCTTCATACGTAGCTAGGTCTCCTGTGATGATTCTTATCAACACTGTTGGTTGGTTAGTAGCCCTTGAGGTTATGCGCTTGCAGAAGCGGTGTGTATATCCTTTGGCATTTAATATTGCAGATATCTCCGTATCGAGTATTTCTGTTTCAACGCCAACTATGATAGCTGAATATGTGTCTGTAGTTTTGTGTGTGGTTTTAGTTGTGTTAGTGGCGATGGGTGTTGTTTCAGAGAATGTTTAGATTTTCTGATTTGTTTTGAGTATTTGCAGTTTATAGGCTGTGTTTTGGTTATTGGATTTTAATATAAATCCAGCTTTTGTTTACACACACACACACCCGCACACACACACACGCACACACACACACACACACACACACACACACACACGCACACACACGCGCACACACGCGCACACACGCGCACACACACACACACACACACACACACACACACACACACACACACACACACACACACACACACACACACACACACACACACACACACACACACACACACACACACACACACACACACACACACACACACACACACACACACACACACACACACACACACACACACACACACACACACACACACACACACACACACACACACACACACACACACACACACACACACACACACACACACACACACACACACACACACACACACACACACACACACACACACACACACACACACACACACACACACACACACACACACACACACACACACACACACACACACACACACACACACACACACACACACACACACACACACACACACACACACACACACACACACACACACACACACACACACACACACACACACACACACACACACACACACACACACACACACACACACACACACACACACACACACACACACACACACACACACACACACACACACACACACACACACACACACACACACACACACACACACACACACACACACACACACACACACACACACACACACACACACACACACACACACACACACGGCTTCGACACCACGAGGCCCGGGGGGCTCTGAAGAGGTCAATCAGGCTCAGGAAACAAAGCACATGGAGAGAACTGTGCGAAGCAGTAGATAGCGACCCATGGGGACGGCCATACAGGGCGGTCATGTCGAGGCTTAAAAGCCATGCAACGGTGCCTCCGTCCTGCCCGGTGTTCCTGGATAAAGTCGTGTCAGCCCTATTTCCAGACCAGCCGGATATCACCTACACCGAGGAGCTACCGACCGAGCATCACTACGAGGTGCCGGCGGTCTCGGAGGAGGAGTTACTCGGGGCCTGTAGCAGGATCGGGGACCGGAAGGCGCCGGGCCCGGACGGTGTTCCTAATATCGCTCTTAAGGTGGCCATCAGAGCAAGACCAGATGCATTTCGACTAATGTACGATACCTGCCTTAGGGAAGGAATCTTCCCTGCACGATGGAAGAAGCAGAAGTTGGTTCTCCTCCCGAAAGGGAATAAGCCACCGGACGATCCGTCTTCGTACCGCCCTATTTGCCTGTTGGACACGGCGGGCAAAGTGCTGGAGAGAATAATATACAGCCGGTTGGAGGTGATCGCCGAGGGAGCGCGGGGCTTGTCACCTAGCCAGTACGGGTTCCGGAAAGCGAGAGCCACAGTCGATGCCATTAACGTCGTCGTGGAAACGTCGTGGAAACATTTACCGATGGCTACATTCTGCAAAATGCGCACAAGCATGTACATTGTGTGGATTTGTTCCAATGCCGTATATAGATAATTGCGGACCGAGCATCCGGTCTGCATACGGCGTTGGTGTGGCCGAGTATGTGAGCTGTTGAGGGACACCCCCTGGTGCGAGATGTTCCGGGGCCCATGGTTGCTGCTGCCACAGGTGGGCAGCGTCTGGTGGGGTCTGCTGCTCGTATATACGCCGACCCCGATCTGTTGTTCTTGCCCGTGGGACCCTGGCCACCGGATATGCCCTTGCATCCGGCTGGGGGTTGCTGTATGGCGATGCCGGCTGGGGGTTGTTATAGGGTGATGGCGCGGTTGGCATATATGCCTGCGGCGATCTGGACGCGTACGGACTCCACGGCATGTAGGAGCTTCCTGGGGGGTATGGGGATGACTGTGAGTAACTTTGGGAACTCACTTCATCATCATCGCTATCGATAGCACAGATAATTTCGCTGGATATTGTTGTAATAATATAAGTGAAACTGGCGAGAATCGTAATACACGCACTTTTATATGGCATTTCCACAGAGGCGCAGCTACAGTTTAAAAAAATCTTCTATCGAGTATCGGGGGTGTGTTGAAGAACCCTAATACGCAATCTGTATTGGTGCTATACATTCAAAACCCTATCAATAATACTAAGGTCATGCCCACCACATATTTGGTGCTATTTGGTTGGTCGAGAATTTTTATTTTAAGCCCCTGTATTGTGTTTTATACAAACCACCCCGCCTCGATTTTTTTGTTTTCGATAAAGATCTTTAAATTATCTTAGGATTGGTAATAAATATTTCCTGGGTACATGTCAGAGCTAAAATTGGTGTGTGCCCGATCGTAAATTAACATAGTATCCGCACGTGGGTTCTATTATTTTGTAAATTATCACCGCTGCAAGAGGTATACAAATATTCTAGGAATTTGCGGTCGAGGTGTTTTAGAAATGCCTCCCATGCGATACACAACTGCGAGATTAAATCGCGTATATAGGGGCTTAAACCGCTGTGTGTGTGTGTGTGTGTGTGTGTGTGTGTGTGTGTGTGTGCGATAAACTGCGATAATATCGGTATCTTTACCCCCCAAAGGTATAAAAATATTCTCAGAATTTGTTCACAATAGTGTGCGCTTTAAAAAAATGTTTATCACCCTTGGCAGCGGTGTCCGTTCTTAAAACTCCATCGTAAATTCCCGATATCTTATCATGTAACATGTAATTTGATCTCTAGTCCGCCATCCTCACCGCTCTCCAAAAAAAAACACCCTTTTTTACGTGTATGATTCAAATAGTAAATAAAAACGGGGTAATAATAATACTTGTGAATATCGTTAAATATAATAAATGTATTATATTAAATAATTGTTAACATCCATATTAATAGTATTATATCTTGTATGCGTAAACTATATATGTTTCGTAATATTGTTATTTATAAATAAATATTTTGCACCTTTAACATGTTTTATTACCTAGCAAAAATTCCGATATCTACGTATTTAGTCGAAAGAATTCTGCTATAAACAAAAAATGCTTGTATACCATTATTCTTATTACCCTGAAATAAAAAAAATTGTGTATAAGGATGTCATAAATTTATCCTAAAATTTGAGCTGAACAGCTCAACAGATATGTATGAGAGCCAAGACTATATCCAATCGAACAGGTAACTGTAACAGACGGGGTGTGAAGTATAGCTATATATCCGTAATGATTAACAAAGGTTAATAGGGGGTAACGCTGAACATCAGTCTTCATCATGTCGTTAAGCAAGCAACATCTGCACCTAATAAACAATATCATTGCTCAGGAGCTTATAAGAGCTAATATAAGCAATGCGTGTCTCGCAAGTTCTCTGTTATTCTATGAACAAAGTCGTAGGATCAATGCTGACGTTGATGTTATTATGGTTTCCATAATGTATGATTCAACATTATCCATACCGGTACATTTTCGTGCACCGATCGGGATGGGGGCAGATACGATGTCTCCGTTCTGATTGCCCAAAGAAAACTCAATGTTGACATCTGCAAATGGATATACAACCCTTTGGCAACATTTGCACCCGGAGAGGATACAAGAAAAATGATATCGTACTATGAAGAGTTTAAGTCGTCCAATTCCAACAAAAAATACTTCCATGATGCTCCAACATATCTTAAAGACATTCGATCGAATGTACATAAACATGTAACAAGTTTAATTAAAAGATATAATGTAATTTAGTATGTTGAATAAATATGTTGTAAAATACTTTCAGTAGGCTTTTTTATTATTCCTTTAATTATAATGTAAATACTTTGAAGCAGATCTTATAAATCATATTGAATTTATTTAATATATAAATCGAAACACGTGAATTGTTTAATCGGTTGATAATACTTAAATAAAACAATTGGATTCATTCCCGCGTTCAACTTGAATAAATCCATTTACGCACGATTCGCGCAAACGTATGATATATTCTCACGTAAATAAAAGCCTGGCGTGTGCCCCGCTCATATATCGTCACCGTAACTCGTCGTATGTCAACGATTCGAGCCGCTCGCATCAGTTAAGACAATTAGCTCAGCGGTAAAGTTCCCGCGTTTCAAAAATTCTGAATAATGTTAGTATGTCGATGATTAAGCCGCTCACCTACCTGCAGCCCAACATACACAGCCAGCTCAGCATAGCCCAAAATTGGTGCGTTGCTAACACTAGGCAACCCAATATCACACGCTGTCAAATCCCTCGTGCAACACAACATATACCCATAGGCAACCCGTTGTACAAATATCGGTCCTCGAACTGAACGGCCGGAAAAACAAAATGGCTGAAAAGTGAATTTAGACCCCTATGTTAATCCTTAGGCCCAATTCACACACAAATGGCGTATGGCACTGGCGTGGCGCTGGTGTGGGACTGGCGAGGATTGGTCGTGGTGCGTTTAATACACACATGTGTGGCGGTCAAGTGGTTTAGTTCACTACATGTTGTCCAGCACAATGTCTTCTTCCTCAGATGATGATGACCATGATTTGTTGAATATTATTAATTTAGCCAATATGCAAATTCAAAAAACATAGAACATAACAAAACAAAACATGAAAATTTTCCA
This sequence comes from Othius punctulatus, assembly GCA_951805005.1. Classification (NCBI taxonomy): domain Eukaryota; kingdom Metazoa; phylum Arthropoda; class Insecta; order Coleoptera; family Staphylinidae; genus Othius; species Othius punctulatus. The sequence goes on from OX638146.1 coordinate 37,923,892, forward strand.
CTTCTTCACAAAAGTTCATATTGAATTCAATGTCATCACTCATGATGATATACTACTAAATAAAATTTGTTAAAAATAACGCAAAAACTAGAAGAATAAAATAAAGTACAGGTGACAAAAAGGAAAGAATGGTTTGCAAGTGGCGCGCCACTTCGATAAGCCATGAGTGGTGTCGGACTGGCGTGGCAAGGGCGCCACGTGCCACCTCGCCGCCACGCCATGTGACGGTGGCACATAGGTGGCACAAACCAGTCCCACGCCAGCGCCACGCCAGTGCCATACGCCACTTGTGTGTGAATTGGGCCTTATGGGGAAATGTCACAGAACTCTCCTAGGTACTCTACTAGTATAGCACTTCACGGCGTGATTCTCAGCACTTTCTCGTTTTACTATATATTTGCCATATGGGACCGATTCTTTAACCTTCAAATAGGAACTGTTATGTTCATAAGCACAAATGGGCTAACTGACAATCTGAGTTCCGAGTTACAAACAAGAACAACAGGTCAGAAGAACAAGTACCAAAACAAGTGGGCATGCAAAAAGTCAAGAATGAAAACCATGCTCATCACTTTCTACTATTCTGAAGGGATTATACACAAAGAATTTGTTCCAATAGGCCACTCTGTCAATGGGGCTTATTATTTAAAAGTTATCAAACGTTTGCTGACACGCATGACTCGCATTTTAACGACAATGCTCCGCTTACAAGTGAAGAAAACCTAAATTTTATGTGAATAAAAATGAATGCATCTTTTGTATCTAATTATTATTGAATGATTTTATCTGAAAAAATATACTGTTATAAACAAAGAAATTACCGATAAAATATTTATTATTTTCCTTAAAAAAACACTATCTTAAAAACACCGTGGTTCTGCTAATCCTAACAGCTAACGAAAGTTCATTGGGAAAATCGGATCAGAATGTTGGTTACTCCCTTTTCGTTTAGTGCGGCAGAGTAATGAGTCAGTACTATAGTCGGCCCGCCGAGAACTGGATATAACTCGTGGTTTTTTGAACAAAGAATTGCATTTTCTATTCTCGATCGGATGCTTAAGAGCGGGGTTTTGGCGCGAAAACTGGCCTCTGGTTGTTGATAAATCCGCCAGGATTTGATTTAAAAGCGCTCTGTAATATGTTTTGCATTCCTTGCTAACGAAATTTGCGTGCAAAAAATTGAACATGTTGTCATGTGTTTAATTTGTATAGCCAGCTTTTTTTGCGGCGGACCACAAATAATTTTACGATGAAGCAGCGCGAGATTTTTTTCGACGCGTGCTAATTTATGAGCATAAACACTTATTTCCGATACATTATATTATATAATTGGGTAACAATTCTCTTTCAAACACAGACAGTAACCAATTACGCCATAGGTGGACGAGTAGTAGGGCTTATTATTATTATTATTATTATTATTATTATATTATATTATATTATATTATATATTTTAAGAGCCGTCTTTACCCAAAGGCGGTATGTGGAATTGCATGTAAACGACAGCCAAGATAATTTATGAACGGGTCAACATAATTGCAATCGGAGACCTGATTTAAAAACTTCAGATATTTATCTACAATTGAGCCGAGTAGTTTTAGGAAATAATAAAACGGTGATTTATTGTGTATATTAAAAGAATGGCTGTTTAGCAGATTTGTGAAATTTTCTTCTGTATTTATTTAATTAAGACAGGGTACATAAAATGGAAATCCCTCGGTTTCTTTGGAGCTAATATTGTTACCTTCTTTTTTTTGTTCCAATATCTTGAATTATAATGGAGTATTCTTGTCTGCATATAAATCCGATTAGGTGAACAGAAATAAGTCACTTTTAATTTATTTCTTAAAACTTTGTCTAATTGTAGATAAATGTATAAACTTTCTATATCAGTTCTCCGATTGTAATTATGTTAACCCGTTCATAAATTATTTGGCTGTCGCTTATTAATAATGCCGTATACTAGCTGGGGTAAAGAGGCCTCTTAATATCAGGGAATAATTTCTTTAAAATGTTATATTTATTTAATTAAATTCACTAAATCCCTTTACAAGTTTTGTAATTTATGTGACCAAATTTGAGTCTTATTAAGATTACTGTAAGCTTATTAGCCAAAAAAGGTATATGAAACATTTCTTACACTTTAAGATCACTTTTATTTTAAAATAAATAGATGCCTGACACAGCCAATTTCATTTTCGTTGTTGTGACGAGGGATTATTTGATCGCGAAATAACATTGGAAAACGAGTTTCCTTCAATTTCACCCTAATAAAACTATAAGTAAACTGAGACCATATTTATTTTTAATACTTTCATTTTTGACTTCAAATCAAATGTTTGGTGTCAATATTAGCAAGCTCTTGGTGACCTCTTCAACTGTCCAAAATACCTCTGTTCCATAATAAGTGAGCCATTACCGATTTTTAGTTTTTCCATAATAAGTGAGCCATTACCGATGTTTATTTTTCACAAAATAAGTTTTGCGTATATTAAGAATATCAAAATATAAATTAAAAAAATAACTAAGTGTCAATAAGTTTGAAAGAAAACTCAAATGGTTCACTTATTATGGAACAGAGGTAGTATTAAGATGGCAGTTATAAACGACCCAAGAACTTATCTCCTTATCTCCTCAGGACCCAAATTTTGTGTACATACTTATCCCTTCTAAAAGTATTATAAGTGCGTGCATTTCGCCCTAGAGATTTCAACAACACCCCACATGCAAATAGATTCATTTAGGTTTCTTCACATTCGGGTGCGTAGTTAATTTGAAAATCCTATTCAATTATGGTTGTGCTTTCTTCGTCTGTTTCTGCTTTGGTTATTGTGCGTTTTGGTTGTGTGTGTGTTAATATATTTATATAAACTTCTGTCTCCCCCGTGACTATTTTTTTACTTTCACCCTGTGACAACTATTGTGTCTGTATTTTGTGTATGACTAATTCCTCCCTATGACAATTATTATTGCATATTTTATATTTTTTCTATTTAGTTAGACTATTAAATCTTCCTGTGACAATTTACTTGTGCATTGTGTAGTTCTTTTGCGTATTTCGAGATTTGTGTGTATGGGAAGGATATCACAAACATTGTATGTGTTAACCCTGTCATAAAAAAATATGCGAAGAGATTAAACTCTTTAAAAAATAACAAAAAAAAAGTTTCCTTGGCTGCTAGAAAAATAGTAAATAAAAAACTAATTTCCTTATTACAGAAAATAGCACAAAAAAAACATTTACGATAATGCCCATGGTGATGGAGCAACAATTATTGATGATTTAATTAATGGGCCTTATCACTGTTTTAATCATCATTCGCGTTGCAAAGATTTAGAATGTCCTGCATTAAAAATTATAAGAATTACGATATTTCGCGGTTTAAATGCGAAGTCCGCAAAATAATGTCTCCGTTCGTTCAAACGGCTGAGCCCCGACAGAGCTGAAAAACAGCGGTAAAAAATGACCTTTACACTTGATTCACACTTGATAGGAGTGTTAGCAACATGGCTTAGCAATTATGTCATTTCTCCATCTCGTAGCGAACATATGAACTGCTAGGAGCAAATTTTTAACTATATTCACGGCGGGATATTCAATTTAGGTACATTTTAAATAATTAATAAAACCATAAAAACATGTGTTAATTAATAAGTACTATATCTTATTAGATACAGTATTTTACAAGGTTTCAGGATATATTTTTGGAATGAATAAATATAATTTCTCTGAATCAAATTATTTAAATAATATGGTAAACAATTGGTAATTTTATCCATAAATTATACAGTGACACGTAGAATCAGGTCTATATTCATGTAAAGCTTTAAAATTGTGCAAATATTTTCAAATACAATCCATGAAGATGAAAAACAGCAAAAATCGAAGATTTAATGAAATTTCATAGAAAAACGTAAATAATCGAAAAAATAACTATACAGCAACACGTAGTATTTATTTTGATAATTTATGGTACAGAAAATATAACGTGAAAGTGATTATTAACAGCGTTTAAGTTGAAAAACACTTTTACGCCCGAAAAACCGCGCTCTTAAGGTCAGATATAATAGAATGTAATATGTAATAGAATTAAATGAAATAAGAAACATGAGATAACTATAATTAATTTACCTTCTTATACACACTTGAATCTCCATCTCCAATTAAAATTCGGTATCAAGCCCATGTTCCTCTTTAGCACACTTCAAACCTTCCACTATCATATCAGCTTCCATGGCCGATGAAGAACCATTCCAATTTTTGTAGCAATTTATGTGCTCAGTGGGAAGGTTACAGATTTTCAGGTATTGACATTTTGAGCAGTACTTGTTTCTAACGTCTAGACCAGTAGTGCCCAACCTTTTTTTGTCCGTGGGCCGGATTCATCATGACATACGATTTCGCGGGCCGGATTCTTTATACTTGCACACTTAGCGGCAAAATTCAACATTTTCAATGAATTCGCGAATATGTTTGTGCTGATTCATTTTTTTTAATATTCATAAATTTTATGAAAATGTTGCGTTTTTTAAAATGTTTAGAATTATTAGGATTATTAGAATTAGGACTCATAAATGATTAAAATTTCAAAAAAACAAAATCTAATTTATTAATGAGAAGTCTGATGTTGTTTTTCAGAAACTATTTTTTTAATATTTGGGTCAAATTGGGTGACGTTCATCCTTAATATGGAATGAAGGTGGTCATCTGAAAGTCGTTTGGCTCGTTTTAAAGTTGAAAATGTTTGCTCACAAATGTACGTGCTTGCAAACGCCGTTGTCATTTTCATTCCGAGGTTCCTCAAATTCGGATAAGAATCTAACACTGCATAAAAATCTGGTAAGGACTTCTCGCGAAAAAGATCCTGTAATGGTGTTTGGCATTGCAATTCTATTAGTTCTAATTGTAAATCACCTGGGGCCGTAGAAACATCCACTGTAAAAGGATTTTCAAACAAGCGTATTTCATTTTTAATCCGGTGAAAATCTGCAAATCTATCTTCAAAACTTTTGCTGAGTAATTGCAGCATCTTGGTAATTTTTTCATTTGGAAAATGATCATCTTTCCTTTCTTTGCGTAAAGCAGTGCAAGTCGGAAAGAGCGTCAACTGTCCTTTTTCCGTTTGCTGTATGAAAAGCTTTAATTTTGTTTGAAACGCACATAAATCAGCATATACATGGGAAATAAGTTTGTCTTTGCATTGCAATTTGAGATTAAGTTCATTTACATACGCAGTTAAATCACAGAGTATAGCTAAATCCCACAGCCACACAGGGTTACTTAGTTCGTGGAGCTGAGTTGATTTTTCAATAAAGAATATATCAATTTCATGTCTCAAATCAAAAAATCGCCGTAGTACCCTACCGCGGCTCAGCCAGCGGATTTCACTATGATAAACCACATCACCATATTCGGCTTCAATTTGTAAAAAAAAATCTTTGAATATTCTGTGATTCGTAGAATATGATCTTATTAAATTTACGGATTTGGTAACTACCTTCATAACATGATCTAATTTTAAAATTTTTCCACAAAGATTTTGTTGGTGAATGATACAATGTATATCCAACGGCGGTGATCCATTTGATTCTAGCACTTTTTTCTTTAATCTGGCTACTAGTCCATTGTGCCGACCAACCATAGATGGAGCGCCATCTGTAGTTATGGCCGTTAATTTATTCCAGTCAAGGTTAAGGTCATCAAAAATTTCGGATACTTCCCTAAATAAATCTTCACCCGTAGTAGTTATTTTAATACTTTTCATTGCAGCAAGTTCCTCCGTAACTCCAAAACTATTATTTATTCCACGGATGAATACAAGCAATTGCGCAATATCAGTCACATCCGTAGATTCATCTGTAGCAATGGAAAACATTTTGAACTGACTTGCTTTTGATTTTAATTGTACCATAAGATCACTTCCTAAATCTTCTATTCTTCGTGTGATTGTCATACGTGATAAACTTACAGATTCAAATGCAGTTTTTTTTTCCGGGCACACTTCTTCCACTACCACCATTATGCACCTTTTAACAAATTCCCCATCTGAAAATGGATGAACTTCCTTGCCTATTATGTGACCTACTCGATAGCTAGCTCGCACAATCGACTCATTAATATTTTCGCATTGTTAAAAAGTTTGGTTAATCCGCCAATTTCACATTGTAAATTGGTAATTTTATGTTCGCGACACACACCGATGTATTTGTTATATGTCTGCTTATGTTTGGAATCGTAATGTCGTTTGATGTTATGTTCTTTAAATACAGATAAACTTTCCTTGCAAATAAGGAACAAGCATATTTCCCCTTGCGCCACAAAAAAGTACATGTTTGTCCATTTCTCTTGAAAAACGCGGCACTCACTATCCACTTTACGTTTTTTCGTCGCCATTATTTGGGGTAAAAATAAATAATACAATAGTGAGGAACGTTTAAATAGGCAACCACATAATCAACAGCTTCGCGCCGCGGGTGCATATATTTGCACGTAGACATAACAGGTATCTGCAATTAATTCACCGTCAAATTCAGTTGTCATTTCAATTGGGCTTCTTATTTACTTACCTACACGCTGTCCATACTCCATATATTATATATAAATCAGTTTGCAAATATGAGTGAAAACGAAGATCTAAACGAGAGAAAACGTAATAATGCGTCGTTAGCGGCGAACAGGTTCACTTGTATTCAATATGTAGCATGTGAGCATCTCGAATGAAATAATTACCACAACTAACTCCTGACTCCATGATTACACTAACTTCACTCTATCGGCCACTCGCGGCAGCACTAGTCGACATCAGATTGACACACAAGTGCCGTACCATATTTTGTTTTATACAAATACAAATTATTCAATCCAAATACATATAACAATATCAGAAATATTGTAGTTAATAAAATCCACAGAAAATACTTTAATAAATTTAAAAAATACACGGTAAATAGTCCATAATTTACGAATATCCGACTAGGAGCTCGCGGGCCGGATTGAGCTCCTTCGCGGGCCGGATCCGGCCCGCGGGCCGTAGGTTGGGCACCGCTGGTCTAGACGAAGCAATTGTTTTGTTCGCAGCCCAATTATACATGCGGCACCGGAATTGGCATTATACAGGGTGTCCACGATAAGGATCAACAGCATGGGTACCTCGAAAACTTCCGGAGATATTCGACAAAATCCGAAATCTTGCGATTTCGTTTTTATTTTTTTCTGAAGTTGTTTGAAAAGCTATAAGAAAACCAAAGGCACTTTCTCATTGCCACTTTTTTAGCTCTATAAAACAAATTTTTACCATATCACAATATGGTTTTTCTCATGTTTTTTATTCAGAAAAAGGCTCGTTAATACTCTAATTGTTTTTAATACTCGAAAAAATATTCTTTTGCGTTTTTTCTCTAAAATTAAGAGGGGAGCTTATAATTACACCTATTTAATTTTACATGTTAAGTTCCTATGTTCGCCCCTTATCCCAGGCACTCGGTATATTGATTTATATATATATATAAAAGTATATATTTGGATGTTTAGTGCATATTTTGGCAAAATTGTGTGCATATATATATGAACATATAGTTACGAAACTTATTTAACTTATTTATTCTAGGGAAAATGAATTTACCCGGGCAAAAGCCATTGGCATAAAATAACCATTTGATCGCAACATACGCACACACGAGCTTTCAATTGTATGAATACTATATGTTAATTATTTTCCCTGAATTAGATGGAGGAGCAATAAGAGTTGTTTTTGTCGTGCCGCAGTGTTCGCTGGATGAGTCATGCGGCTGCATTATAAAAAAATGCAACTATTGTTTAGCGGAAAAACAGAAATTGATAAATTTCCCATTATGGTATTGTTACAATTGATAGTGCATTTTACTCCGGAAAATGCATAGAATGTTTTGCGTACCTTCGTTTTCCGATTTTTTTTTTGTGAAAACCGTTGGATTCAAGAAAGGAAACCAGATTTGTTTTCTTATTTTTGTTCCAGGTCCATCAAATTAATGTTTCTTCTGGATTCAAAACTGTTTTTATTGTTTTTTTTTGCCATGTAGTTTTCGAGCTGGCCTGGAATTAATTTTTGGATAATTTCATGCGCAATCTCTTGTTTCAGAAACACACTAGCTGATCGTGGCCTTTCCCCTTAAGATAGCCGTCACCTTTCTGTAAATATATTTTATTCCGCATGTGGCGCTAAATTCGCGCTCTCCTTCCATACAATGCTACTCCTAATACCCCTTACACTACGCACAGATAGATTACACAGATACTTCCCCGCCGAGAGACCTCGCGTGCAACGATGCATCATCTCTCAGCACAGCTTCCACTCAGCATACTTTTTTCCATCGTGTTTTTTTGCGCCTAGTCGACATACAATAATATTGTACATGTGTGTCGGTGTACCTAGGAAAGTCGAGAGGCTGCCGATGTATTGCAATTTTACTTATTATATTAATTGTAGTTCATATTTTACAGTATTTTAACAGAAAAAAATATGTCAATAATATTCTTATCTTATTATATTTTCCATTAATTAAATATAAAACAACAAAAACATTTGTAGAAAATATTATTGAAAATTATATTGAAAAGAAATTACGTACTGTAAAATATTGAATACAATTTAATACTTTCTATAAAATTTTATGAGGGTATAATAATTTAGAAATACGCAGTTATAAAATATCTTGTATTGTCAGAGTACACTTTTTATATAAAAAATATTTGGATATTGAATAATAAATTGAGAACATAATTTTATCAATGTTATTGTTCGCTTACGTATCGTAATATTAGGTATAAAAAAGAAATAATTATTTTTCTACGACCTACAACTATATAAAATAATATATTTAAATACTTATTATATTATCTCCACATATCATTTATTACATCGATTTTGAATCCATCATATTTTAAATTAACGAATTGTTGCGAAAACAAAGTATTTCTTACTATCTCTAACAATTGAAGAATCCAGATTATTTATTGATATAGAATATGAATTTTTCTGGGTGCTAGTCCCAAAGGTAATAATTGATCATTTTTATTTCAATATATTATTACACCAATATATTTTTTAGGATTAATAAACGAGAGTAATAGCATAGTGGAAATTAAATGTATATACAAGTATTCCAAATTAAGCAATAATTCAGCCAGACAAATCATATTGTCTGGAAATATTTGAAGGAAAGATCAGGCTAAAGAGAGAGAAATCATAATTATTAGTATCAATTGTCAGTCAATCAATATGTATTATACAAATTTCAAATACAAGGCCAATTGAATCGTTTATTTCAGAAACTGGTCAACAGACATTTTTACGGATTTTTCTTTTGTGCGGAATTAGTATATCCTATGTCAGGGCATATTTTTCTGCAATATAACTTCAACTGCCATTCCATTTTTTTGAATATAATTTACAATGAATATCGCGTTTAGTGCAGAAACCTGTCAAGCGACATCACATAGCGTGTTTCTGCAGTAAATTTAAATTTCTGCAGTAAAAATCGTGTGGTATTTTGTATAATACTAACACCATGGTAACAATTACCGTTAGTTTACCATTGCTGAGTACTTTAGTATATTTAACAAATCAGAAAAAGAGAATGAAATCACGGAAAATTTATTTTTAAGTATTATTCTGTGTTCAAATAAAAAATATATAGTTTATAATAGTGTCTCCTTTGTTAAAGATCATAATACCGCAAAAAAATAGGACATTACCATTAAAAATATATTCTCCATAAGGGAGAAATATTATAATTTATTTTATAATATTTATAATAATATTTAGTTTATAATTTATTTATTTCATAATACGCCGGAAAGACCGGTTAGGTCGATAGCCTAATAAAGATTGATCTACTACTACTACTACTACTACTACTATTATAATTTAATTATAGGCAGCATCAACTTCGGGAAGATGTTAGCTAATACTAGAAAAAAAATCAGGCGAAAATCTGTTTAAATATCAAGGATATAATGATTCTTCTTTGTTTCCCAACAATTTAAAATGGTGCACTTGTTCGGTTTCTGAAATAAACCATTCAATTGCACATTACACGACGATCTAAATATAACTTTGTCATATTTGTTAATTCAGATGTGGATTTATTTTACGAAGAAATAAATCGAAGATTTTACGAAGATTTTTGGCAATACACTCGAAAGATTAGTTCAGTTTTACAAACACTGCATCGTACCAGAAATCGTTTTGAGCAGAATTAGTCGGGGACTAAACTGCCGAGATCCACCATATAATACTTGCACATCACACAAAATAATACTCATGATAAAATATTAAATGTTCAGATTACTTTATTTTTATTATCTCTACCCGAATTGTCACAATTATCAAAATCGTTTGATCCGGAAAGATAATAAATATACAGTCTGTTCTATTAAAAGCGCGCAAAACTATAGCGACTTAGATTATTATGTAACTATCAACAAACATATACAGCTTGATCAGAATAATAGGTAACAACTGGAACTTTTTTAGTATTTATTTTAGAGGAAAATGATGTTATCCAAAAAAAGTCCTCCATTATCTCAAATTAATAACACCATTATTTAAAAACTGACAAAATAAAAAGAAATTGAAGTGCCAAAAAATTGTTTTTTTTTAAAATAAATCTAAAATAGGCGAGCATTGTTTAAATTTTCTTAGTACTTGCGCAATAGTTTTGCGACTGATGATTTTGTCAGGATGATTTACATTACATTCATTAGCTGCTTCTCTACATGTTTTGTACATTATTCTCTACAATAAGAACAATTTCAACCATTTCTGGGTTAGTTAACGGCATTTTACTAGTGCAAACGACACTGTAACAAACATATTACATAACGAAAAATTAAACAGGCAAACCAGATATTGTGATTTATAAATTTGATAGAAGTGTGAAATGCAAATCACACAAGGGACAGAGAAAATACTGCATAAAAAATAACAAGAAACTGCACATTATATCATCAATTTTAGAACATAATTAAGCACTACAAAAAAGTCATTCAATTTTTAATTTTTTCAGTTTTCAAAAAATGTTATTAATTTTTTGCCTAACAACATTTAATAAATGGGATCGTTTTTACTCTAGGTCAACGAAAATTTGATAAAATTTAAAGGATTATTTAAAGGAGACAGATCATTATTAAGATCCATATTAAGGCTGGATTTTTTTTCATATAAATTGCTTCGAAAAGTTTAAATTTTTATCTGTACAATATTTTAATAATTTAATATATTCAAAATTAAAAATGTGTCCTGTTTCAAAATAGTGTGCCGCAACTGCAGATTTGTCAGTACTATGAAATTTTGTGTGGTGTAAATGGTTTAGAAACCTTTTATTTATATTTCGTTTTGTTTGTCCTATATAACATGTTTTACACTGTCTATACAATTTATCTGGTAAATTCCTGATTTTTGTAAAGGAGGTTCTTTGTCTAATACATTTGGTAATTTTGCTTTTAACTTGTTATTATTAGAGAAGGCCGTGGTTAGTTTAAATTTATTAAAATGATTTGGAAAAGAATTTCCCAATGTTTATTTGGTTAAATAAACCAATAGTTATTTTACAAAAAAAAAATGTAAGTATTATTGTTTAGTTTTATTAATTTTACTTTTAGTGTGGCCTGGTTAGATAAATTATAAGCCTTCTCAGATTTATTGTAAATTTTTGAAATAAAAGTTTTACTGCAACCATTAATTTTTGCTACATACTAAATATAATTTAATTCTTTATTGAAAATTTTGTACTGATAATGGAAATTTAAATAATCTATATATTAAAACATAGAACACCGATTGTTTATATTTTATAGAAAGTCAGAAAATAGAGATAGAATTTATATAATTGTCTGTATGACAGTGTTTTCTGGAAATATCAAAATTTAATTTATTTTAAATTCTTGTTATCCAATATCTAAAAATGGAAGGCTTTTGTTAATTTATTCTTCTCATGTGAACTTTATTGACTCAAATCCGGAATTTAGAATAAAAAGAAAACTATCCAGACAAAAATTAGAATCAACAATAGCAAAGACATCATCCACACATCTAAGCCAAACTTTGAGAAAATTTGTATATTTTCATTATTTAATAGATTATTTTCAAAATTATTTAAAATTAAATTTTCTATAAATAGAGAAGAGGCCCTCTAGATATTTATATTATTATATTAATAATGATTGTGATAAATTATGACTTCATTAAACAAAATGTATACTTTTTACATTTTCTGTGTGTGTGTGTGTGTTATATATATAAACAATCTTTATTAGGCTATCGACCCCATAGGGTCTTTCCGCCTTGCCTATTACATTATACGAACGTTACATTGTACATTAAATTACATATTATATTATATAATATTACCTAGTGATTCATGAGTGATTATTTTGATAGTGTGAAGAGAGTGTTATGAAGTGTAATATGTTTCATGAAGCGTTTTTGTCGGATGTAATTTTGTAGTGCGTTTGTTTTGTCTTTTAATACACAATTCGTCGAGTATTGTCCTATTGTCCTGTTTTTGTTGAAATTTATTTCGTAGTTTGTCTAGTCTTTGTTGGATGGGTATGATTTTGGTGATCTTGTATAAATTTATGTTTGATATGTTATGAAGATGATTGTCCTTATGTCTTAATTTAGTGAGAAGTCTTAATGTCTTCCGTTCAGTTACGTCCGTAATTCGTTTGCAGGTGTTTCTTACATTTTTTAGTATGATCTGGCCGTAGTCAATCATGGGCCTGCAGATGGATTTGTAAATTTTTGTTGCTGTACTAATGGATATCCCTCTTCCTCCGTATGTTAGGCATCTAAAATGTTTTGCTCGTTTTTGTATTTCCGTCTTTGTGTTCCGTAAGTGTTTGTCGAATTTGTGCTTATTGTCAATCGTCATTCCTAAGTATTTTATCGTCGTTGTGGGGTATACGTTTGTTCCGTTAACATGTATTGTCGGTGAGTTGTTATTGATTCTGTGGTTGGGAATAAGGAGTTGGCATTTTGCTGGTGTGTGTTATATTTAAGGTTTATTTCAGAGAAATAAAATAAATATTAATGAATCTGGGGAGATGTTCTTCTGTTATTTTTGCAAATGAAAAAACAATAAAAATATTTTCATTTTGTTCATTTTTTCTCTATACAGTGATATAAATTTCATAGCGTAAAAAAAATATTTTATCTATTTTATAGATAAATAAATATAAATGTTGCAAAAAAAGTAAAACAAAAAATGTCACTTTATAAATAAATAGATCATTAATGATTCCTGAAAATTTCATGTATCTAAGTTTTGTAGTTTTCCTAATGAACATGTCCCCAGTTTCGAACTACCGCAACCAGTCTTAAGAATCTGTAAGAGCTCTGCCGTACTACAGTGTAGCGTAAGAAATCTATGAATGGGCCTTTAGATCAGTGCTAAATATCGTCTATTGATACGATCTGGTAATTCCGTGTTAATTTCGTCTTAGATTAAACTAGTTAGTACGAACTAACAATGAATTAAGGCCTTGTCTATTAATAAGGCTGGTGGTGTTTACAACAAGACCAACACTGGAAGAATTAAAAAAACTCTATTAGGGAGCAAATTGCTGCAATTCAACCAGAAATGCTGAATAATTCTGTGTACAATTTGGAGGAACGGTTGGTGAATGTACAGCAGCAAAATGGACGACATATCAGATTTGCTTTAACCACAGTTGAACATAAGAAATCCCATTATTTAAGCAATCGAATTTCGTTCACATCCTGTTATTAACTTAATTTGTTAAAAATACATAATAAGCTGAAATATATCCCTTACTTTATGACAACCTTGTATATTTAATGGAACATGCATACATTTAAATATTACAAACACTTGATGAAATATATTTAATTATTATTACAAATGTATTTAACCTCTAGCTGTGTTTCATAAATATATTTTCTGTTTTTTATTCTTTGAAAACGGTTGAATAAGATGAAACAAATGTCAGGAAAATGAGAAAATATATTTATGAAACGAAGCAAATGTTTGTGACATTCCGAATGGGCCCATCCACCTAGGTTCATGGAGACAACAAGAATCCCTTAATTGAACATTGCTGGGGGGGTGGGGGGACTAGGTCCTAATTCCGGAGAGTAGGGGGGTTCCTTGGTGGTCAAACGGGCTCCACGTAAATTTTTACCCCGCCACTGTTTATAGGCCTCTCAAGGGACTCTGCTAAGATTGGGTAAATAAGGGACAAGGGACCGCTCCGACCAAAATAAACGAAATACGCCTTTATGGCCCCTGTGTCAACGCAAATCGTACAACCGTTTACAAACTAACGCCATCTAAATGAATAGGTGGAAAAATACGATTTGAATGCACAGTTATACAATTTTAACGAAATACTTCTCTACGATTCGAATGGAGCATCTGCTCACCTTTAGGTGGTCCCGGCAGGGCACGTTATTCGTTAATTACACAAATCAATTATTAAACATAATAGACGCAATAAGAAGATGAATGAAATAATGGTAATTTAAAATATGAGAAAAATAAGTTAAAATAATAAGGTTTATCTTGATTTCTCGGCGATTCTGCTCGACCTCGCCTCGCTCTCTCTTCCTCTCGTAGATTCCACCGATGTAGTCGTAAGGAGAGTGATATAACGGGCTGATTATTTCCGAAGGTCGGCAGTGAGCGTGGTATCACCGTTGGTCAGCACTGCTTGGCATGATCTCCCGGCAATTGGCTACAGAGTTATAATAATAATAATAATAATAATCCGTACTACTCCTCCACCTATGGCGTAATTGGTTACTGTCATAATTTTTGCCAGAGAATTCTGACCCAATTACATTTTATTTTACCATAGGCCACTGAACTATTACTAGTTATGCGGGCGTTGAGAGGAGAGGGGCATTATTATTATTACCCATCTGCGCCTGCATGCGACTTATAGATGGTAGAGGCACATTTCAACATTTGTTGCAAGGAAGTGGGAAAACTACAGAAAAACCACCACAGAAATGCAGACCCAGTAATCGAACCCGGGACCTTGCGGTCTAGAGGCGAACGCGTTAACGCTCACTCCACCGCAGCCTCTATTAGGCTATCTATAAGTTGATTAGGCCCTACAGAGGGATAATTTCCACGAGACAAAAATCGTTCGCGTGGGAAGAAAACTAACCAGTTTACCTCTTATACGCAGTAGGCGGCATGGGTGGTTGTCTGATTGAAGCTTTGCCCCTTCTGGAGATGGACACGTTATAAGGTATAAACCCACGTGGTCCGACGATCGTTTGATTAATTAATCAATCCTTTGACCCCTCACCGGCGCATCGATTTTCAGGACCGCGGAAAGTTCGTGGTGCTGCGATACCGGTACAGGTCGTGAGATGCTTACCCGAGATGGCGCAACTGCTCCGTTTGGCTATTAATTATGCTCTCCGTAGAGCCCACGATTGACAATAAAAAAACACCAAAAAAAACTTGCTGCCGCATTCATCACACTTGAAAGGGTTTTCTCCTGTGTGACTCCTCTTGTGTGTTTTAAAAAGATCTTTTCGAGCGAAATTTAAGGTGCATTTATCACACGTGTAGGGCCTTTCTCCTGTGTGGATCCTCTTGTGCTTCTTCAAACTACTTAAGCAAGTAAAACTTTAGATGCATACATCACACCTGTAGAGCTTTGGTGCTTTTTCAAATTACCACATTGACTGACACTTAATGTGCATTCATCACACTTGTAGGGTTTTTTCCTGTGTGTTTCCTCTTGTGTGTTTTCAAATGATCTTTTCGAGCGAAACTTAAGGTGCATTTATCACACTTATAGGGCTTTTCTCCTGTGTGGGTCCTCTTGTGCTTTTTCAAAGTACCACTTTCAGCGAAACTTAATGTGCATTCATCACACTTGTAGGGTTTTTCTCCTGTGTGTTTCCTCTTGTGTATTTTCAAATAATCTTTTTGAGCGAAACTTAAGGTGCATTCATCACACTTATAGGGCTTTTCTCCTGTGTGAGTCCTCTTGTGCTTCTTGAAATTACATTTCTGAGTGAAACTTGATGAACATTCATCACACTTGTAGGGTCTTTCTCCTGTGTGTTTCCTCGTGTGTGTTTTCAAATAATCTTTTTGAGCGAAACTTAAGGTGCATTCATCACACTTATAGGGCTTTTCTCCTGTGTGGGTCCTCTTGTGCTTCTTCAAATCACTTTTCTGAGTGAAACATGATGTGCATTCATCACACTTGTAGGGCTTTTCTCCTGTGTGAAACATCTTGTGTCTCTTCAAATTACTTTTCTGAGCGAAACTTGAAGCACATTCATCACACTTGTAGGGCTTTTCTCCTGTGTGACTACTCTTGTGTGTTTTCAAATGATGTTTTCGGGCGCAACTCAAGGTGCATTCATCACATTTGAAGGGCTTTTCTTCTGTCAGGAAGATCTTGTGCCTGTAGAAATAATATCGTACAATGATCATCTCCTAAGTTACGTAACAAATGCGTTGTGTAAACTTTACGTAACATGAATTTAACGTAACATTACATTAAGTGCAACTACATCAGAAACTGCATTAGTTATAAAAAATACAAAATAATATTAAAGAAAATCTTTCAAGCATGCACAAGTTTAGAGTGCAAGTGCTTGAAAGACCGGGTATTGCGAAACGATCAAAGTTAGAAAGAGTATTGATGAGAGGTAGGTAATGGCTGCGCCCTCTATGACAAAGCCAACAATGTTGCAGTAAAGCTGAAGCTCAACAGAAAGTTGACCTTTTTCTCAGCAGAGGCGATAGCCGTAATTGAGTCAATTAAATACATTAGGAGGAAACACGAGAGAAAATTTGCCGTCATGATTGATTCTCTGGGTGTGATGACGGCAATTTCAATGGGAACGCATTGGGCTAAGATTCACGAAGCCATACTAGAAATATGGGGCACGATAAATGAGCTTAGAAAGATAGGAAAGGAGATTCTATTTTATCTGGGTAAACGCCCACTCGGGCATCCCTGGAAATGAGAGAACCGACCTAGAAGCCAAAGATGTTTGGCCACTTTAGAATTCCACTATTGTGAAACACCTGATCTTGAAGGTGGAGTGGGATCAAGGATGAAAAAACACATATAGGCTGCGCCAATCGCAGTACGCTCTGAATTAGCCAGACATACCTATGCACATAGTTTTAATTTTATAAAAATCAACACTAGACGGAATTGAACGGAATCGAGTTGCTGTTTGCGGTTTAAAACCTTTAGAAGTTCGCTAAATTTTAAGCAATGAGAAAATTAAAACATACAAAATAATCCTATTGATAATTATTATCAAGAATGTTCGACAAGGTTTTATATTTATTTTTTATTATTTATTTTTCTTCTAAGGCTACATTAGTTTTTTTTATAAATGCATATGTTTAAGAAAGAGAAAAAACAACTCATTGTTTAATTTTATGTGAAATTCGATTAATTGGGCCAGCCGCTTTATTGGGCCAAAATGCCTAGTCCCGATGTGTCCCAATTAAACGAAATCGACTGTATATGATAAATTTAGACACATAATTTTACACACTTAGTTCAATAATTAGAAACATTATTTTGAAAGTGGCCAATGTCCACTTCATTATTGATAATGTCCAAAAGTGCGGGTCTTCAAATTTCCTAAAGCAGTGACGAAGGTAATAGCTATTTATAATACAAATAATGCAAGTTATGCTTTCCGCGTGACTTGAAAGATAGTGTGCACCAGCAAAGCGAGTCCTGCTACAATGCGGACGAGTAATGCCCCTTCCATCACCTTTTTTTCACGGTACATAATAATTTTTATTTTGATGTAATTAATCAATATTTAAAAAGTTAACCTCACTTTTTTGAAAGTTGCTTTAGATGAGAAATGATTATGTTTAATGAATGCAGTGAAAAAAAAATCACACTGCACAGACTTAAGGCTGGCTCATAGATTTCTTACGTGACGCAACGCTATGCTGTGACAGTGCTATCGCTATGAGCATTTTCAGCAGTGTTTAATGCGCTTTGAAAATGCCTACAGCAGAAATCTATAAATCAGTGTTTACAATTGAATTTAAACTTAAAATATTAAATTATAGAACTTAATGCACCGATAGGAATTAATAGATGAACGAGACCATTTAATTTAGAAGATGAAGACGAATTGGAAAATATGATTTCAACAATAATCGAAAGAGACAGAGTATTTTACATGACTACAGCTCTAGAGAAAGGTTTAGAGAAAAGAATGGTGACGTATTCAAAAATTGCAAATATTGAAATGAAATAGAGGGAACAATATTATACTTAACTGGAAACATTATACACTCAAACGTTTTTCAAAACAAAGATCGCCGTTGTTGAAAAGCTTGCATAAAAATTTTCGAAGAAGAAAGAATACTTTTGAGTAGTATTGGAATTTTGGAGATTTTAATAAGCTAAATATGCTATAAGAACTCCATCCACCGTTTGTTTCTCCAGATTTATGTACAGGGTTGCCCAATTTGGATGTTTCTATAGGGGATCTCGGTAACTAGAAGAGATAGAGAAAATCGGATGGCGTATCCTCTATCTCTTTTTACAAGACCAACTCAATGGTGCAAACAAAAATTGGCTATCGTCTTTTGTTTTCAAGTTATGGCCAAAAATTCATGATTTTCCATTTTCGATTTTAATCAATATTTCATTTATTTGTCATTTTATTAAGATACGAGTTGCATGTTCTTGAGGCACTTTTCTACTGTGAATTGAATGAGTTTAACAGAATTTTGATATCTTCGTTAATAACCAAGATACAATACAAAGTGGTGTTTTTTTAAATAGAAGTCGTAGTTGGCTTTGGTCTTAATAAATAGGTTATTTTTTCTCTTTTCGATGATGTATCACATGTGGATGTTATAATTGCATTTTTGTTGAAATCTATTAAAATTCTTTCAAAACGTCATATGTTCTCTTATTGGACGTAGTAGGCTTAAATTGTTAGATTGTCAAGCTAACACATTCGACGTGATCTTTATATTTCGAAGTGTTTAACTAAGTTTAAGTGTTAGATGCTTTATTCAAAGCAATAACAAATCACTAATTGACATAGAAACATATTTTAATCGCTATTCGGAAATAAAACAAGATAAATCAATATTTCAAAGACTAACAGAAAATCTTATCAACCAAGGATCTTTCAAGTAGCCAAAATCAAGGTCTTACAATATAGTAGACGCCGAAGAAACTGCTACTAAAGTAATTTTAGATGTAATAGTAAATCCAGCAATTTCCAGCCGGCATATTGAGGATGAATCTGGAATTTCGAAGAAACGAGCACTTAGAATTTTGAAAAAAACATACAATTTTAAAACCATACATTATTCGAAAAAGACACCATTTGAATGACCAAGATATAGAACGATAAATTATATAAAATGAGAAATGATAATATTAATAATTAACGACAACATTTTATAGATTGTATAAATTCAATTTCAAATGTTCACATTCATATTGCTTACAGAAGTGTTATTAAAAGATGCAACATATGCATTTTGAATAATGGATATCATTTGGAACATTTATTGTAATTTAAATATTGTGTCTATGCCTTTCAATGCTTCATTGAAGGTTCTTTTTTAATCTTGGAAAAATAAATTTATTGGGTTGTCTACCTTTTAGATGATAGAGCCTGTAATATTCGCTAGGCAATAAGATAATTGTTATTTATTTAATAAATCTTTCTAACATATATAATATTGTATTCACATGGTATTTTGTAATTTACAGATGGCAAATGTGTGTATTTTCAATAAATAATGTTACTTTATACAATACAAGCTTACTACCAGTCTACTACGCCCAATAAGAGAATATATGACGTGTTGACACAGTTTTAATAGATTTCAACAAAAATGCAAGTATTACATTCACATGTGATATATCATTGAAAATAGAAAAAAATTACCTATTTATTAAGGCCAAAGCCAACTACGACTTGTATTTAAAAAAACACACCTTTGTATTGTATCTTGTTTATTAACGAATATATTAAAATTCTGTAAAACTTATTCAATTCACCGTAAAAAAGTGCCTGAAGAACGTGTAACTCTTATTTTAATAAAATGAGAAATAAATGAAATATTGATAAAAATCGAAAATGGAAAATAATGAGTTTTTGGCCATAACTTCAAAACGAAAGACGATAGCCAATTTTTGTTTTCACCATTGAGGTGGTCTTAAAAAAAGAGATCAAGGATCCGCCATCCGATTTTCTCTATCTCTTCTAGTTACCGAGATCCCCTATAGAAACATCCAAATTGGGCCACCCTGTACACATTAAATTGAATTATATTTGATGTGATACACAGGTTGATTAATATGTTTCTTACATTTCATGTGTATCTGCTAAGTGCACCTCATAACTTGCCAGGCCATCATACGCAGCATAACACATTTCACATATGTATGGTGTGACTTCATTGATCTGCACTGTCTCTTCTTCTGTCTTCACTATAGAATACATGCCCTGAAAATACAAGCTGCTAGAAACTATAATTCTCATTTACCCTTTTACCCACCTCTGAATCACCGTCTTCAACTGAGTTCCAGTGAGTTGTACAATTCGCAGAGCTTATATGTGGTTCTAAACCTGAAAAAAGTATATTTATGGTATTATCAGATCATAAAATG
Organism: Othius punctulatus; assembly: GCA_951805005.1. Classification (NCBI taxonomy): domain Eukaryota; kingdom Metazoa; phylum Arthropoda; class Insecta; order Coleoptera; family Staphylinidae; genus Othius; species Othius punctulatus. The sequence goes on from OX638146.1 coordinate 37,944,551, forward strand.
GTAATATATTAATATTACGGAGCATTCAACAAAAATCGACGACGAAGTTGGGGTTGGCAATCTGAAGTCATATCTGCACTAAGATCACATGCGCACACGTGCAATGCTGCCTGTCATGTTGACATGTCATATTTGATCTTAGTGCAGTCATGACTTGAGATTGCCACTGCAACTTCGTTGTCGATTTTTGTTGAAACTGACAACTTATACTGTGTTCGTTTAACACGGGATTTTTATACCACTTGACTCCCGACGAAGCCGACCTATTTTCGATAAAAGAACGCGTCCCAACTGCCAGATCATTTGGCGAACTATATAACCTTATAATTCAAACTTTTATTTATTTATCTTTTGCAGTGGAAATGATAAAGACCAGAAAGCTGAAATATTTGGGACATGCCGTGACAGGGGATAAATATAATGTATGCAGCTAATTATGCAGGGGAAAATAGCAGGCACGAGAAGTGTGGGAAGACGCAGAGTATCCTGGATGCGGAACCTAAGAGACTGGTTTGGATGCACCTCTAAAGATCTTTTCCGAGCTGCTGTTTCAAAGATCACAATAGTCACGATGATAGCTAAGCTCCGAGTAGGAGATGGCACGTGAAGAAAAAGTATGGAAATGAACGTTGCTGCAATTTCGTGCATTATCATCAGTTTTCGTTGAATAAAAGTAACCTACTGCCGTGCTACTATTAAAAATGTTTAAATGGACGATTAGCACGGGGGGAATCCAATGCGCAAACGCGACGCAGACCTCGATCCAGAAAATCGGAGGAGATCGAGCGCGCTCAATAAGCTCGCTGTGGAATAAAAGAATGCGAGCAGAGGTACATCTGTTTGCTCGATTTGGAATAAAAGAACGGAAGTAAGGCCTCCGATGTATCCGATGTAAAATAAGAATGCAGCAAAATTAGGACATTAATATCTAATGTTTCTTTGACAGAATCAAATGGACTCTCTTGTCAAACATCTTACAATAGTCGGTCAGAATCTAATTACATATTCTTAGTAGCCTCATATACATAGCAACTTGCACATTTTGGTTTTTTTTTGGGTAGGTTCTCTTAGACACTCCTCTATAATACGTTTGTGTTTAACTTGCATATTAGTTTTATACAAAGATGAAATTGAGGAGACACTTGTATTTGATAGCAGTGGTATGCCGTTACATCCTCTTGGAATAACCACGACATGATACCAAAACAGTCACAGCTTTATTAATAAAAATTAATAAAAATATAATACCGTAACACTGTTAGCTTTATCACTCAGCTTAATTTGAAGCATGCGGAACATTTCAATATAAATTCCAATTAAGAAACTAAAACATAAAATTAAACATGCTTTTTCTTTGTTCATTGCCAGTGGCAGTATTCTACGTCCACGGCCTTCATGAGTTCTCATTCTATTGGTCCCCTTCAGTGTAATATACTGTGCATTAAATGTAATAAACGCACCTTGTATGGAATCGCTTGCATCAAGTAGATTCCCATTCTCCTCCTCGGAAGAGTAAATTTCAGTTTTCATTTGAACGTTTGTTTTGAAACCAGTTTCATCTTCAGATACAACAATATCCATTTTCAATGTAATCTGTAAGAGCCTCCTGTATGACTATATCGGCCTCTACAGTTCTTTACTATATAAATTCAGGGTTACTTGTAACAGATGATGAGAGTATTCACTATTCTGCATAAATTGTAGATATTCGAATGGAATTGTAAAGAATCGGTGAACTTGGTCACATCAAAGTTCACACGGGCAATAGGTGCGAGAAGTTAGCAACGACCTTGGCAGCGACGGTTTTGAGATGTCACTTTTTTACCAGATTTCGCAGTGATACCAACAGGCAATAAAGTAAGGTTCCTGTAAATAGGTTCATTCCAAGTAACAGTCCCGGACGGACTGTGGACAGTTTCGGATAGTTACGTTGCGCAGGCGCGATTTTGGACTGGATCAGAAAATTTACTGACGGATTTCTGACGATTGAAAGAGGGGATGAGCGGCAGATTTCGAACCGATATTTGCCGGTAACTCTCCCTTCTTGGGAGATATTACTTATGAAATAAGTAATTTTTTTAATTAGTCTGCTTAACGAGCTTTGGCTTATATTAATGCGATCAGCAACTGCTCTGAATGATGTCGCTTCGTTACCAGCAAACCATAAAAATACAGTCATATCAGCTTTTAAAGCTGATATTTTCATAGCTGGCCCTTCATTATCATTAAAATAATGACTATCATGATATTTTTCCGAAAATTCTTCCGTTAATCTACGACTTATCCTAAAAGTTTAATATATTGTTCATCACTTAGTAACGGTACGGTTTCTTCAAAATAATTTTCCGTTTTTGGTACATTCATAACCTCCAACAACTCTTCCAAATCTTCATCGCTGGACCAGAAACCATTCATGTAAACAAATATGTGAATTACAAATCAGAATTGTCCAGAAAACTAAAATAAATCAAAATAGAAATTGCACTATCATCCACGTGTAACTTGCTTCGCGTGATTACTGCGCTTGTGCGGATGTTGGTTTAAACACGTTTAAAGGTCCAAAAATGTGTCCACGGTCTGAGGCGCGGACTGTTCTGATGCGTCCGAAACTAGTCCGAAGATCACTTGGAACGCTGGACTACAGTACACGATCCGTCCGAAACCAGTCCGCGCATGATTATGATCCGACATACGTGAAATGATATTTATACATACACATTGTCCTGAGATATTTTGTGTGGTATTACCTACTTATGTTAATAATGCAGCATTAAGATACCCCAAATAAATAAGTTATAGCCCTTTGAAATTATCAACAATTTTGCTTACTAAAAATACAGCATGTAAATGACCGTCGCTGGGGTTGATTTGGGGTGTCTAATATGACTCCATCTAATATACAGGGTGTCCGGAAAATACGTGTACAACGTTTGACGACAGACTCCTGACGTCAAAATAGGTCGATCTAAGCCGACTTAGTTATATCCAAAATTGTCTCGTTTAGCCGGTAGAGGGCGTCAAAAAAAACAAAAGTATAACAAAGTTGAAAGTATCTATTGTAAGAAACTAAGTAAAACAAAAACATTACTTAAGCAAATGTGTAAAATGACCGCCATCTTGCTGAATACACTTATTAACACTCTTTAAAAAATGATATTGGACCCTATCTAATGTCTCGGGATTATTAAAATGGTTGCCTGCATTGAAAATCCGCTGCAATAAATCATCGCGTGTGTTTACCGGAGTCTTGTAAACTTCTGTTTTAATAGCGCCCCACAAAAAGAAGTCACACATATTTAACTCAGGAGAACGTGGTGGCCATTTTACTGGTGCATCATTGCCTCTTCCAATCCATCGGTTGGGATACTGATGATGTAAGTATTGCCGAACGGCAACGGAAAAATGGGGCGGGGCACCATCATGCATATACCACATTTCCCTCCGAAGTAAAATGGGCAAATTCTCCAGAAGAATTGGTAATGTGTCTTGCAAAAAATTTAAATAAATATTTCCATCTAACCTGTCTGGAATAACAATGGGACCAATAAGGTAGTGATCAATAATACCTGCCCAAATATTAATTTTAAATTGATGCTGATGATGTGCAACTTTAATGGCATGTGGATTTTCATCGGAATAAATATGTTCGTTGTGCAGATTGGTTACCCCAGATCTTGTAAAGCATGCCTCGTCAGTAAACATAATTTTTCTACAAAAATTTGGAACAAGGATTCTTTTGTTTCTAATAAATTGACAAAATGTAAGCCGCATGGGGGGATCAGTCGGTAAAAGTTCCTGGACTTTTTGTATGTGGTAAGGATGTAACAACTGTTCTCTTAAAACCTCATTGACAATCGTTTTAGGAACATTTAACTCACGTTCTAAGAGACGGGTACTGGTACTTGGTTCTTCTTCAACTCTTTCCAGAATCATCTCTTCTGTTTCCACAGTTCGAGTTGTTCGCATACGACCCCTGCCTTCAAACTTTTTCTCAAAACTGCCCGTTTCCCGAAGATGACGCTCAATATTGGCAAATGTTTGGTGGTTTGGTATTCGACGGTTAGGAAACCTCTCCATGTAAACCCTAACACTCTGACGCCCATTTCCTCGACAAAACCCGTATACCAGGAGCATGTCAACTTTCTGAGAGTTTGTATAATTTTCCATTTTTAATGGTAAAATGAACTTGTAATTCAATAATGTTGATCGTATACTTGAGTAAATATTATACTTGATTAATTGTCAAATTATTAAACGTCATTGATATTAATTTTTGACGCCCTCTACCGGCTAAACGAGACAATTTTGGATATAACTAAGTCGGCTTAGATCGACCTATTTTGACGTCAGGAGTCTGTCGTCAAACGTTGTACACGTATTTTCCGGACACCCTGTATATATAAGTTACCTGCGGTCACAAACAATCAGCTTCTTTATTATTATATAAAGAGTATTATTTAAGACGGATGCATATGAGCGCATCCCACACATTATATGTTATCTTTTATTGTTCATTTATAATAAGTTATATTACTAACAGGTTGGCCTTGCCACATTACACTCTATATTCGTATTCCGTATTAACAACATATTAAATTCTAAGTTTTAAATTAAAAGTTCCTTTTTTAAAACCTACGTTTCGGCCCGTGATACGTATTTGGCGCAGTCGGCAACGGATTCCCAAAATTTAACAATTTGAGCGAATATCAAATTTGTTAAATATTTCGTTTACGAATTAATTGGGACAGAACCAGCGAAGACTACAGGACTCCGAACTTCGAGACACCGCAGCTTCGTGTGTGTGAAGCTGGCGTCGCACTTCGCGGAAACTCAAGATCTATTAAGAGTTCTCGCTTCCTTTTGAAGAGTTCTAGAGTTCCCTATAGTTTAAATTAAGAGTTCCGGCCGTTTAGGCCGGAATTTTTAATTTTAAAAAAGTGAGACGCTAACTTCACGCAGCGTCTCACTTTCAAAGAAACGAGTTCTTATACACATATCTTATAGGATTTTGCAATAGGAAGAGTTCTATAACAGTTTTGTAAAGAGTTCTGCAATAAAAATTCAAAACAAAGCAATTTTAATAACAAAAAGTGATGACGCGCCATAGTAAGACGACTGGGAATGAGGAGTTCTGGCGAACCTAAATGCGTTTTCTTATAGTATTTAATGTAAACAATTATATTCTGAAAAGTTCCGGGTGGTGGCATTACCGTTTAATGTTTAAATAAATAAATTCAGTCGAAAAACAATTTTGCAAGATGGAAACGTATGAGACGCTGTCTGATAACGAGGAGTTCTGACAAACCTATTTGCATTTTCTTGTAGTATTTAACATAAACAATGATAATCCGAAGAGTTCCGGGCGGTGACATTACCGTGGAATGTTTAAATAAATAAATTCCGTCGAAAAACAATTTTGCAAGATGGAAACGTATGAGACGCTGTCTGATAACGAGGAGTTCTGACAAACCTATTTGCGTTTTCTTGTAGTATTTAACATAAACAATGATAATCCTAAGAGTTCCTGGCGGTGACATTACCGTGGAATGTTTAAATAAATAAATTCCGTCGAAAAACAATTTTGCAAGACGGAAACGTATGAGACGCTGTCTGATAACGAGGAGTTCTGACAAACCTATTTGCGTTTTCTTGTAGTATTTAACATAAACAATGATAATCCGAAGAGTTCCGGGCGGTGACATTACCGTGGAATGTTTAAATAAATAAATTCCGTCGAAAAACAATTTTGCAAGTTGGAAACGTATGAGACGCTGTCTGATAACGAGGAGTTCTGACAAACCTATTTGCATTTTCTTGTAGTATTTAACATAAACAATGATAATCCTAAGAGTTCCTGGCGGTGACATTACCGTGGAATGTTTAAATAAATAAATTCCGTCGAAAAACAATTTTGCAAGACGGAAACGTATGAGACGCTGTCTGATAACGAGGAGTTCTGGCAAACTTAAATGCGTTTTCTTGTAGTATTTAACATAAACAATTATAATCTGAAGAGTTCCGGGCGGTGACATTACTGTGGAATGTTTAAATAAATAAATTCCGTCGAAAAACAATTTTGCAAGATGGAAACGTATGAGACGCTGTCTGATAACGAGGAGTTCTGACAAACCTATTTGCATTTTCTTGTAGTATTTAACATAAACAATGATAATCCGAAGAGTTCCGGGCGGTGACATTACCGTGGAATGTTTAAATAAATAAATTCCGTCGAAAAACAATTTTGCAAGTTGGAAACGTATGAGACGCTGTCTGATAACGAGGAGTTCTGACAAACCTATTTGCATTTTCTTGTAGTATTTAACATAAACAATGATAATCCGAAGAGTTCCGGGCGGTGACATTACCGTGGAATGTTTAAATAAATAAATTCCGTCGAAAAACAATTTTGCAAGTTGGAAACGTATGAGACGCTGTCTGATAACGAGGAGTTCTGACAAACCTATTTGCATTTTCTTGTAGTATTTAACATAAACAATGATAATCCGAAGAGTTCCGGGCGGTGACATTACCGTGGAATGTTTAAATAAATAAATTCCGTGGAAAAACAATTTTGAACTCAGAACTCCTCGTTATCAGACAGCGTCTCACACCTTTCCATCTTGCCAAATTGTTTTTCAGCAGTATTTATTTATTTAAAAATTCCACGGTAATGTCACCGCCCGGAACTCTTCGGATAATAATTGTTTAGATTAAATACTATAAGAAAACGCTTTTAGGTTTGTCAGAACTCCTCGTTATCAGACAGCGTCTCATACGTTTCCCTCTTACAAAATTGTTTTTCTACGGAATTTATTTATTTAAACATTCCACGGTAATGTCACCGCCCGGAACTCTTAGGATTATCATTGTTTATGTTAAAAACTACAAGAAAACGCAAATAGGTTTGTCAGAACTCCTCGTTATCAGACAGCGTCTCACACCTTTACATCTTGACAAATTGTTTTTCAGCAGTATTTATTTATTTAAAAATTCCACGGTAATGTCACCGCCCGGAACTCTTCGGATTATCATTGTTTATGTTAAATACTACAAGAAAACGCAAATAGGTTTGTCAGAACTCCTCGTTATCAGACAGCGTCTCATACGTTTCCATCATGCAAACTTGTTTTTCGACGGAATTTATTTATTTAAACATTCCACAGTAATGTCACCGCCCGGAACTCTTCGGATTAGAATTGTTTATGTTAAATACTACAAGAAAACGCTTTTAGATGTGTCAGAACTCCTCGTTATCAGACAGCGTCTCACACCTTTCCATCTTGCCAAATTGTTTTTCAGCAGTATTTATTTATTTAAAAATTCCACGGTAATGTCACCGCCCGGAACTCTTCGGATTATCATTGTTTATGTTAAATACTACAAGAAAACGCAAATAGGTTTGTCAGAACTCCTCGTTATCAGACAGCGTCTCGTACGTTTCCATCATGCAAACTTGTTTTTCGACGGAATTTATTTATTTAAACATTCCACAGTAATGTCACCGCCCGGAACTCTTCGGATTAGAATTGTTTATGTTAAATACTACAAGAAAACGCTTTTAGATGTGTCAGAACTCCTCGTTATCAGACAGCGTCTCACACCTTTCCATCTTGCCAAATTGTTTTTCAGCAGTATTTATTTATTTAAAAATTCCACGGTAATGTCACCGCCCGGAACTCTTCGGATTATCATTGTTTATGTTAAATACTACAAGAAAACGCAAATAGGTTTGTCAGAACTCCTCGTTATCAGACAGCGTCTCATACGTTTCCATCATGCAAACTTGTGTTTCGACGGAATTTATTTATTTAAACATGCCACGGTAATGTCACCGCCCGGAACTCTTCGGATTAGAATTGTTTATGTTAAATACTACAAGAAAACGCTTTTAGAAGTGTCAGAACTCCTCGTTATCAGACAGCGTCTCACACCTTTCCATCTTGCCAAATTGTTTTTCAGCAGTATTTATTTATTTAAAAATTCCACGGTAATGTCACCGCCCGGAACTCTTCGGATTATCATTTTTTATGTTAAATACTACAAGAAAACGCAAATAGGTTTATCAGAACTCCTCGTTATCAGACAGCGTCTCATACGTTTCCAACTTGCAAAATTGTTTTTCGACGGAATTTATTTATTTAAACATTCCACGGTAATGTCACCGCCCGGAACTCTTAGGATTATCATTGTTTATGTTAAATACTACAAGAAAACGCTTTTAGGTTTCTCAGAACTCCTCGTTATCAGACAGCGTCTCACACCTTTCCATCTTGCCAAATTGTTTTTCAGCAGTATTTATTTATTTAAAAATTCCACGGTAATGGCACCGCCCGGAACTCTTCGGATTATCATTGTTTATGTTAAATACTACAAGAAAACGCAAATAGGTTTGTCAGAACTCCTCGTTATCAGACAGCGTCTCATACGTTTCCATCTTGCAAAATTGTTTTTCGACGGAATTTATTTATTTAAACATTCCACGGTAATGTCACCGCCCGGAACTCTTAGGATTATCATTGTTTATGTTAAATACTACAAGAAAACGCAAATAGGTTTGTCAGAACTCCTCGTTATCAGACAGCGTGTCATACGTTTCCATCTTGCAAAATTGTTTTTCGACGGAATTTATTTATTTAAACATTCCACAGTAATGTCACCGCCCGGAACTCTTCAGATTATAATTGTTTATGTTAAATACTACAAGAAAACGCATTTAAGTTTGCCAGAACTCCTCGTTATCAGACAGCGTCTCATACGTTTCCATCTTGCAAAATTGTTTTTCGACTGAACTTATTTATTTAAACATTAAACGGTAATGCCACCACCCGGAACTTTTCAGAATATAATTGTTTACATTAAATACTATAAGAAAACGCATTTAGGTTCGCCAGAACTCCTCATTCCCAGTCGTCTTACTATGGCGCGTCATCACTTTTTGTTATTAAAATTGCTTTGTTTTGAATTTTTATTGCAGAACTCTTTACAAAACTGTTATAGAACTCTTCCTATTGCAAAATCCTATAAGATATGTGTATAAGAACTCGTTTCTTTGAAAGTGAGACGCTGCGTGAAGTTAGCGTCTCACTTTTTTAAAATTAAAAATTCCGGCCTAAACGGCCGGAACTCTTAATTTAAACTATAGGGAACTCTAGAACTCTTCAAAAGGAAGCGAGAACTCTTAATAGATCTTGAGTTTCCGCGAAATGCGACGCCAGCTTCACACACACCGCAGCTTCGCATCGAATCTACAAGCATCGAGGACCCAGGCAGGATTCCCAACATTGAAACACCGCCCACGTCCAGCTTCGCAGATTCAACTTTCACGGCCGGATGGACGGAATATTTGCACTGTGAGTTCATAAATTGTTTCGAGTGCCTAAATTCAATTGTCCATTTAATATTCGTTTTCGTCGTTCGACTAATGAATGCACGAGACATTGTTGAGACAAATTCAGACGTCGAATTAGAGTCGTCAATTCCCTTATCTGATCATCGAGATCGTTCCCGTTTCCCAATAAATCGTCCACAAAATTCCACATTGAACATGGCATTGAAATCAGAGTATTTGGCTATGATTCCCGATTTCTACGGCGAGACAGAATTACTGTCGCGTTTCGTTGAAATCAGCGAAAAATTGGTAAACAAATTTTATAACACAGCAGATCCCACGGACTTTCAAAATGAGTATTTAATGTCAACCATTCTGTCGAAAATTAAAGGAGAAGCGGCAGTTAATATTTCATCAAACAGGATCACCTCCTGGCAAGAATTGAAAACAGCCTTGTTGAACGCGTATGGCGATAAAAGAGACCATTATAGTCTAAATTTCGAAATAACTAATTTAAAACAAAATTTCACTGAAACCCCATTCGAATTTTATAATAAGGTTCAACACTTGCTGAATTTGCAAGTATCATATGTAAGGTCTCATATCGCAACTCAACAAGAACAACATTATCTAATGAACTTTTTTCATGAAAATGCATTGCGCGTCTTCCTTCGTGGTTTAAAAGAACCAATTGGTGCACAAATTCGTGCAAGGAATCCACTTAATTTAAATGCTGCTTTAAATATTTTAACTAACGAGTTTCAGTTAGATATTACAGTGAATAAATTCAATTTTAATAAAGTAAGTCCACGTTTCCCCAATAATTTTGGAAGTAATTATCCCGTAAGAGTTCCTAATAATAATGTAAATAATAATTTTCCCCGAAATAAATATAATGTTCCTAAATTTAATAATTTTACACGACCTCCTAATGGTAATCATAATATTCCAAAACCAAGCTTTATTAATCAGAGGGTCGGCCCCAGTCAATCTAGACCGACACCCCAATATAGACCCACACCTATGTCGGTGTCTACACAAAATTTATATATATATATATCGGTTTACAACGTCTTCCGATTTCCAGTCTCCATCCGTCTCTGTCCATCCATAAGTCCTCTTCTATTTCTCTCTCTCTCAGCTCTTTATCGACGTCCTCTCTCCAGCTCCTCCTGGGTCTTCCTCTTCTCCTTCTTCCCTGTGGTGTCCATTCCCATATTTGTTTTGGTAGTCTTTCGTCTGTCATTCTTTGTACATGTCCATACCATCTTAGTTGGTTTACTCTGATGTCCTCAATTATGGTGTGTGTTACTCCCATGATTTCTCTTATCCTGTCATTGGTTATTCTCTCCATTCTGGACCTCCCAGCAGCTCTTCTCCAGAAATCCATTTCCGTTGCTTTTAGGGTTCTTTCTGCTTTGTCTTTGAGTGTCCATACTTCGCTACTATATGTTACTATGGTTTTTACTATGGTATTATATATTCGTTGTTTGTTTTTGTTCGTTATGCCTTTGTCCCATAATATTCCATTCAACATACCTATTGCTCTTCTTCCTTGTGTAATTCTTTCTTTTATGTTGTCATCTAGTGTTCCGTTATTGGTTATCTGTACTCCTAAATATTTATATTTGTTGGCTTCTTTTATGCATCTTCCGTCTTCTAGGATGAGGTCTTGTTGTTGTCCTCCTATACACATATATGCCGTTTTCTTTATATTTACTTCCATTCCCCATTTGCTGTATTCTTCTATGAGTTTTCTGGTCATATATTCGATGTCATGTAGATCTTGTGCTATCACTATTTGATCGTCTGCGAAGCACAGTGTGTGTACGATATTATCGTTTAAGGGTATACCCATGTTTCTGCATTTTCTTTTCCACTGTTTTAGTGCTTGTTCTAGGAATATTTTAAACAAGGTCGTAGATAAACAGCATCCTTGTTTAAGCCCCTTAGTTATACTAAAGCCTTTTGATAATTTTTGTCCCATCTTTATTTTCGCTGATGCTTGTTGGTATAATCTTCTTATCGCCTTTATTATGTTTACATTGATGTTAGTTGTTTCTAGTGCTTCCCATAGTTTACTTTGTGGTACACTATCATATGCTTTTTTTAGATCTATAAACACAAGATGGGTTTCCTGGTTGTACGCATGTTTCTTTTCAATTATTTGAGTGACGGAGAATAGATGGTCGATTGTGGACCTTCCCACCCTGAATCCTGCTTGTTCTTCCGCTTCCATATCACTGTATTCTATTTCGATTTTTTTTGCCAAGATCTTACCGTATACTTTATATAGTGTACTCGTTACTGCTATCACTCGGTAGTTGTCGCAGTTCAAGGTGTCCCCTTTCTTGTGTATAGTGGATATAAGCGCGGTGTTCCATTCTTCTGGGGTTGGCTTTCCATTTAAGCAATTCTGGAATAGTGTCGTTAGTTCTTGGTATAGTTTTGTTGTTCCACCTTTAATGAGTTCTGCTGGGATATTTCCTGGTCCGGGTGCCTTTCTATTCTTTAGTGATTTACACGCTTGTTTTACGTCCGCTATAGTTATTCTGGTAGGTGATGCCGTTGTGATTATGTTTCTTTCTCCTTCTGTGTTCTCTTGGAAGGGTAGTCTATCTTCTGTTAATAACTGTCTGAAGTAGTCATCCCATTTTTCTATTGTTATTGGTGATATTAGGTCTTTTGTTTTTTCTTGTCTCAGGGATTTTAGCGTTTTCCAGCTTTCGCTACTCTTTCGTCCGCCTATATACGTGTTTATTTTGTCGCATCTTCTCTCCCATGCTTCGTTTTTCTTCTGGCTAATTTTCCTTCGGACTTTTGCCTGTGCCTGTTTATACAATATTTTATGCTCGTTCGACATATTCGACAAGTATGCCAGGTACTTTTCTCTCTTGTCTCTTATATCCTCTTCTATTTCTACGTCCCACCAATATGGTGTTATTCTTTGCTGTTGCTCTTTATAGCCTAATGCTTCTTTGGCCGCTGCATGTATGCATGATTTGATATATTGGTAATGCTCTTCGTTATCCTTATGTTGTATGGTCTGTAGTTTTTGGTCCAATCTTGCCTTGTATAGGTTTTGTGTGCTCTCATTTTCTAAGCTGTCCAAGTTAAATCTGTCCTCTTTTCCTTTTTCTCCTTCGTTCTTGTTTGTGTTTTCTTCTTTTTCGTACTTCCTTGGGAACAGGATATTTGTTCTCAACAGGTAGTGGTCGCTGCCGCATGTTGCCCCTCTATACACCCTTACATCTTGTATGACTAGATTAGTTTTCTGTCGAGTTATTGTGTAGTCTATTATAGATTTCAGGTTCTTTGTTTTTTGTGTCCAGGTGTATTTATGTATATTGCGGTGTGGGTAGAATCCGTTCTGTATTTTGAGGTTATTCGGTTCGCATATTGTGATTAATCTGCAGACGTTGTCGTTTAGTGCATCTTCTCCGTGTTGTCCTACTACTTTATCCTGATGTTTTTTCCCGATTCTGGCGTTCATATCTCCGATCATTATGAGTTCTCGTGTGCTGCCCACTTTTATCATTTCGCAGTTTAGTTGTTCGTAGAATTGGTCTTTTTTTGCTACTATTGCATCATCGTTTATGGAGTATACGCCTAGTATTGTCAGTTTTTGTCCATATAGAGTTAGGTTCATCTTACTCATTCGCTCGTTAATTGCTTCCCATGCTGTTATAAATCTTCTGAGCTCTTTCCGAATAAGGATCGATACTCCTTGTTGGGCTCTCTTTTCTTTCCCTACGCCACTATAGAAGTGGTCATATTTCCCGAGGTTTTCCGAGCCTTGTCCTTTCTTTTTTGTTTCTGTTAGGACTATTATGTCTGCTTTGTTTTTCATTAATTCTGAGAGTACTTCGTTAGTTTTTGTTGAGAGCTTCATTTGAGAAAACTCTCTGACACACATCAATCACATTGTCATTGTTGTTTTTGTGGGAGACCGAATAAAACCACATTTCAAATATTCGACATTATAATCAGGTGTATTGTGTATCAAAAAACATCAGCAATAACTTGTACTTTACTTGACAGCATCACATTCGAATGTCAGGTGCATTTATGACACACATGCATCTGTCATTCGAATGTGATGCTGTCAAATAATGTACACGTTACAGTTAATGTCCTTGATGAGCAATAAACTTCATTGTCTACATTTTTTTGTTGAATCCGACAACGGTCTTTCTTTAAAGACAAAACAATAGAAATAATAATACACAGCACACCACGCCCGATGGTATCTCTGCTTTCGCGCTAACAGCTGATGATTACAAAATACTTGTTTTTTAGTTACTTATTTGTCTGTACACAATGCCTCGAGGGTCTGGCGAGTCAAAGATGTACTTTCTGCGAGCACTTTTGGGGTTTGCTTAATAGACATTTACAATTATTTGTTGAAACATGCGTCGATGATTTTTAGCATTAATAAAACTTTTCAGAGCGTTCTTGCAAGTACTTGCATGTGTTTAGCGTGTGGCGGCTGGTCCTCAACACCCCCTGAATTTGCCTTGGACCAGAAAGGCCCCGTAGATCTCTTCAGCACCGACACCGCCCCCGTTGGGAACAACCAGTCTAGACAGACTCCAGAATACTGTAGGTAATAATGCCGAAAAATTTGTAATCGCATAAAAAGCAATTAGGTCTAATGTTCTACTACAGCCTTTTATCTTCCTTTTACCACAATCATAAGTAGCGCGAGTTATAGTGCTATTTAATTTTGCTTTAATAACATACCCTGTGCCGCATCAAATGCAACTGGATCCTCGTGTTTCTCCTCGAATGAGCAGTTTTCGATTTTGATCTTTACTCCACCGTTCTCACAGCTGATCGATTCACATTTAGAATGAGTAGAATTCATTATCTCTCCTTGCAGTTTCCTGAAGACTGAAATGTTATTCTGCTAGTGTCGATTAGAAGTGAATAAAGGACGTTTGACTTAAGAATGGCGAGAAGTTAGCGATTAGGCGATGACATGGACAGGAGTTGGGGGAATTGGCAATGAGGTTTCGAGTTTGTTTTATTAGCAGGTTTCGCAGTGGTCCCAACAAGCAAAAATAAAATATTCCTGTAATAATTCAAAACTCGACATAGTGCCGAGGTGGTCGCTAACTTCACACATGAGGAAAACGAGTATCCCACCCAATCCCTGTTAATAATACTGGCTTGCCGTTCACACCAAAACTCAGTTCAAACTCACTTCATCTACAATCTCAAAATGAGCGCAGCTTTCCTTTCACACAGAATATCACCTCATTTTGTGATTTATCCCCTCCCCTTTTTTGTTTGCAATGATGATTCAAAAGATATACTCAAAAAGTAATGCGGGAAATTTGCAACCATTGAAAGGTAGTTTGATAGTTAAAAGGTTTCTAATTTTCACACAAGAAGCAATGCCAGTTTGAATTTGATAGTTCTCACTCACTTCTTACTCATGCGTTTTCATTTTACATCCGATACATACATGAAGAGGCCTTATTTCCGTTCTTTTATTCCAAATCGAGCAAACAGATGTAGCTTTGCGCCGACTCGAATACATGTATTCTCTCAACTCGAGTTGACCATGTATTCGAATAACTTGAGTAATTAATAGCGGCAACTCAAGTTGGACTCCCGCGTTCATCTTCATCGCATGCGGGGCAGCGATTCGATAAACTGAGCTGCGTAGCAATTTTTGTCTGTGGTTTTTTTCTAATAGAAGGCATAATTTAGTGGTATTGTATTAAAATAAGGCAATTTTAATTTGAAACATAATTTAATAGTATTCATAACATATTTTAAAATGAACATATATTAGTTTCTCTCCTCTCGCCCGGCTTGAGTTGGCCAACTCGAATAATCATTTGAGTTGGAATATTTAAGAGTTATAAGTTCTCAAGTCAATGCAATTCTGTCCTAAAAATAAGATTGTTAACAGTAGTCTTCTCGTAAGATACCACAGTGAAATTATAAAACAGTAAGAAGCCATCAAATTCCTAGGAGTGTATATTGACCTGAATTTGACATGGAAGGACAATATTAAATATATCAACCATAAACTAAGTACAATCTGCTTCATGGTTCGAAACTCAGTTACAGAAACTTAGTACAGTTTCACCAAGCATCTTACAAATGATGTACTTTGGTTTAGTCGAGTCTAATATCGCATATGGGTTACGTTTCTGGGGAGGTGCCATTGGGGTGGAGGATGTGTTTATTATGCAGAAGATCATTAGGATTATGGATGGTGTCGCGCCTACCCATAATTGTCGCCAGTTATTTGTAAAATTCTGTATAATGACAATACACGCTCTATAGATATTTCAATTGGTAGTGGCAGTGAAGGAGCATCTTTCAACATATTTGACCAAAGGTGACATACATAGTCATGACACAACAAATAACTATATGATTCGACCTGGTTTCCAAAGACTAAGTGTGGCACAGAAAGGTCCTGATTACATGGGAATTAAGTATTTTAATCATCTACCAGAATCCATTCGACAGCTCGAGTCAATCAAGTGCTTCAAGAAGGAAGTTAGGCGACTCCTCAGTGATGAGCCCTTATACTGTCGGTCCAATTATTTTCAGTTATGACTTATTCAATAATTTATATTCATGAAATATTTTTATGTTTATAAATTGAGCAATTAATAAATTACTATTACTATAGGATTACTCGAGTCGGCACAACGCTAAACAGATGTACCTCTGCTCGCATTCTTTTATTCCACAGCGAGCTCGATCCCCTCCAATTTTCTAGAGCGAGCGTTGTGTTTTCCCATTGATTCCCTCCGTGCTAATCGTCCATTTAAACTGTTTTAGAAGTAGTACAGTAGTACGTCAGTTTTCTTCAACGAAAACTGATGAAAATGCACGAAATGCAAAAGGGTATGTAGTTCGCCGAATGCTCTGGTAGCTGGGATGCGTTCTTTTATTCTAAAATCTGTCGGCTTCGTCAGGAGTCACAGTGTATCAAAAGCCCGCCGCTCTGCTTGTTACGCATGCACGCACACTGAAAACTGGATGAAATTAAAACCGTTTCTAATTCCATCCTATAAAATTGTACGAAATTTGTGTTTCATCACATTTCCTGTATTACATGATGCAATAAAATCGTATACTATTTTCTGTATAAGAAAATAACATTGTCCAAAACGGGTTTTAGAGTTACTGATAAATCTGTTGCTTGTTCGAATAAGTGTCAGTATTATCATATTTAATTTGAAAAATATCAAGATCAAGGACAACTAAAAAGCAACTCGAGACTCTTTATAACTTAAGTAGAAGAGAATCCAGAATTGGCAGAAAATAGTAAGGATGCCAACAGTAAGAACAAAGTTACCTCCAAGTTGTCGAATAGAATAAAAGACAATGTAAATGCCTTGGACGGACCAAGAAGAATGGTCCGCTGTATGGCTGTGTTTTTCTTTCAATTTCATTGCCGGGATTTGGAAAGTGTACCCAAACATGCAATATATGATCCATTATTTTTTCTGTAACTGCCTTGATGCATCTGTTTAAAGCTGGTTGGCTAAGAGCAAAATAATGTGCTTCCATGAATGAGTTTGATAACTACTGTTACCGAAGAAGGGGCAAGAGCTTATGACTTTTAAATACTTAGCGATGGCAATTTGTCTTATGATATTTGTCCTTACTTAGCGAAAAGTTTTGGGAAATGTCACTTGTGGTAATTAGAATGGGTTCTTGATATCCTGTATGTTCGCCTTTTGTGAGTGCTTTCCTCAATGCATTTCTTCCGTGTGGATCTTTTTGTGTTTCTTCAATTTACTTGTTCGATTGAAACTTGATTTGCATTCGTCACATTTGTATGGTTTTTCTCCTGTATGAATCCTCTTGTGCCCTTTCAAATGATCACTTGCTGTGAAACTTGATGTGCATTCGTCACATTTGTAAGGTTTTTCTCCTGTGTGGATCCTCATGTGCTTTTTCAAGCGATCACTTTTTGTGAAACTTAATGTGCATTCGTCGCATTTGTGAGGTTTTTCTCCTGTGTGAGTCATCTTGTGCACTTTCAAATTACTACATTGAGTAAAACTTGATGTGCATTGATCACATTTGTAAGGTTTTTCAGCTGTGTGTATCCTCTTGTGTACTTTTAAACCAACACTTACTGTGAAACTTGATGTGCATTCATCACATTTATAAGGTCTTTCTCCTGCGTGGGTTCTCTTGTGTGCCTTTAAATTACTTGTTCTGGTGAAACTTGATGTGCATTCATCACATCTGTAAGGTTTTTCGTCTGTATGGATCCTTTTGTGCCTTTTCAAATCACCACTTCGAGAAAAACTGGAGCTGCATTCGTCACATTTGTAAGGTTTCCCTCCTGTGTGGATCCTCTTGTGCTTTTTCAAATCACTATTTTGAGAAAAACTTGATGTGCATTCGCCATACTTGTAGGGCATTTCATCTGTGTGGACGATGTTGGACCTGAAAAAATAATATTTTACAGTATCTCTTGAGTTATGTAACAAAAAAAATGCAAGTATTTATAATAGTATATTAAAGTATAAGTGGATATCAAGGCCTTTCAAGCATGAACGTTTTTCAAAAAACCGACCCGTCGCTCCCCGGGGAGGCGGGGAGGTTTTTTGAATAGAGTGAGTGCTTGAAAGGCCAGATATCCACGCATACTTTACGCTATTTTTTATCATTGATGCCGTAAATTGGCCTAAACATTTGTAATTATAATTTCTATCTGATGTGCCGTCGATTTTGCCGTACAGTTTTAGTATCGTTGCTAAGATACTGAATAAATAACTAGCTAACATGGCGGCTGATACTATGCAATCGTTCTAGCCTTGGTTGTCAAAGTGTTGAATATCGTATGTAACAATCTTTCAATTTGGCGTCAGTTTTGATTTTGGTTGAAAATGCAACGAAACATTGATCAATTAAGCTCCGAAGCAGAGAGGCGTTTAATTCCCCAAAAATCGGAATTGGCATATAAGAAGGAATACGATAAATTGGTAAAATGGATGGACGAACAGGAGGTGAAAACTGTAGATGAAAGAATGATTCTTGCTTACATGCAGAAAATGTCTACATGCTATAAGGCGTCAACAATGTGGGCAATACATTCCAT
This sequence comes from Othius punctulatus, assembly GCA_951805005.1. Lineage (NCBI taxonomy): Eukaryota > Metazoa > Arthropoda > Insecta > Coleoptera > Staphylinidae > Othius > Othius punctulatus. The sequence goes on from OX638146.1 coordinate 37,962,970, forward strand.
TTGTATCCATGGAAACCTTTACAGGAAACGCGCGTTTTTGAAAGCCTGTTTTATGCACGCTACACGATGTTTTAAACAAGCAATATGATGCATCAATGATAAAAAAATATATAAAACAACACTTAAAAATAACCAGTGCAATGCTGGCTGTCATTTTGACATGTCAGATTTGATCTTAGTGCAGACATGACTTGAGATTACCATCTCCAACTTCGTCGTCGATTTTAGTCTGTGATTTTAGTTGAACGTTCGATACTTGCTAACATAAAAATTGGAGGGCATCTGCCCTTGGATGATTTCTCATGGAATTATTTTAACATAATTGAAACGGTATAAATTCGGAGTTAGTACTTAATAAGTGGTAAGGGGTAGAAGTTGCCAGAAAACAGTGTTTCTCTTCAAAACCATCCACTTTGAATGCAGACTATTCCATTACGGAGTCAAACTAGTTGTCAAAAGACATGTTTTTATTTGAAAGTGGCGTGCACATGTGATCTTAGTAAAGACATGACTTGAGATTGACAATGCCAACTTCGTAGTCGATTTTTGTTGAACGGTATATACATAATAAACAATAGTTAAATTATTTTTCCAGAATTTATGACATAATTAATATTTCCCCCTTGAAACAATTTTTATTCAATTTTGCCTTACAAACTCACTTTATCTACTTTGAATCACTGTGTTAAATTGTTTCATTTCCTTATTTGAGCAGCACATAAAACTTGTTATAAGCAGTAGATTAATGGTTATTAATTATACAAGCGGCTAAAATAGACATTTAGTGAGCGGACAGATTAAACCAGACATATTCAACCTTTTATTTCTCGGGCAGCTTACAAATGGCAGCTATTTCAAACGGGCCGGAACATTATTCGATGAACTCTTCAAATGGCTCAAATAGCCTGCCAAAGGATATATTATTCCCGTGAACTTTTAAATAATTTGAATATCAAGATTGCTACCTTTACCGGGCCTCTCACAATTTGAGTGTCACTGGTTTAACCGGTCGACTGTCAGCTTAAATTTTTTTATGCCATACCAAACTGTGAAGGCATAAATTCAGAATCATTTCAGCTCAATAATGACATACAATCGAAAAGAAGGGTATTTGTAAAAAGATCTCAATTATTGTCTGAATATAAAGAGAGAAAGATATAAAGAGCAAAAGAAGGAGTGGCCGAATTAATACATGAAACATGGGAAAAGAAAATAATAAACTGGAAACATAAATGCTACAGACTACTAAAACTAAGAATAACAGTAAATATTAAAGAGAACAATAACTAACATAACTAAACACTAAACTAACATAAAAAAAACCCTAAATCAGCTGATAGTCACTTAAGGTTGCGATATTGTGAACGAAGAATGACCTATAGTAAAGGACAGACGAATATTGTCGAGCAAGTGGCGCTCTCTGGTGATAACTAGTATATACATACATATAACTTTCGTCCGTACAAGCGAATGGAATATGCAAGCGCCAGGCGCGCTTGCATATTCCATTCTCTCACCAAGGTCATGCAAAAACAGCTTAGAAAAACAATGACTGGCTCGACTCGTACCCTGAAAACATATAAGTCGGCCGGACTGGACGCACATAAACGAAATGCGAAAATCAGGGACATGCCTTATTTTCTTATAACCTACAATATGTATTATATATAACTTTAGGAATATGTTACTCCTACATAGAAACTACTTTGTTCAGAATGTTTAATTTTATAAGATTCAAGTGTGCATATTCTATTCCTACTTCTGGTTTACGGAATATTTGGAATTTTTATTTATTTTTTATCAGTTTTTATACGAATGACACTTATGTATGCAAATTTAGAAATAAAAATTAATCATCGAATTATTTATAATTTTCGAAATATTCACAAAATTTGCGTGAAAAGTAATTTAACACTTCTAATTTACTTTATCCTACCACTACCAGTATATTATTTGATTATCAATATCCAATTTTAAGGAGTCTTACATACGCAATAACGACCCTACAGAAATGATTTCTTTATAAGAACGCTAGGGTCATTATGAGAAAATAAATACTATTTTTTCCGGACCCCCTGGCCGGGATCCCTGGCGCCCCCCTTTCTTTTAGTGCTAATGGTAGCTTGATACCCATAGAGGTACCAAATATTATCTAAAGTATATTTTCTGGCCTTTTCGACGCAATGGTTTAAATCAGTGTTGTAACAGATACATTTTTTTTTGTATCTAGATGCTTCAGAAAAACTGAATCTAGATACATATCTAGATACAAATTTAAAAATGTATCTAGCTACAGATACAGATACATTTGAAGAGTATGTAGATACCTCTAGATACATTGCAGATACATGGGAAACCAAAGCAAAAATTGTTTTCTTTGTGAAAATGAAACTGAAATATATTTATTCATAGACAAAATATAATTAATTTAAGGTTGTTATATTTAGTACTTAGTGGTAAGTAATATTTATTTTTATTGTATTTTATGATTTATTTCTTTGTCCTGACTAGTTTCGGTTATGAAAATCCATCTTCAGAGGCATATGTATTTAATGTTTATATATCTTTAATTTATATGAAATATAAATTTAATATAAATGAAACTAACGTTAAACTTAATTTAAGGTTGTTATATTTAGTACTTAGTGGCAAGTAATATTCATTTTTATTGTATTTTATGATTTATTTCTTTATCCTGACTAGTTTCGGTTATGAAAATCCATCTTCAGAGGCATATGTATTTAATGTTTATATATCTTTAATTTATATGAAATGTAATTTTAAATGAGATAGATGTCTAGTTTTGTAATAGTTATTTAAGCAATAAGGGAGGTAAGTATCGTTTACCAGTCGAGGTCGAGTTTGCGCCCGAGCGACAACGAGGGCTAGCAATAAAGTGCGAGACCAGTCAAAACTTACCTCTCGAATTGCTTATAACTGTTTTTCCACTCCCTGCATGGTAAGTACACTGTTATAACATTGATTTAGTGGAAGTAAGTCCCACTTACCGATAAAGCTTTGGTTACTATGAGTAACGGGAAGTAAGTAATCACTTACTTCCCTCAGGGAAGTAAGTAAAATAATTTCAATAGCGTTATTTCTCTGGCACCAGTCTATAAAACACTTTTGATAACACCCCTTCGCTTCACTTCACTATCACTAGTATTCATTTCTACTTCGTTTAACTGAATTATCGATTACTTTTTTTGACGTTTATTATTTTGTCAAAATTGACAGTCGCTTGTTCACAACCTAGGAGACTCATTGCAGCGTGCATCAATTGCACGAAAAACGTTGTGTACACCTCGGCCGCGAAATCTTTTAGCGACCTCGAGATTGTATTGCCTCGGCCGCAAGCGGCCTCGGCGACAAACTTTCTCTCGGTCCCTAAAATGAGATTTCTCGGCCTTGATATACAAATAAATATTTTAAGTTGAGCGAAATACAAAACAAGCATGTAATTTCAGCAACAAATATCTATCCAGCAACATACGTACCCAATATGAAACTGTCAGTTTGACAGCACTAAGATGATTTATTCAATTGAATAGAGTTTTGAGCATTTTGATTGAAAACGCGAGATGCAGCTTTGGCTTTGTTTTTAAAATAAATGCTTATAATTTCGCAGTTCGCTCTTGGTACGTATGTTTCTGAATAAATTTTTGTTGCTGACAATACATGTTTATTTTGTACTTTGCTCAACTTATGAAAATAATTTCTTTAAAACTAATCGACAGATTTTAATCTTATATAAACCTATATAAATGAATTTAGAACAGTGTGGTATTGGATTGAATTATTTTAATTAAGATTCTCAGCTTCCACCCCTGGGGGTGGAACGCAACTTTGCTTCCACAAGAACTATGATAAAAATTTATCCGCATATTTATACATACATATGTATTGGATTGATTGTTCATGTAAAAGTTCGCTGTAGACTTCATAGCGACACTTCATGTACCGAGTCTGGATCTGAGTCAGCATATGCCGCTTTGTCCATATACCTATAGCGGCGCCGCGCCGTCTTGTCCGCGAACGTGTTAATAAATTTGAAATTATTGGCTATTTTGGATTTTCTGTGAATGTGTGCAGTTTATTATACGTGTAGTGACCCCGAACAATTTTATGTGTCTTGCATTTGTACAAATTTTGCTTTGTACATATTTTCACCTATTTTCCCGGACGCTTAATATCTGCGATTTGTATATATATATATATATATATATTATTGTACATACATTTTTGTTTATCAAATATACCAGTGTTTATAAGTGTACCTATCTTTGTAACATGGGCAAAAGTGCGGCATACAACCAACGTGTTTATTCAAAACGACATAAAAGGACGAATAAATCTAAAATTGCAATTGCAAGATTAGCAAAAAAAAAGGTTGCCACAGATATTTTGGAAGACATGATCGATAAGGTTGTGAATACAGATCATGTAGAAATTAATCTACCTATTACTAAGTGTATGGATGAGGAACAACCGTCAATATCTTCTGATTGGACAAAACACGAACAAAATCACACAGATACGCTTATAAGAGAAGAATTTTTGGATGAAGATTCGTATAATTTTGAGGATTGTACAATACGGGATTATGACGCGTAAGTAAATATTGTACCTCATCATTCCAATATTCAATAGAGTAGTAAATGTAACGACTAGGTTATGAGGCAAAAAACGTTGGTAAATGTCTACAGGGTGTTCCACGCAAGTAGTTGGTTAAAACTTTATGGGGTTCCTGATGAAATAGATTTTTCTTGAGCCACAGAAACATACTTCATTGTGTTCTCCTAAACGAAAATACGTACAGTTCCTTTCACTTCTTTGAAGTGTACTTCAACTTTTTTATTTTAAATTGAACACCATGTACATTTTTGCATATTCAGATTGATCGTTCAATTCTAAACACATTTTGTTAAGTCTATTGAGCACTTATCTTTAATAGTTTTTTAAGAAAAAATATTTTCCGAAATTTTTGTTTGAAATTCTTACAGAAATAATAATGTACAAGAATAAATCATTACTTTAGGTGACAATGAATGTGATAACGAGCATATTTCCAAAAATATGCTGTTTTAATTGTGATTATATTACATATAAATAAATGTGTGGGCATTTATAAGTTAAAATAAGACCCTGGGAAAAATGCCGCTAAAGTAAAACTATGGTTATATTTATGATGACTACTACCGCAATGTCGTAAACGACCCTTAAAATTAACGGACCTCTAAATAGGGGATATTCAATTATTTCTGGTCGAACTATACGTTCAAATATTATATTGGTCACGAATCTATTTACACGTAAATAAAGTTGTATAGTTCCGCAAAACATTCATCAGCCGCCTAGTACACAAAAGCTGAACTATTAAACCGACTGGCGTTGGTAAATTCGTCGATTCTTTACAGGTATCTGTACACACACGTTGCCAAAATGGATGTAATAATAGAATTTGCATCATACTGTGCAGGCGAACACCACAAACAAACCAGTTTGTAAAATTAACTGCAGTCACGACGAAACTTTTGGTAACGCTTTATAGAATATGTAGACGTATATTAAATTCGCGCTGAAAATGTATTTATCGTCGAAAGTTTGGTTTGATTGACACAAAACATGCCTGAAAAATTAACGATTTTCAGAAATTTATTACGAAATAACTAAATCCGCAGACAGATTATGACGCATGTCTATAGAATTCTTGTACTTTTAAGAATAATTTGATATATAAAACAAAGGATTTAATTGATTCAAACAGCAGTGGTGTTCGCCTGCGTAAAGGTCTAAAATGCTCGATTTTACTCATCAAATATCGCAACCTTAACATTTGCTGTTGGTAACGATTCAATTGGAAGTCAATCTGTCACTTTGACAAAGGCGTTAACGGCTCCCGAGTGCATGAGAGATGGACAATAATCCTTATGAGAGCGTTTACAAGAACCCATGCCACAGTGGAACGCATTTTGTGCAATGGCATCAATTTAACTACATTACATTAATTTACAACTACATCTCATGTGTCAAGTTTACAATTATATTGTTTCAGTTATAACAACTTTAGTAGTCTTCAGTTGTTATTGATTTAAATTTAGGGATATTTATTGTTCTGCCAACATAAATCAACAGGTGTACTGAAAATTTAAAACAAAATATCTCTTAAGCTGTCAAAGATAGAAAATAAAAGTTTCATGAGAAACTTGTCATACACAACCTGGTCTATAAAAGGCTCAATAATGTTTTATCCCATAGCCTACCCAGAAAGTCCAGAAAGATATATAACTTTTTTTTTTTAATGGAACACCCAGTATATTAATTCGTCTTTGATCAATTATCTAAAATTTTCCTTGAACGTCTATTTAGAAAAATAACAATTTGTGCTCCTGGAGTATTCCATCATGCAAGGTGGATGACAGAGGCCATTTACTGTTTACGAGATGAACTTAATTTACCGGCTAAAGTACTATCGAGTGTAACATATCTATGTATTATTATTGTCAGTATTAACAGTAAAAGAACCATATCATGATTTATAATTTCTTAGAAAGCTTATTAATTGTAAAAATCTTGATCTAGTTATCTTGAATACTGCCGTCTACAAAATGCTAAATAATGTATGGTACTTAAATCCAGAAAATACTGTATGGTTTTTCAAAAATCAAATTTCGATTCCGGTGAAAAGGAAACAATTAAAGTCATGACGAATTCTCATGAGACTGAAATATAGTAGAAATCACGAGAGGTGGCTCATGATTCATCACATCGGAATGTATGGTTAAAAAAAATGTATGTATGTTCACGCCATTAATTAATTCGTTTGCTTCATGTATAAATGTCAGATATGATTGTACAGGCTTTATAGGATATGTATATTAGAAAATTTATACTTCAGCAGTACCGCACCAAAGCATCAGCATTTGAATAATTGCCAAGATCGCAGAGGCTACTTTAAAAAAAAAATTGACAAAAAGGGACACTACATTTTAGATACACGACCTGGTCTACAAAAGGCTCAATAATTTTTTATCCCATAGCTTACTCAGAAAGTCCAGAAAGATATATAACTATTTTTTTTTAATGGAACACCCAGATATCAATTCAAAATTTTCAAGGGCTTTCCAACATAAACATTAGGTTATCCAGATAGTCATACGTTTCGACAGGTTTCATTTGAAACGTACGCTGTTTTAGTGAGATATAGCTAATCCGGTATTGCATTTATTTCTTCGAAAAATATTCCGTTCGAATGAATCATGAGCCCCTCTCGTGATTTCTACTATAGCATAGAATGAAATAGCATTGAATGAATAATAAAGACTGAAACAATGAGGGTATTAAACGTCTGACATTTAGGAGAAACAAAATATCCATGATATTAAGCAAATCAGTACCTGACTTTGTATCCTTCAATACAAAAAATGTTTTTCGAAAGCTTGACTTAAATACATGTTTTTAAAATGCGATCCCGAGTGTTGGAATAACGACGAAAGTTATAAAATCGCTTTTGAAATTGTCACTAATTTAGAGGTTGTCAACAATTCAGCTGAAAGAGCTGAAGAGCTGAAAGTTAAATTAATTACAGATTACTGTAATATTTTAACATAATATGTGAATATAAAAAAATTTCAACAAATTGTTATGGATTATCGTCAGCGTTTCACAGAGTAAATAAAAAATCAACATTTATACATCCAATGCAGTAGTTACAATGAAAATGTATCTTAAATTTGGTATTTTATCACATAAATATGTGTATTTGCAAAAGATTAATAAAATAAAACTAAATATTTTAGAAATCGGTGTTGTTTTCTTTTGTTAAATTTAAGTGAATTATTTTTTTTTCTGAATTTTGGCCTTGGCCTTTTCGGTCAACTTCAGGTTGACTACACAGGTTGATTAATATTTTTCTTACATTTCATGTTCATTCTTCAAGTGCACCTCATAACTTGCCAGGCCATCATATGTAGCATTACATATTTCACATGTGTATGGTGTGACTTCATTGATCTGCACTGTCTCTTCTTCTGTCTTTACTATGCAATAATTGTCCTGAAAATATGTGGTGCTAAAAACTGTATAATTCTCATTTATCCTTTTACCTACCACTGAATCACTGTCTTCACATGAGTTCCAGTTAGATGAATCATTCACAAAACATATTTGTGGTTCTAAATCTAAAAAAAAAAAGTAAATTTATGGTATTATCAGATCATAAAATGGTAATATATAAATATATTGAGCGACGTGAAAATTGCAACACCAAGAACAAGAATTTTTCAACCAAATGTTGCAGAAACATTTGACTATCGATATACCATGTGTTAACTAGAAAACCTGGAGATAGGGAAAAATATTGTGTTGTACGTTTTCTGAAATTCCTGCTCAATTTTTTAACCTACTGAAAAATTAATGGTATCAAAAGAAAGATAAAATTAAAGCACATACAGTAAACATTAGATAAATGCAACTCCTGTAAATATGCTACATTCTCTATTATACTCTGATTTTTCTAAACTGGCGTGCACGTCATCAAAATAATAATCATAATAATGACGAGACAATTTTACAAAGTTGCCAGCTGTCCTGGGTATTTAAAAATGGCTGCAATCAGCTGTTGCGCCCGTGCAATCTTGTGCGACAGTGCGCGGTTCGTATCAAATTCATCGACTTCTCTACCGTTTATCGTACAGATATCAACCTTGTGGTTATGGTTTACCATCTACAATGACAAAATATGCATTGTAATAATCGATCAAATGTAACAAGTTAGACGTCAAAGAAGTTTGAAGCATTAGTGAAAAAGATGTGGCATCGTAGCCGAGAAAATATCGCCGATGCCAACATAAGATGATTTATTACATGTTTCTCAGGCGAAAATTGTGTCCGCGGTTAATACACCGATTACCTATTTATAACCACCGGTGATCAGTGTTATGTAACAAATAATCTTCAGATTAATTTCGATTCTTAAACTATTGTTATGCATATTCTCGAAAACAATCACGTTGGTACGAAAAAACCTCATCGCACAGCTGTTTGATGACGTGCACGCCAGTTTAGAAAAATCAGAGTATATCAACTCTCTATAAGAGCAAGTATTTTTGATTCATTTTTACCATAACTGAAACATATGACATTTGACAGATCTAACCTTAACTGGTTGTAATTGTGTTGCTTCTTGATTGTGTTCTACCTTATGTTTAAAGTCAAATTAACCTAATAAAAAATATATAGTATGTTAGGCTTTCCTTTCTATATGCATTAGCATCGGTAAATTCCACTATGCGTTAAAAATTTTTTTGTAATAAAAAATGCTTGGTTGAATATAAACCTCGGCTGCGCTCCGCTCCGCTTCGTTTCGCCTCGGTTTACAAACTTCAACCCGCGCCTGTTATTTGCTACATATCGGCCTAATGGTGTTAAATACTATATAATCAATTCGGTAATATCAATACTCGTTAAAATCAACTCTTTTTGATAAATAGAAGATTAATTAGAAGAAAATATTCTTGGTCTTTCACTCATAAATAATATATTCATTACGTACATAACTATGGTAACATAATGTACTTCATAATACAACTGGGGTTGCATTATGAAAATGTAATTTGTAGTGCTAAACAGCTGATGAAACTTATACTGTAGATTTTTATCGTGGGACGCACAATAGAGTATCTAGACCAGAGGTTCCCAACCTTTATTGGCCCATCGCCCCCTTTTTGAAAATAAAAATTACTCACTGCCCAATTTTCTGAAATCTCACAGAGTCCCCTTATTGAAATTAATATAGGTTTCCAACTTTTTTGGGTCATAGCTCACTCTTTCAGTGAGTGATTCGATAGCGACCTCTTGGGAGAACTATACTGTTGATTGAAAAATAAGGAGATTTTCAAAATTAATTTATTAGAAGATGGTATTGGACACAATATTAGTGTGTTGCTCAAAGTTTTATTAAGAAATATATAAACATTATTAAATAAACGAATATATTATTAGATGAGTAACGCTTGACAGCTGTACTTTGTGATACATTGTGAAATAGGTAAAAAACACACACAGGTTACTTTGTTAGTATCACTTAGGTTTATTTAGTAGTGACTATAGTTTCGACACCTTAATGGGTCATTATCAAATTTACAAACAATATCATTTGTCACAATATCATAAATGATATCATAGTATCAAAAATCATATCATTTGTAAGTTTGATAATGACCCGTTCAGGTGTCGAAACTGTAGTCACTACTAAATAAACCTAAGTGATAAGTGATACTAACAAAGTAACCTGTGTGTGTTTTTTGAATATATTATTAGTGAGTATGTAATGACTAGACTAAAATATCGAATGTTGATCTTTGGGCATCTGAAAGTAAGATAATTTTTTATCTTTTCTGCCGGGATGTATTTTAGTCAAATGTTCTTCTAATTGTGAGGGTTTTACAGCTTCATTTGAGAAAACTCTCTGACACACATCAATCACATTGGCATTGTTGTTTTTGTGGGAGACCGAATGAAACCACATTTCAAATATTCGACATTATAATCAGGTGTATTGTGTATCAAAAAACATCAGCAATAGCATGTACTTTACTTGACAGCATCACATTCGAATGTCAGGTGCATTTATGACACACATGCATCTGTCATTCGAATGTGATGCTGTCAAATAATGTAAACGATACAGTTAATGTCCTTGATGAGCAATAAACTTCATTGTCTACATTTTTTTGTTGAATCCGACAACGGTCTTTCTTTAAAGACAAAACAATAGAAATAATAATACACAGCACACCACATCCGATGGTATCTCTGCTTTCGCGCCAACAGCTGATGATTACAAAATACTTGTTTTTAGTTACTTATTTGTCTGTAGACAACGCCTCGAGGGTCTGGCGAGCCAAAGATGTACTTTCTGTGAGCACTTTTGGGGTTTGCTTAATAGACATTTACAATTATTTGTTGAAACATGCGTCGATGATTTTTAGAATTAATAAAACTTTTCAGCGCGTTCTTGCAAGTACTTATTATCCAGCACGCAGCGGCTGGTCCTCAACGCCCCCTGAATTTGCCTTGGACCAGAAAGACCCCGTAGATCTCTTCAGCGCCCGCCAGTGAGCGACACCGCCCCCGTTGGGAACCACCAGTCTAGACTCAAGAATACTGTAGGTAAGGATGCCGAAAAATTTGTAATCGCATAAAAAGCAATTAGGTCTAATGTTCTACTACAGCCTTTTATCTTCCTTTTACCACAATCATAAATAGCGCAAGTTGTAGTGCTATTTAATTTTGCTTTAATAACATACCCTGTGCCGCATCAAATGCAACTGGATCCTCGAGTTTCTCCTCGAATGAGCAGTTTTCGATTTTGATCTTTACTCCATCGTTCTCACAGCTGATCGATTCACATTTAGAATGAATAGAATTCATTATCTCTTCTTGCAGTTTCCTGAAGACTGAAATGTTATTCTGCTAGTGTCGATTAGAAGTGAATAAAGGACGTTTGACTTAAGAATGGCGAGAAGTTAGCGATTAGGCGATGACATGGACAGGAGTTGGGGGAATTGGCAATGAGGTTTCGAGTTTGTTTTATTACCAGGTTTCGCAGTGGTCCCAACAAGCAAAAATAAAATGTTCCTGTAATATTTCAAAACTCGACATAGTGCCGAGGTGGTCGCTAACTTCACACATGAGGAAAACGAGTATCCCACCCAATCCCTGTTAATAATACTGGCTTGCCGTTCACACCAAAACTCAGTTCAAACTCACTTCATCTACAATCTCAAAATGAGCGCAGCTTTCCTTTCACACAGAATATCACCTCATTTTGTGATTTATCCCCTCCCCTTTTTTATGTTTGCAATGATGATTCAAAAGATATACTCAAAAAGTAATGCGGGAAATTTGCAACCATTGAAAGGTAGTTTGATAGTTAAAAGGTTTCTAATTTTCACACAAGAAGCAATGCCAGTTTGAATTTGATAGTTCTCACTCACTTCTTACTCATGCGTTTTCATTTTACATCCGATACATACATGAAGAGGCCTTATTTCCGTTCTTTTATTCCAAATCGAGCAAACAGATGTAGCTTTGCGCCGACTCGAATACATGTATTCTCTCAACTCGAGTTGACCATGTATTCGAATAACTTGAGTAATTAATAGCGGCAACTCAAGTTGGACTCCCGCGTTCATCTTCATCGCATGCAGGGCAGCGATTCGATAAACTGAGCTGCGTAGCAAATTTTGTCTGTGGTTTTTTTCTAATAGAAGGCATAATTTAGTGGTATTGTATTAAAATAAGGCAATTTTAATTTGAAACATAATTTAATAGTATTCATAACATATTTTAAAATGAACATGTATTAGAGAGTTTCTCTCCTCTCTCCCGGCTTGAGTTGGCCAACTCGAATAATCATTTGAGTTGGAATATTTAAGAGTTATAAGTTCTCAAGTCAATGCAATTCTGTCCTAAAAATAAGATTGTTAACAGTAGTCTTCTCGTAAGATACCACAGTGTAATTATAAAACAGTAAGAAGCCATCAAATTCCTAGGAGTGTATATTGACCAGAATTTGACATGGAAGGACAATATTAAATATATTAACCATAAACTAAGAACAATCTGCTTCATGGTTCGAAACTCAGTTACAGAAACTTAGTACAGTTTCACCAAGCATCTTACAAATGATGTACTTTGGTTTAGTCGAGTCTAATATCGCATATGGGTTACGTTTCTGGGGAGGTGCCATTGGGGTGGAGGATGTGTTTATTATGCAGAAGATCATTAGGATTATGGATGGTGTCGCGCCTACCCATAATTGTCGCCAGTTATTTGTAAAATTCTGTATAATGACAATACACGCTCTATAGATATTTCAATTGGTAGTGGCAGTGAAGGAGCATCTTTCAACATATTTGACCAAAGGTGACATACATAGTCATGACACAACAAATAACTATATGATTCGACCTGGTTTCCAAAGACTAAGTGTGGCACAGAAAGGTCCTGATTACATGGGAATTAAGTATTTTAATCATCTACCAGAATCCATTCGACAGCTCGAGTCAATCAAGTGCTTCAAGAAGGAAGTTAGGCGACTCCTCAGTGATGAGCCCTTATACTGTCGGTCCAATTATTTTCAGTTATGACTTATTCAATAATTTATATTCATGAAATATTTTTATGTTTATAAATTGAGCAATTAATAAATTACTATTACTATTACTATAGGATTACTCGAGTCGGCACAACGCTAAACAGATGTACCTCTGCTCGCATTCTTTTATTCCACAGCGAGCTCGATCCCCTCCAATTTTCTAGAGCGAGCGTTGTGTTTTCCCATTGATTCCCTCCGTGCTAATCGTCCATTTAAACTGTTTTAGAAGTAGTACAGTAGTACGTCAGTTTTCTTCAACGAAAACTGATGAAAATGCACGAAATGCAAAAGGGTATGTAGTTCGCCGAATGCTCTGGTAGCTGGGATGCGTTCTTTTATTCTAAAATCTGTCGGCTTCGTCAGGAGTCACAGTGTATCAAAAGCCTGCCGCTCTGCCTGTTACGCATGCACGCACACTAAAAACTGGATGAAATTAAAACCGTTTCTAATTCCATCCTATAAAATTGTACGAAATTTGTGTTTCATCACATTTCCTGTATTACATGATGCAATAAAATCGTATACTATTTTCTGTATAAGAAAATAACATTGTCCAAAACGGGTTTTAGAGTTACTGATAAATCTGTTGCTTGTTCGAATAAGTGTCAGTATTATCATATTTAATTTGAAAAATATCAAGATCAAGGACAACTAAAAAGCAACTCGAGACTCTTTATAACTTAAGTAGAAGAGAATCCAGAATTGGCAGAAAATAGTAAGGATGCCAACAGTAAGAACAAAGTTACCTCCAAGTTGTCGAATAGAATAAAAGACAATGTAAATGCCTTGGACGGACCAAGAAGAATGGTCCGCTGTACGGCTGTGTTTTTCTTTCAATTTCATTGCCGGGATTTGGAAAGTGTACCCAAACATGCAATATATGATCCATTATTTTTTCTGTAACTGCCTTGATGCATCTGTTTAAAGCTGGTTGGCTAAGAGCAAAATAATGTGCTTCCATGAATGAGTTTGATAACTACTGTTACCCAAGAAGGGGCAAGAGCTTATGACTTTTAAATACTTAGCGATGGCAATTTGTCTTATGATATTTGTCCTTACTTAGCGAAAAGTTTTGGGAAATGTCACTTGTGGTAATTAGAATGGGTTCTTGATATCCTGTATGTTCGCCTTTTGTGAGTGCTTTCCTCAATGCATTTCTTCCGTGTGGATCTTTTTGTGTTTCTTCAATTTACTTGTTCGATTGAAACTTGATTTGCATTCGTCACATTTGTATGGTTTTTCTACTGTATGAATCCTCTTGTGCCTTTTCAAATGATCACTTGATGTGAAACTTGATGTGCATTCGTCACATTTGTGAGGTTTTTCTCCTGTGGGTCCTCTTGTGCATTTTCAAGCGATCACTTTTTGTGAAACTTGATGTGCATTCGTCACATTTGTAAGGTTTTTCTCCTGTGTGAGCCATCTTGTGCACTTTCAAATTACTATATTGAGTAAAACTTGATGTGCATTCATCACATTTGTAAGGTTTTTCTCCTGTGTGGATCCTCTTGTGCTGTTTCAAAGCACGACTGTTAGTAAAACTTGATGTGCATTGGTCACATTTGTAAGGTTTTTCCCCTGTGTGAGTCCTCTTGTGTATCTCTAAATTAACACTCACTGTGAAACTTGATGTGCATTCATTACATTTGTAAGGTCTTTCTCCTGTGTGGGTTCTCTTGTGTGCCTTTAAATTACTTCTTGTGGTGAAACTTGATGTGCATTCATCACATTTATAAGGCTTTTCTCCTGTGTGTATCCTCTTGTGTACTTTTAAACCAACACTTACTGTGAAACTTGATGTGCATTCATCACATTTATAAGGTCTTTCTCCTGTGTGGGTTCTCTTGTGTGCCTTTAAATTACTTCTTGTGGTGAAACTTGATGTGCATTGATCACATTTGTAAGGTTTTTCCCCTGTGTGAGTCCACTTGTGTACTTTTAAACCAACACTTACTGTGAAACTTGATGTGCATTCATCACATTTATAAGGTCTTTCTACTGCGTGGGTTCTCTTGTGTGCCTTTAAATTACTTGTTGTGGTGAAACTTGATGTGCATTCATCACATCTGTAAGGTTTTTCGTCACATTTGTAAGGTTTCCCTCCTGTGTGGATCCTCTTGTGCTTTTTCAAATCACTATTTTGAGAAAAACTTGATGTGCATTCGCCATACTTGTAGGGCATTTCATCTTTGTGGACGATGTTGGACCTGAAAAAATAATATTTTACAGAATCTCTTGAGTTATGTAACAACAAAAAAATGCAAGTATTTATTAAAAAAAATATAAAACAACACTTAAAAATAACCAGTGCAATGCTGGCTGTCATTTTGACATGTCAGATTTGATCTTAGTGCAGACATGACTTGAGATTACCATCTCCAACTTCGTCGTCGATTTTAGTCTGTGATTTTAGTTGAACGTTCGATACTTGCTAGCATAAAAATTGGAGGGCATCTGCCCTTGGATGATTTCTCATGGAATTATTTTAACATAATTGAAACGGTATAAATTCGGAGTTACTACTTAATAAGTGGTAAGGGGTAGAAGTTGCCAGAAAACAGTGTTTCTCTTCAAAACCATCCACTTTGAATGCCGACTATTCCATTACGGAGTCAAACTAGTTGTCAAAAAACATGTTTTTATTTGAAAGTGGCGTGCACATGTGATCTTAGTAAAGACATGAGTTGAGATTGACAATGCCAACTTCGTAGTCGATTTTTGTTGAACGGTATATACATAATAAACAATAGTTAAATTATTTTTCCAGAATTTATGACATAATTAATATTTCCCCCTTGAAACAATTTTTATTCAATTTTGCCTTACAAACTCACTTTATCTACTTTGAATCACAGTGTTAAATTGTTTCATTTCCTTATTTGAGCAGCACATAAAACTTGTTATAAGCAGTAGATTAATGGTTATTTATTATACAAGCGGCTAAAATAGACATTTAGTGAGCGGACGGATTAAACCAGACAGGTTCAACCTTTTATTTCTCGGGCAGCTATTTCAAGCGGGCCGGAACATTATTCGATGAACTCTTCAAATAGCTCAAATAGCCTGCCGAAGGATATATTATTCCTGTGAACTTTTAAATAATTTGAATATCAAGATTGCTACCTTTACCGGGCCTCTCACAATTTGAGTGTCACTGGTTTAACCGGTCGACTGTCAGCTTAAATTTTTTTATGCCATACCAAACTGTGAAGGCATAAATTCAGAATAATTTCAGCTCAATAATGACATACAATCGAAAAGAAGGGTATTTGTAAAAAGATCTCAATTATTGTCTGAATATAAAGAGAGAAAGATATAAAGAGCAAAAGAAGGAGTGGCCGAATTAATACATGAAACAAGGGAAAAGAAAATAATAAACTGGAAACATAAAAGCTACAGACTACTAAAAGTAAGAATAACAGTAAATAGAAAACAAAACAATAACTAACATGACTAAACACTAAACTAACATAAAAATCCCTAAATCAGCTGATAGTAACTTAACATTTGAAGTTGATGAAAATGATTTAATTCTAAGTCAATCTGTCACTTTGACAATTGCGTTAACGGCTCCCGAGTGCACGAGAGATGGACAATAATCCTTATGAGAGCGTTTACAAGAACCCATGCCACAGTGGAACACATTTTGTGCAATGGCATCAATTTAACTACATTACATTAATTTACAACTACATCTCATGTGTCAATTTTACAATTATATTGTTTCAGTTATAACAACTTTAGTAGTCTTCAGTTGCTATTGATTTAAATTTAGGGATATTTATTGTTTTGCCAACATAAATCAACAGGTGCACTGAAAATTTAAATCAAAATATCTCTGAAGCTGTCAAAGATAGAAAAAAAAAAAAAGTTTTACGAGAAACTCGTCATACACAACCTGGTCTATAAAAGGCTCAATAATTTTTTATCCCATAGCCTACCCAGAAAATCCAGAAAGATATATAACTTTGTGTTTTTTTAATTGAACACCCAGTATATCAATTCGTCTTTGATCAATTATCTAAAATTTTCCTTGAACGTCCATTTAGAACAATAACAATTCGTGGTCCAGGAGTATTCCATCATGCAAGGCGGATGACAGAGGCCATTTACTGTTTACGAGATGAATTTAATTTACCGGCTAAAGTACTATCGAGTGTAACATATCTATATTACTATTACTTACTGTCAGTATTTACATTAAAGTCTAGTTTACCGCCCTATTTACAGTAAAAGCACCATATCATGATTTATAATTTCTTAGAAAGCTTATTAATTGTAAAAATCTTGATCTAGTTATCTTGAATACTGCCATCTACAAAATGCTAACTAATTTATGGTACTTAAATCCAGAAAATACTGTATGGTTTTTCAAAGATCAAATTTCGATTCCGGTTAAAAGGAAACGATTAAAGTCATGACGAATGTAGAAGTGATGAGACGTATGAATAAAGAAAAAGAAGTAATTCTGACAACTAAGCAAAGAAAACTGGAATATATAGGACATATCATGAGAGGAGAAAAATATCAAATACTACAAGTAATTATGCAGGGGAAAATTAGAGGAAAGAGGTCCATAGGAAGGAGACGAAACTCATGGATGAAAAACCTTAGAGAGTGGTTTGGCTGTACTAGCAACCAATTATTTAGAAATGCGGTCTCAAAAGTGAAGATCGCCTTGATGATTGCCGACCTTCGTATCGGAGATGGCACCTAAAGAAGAAGAAAGTCATGACGAATTCTCATGAGACTGAAATATAGTAGAAATCACGAGAGGTGGCTCATGATTCATCGCATCGGAATGTATGGTTAAAAAAAATGTATGTATGTTCACGCCATTAATTAATTCGTTTGCTTCATGTATAAATGTCAGATATGATTGTACAGGCTTTATAGGATATGTATATTAGAAAATTTATACTTCAGCAGTACCGCACCAAAGCATCGGCATTTGAATAATTGCCAAGATCGCAGACGCTACTTTAAACAAAAAATTGACAAAAAGGGACACTACATTTTAGATACACGACCTGGTCTACAAAAGGCTCAATAATTTTTTATCCCATAGCTTACTCAGAAAGTCCAGAAAGATATATAACTGTTTTTTTTTAATGGAACACCCAGATATCAATTCAAAATTTTCAAGGGCTTTCCAACGTAAACATTAGGTTATCCAGATAGACATACGTTTCGACAGGTTTCATTTGAAACGTACGCTGTTTTAGTGAGATATAGCTAATCCGGTATTGCATTTATTTCTTCGAAAAATATTCCGTTCGAATGAATCATGAGCCCCTCTCGTGATTTCTACTATAGCATAGAATGAAATAGCATTGAATGAATAATAAAGACTGAAACAATGAGGGTATTAAACGTCTGACATTTAGGAGAAACAAAATATCCATGATATTAAGCAAATCAGTACATGACTTTGTATCCTTCAATACAAAAAATGTTTTTCGAAAGCTTGACTTAAATACATGTTTTTAAAATGCGATCCAGAGTCTTGGAATAACGACGACAGTTATAAAATCGCTTTTGAAATTGTCACTAATTTAGAAGTTGTCAACAATTCAGCTGAAAGAAGTTAAATTAATTACAGATTACTGTAATATTTTAACATAATATGTGAATATAAAAAAAATTCCAACAAATTGTTATGGATTATCGTCAGCGTTTCACAGAGTAATAAAAAATCAACATTTATACATCCACTGCAGTAGTTACAATGAAAATGTATCTTGTAAATTTGGTATTTTATCACATAAATATGTGTATTTGCAAAAGATTAATAAGATAAAACTAAATATTTTAGAAATCGGTGTTGTTTTCTTTTGTTAAATTTAAGTGAATTAATTTTTTTCTTCTGAATTTTGGCCTTGGCCTTTTCGGTCAACTTCAGGTTGACTACACAGGTTGATTAATATTTTTCTTACATTTCATGTTCATTCTTTAAGTGCACCTCATAACTTGCCAGGCCATCATATGTAGCATTACATATTTCACATGTGTATGGTGTGACTTCATTGATCTGCACTGTCTCTTCTTCTGTCTTTACTATGCAATAATTGTCCTGAAAATACATGGTGCTAAAAACTGTATAATTCTCATTTACCCTTTTACCTACCACTGAATCACTGTCTTCACATGAGTTCCAGTTAGATGAATAATTCACAAAACATATTTGTGGTTCCAAATCTAAAAAAAAAAAAAGTAAAATTATGGTATCAGATCATAAAATGGTAATATATAAATATATTGAGCGACGTGAAAATTGCAACACCAAGAACCAGAATTTTTCAACCAAATTTTGCAGAAACATTTGACTATCGATATACCATGTGTTAACTAGAAAACCTGGAGATAGGGAAAAATATTGTGTTGTACGTTTTCTGAAATTCCTGCTCAATTCTTTAACTTACTGAAAAATTAATGGTATCAAAAGAAAGATAAAATTAAAGCACATACAGTAAACATTCGATAAATGCAACTCCTGTAAATATGCTACATTCTCTATTATCAACTCTCTATAAGAGCAACTATTTTTGATTCATTTTTACCATAACTGAAACTTATGACATCTGACAGATCTAACCTTAACTGGTTGTAATTGTGTTGCTTCTTGTTTGTGTTCTACCTTATGTTTAAAGTCAAATTAACCGAATAAAAAATATATAGTACGTTAGGCTTTCCATTATACAGGGTGTTTGTAAATGATTGTAGAAAAGGCGGCAAAATTTAAATGAAATTTAGGATTTTAATTGCCGTTAAGTTTTTCCATGTCGGTGCTTAGTGTATTTCACCGCAATTTGTCAAAGTTTAATGTCATTTTCGCCAGTAGCGTGCAATCATTGTAAAGTAAATCTAGGTAAGTTATTTCAAGTTAGTTATTTATGAAGGGGAACGGGTCAACAGGGTTTTTTCGTCCAGTGTGGGTCAGTTAAGTTGTTATGTACTGATAATTTTCTCTTTTGTATCTATTTAATTGTCGTTGTTTCGTGGATATTTCATCAGGTATATCATAACAACTTAACTGACCCACACTGGACGAAAAAAACCCCGTTGACCCGTTTCCCTTCTTGGATACAAAGTAACGTCCGTTGCTTCTTGATTCAATTAGTTACTTATGTTAAAATAAGAAATGTTAATTTTCAGAAACAAACAAGAGTTAGTTTCTTAAAACTATGGTGTTTACACCGCAACATGACGCCTTTATTCTCATGGCGTATTTCCGTAGCGGGCAATTAACTGAAAACGGAACATGGGTGTACTCATCTCAGTCATGCAAAGAACAATTTCGTGAAGAATTTCCCGACGTAATTGTTTCTGATAAAACATTTTCAAGTCACAGAAACAGGATAGTTAGGCGTTTTACAGAAAAACATTGTATTTGCAAAAGCAAGAGTTCTGGACGGCCGACAGTTCTTACGCAAGATAATGTAGCTGACATACAACACCGCTTAGAACAAAGCCCCAACAAATCGTTAAGGAAATTATCGGCTCAAACAGGTTGTTGTAACATATAAATGACTCTTTCAGTTACTTTTGTTGGTTTTTAGGCATGACTCTAACTAGTTGCCATAAAGCAGCAAAAAAAATATTACATCTGCATCCATATAAAATCTCAGTAGTTCAGCAATTATTACCTATTGATTATGAACGAAGAGTTAGGTATTGCGAGTGGTTTAATGCGAATTTAAATGACAACGCTATATTAGATTTGACATTCTTCTCGGATGAAGCATGTTTCCATTTGTCTGGATACGTAAATAGTCAAAACTACAGAACTTGGGCGGCTGAAAATCCCCATAGTTTTGTTGAAACTGATTTACATCCAGTCAAAGTTGGAGTTTGGGTAGCAATGTCGAGACGGCGAATAATTGGGCCAATTTTTTTTAATTACAATATTAACGCTGAGAATTATCGTCAAATGATATTGAACCCATTTTTAAACTTACTGCATGATGATGAAATTCAGTACGGATATTTTCAACAGGACGGCGCTACTGCACACACTGCCAGGAATACAATTCAATTTTTGCAACAATTTTATGGCAACAGATTAATAAGTCAAGGATTATGGCCATCGCGTTCTCCAGATCTCACTCCCTTAGATTTTTATTTGTTTGGAAGTTTAAAAAATAAGGTATTTAGAAATCGGCTACAAAATCTAGACCAATTAAAAGAAGAAGTGGAAACAGAAATTAGAAACATTTCTCCGATAGAACTTGAAAATGTGTTTAGGAGTATGCAGAGGAGAGTAAATTTATGTCTAGAAAACAACGGCCAACATTTCCAACAATTTTTATAAAATTAAAAACTAAAAATAAAAGCACAAACAAATAAAGTGGTACATTTTGATTGATTTTTTTTAAACTAATAACGTGTAAAGAACTCTACCTGTATCTTAAAATTACTTAACTTTTAAAACTGACAAAACAACAAAGCTGTTGAATCTCAACTTTAACATTATGTTACACCAATGAATCCTTGGTGATATTTTTGTTGTGTTACCAAAGTGTATGTTTGGTTGCCTAAAATACAATCTACACTCGTTTACAAACACACTGTATATGCATTAGCATCGGTAAATTCTACTATGCGTTAAAAAATTTTTGTAATACCTCTGTGTTATTGACATTTATCAGTACTGTCTGCTTGATCGATATGACAGGCGTAAAGGCCTTGGCCGTTATAATAACGGCTGTGGACGTTATTTAAATGACAACACAAATTTATGAACAATAAAGTCTTCATATTCTTTCTCATACCTGCTGCTGCTTTTTTGGGGAAGTAAATCGATTGTGGCAGCATTTGCTTCATATAGTACATCTTCGGGGATACCACAAAACAAAGAACTTTGCACATCTGACATTATTTTTCTAATTTCACTTTGATTTGTTTGTTTGTATTTGAACCGTTGATGTTGCTATGGTATCAAATTGCGCCTGGATAACTAGTTTATTAATTTTGAAATTTAATATTTAAAATTATTATATGAAATTTTTATTTAGGTATTACAAAAAGTATCAAACAACATACGGCCGATATGCAAATAACAGGCTTGGTTGAATATAAACCTTGGCTGCGCTCCGCTCCGCTTCGTTTCGCCTCGGTTTACAAACTTCAACCCGCGCCTGTTATTTGCTACATATTGGCCTAATGGTGTTATATACTATATAATCAATTCGGTAATATCAATACTCAATAAAATCAACTCTTTTTGATAAATAGAAGATTAAAATATTCTTGGTCTTTCACTCATAAATAATATATTCATTATGTATGTAACTATGGTAACATAATGTACTTCATAATTCAACTGGGGTTGCATTATGAAAATGTAATTTGTAGTGCGAAACAGCTGATGAAACTTATACTGTAGATTTTTATCGTGGGACGCACAATAGAGTATCTAGACCAGAGGTTCCCAACCTTTATTGGCCCATCGCCCCCTTTTTGAAAATAAAAATTACTCGCTGGCCCATTTTCTGAAATCTCACAGAGTCCGCTTATTGAAATTAATATAGGTTTCCAACTTATTTAGGTCATAGCTCACTCTTTCAGTTAGTGATTCGATAGCGACCTCTTGGGAGAACTATACTGTTGATTGAAAAATAAGGAGATTTTCAAAATTAATTTATTAGAAGATGGTATTGGACACAATATTAGTGTGTTGCTCAAAGTTTTATTAAGAAATATATAAACATTATTAAATAAACAAATATGTTATTAGATGAGTAACGCTTGACAGCTGTACTTTGTGATACATTGTGAAATGGGTAAAAAACACACACAGGTTACTTTGTTAGTATCACTTAGGTTTATTTAGTAGTGACTATAGTTTCGACACCTTAATGGGTCAGTATCAAATTTACAAATAATATCATTTGTCACAATATCCTAAATGATATCATAGTATCAAAAATCATATCATTTGTAAGTTTGATAATGACCCGTTAAGGTGTCGAAACTGTAGTCGTTACTAAATAAACCTAAGTGATAAGTGATACTAACAAAGTAACCTGTGTGTGTTTTTGAATATATTATTAGTGAGTATGTAATGACTAGACTAAAGTATCGAATGTTGATCTTTGGGCATTTGAAAGTAAGATAATTTTTTATATTTTCTGCCGGGATGTATTTTAGTCAAATGTTCTTTTAATTGTGAGGGTTTTACAGCTTCATTTGAGAAAACTCTCTGACACACATCAATCACATTGTCATTGTTGTTTTTGTGGGAGACCGAATAAAACCACATTTCAAATATTCGACATTATAATCAGGTGTATTGTGTATCAAATAACATCAGCAATAACGTGTACTTTACTTGACAGCATCACATTCGAATGTCAGGTGCATTTATGACACACATGCATCTGTCATTCGAATGTGATGCTGTCAAATAATGTACACGTTACAGTTAATGTCCTTGATGAGCAATAAACTTCATTGTCTACATTTTTTTGTTGATTCCGACAACGGTCTTTCTTTAAAGACAAAACAATAGAAATAATAATACACAGCACACCACGCCCGATGGTATCTCTGCTTTCGCGCTAACAGCTGATGATTACAAAATACTTGTTTTTTAGTTACTTATTTGTCTGTACACAACGCCTCGAGGGTCTGGCGAGTCAAAGATGTACTTTCTGCGAGCACTTTTGGGGTTTGCTTAATAGACATTTACAATTATTTATTGAAACATGTGTCGATGATTTTTAGCGTTAATAAAACTTTTGAGAGCGTTCTTGCAAGTACTTGCATGTGTTTAGCGTGTGGCGGCTGGTCCTCAACACCCCCTGAATTTGCCTTGGACCAGAAAGGCCCCGTAGATCTCTTCAGCACCGACACCGCCCCCGTTGGGAACCACCAGTCTAGACTCCAGAATACTGTAGGTAATAATGCCGAAAAATTTGTAATCGCATAAAAAGCAATTAGGTCTAATGTTCTACTACAGCCTTTTATCTTCCTTTTACCACAATCATAAGTAGCGCGAGTTATAGTGCTATTTAATTTTGCTTTAATAACATACCCTGTGCCGCATCAAATGCAACTGGATCCTCGTGTTTCTCCTCGAATGAGCAGTTTTCGATTTTGATCTTTACTCCATCGTTCTCACAGCTGATCGATTCACATTTAGAATGAGTAGAATTCATTATCTCTCCTTACAGTTTCCTGAAGACTGAAATGTTATTCTGCTAGTGTCGATTAGAAGTGAATAAAGGACGTTTGACTTAAGAATGGCGAGAAGTTAGCGATTAGGCGATGACATGGACAGGAGTTGGGGGAATTGGCAATGAGGTTTCGAGTTTGTTTTATTACCAGGTTTCGCAGTGGTCCCAACAAGCAAAAATAAAATGTTCCTGTAATATTTCAAAACTCGACATAGTGCCGAGGTGGTCGCTAACTTCACACATGAGGAAAACGAGTATCCCACCCAATCCCTGTTAATAATACTGGCTTGCCGTTCACACCAAAACTCAGTTCAAACTCACTTCATCTACAATCTCAAAATGAGCGCAGCTTTCCTTTCACACAGAATATCACCTCATTTTGTGATTTATCCCCTCCCCTTTTTTATGTTTGCAATGATGATTCAAAAGATATACTCAAAAAGTAATGCGGGAAATTTGCAACCATTGAAAGGTAGTTTGATAGTTAAAAGGTTTCTAATTTTCACACAAGAAGCATTGCCAGTTTGAATTTGATAGTTCTCACTCACTTCTTACTCATGCGTTTTCATTTTACATCCGATACATACATGAAGAGGCCTTATTTCCGTTCTTTTATTCCAAATCGAGCAAACAGATGTAGCTTTGCGCCGACTCGAATACATGTATTCTCTCAAC